>CM019069.1:51644421-52244421 GCA_009667805.1 Leptobrachium leishanense
CCTGCATTGTTACCGCGCGTTAACCCCCAGGATGTGCGTGGCAGCGTTAAGCGCAGCTGCGCGCATCCTCTCAATGGACTCCATTGAAGCAGACGCCAGCGGTCACATGACCAGTCGGATCTCACCTTGCGAGATCCGGTGGTCAGCGTAGTGATACGCAGGGGGAGACAGGGGGAGACTTTTTCCCCCAGTCTTTCCCTGCTCCCGCTGGACTGAGGAGGCGGACAGAGCCGCGTTCCTCGCTGCGGGACAGGAGGTGAGTATACGATTCATTTTTTTATTTTTTTGGCTGGTGTTAACGGATTCGACACCAGCGGAATCCGTTAGCACCAAGTCCTGGCTCTGGTTAACTTTTTGTTAACCGCGGCCGGACGTTAGTCAGCGTTAGGACTTCCTAACGCTGATTAACACTTTGCGCTCACAATGTTAAGTACCTTCCTGGTAAAAAAGTGCCAGCTGGGTGGAGTAGAGGTAACATCACTGCTCTGCGTGGAGAGAGCCCATGGAGACATGGGTTCGATCCCGGCAAGAGCACCTCTCCAGTAAGTGCCCTTGGGCAAGACACCCAACGGTACATACTCGCCACCCAGGACATACTTGAAAACGAGAGAAATCTCAATGTATCCTCCCTGGTAAAATCCTTTCACAAATAAAATAAAAAAATACTTTATAAATAAATAAGTATAGGACACGCGAAGTACAGTAAGTTTGCGCAGGTTCACACGTGGTACACGATTCCGCGCGGTTGTAGCGCTGAGTATGTAATTCAGAAGTCAGCGAAATGGTTTTACCCCACACGTTAAAAACTACTTATGCTGCCGCAAACGTTTGTGTCAAGATTGTAATGTGGCCTTGGATGTTTCGTCTTTTCCCCTCTATTTCCCTGCCTGCAACTCCATTTTTCAATGCATTTTAGCCTCTGAAACTTTTCCCATTAAAAAGTATTGCCGCGAGAGCCGATCAACCAAAAAAATGGCCACAATAAGTCCGAAAGAGATTCCAATTTTAGATATTGGGCCTGATTAAAATCGAGTCCCAAGTTGGAATGAAGGATCTGGAGGTACTGAATTCAAGCTATCATAAGACACATTCCATGGCTTAGGTCAGGGATGTCCAAACTCCGGCCTCCCAGATGTTCCTGAACTACAACTCCCAGAAATCTCTGACTGCATTAGATGGATGGAAAAGCATGGGAGTTGTAGTTCATGGACGTCAATGATAGTCTCTTCGATTGTTGATCTCAAATTGAAACAGAAAACGTCAACATACAGGTCTGTTCAAACAAAGGTGAAACTCAGGAGAATGACTGGAGAAGTTAAAATTCTAGGTCAAAATAGCCAAACCAGAAAAATTCTCCCATTTATCTCACTTTCCAAATAGGCTATTTGGTCTAGACTGTTCTCTTCTCCTACCAGTTTTCCTGGTTTTCACCCTTCTCTGAATAACCCTGTGTGTATAATACGTTTTCATCATAACAATGATTTATTACATCAGTGAGTGGTCGTTCATACAAAAACTGGTGTACATATATGATTTAAAGCACACAATTAAAGCATATGTTATAGATTCCCAAATGCAAGCTTCACCGTGTCTCCAACTAGTTACAATTATAGGCAAACCTCCATGTGGTTAAATGTCCACATAACAACCTGGAAGGACGAGCGACATGTGGACATGAGAGCATAGCGACCCCAATACCTGAGGACAGGCTTGAAATTTTACACTTCTTCCATCCAAAAAAGAGTATTAATAATTCACTGTTGACTACTTTATCCTCAGATGACAGGGCAGCCATTTTGAATCAGAAGCTAAGGGCAAACACACAGCATTCAGTTACATGCGTGAAAGTTTTGAAGCTTTGTAATTTAAATAACAGTACATTTTCTCTGTATGTTTGTTTCTTCCAAGCCATTATTTAACGTGTTTTATTGCATATTATATTGATATGCTCCATGAACATATCTGTTCTTTTCATTCAGAGCCAAGAGCTGTCAGAAGTTCAAAAGGGAAATACTTTAAACGAACATCTGAGGAAGAGTACGACTGTCAGCTAGTTGCCTGGCATTCTTCAATGGATCCACAGAACTCGCTAATTGTTTCTTGATGTTTGTTATTGTGGCTCCGACAGCTGCACCAACAGAGCGTTTCAATGAAGTAATTGTGTGCATGCAAGCAGCATTTATCCCCCTATTCTGTACGTACTGAAGCACATGTAGCACCTTTCCCCCCACTCACCATATTTTACAAGTGATGAAAAACTGAAGGATTTGTGTCTTAAATAGCACCAGATGATCAGCCGCTCCAATAATAGTTAATAACTACAGTATCTACTGTTTTCCATCCTATTGTTGACTAGGTGATGATTAATTTATTAAACCTCCGGTTGAACCATTTAAGCAGGAAGATGCTCGCTGCCTCCATTTTTACAACACATGACGGCCCCTATTACATTCCTCGCGCATTTGGTTTTGCGTGCGCAAATGCGCATTTGCGCGAGGGGCAAAACCCTTTGCGCTGAACGTCGTATTACAACGTTCGCGCAAACGATGCGCGTTATCGTTTAACGCGGATGGACTTGCGCGAGCGTCATGAACTATGTGCGTCCTATACTTAACATTGTGAGCGCAAATGCGTTCGTGCGCTGGTACGCGGATGGTATTACAATCGATGTGCATCTTTTTACGAACGACGTTTGCGCGCATAATTTTAACGTCTTTGAAAAGCTGGTGGCAACTGCAAATCGCAATGTTCTGGCCGAAACGAAAAACACCAGCACGAAAAAAAAAAACCGCACAGTAAAGTTACACATTCTACACATACCCAAACAATAAAATTGTGAATTCGTGCTTTTTGTTTTATTGCTGCAGCATGTATACTCAGACTTACTTTGACAGGCGCAAAAACTTAAGTGAGTCAATTAAGGTAAATTGATGTCAATTAAAGTTCTTAACTCTGATTGGCTGAATCCCGTGAAAAAAACAGTCCGCACACTGGTTTACGTGCGCTACGTTACTGCGTGTGTATTACTCTTCGTTTTGCGCGTGGTTTTTCCGAACGTTATTTTTTGACGGATGAGAAAGCACGTTCGGGTCGGAATACCACATTAATTTTCGCGCAATAACGCTGGACGGATGCACGCAAAAAATTTGCGCTGCGCGAACGAAATTGCGCGAAGAATGTAATAGGGGCTGACATTTTTAACTGGAACGGTCAGCTTGTTTATTGCTCAGTTATACATCTGTAATGATAGCATATTACCCTGCACAGCGTCACAGAATCTTCCAGCCCTATATAAATAAAATATAATAATCATCATCATCATAATCTGCATATCATTAGCAACAAGGATGCACTTTGACATTGCTTATCTCTATTACAAGACCTTAATGATCTCAATTCACTGGCATGCTAGCATTTTGCAGTGATGTGTCATAAAAGCCATGCGTGTCATCTGTGTTAAGTAAACTCTGTGAGCAAGGAACGTCTTCAAACTCAAAGCAACTTGATCAGAAGGAAAATATTCTGTAGTTTGACTTTTGTTTTCTGAAACGAAGACATGTTCCTGTTGGCCACCGGTTTGGGAAGTGATGGAACCAGAATGTGCATCTTCTAGGACTGCTGGGAAATGCAGACCCCATGTAATTGCAAACTGTTTAATAATGAAGATTAAAGAAAACAAAAAACTATTGGGTTTGCAGGGCTCCGGTATAGATGCAGGGCCCTATTACATTCTTCACGCAAAAACGCACGTAGAACGCGTGAATTTTTGCGCGAAGCGTTAAACGTTAACGCGCATAAAACAACGCTGGTATTGCAATCCTCGCGCATTTTTTCATCCGTCAAAAAATAACGCGCATAAAACGGACACGCAAAAATGCGCGCACAGCAACGTTGCGCACAGAAATCAGTGTGCGGACTGTTTTTTCACGCGATTCAGACAATCAGAATTAAGAACCACAATTGTCTCAGTTACGTTTTTGCACCTGTCAAAATCAATCTGCTCATATATGCTGCATTAATTAAAAAAACCACACACAACTTCTCAAATTTATTGGTTTGGTATGTGTAGAATGTGTAACTATACTTTGCAGCATTTTTTTTTGGGCTGGTGTATTTGGTTTCGGCCAGGTTGATAGAATTTGCCATTAACACCAGCTTTTAGGAGTCGCTAAAATTATGCGCACAAAGGCTGTGTGTTACAAACTGCGCATAGATTGTAATACCATCCGCGTACCAGCGCACAAACGCATTTGCGCTCACAATGTTAAGTATAGGACGCGCGAAGTACAATAAGCTCGCGCAGCGTTCGCGCAGGTTCACCCGCAGGAGACGTATACTCGCGTTTGTTGCGCTAAGTTTGTAATACGACGTTCTACGCAAAGGGATTTGCCCCTCGCGTTAATGCATTTTTGCATGGGCGCAATTATTTTATTCAAGTGTTATTGGTAAAAGTATAGCTTTACAGTCACAATTACAATTTGAGCACTTGTTACGTGGAATGTTCAGGACCTGAATATTCCGGATTGCAGATTCTTCCGGGTTTTGGAATCCAGACTGGTTCCAAAGCTGGAGGGGAGGGGGGGATGTATCAGTGGAGCTGCGAGAAACACACTGCTCCGGCACCAGCAAAATACACGCTGGGAGATGCTACACTTTGAGAGGGACATGCTGTGCAGAGCCAGCATGTTTCTTGACAAGTCTGTGCAGCATGTCACAGGCTTGAGCTGCATAGCCTTCCCGCACATACCTTGATTGGCCAGAGAGAAGACTCTGAAAACTCTGCTACTCTTCCTAGATTTATAAAGCACTGATATTATGGCTGTACAAGGGTCAGGCAAAACAAACAGAAACTTAACAAATACTGTTGACACATAGAGAATGATGGGAAAAGAGGAACCTGCTCAAGTGAGCTTACAATCTGAATCAGGGCAGAAGGTATTTAGGGCACAATTGAATTCATACGACTTTGCCAACAACTATTTAGGTTAGAAAAGTCATTAGTCTCTTTTTTGTCATATGGAAAGATATCTGCAACGGCCACTTCAATAGTTACAGGCATTTATAAAGTGCTAAAAGGTTCTGTGAATACACAGGACGCATTGATTTGTCTAATAAACTAACAAGGCAATCGATGTCCATGTGAGTGGAGACGCGAGGGCTCTTCATGTTTGGTCTGGTCAATATAGTGTACACCACTGAGCTGCTTAATAACATATATAACTATGTAACTATACGATGGGACTGACTTGAAGGTGACTTATATGTGTTGGGTATATGTATGTTTCCTGCTTAAATGCTTCAATATTAATGTCAGTTTGTATTTTATCTTTCATGCTACAATGGCGAAAAAAAGAGAAGAAATCATACTCTATACACGTATTACACAGCCCTATCCTTTTATTACACCTTCGTCTCATTCAAGATCGCATTTCTTCTAACTATTTTAAATAGTTTACTTAATATTATGATTTTAGAAAAAAAGTTGTAAACTCAGAAAAGCCTACTGTTCGCAATCACATATATATCTATTCCATATGGACAATATATTCCTACAGTGTAACAGGACCCCCTAGAGGCAGCGAGCAGAAAAACCAGACGTCTGGATTCATTGGGCTTTCATTGTTCAGTCTCTTTGTGTCCTGCTATTGTCTTCCCATTAATTAGCCAATATTCACACAGCTGTTTTCATGCCGAGCTTCTAACAGGATGCAGCCACTATTTCCTCAGTTTGTATTGCTGCTTTGCTCAGATGACATTGTAGTTCATACTGGGTTAAAATAAGCAGTCACTGCAGACACACAGACGGTAATTGATTTCCTTTGATGTTAGCATTGCATTCCTTCCTGAAACAGTCATTTAGATTTTCTGTTGATGATCCTGTATCAAACAGGGAAGAGCCGGGGAAGAATTTTCTTCGGACCTTAAACCTCATCCACAGTTCTTCATCTTTCTCTCTCGCCCTCCAGTTGGCATATTGATTTTCGGGAGTGTTATTACAACACAGCCGTTCCGGACTTGCACTTTCCATTAAATATTTTATTAAAGCCCACAATTAGGCACAAATTTACAAGTCGTGCGACATCTATTATTATTAACATCATTACTAATATTATAATTTATTAGACTTGTGCGATTCAGTCTGGACTGATTGGAAAATCAGCCCAAATATCAGCAATTTGGATCGACCCCTATTCCAAATTGCTGATGTCCAAACTGAATCGGTTTCCGATTAAAAAATTGTAATTATTCAGATTGAATCAATCTGAATTTTTCTGATTATAATTGGCCAGGTATGAATACAATCGGAAAAATAGGGATTTAATCGGAGCAGTAAACAAATAGGAGAAAAAAAACAACAAACAGTAACCCTAACCTAACCCTAATCTTATGAGACACAAAAACGGTAAAACTAAGCCTAAACTAACTCTAGCCTAACCCCAGTCCTAGCCAGGGCTGGATTTCTTAAATAGGCAGAGTAGGCATGTGCTTACAGGCGCCTGCCACAAAGGGTCATTTTTTGTGAAAAAAAAGTGTAGCGCTCACTCCCAGAGGAGCCGTTGAATTAACCTCGGGTTAGTCTCACCGCACTAGGGAATAAATATACACCAGCACTGTTGTGGATTTTATAGATTATATACTTTACTGATCCCAATAAAGTGGCATATATAATGTAAATACGGTATATGAACGACAGGATTTCGTAATGCGGGAAAAACACGCGGCGGCAAAAGAAAAAAAAGATTAACCCCTTAGTTTTGGAGTGTAAGTCCCGTGAATGTAATGTCTCAAAAAGGTGTACGTGTATTGATTCGTGTACCTGGGTACCGTATTCAACTGGCCAGTGAATGGAATAAGCAAATCTTCGACTAGTCACGTTGGGGCCCTGTAGATTTGAACAATACTGCAGCGTGCTTGGTTATACTCGGACTTTCGGCTTATAAGGCCTCTCACCCATCCGTTAGACAATCTGTAACACTGCCCGATCAAGGATGTCTCTCCGCTTGTACTCCGGAACTCTGTGCCACCGGATCCACTCTCTTGCTTGTCCGATCTCCAACACAAGAACTACAGCCTACCGCCTGCACTCCCCATGGATCATCGCGGTCTCCTTACAGGGGGTCCAACTGGAACTGAAGTTCTGCGCAAACCTCTCAGCGATAATTTGGTATGCCTCAGCAAGTTACTGTCCCGATCTCCAGCGCCCTCGAGGTAGCGTCTGCGCTCCAGCCTGGTCTCGATCCCTGGCAGTCTCACATGCGTCCTCTGTCTTTCGCCGCTCCGCTCACACTGGCGCTCCTCCACACGAGGCTGCTTACGTCCTTCCCCTCTGTCCCACCCACTTCCTGTATCTGCCGCAAAACCTGATGGATATTGTAGTTCGTTTAGGTCCCGCATAGTCCATATGGCTTTTATCTCCCTCTGGTGGGCAAAAACGAGCAATTGCAGCAACACAGTTTTAAACAGCGCTACAAAAGGGTAATTTTTTTTCCCAATTTACAATCATTTAGACCCCTATATCTCTGGAGCCCTCCAGGCTAGAGGGACATATAAGGTATAATTGGACAGGCCTTTTCAGTGATATGTAAAAATAAAATTAAAAATAAAATAATAATCTTTTTCCTTTTTTTTCTAACACAGCACTAATGTTCACTTTGAAATTATAAAGTGAACAGTGATGCTGCATTAACTCAGCATCTCATTTCCCACACCACCAGCAAGTGTAGAGGTGATAGCACAATGCATTGCTTCATCGACAACAATACCGGCTGGGTGGAGTAGAGATAACATTACTGCTCTGCGTGGAGAGAGACTGTGGGGATATGGGTTTGATTCCGGCAAGAGCACCTCTCCAGTAAGTGTCCTTGGACAAGACACTTAACGGTACATACTCGCCACCAAGGACATACTTGAAAACGATAGAAATCTCAATGTATCCTCTCTGGTAAAATCATTTCTCAAAAAAAAAAACCTAGGCCAGGGGTGGGCCGTATAAGGCCCGTGGAATCACTTGTTTCGGCCCTTAGAGCCCCACAGCAGGGGGTGTTTAAATTCCCTCTCCCACGGCCATTTTACCTGACCTCGGCGCACCTCTTGCAAGGGGTCCACGTCTGGATTACCCTGTAAACTTGTAGTGATAAAAAAGGGGGGGTCGTGAGGGTCCCGAGAACGAGTAACGGCACTAGTGGCCTGCTTTACGATGGGGCCCGCTCAGGGCTTACTATAAGTTTACAGGGTCATTCAGACATGCACCCCTTGCTCAATGTACCTAGAGGGATATCAGCTATACCCTGCTGATGAGGCCTAACAAAGTGAAACGATCGTCAGGGGGTTGCTGCACCTCTCATGCAGGGATGACGTCCTTGGCAATCAGTACTGGCCTCCCTTTCTGTGTGATTGCAGTCTGATTTGCATATGGAGCAGTTGTCCCTGTAATGGCACAATCGAGCTAAAGCCTTGTGAGACCTGAGCGGGCCCCACCGTAGAGCAGGCCACTAGTGCTGTTGCTCATTCTCAGGACCCTCACAAACCTCTCCCTTTCACACTATTATGTCTCTGCGCACGTTTTAAGGCGAGACTCCAAGCACAATCCGTAACTCCTTCTGATTTAAATTTGTCAAGGGCAACATTTGCTGAGACAATTTTAGTGAGCAATATATATGTACATACATAATTAATTTACAAATAATTAAGAGCAAATGATGCAATCAAAAAGAAAGTAAGTTATGACGATGTGTTCAGACAGAATTCATTAGCAGACACTGAAGCAGAATTATTTGGGAGAAAATAATTCCTTTTTCCAGTAAAGTTCAGCGAGTGGAGATGCAACATCCCTAAAACCATCCAGAGAAACAAATAAAAATTGTGCTTTATGGCCAGATTTTTTTTAAAAAATGCATCGCTCTTTAAATAGCATCATTTACAGTTATGCTGAACTGCACATTCTGTTTTGTGTAATTTGTGCTTAAACATAAAAACTAAAATGAAGAGATGGAGGAAATTAAAACTCTCTGGTAGCAAACATTTTAAACCTCATAAACTTGGGAAATCTACATTTAAAATGAGATATATGGTCACTATAGTGTGACATCATCATATCACTATAATGACCAGTGTAAGCTGCACTCTACACCTCGTGCAATGTGTTTAGAAGACATGGGTTATTGTGTTTAGGGTTACAGGAGACATGGGTAATTCAAGAGTTTGATTCTGAAGGTGATAAGGATTATTGTCAACACCATCCGAGAGGTAGATGATATCTAATGTCACGTTCATCTCATAACTGAACCGTCCAGTTTTAACCGCCTTGTATATTAAATAACCAGAATCAAAGTGTAATGGAATAATATCCTGTACAAGATACACAGAGCAAAATATCATCCATTGAAACAGTGAACTACAGAACCAACAACAACTTTACATACAGGGGTGGCTTTATACAGAAAATACGAGTAATATTTACATGCAACAGTTCCTATCTTCCTTTATGCAGGTTCGAATCTCAAAGAAAAAGACAAGAGACAATCTAGTAGACACTAGAGGTGTGCACAGCTGAAAAATTTGTTCCGTTTGAAAATAATTTTGTCTTCGTAATATCGTTTCGTTTTGATTCGTTTTGATTCGATTCGAATTTCGGATCACTAAAAAAAAAAAAACAATAAATCAAATCCTGCTCAATTACTTTTATATTAGGGATAAACATGAGGGTTAACTATTGAGCTGTCTATTGGCCCGTGGTGCTGAATACAACAGATTCAGCACCACAGTCAATTGCCAGGATAGGGTGCTTTGCGAAACAGTAAAACTAAACTGATTCGTTTTCATAATTTTGTTTGTAATTTGGGATCGATTTGAATTTTAGGATCACTAAAAAAAACAATAAATCCTGCTCTATTACTTTTAGATTAGGGTTAAACATGAGGGATAAAAGGCAAGCTAGGGTTAAATAACCATTTTGCTGCAGTGTGCATAGAGGAATCATTCAATCGATGGTTCTCTTGTGAAACAGTATAACCAATCAATTTCGTTATATACTGTTTTGTTTAGTTTTCATTTCAATTCGAATGAAACCAATTCGTTATTTCGGAAGTACTTCCGAAATACGAATTAACAAATTTTCAAACGAATTGAGATTCATTACGAAACGAATGCACACCTCTAATAGACACTTTAATCTTAACTATATATGATTAGAGGGTTGATCAGAACCACTCCCATTTTTCTGAGCCCTACAGTTAGCGGCTCAGTTTGAAGGTATCGGCCGTTTATACAAGGTGGCCTTATTCCTCTGAGGGTGTCTCCGAAGTTGGTCATTTTAATATGCAAAGGAAACAGAACACAATATCACAGCATAGTTTGTAGCTATTAAAACCACTAGAAATCCCTTCCAGAATTGGCACACTCACATATTCCTCAGCCCTGTATAAAATGGCTCAGGTTCTGTTCATGGTTTCTGTTCATTTTTCATAAGGTGACCAGATCCCTCCACTATGTGTTGACTTAAATAACCCCTAACCTTAACTCCAGTCTCAGCTCCAAAGGGATTGTTCAGAAAGCACCGAAAAGTCAGCAAAATTTTGGAGTTTTTCTTGGTTGGTGTGCTTTGGCGATTCCAGGTGTTTAAAGCAATAAAAATGCATTGAAATGTGTCTAAATAATAAAAAATTTCATTTAAAAAGAATAAAAAGGTCTATTACAGAATATAATTGAAGCCTTTTAAAAAAAAATTGGGAATAAAAAAATAAAAAATACAAAAAGTGTTTTAAACACCTAATAAATAAAAGGCTTTATGCTGAAAACGAAAAGAATAAATGGTTGATTAAAAATAAAATAAAGCGCTAATATTTTTTACATTGAATCCTATGGCATTCGCCTGTTTAAACCATTCGAGCTGAACCACTGAAAATCAGGGCATTTCACTGACACTTCGGTGCAGTTCGGCGTTCTCTGAATAGATTAAATATTACTTCTCTATGGGACAATTTCGCTGCCGCCAAAGACCGCCAAACTGCAGTGAACCGCACCGTTTGTCACTGTCAATTTCAATTCCAAAAGTGTTTGGTGATTCACACTTTAGTGAATAGACGAACTGCCATGAAATTGCGCTGTACGGCGAGTACAGCGGTTTTCCCATTTTACAATGGAAAGTGGGTTTTTTTGTAAAATGCAAGCTCTGTACAAATTATAATATTATAAATGGAAAACGCTACGAAGGGGGGATGACTGAGGGGTTAAATATTAACTCCTGACTGTGTTGTCTGCTAATACTACCATACAGATTTTTTTGCTCTGTATAACTTTATTTATACACAACAGGTTCTAACATGGCCGGCTTTTCAATGCCCACACCTCTCTGATGTCACATTCTACAATAAAGCAGCATAGAACACATTGCAGCAGTACCCAATACACTGAGCCTCTCCGCTCCCCCTCCTTTTTTAACCCTTTACTCCTTTTGAAAACTCACTTTCCTTTCCAGCGGCCGGTTCCCTTGGCGCTGACTGGACTTGACATATTACCAGCTTCCTGGTCGAGAGAGCGTCCATCTAATTCTGTGTCCGTCAAGGCCAGTGTGCATTGAGAGCCACTGGAGTGAGCTGGGTCCCCAAATTCAGGAACCTGAGTTCAGATTTCTGGTCTCGCTCCTGGGTGAGTCTAATCCCCAGCAGTTGGAGGGGGTTATTGGGGTGAGGTCATTGTGACCACTCAAATTACATTGATAGTGGCTTTAATGATAATAGCATCTGGATAATTATTGGTTTCCATCTCTCCCTGCGAGTAAATTATTGCAGCTATGGAATGTACACTTTGTGATGAGGATAATAAACATGAGTTTGTGGCGCCCACAGAATATTAAATCAAGTAAAGTCACCCACAAGGTCTCCAGGGATATAGCCACGTGGAGCACTGACTGTCTCCCTCGTAATCAGAATGAATGTGGAGACAGACGTTCCTCTCCACGCTCGGGCGAGACACAACTTTTGACAGAAACCGATATTTCAGATGAAAAAGGAGCACATCATTTTGAGGTTCAGTTCTGCTGGGAGATGTTAGTAAAACAAATGTTTCCCTAATTGCTTATAGGCGAAAGACAATTCAAAGTGTTTCCACTCGAAGAGGCAGACATGACCCGTTGTAGTTTAACCATTTCCTGAGCAAATACAGGCTGATTCAACAGGGAACTGATAGTTCCCATGTTTGCCATTATAGCGAGAATAATAGAAGAAGATATCCATAAAAAGAGGCCATTGTGTGTTATATGACTACAATTGCTTCCAGGCTGCAAGAATCCTGTCTTCGTTTTATTACAGTCTGAACTTTGTTTTATTGGTTACACTGGATCCATAAAACTGGGGTTTTTTTTCCCACTGATACTGGTGAACGTTTACCCTAATGTACCTATTTTTTATTTTCTTTGCAATTAAAGGGACACTGAGGCGAACACGTGTGTTTGGTTTTTTGAAAGTAGAATTAAGGTATTGACATAAAAAGTGCAGTCCTGTTTGTTTTTTTTGCTTTAAAACAAGTATCTAGACATGAGCACAACAGAAAAATTAGTTTCGGATCGTTCCGTTACGTTTTTCAATTTGGTTCATTGCGTTCGTGATGTTACTGTGATTCGTATTTCGGATCAATTCGTTATTTCGTACGATTGGTATTTCGTATTTCAGATCCATTCGTTATTTCGTTTTTATCAGTAATTCGTATTTCGGATCGATTCGTTATTTTGTTTTCATTAGTTATTTTGTTTTTATTAGTTATTTTAGAATGTGAAACAGATGAATAAATTACTTAGATTAGATTAGAGCAGAAAAAAAGATACCTAATCCTCCTGTCCTGGGTACTGAAACCTATTCAGCACCAAGGACAGCAGCTCTGCGGGGCTCGAGCCCCGCTGGGCTGCTGTCCTAGGTGCTGAATAGGTTTCAGCACCATAGACAGCCCTCGCCAAACGCATCCAGACTGAAGGAAAGAAAAAAGAAAAACACTGTGTTCGGCAAAGAAAAAAAGCCTTGGTTTAAAACAAATAGCAATCCAGAAATTTCACAAAAAAATCCTGCAAGTGAAAAGAATAAATGGTTGAATAAATATTTACTAAAAATAAGTAATATTTTTTATATTGACACTTATGGGATTCACCTGTTTAAACCTGTCAAACGAACCACCAAAAATAATTTCATTGACATTTCGGAGCTGTTCGGCGTTCTCTGAATAGATTAACCATTACGTCTCTATGGGGAATTTCACGGTTGCTGAACGGCACCATGGAGCTGTCCATGGCCTGTGGTGTTGAATACAACCGATTCAGCACCACAGCCAATGGACTTGGATGCAGTGCTGAATTTAAGTGAAACTGTACAGCAAATCGATTTGTAAAAACAGAATTAATTTGTTGTATTTCGTTTAGTTCCATTTAGTTTTTTGTTCCATTTTGGACGGGTCCGACTCGTTATTTCGGACGTGCTTCCGAAATACGCATCTACAAATATCCCGAAAGAGCTCAAGTTTACATTTACTCTCCTGGAAAGCCACCAGGTAGATCCACTCACTGTGATCCCTGTGGAATACATTGATGCTCTGTATGAAAGAAGATGAATGTTTAAACCTGTTCTTTACAAGCAAAGGATATCCAGCCACTTAAAGGTTATTTGTATTCTGTGGTGATTATTTTTTGGTTTAGATTACGATTTGAAATAGGTTCTGAAACCCCAAGATGATGACACATAGGGTTACCAGATTGGCCATGCATTCCTAACTCATATCATTTATTCAGGCTGACAGGCAGTGCATGAAAAATGCAACCCGGCAACATGTAGAAATCATATGCTGCAGGTAATAAATCAAAGTGGAATCCCAGGCGATGTGCCCTAATCAGACAACAGATCTCCCACCTGCAGCATTTGAATTATACATACTGCAGGGCAGCATCTTCCCTATGTTCTCCCTCTCCATGAAATAATAATACATGTTCAGGAAAACATGGCTGATCTGGCACATAGAAAGCAATAGAGAAATATAAAGCTTTCAAACATGTTAATCACATGCATATTGTAGTTATGACAGGAATGTGTCAAAAATGTATCTATTTGAATTCTTGTGTGATATGTCAAATTGATTATAACACTGCCTTCACCAATTGCTAGTATTTATAGAGCGCCAACAAATTCTGCAGTGTTGTACAACAGGTAGGACAAAACAACCAAACGAACAAATCAAATCACTGATAACAATGAGAAAAGAGGACCCTGCTCCAGTGAGCTTACAATCTAATAGTGAGGTGACACACAGAGGTGATAGTAAATAACAGAGTATGAGAAGTAATGGGGTGCATGAGGGCTGTTTGGGAGATGGATCAGGAAAGGTACAATGGGGGGTTATAGAGTGTACGGATAGGCTTCATATGATAGAAACTTCTTGAAAGATTGGAGCGATGGGGAGAGTTGAATGTCATGTGCTTGTTTGGTATAGGGCCTTTAAAAGTTACAAACAATGCTGAAGTTTGATCCAAGTTCACAATTTCCTACCTTGGTGGAATGAACGAGGTGGGAATTACTACCAATGAGTATTAATTAATGGCACTTTCTATTAGCCCATGTGATAGGAAGTGTATATTTAAGACAGTTAACAGCAGTGGAGGATACAAGCCAACAATAGCCTTAAGGATATTACACCCCAGGTGAAACGCGTATTGGCATACTTTTTATTTTGTTTTTATGGAATAAATGTTCTTTTAATTTATCCACTGCTGAACATCTGCGATTTCTTCCTGATGACCATGGTTTTTTTATGGTAGTTGTACCCTTCAAACAATTTACCTGGGAATATATCCCTCGGACCCGGCTTGAGGTCCTGAACCACGTGAGTGAATCTTGGTTTTATTATATATCTCACCTACGGCTATGGTCTGCACTATGGTATACATTTCTCTTTAAGACACTGGAGTCTATCAAGATCTGAAGAGGGTGATTGGGTGGCCAGTAATTACCCTAAGGCACAAGATCCCAGAGCCGGTAGCTCAGACAAATGTGAGTGAGACCATAATACATGGTTTATATCTTGAGAGTGTTATGGTCTGCACCATGAAGGTTTTTCTCTTTTATATTTTGAGGTCTGGCTAGAAGAGCAAGCTATCAACCAAGACCCCCATTTCCCTGTGCACTACACTTATTTTTTCTTTGTATCCATTCCTTGGTTGTACCGGACAAGGGCAACCCCACCAAGTGGACAGCAGCATTGGGACTTGTCATCTCCGTCCAAAATCTTCCATCAGCGCCTATCTATCTCCTGTGTATATATATATATATATATATATATATATATATATATATAACATATGCCGCGGGCAAGCAAGAAAAACATTGCAAGCTAAAAAATTATCATTTATAATGCCAGACGAAAAGGAACAAACCCACTCCTCTATCCAATTAATAGCAATATAGCCCAGGCAAGCATGAAACAATACTCAAAAGCACATCAGTAGTTCATCCTAAAACCAATCTTACAAAGCAATGCAAAGTAAATCATAATAGATAATAATAAAAAGAAAGGCAGTACCTCAGTGAAACAAACCAGCAGAGACCAGACGTCCCAACGTTCCCAAAAAATATTATCACAACATCTATTGAAACATAAAGTTTTGGATAACGATTCTTACCCGAGATAGAAAAACGCACAAAATAATTTCAAATTACATCTTTTAATTTTTTTTTATGTATCAGTCTGTTCTGTACAAAAATTATTACTGGGATGAAAGGTTTGAACTGTAGATGGCATTCCTTTTCTTGCACAGTTTCAAACAGGGTCTTCATTATTGTACAGCACTACGGAACTTGTTAGCGCTTTATAAAAACTTGTAACTATAACTATCATTAGCATACAGGCAGAAATGCCCATTGTGTCATACAGTATATGCGATATAGATAATAAAAATGTTCAGATCTCCTGCTTATAGGGATTTGTAGTGACCATAAGGAGATTATTAGCAATGGAGAACATACCCATACAATGTAAAAATAATATCTGTATGTGGCATAATACCTGTATATGGAAATTACAGTAACACCTTGTATCTGTACTGTACAGGGATTTTCAGTCATTATAACTCTTGAATCTTATCCCTGCACAGCAGTGAATGACCCCAGAGCTCTCCCTGTATTCTGCTTAGAGATGTGCATTCGTTTTGGAAAAATTCAGAATTTGGAACGAAATTTGATTATTCGTATTTCGGAAATACTTCGGAATAACAAATCGATATGATACGAATTTAAAACGAAATGGTATATAGCGAATTTATTTTGTTTTACACTGTGTCATCACCATAAAAGAAAAATTTGAATAATTGATATTGAAATGAACTATCAAATTGATATCAACTATCGAATTGATCTTAACTTACAATACAAGTAATAGTCAGCAAAGGACTTTATGAAACAAATAAATTTTGTTTCACTGTTTAATTCGACTCAAATACTAAATCTGTTACAAAGCTTAAAATTTAACCCTAACTTTTCTTTTAAACAGCAAAATTTGATTAATTGGGGTTTTATTTAGTGGTCCAAAATTCGAATTGATATCAACTATCGAATTGGTATATGAAATTCGAAATTTCAAATCGATCCAAAACAAAAGGAAACGAAATACGAAAAGAAATTAGTTACAAAATTCCGAAAACGGAATGATTTAAAAACGTAACGAAACGAAACAATTTTTCAGCCATGCACATCCCTAACTCTGCTCTTTCTCTGGCTGTTGTAATGCAGCACTAATGTTTGTTGAAACTTTTGTTACCGCTAAGGTGGGGGATTATGTATATATTTATAAAAGGGCATTGACAAACATTTTCACGATTATTTTTTTTTATATTCCAGCTGGAAGATTTCCAGGAAAGCTTTGGAGTAAAACTCTTCTACTTTTATCACCCGACGTCTTCATATATTGAATGTTAGTAGCGTGCAGTGTGATCTATATTGTAAAAAAAAATTAAAACCAAATGTGATCTGCAGTGCAAATTGCTTTGTTCGATGCCTCCCTGTTTTTTTCCCCGTATCATGTGGATAATCATATCTCAAGCTAACTTCAAAGGGGAGGAAAAGAAGTGCTTGTAATACACAGCTGCAGCTTAGCTCTCGCAGGTCTTCCATTCCCCGTGATGCTTTTTTAAAAAATATATGGGGATTCAGCAATGAAACGGTCAGAATCATTACATCAGCAACACATTTGTATAAATTATGGGCAGATGCCCAGAGGCAGCATTACACGTAAGGGCCGATATGTGAAGGATCACGCAGATTTCCTGAAGTCATAAAGCTGGACCCGTGGCAATATGAAACTTATTTGTCGGTTTTGACATTAAACACAGGGTTTGCACATGTACAGATTCTATTTTTACTGCGCACAATTTTGAGAATGACTATTAACGTGCACGGTGCGTGGCCCTCAGACACGTAATGAATGTTCAACAAACACGGTCAGAGATCCCAATGCCTTTTGTACACGTGGATTTAAAGCAGGAGCAAAGACGTCCGTGGCGAAAGACTTACGTTATTGAAACAATGTGTGTTCATCATGTAAAACAAAGAAAAATCATAATAATAGTAAATCATAATAAGATACATTTGTTTATAAATGAGATGGATCACGACATCTATATTCTTATTTAATGAGCAAAGTAACCTATTAACCTAAACAATATCTCTGTAAACAGACATGTAGCCGGAGCCTCACAGATTATTATACATTGTGGGCATCATTACCTTCTTCACGCTGAAACAGGGACGCTAGGGAGAAAAACCCGCACCTGCAGGTTTCTCCCTTGCGTCCCTGTTTTAACCACTTGAATGCTAAGGACGCGCTCAGCGCGTCCTCAGCATTCCCGCTGGTGTGCTGAGGACGCGCTGAGCGCGTCCTCACATCGGGGTCAGCGTTCGGCCGGGTTCCGGCCGATCGCTGGCCCCTCCGGTGCAGGCTGACATCCTGGATGTCAGCCCGGCATCCGGACCAGCAGCCGCCATTATTAGGTGTCATCGCGGGGGCGCGATGACACCTAATTCAGGCGCCCCCCCCGCATGTGCGGAGGAGGCGCCTGAAAGGGAGGGGGGGGAGGTCCTTCGGACCTCTCTCCCTCCCGATCGGTGGCTCTGCGGGGCTTAACCCAGGCATCATTTGGAAGGGCACAGCCTGCCCTTCCAAATGATGCCTGGCATTAACCCCTGGGGAGCTGGATCGCGAATCGGCGCTGAAAAGCGCCGGTTCGCGATCCTTTCCCGGAGCTGGCCGACATCTTGGATGTCGGCCAAGCTTCCGGGAACTCCCCCAGAGGACTGGCGTCATCGTGCGTAGCACGATGACGCCAGTCCTACAGTTAACCCCTAACTGCCACCAAGTGTGGAGATAGGGAGTTCCAATGAACTCCCTATCTCCCGATCCGTGGCAGTTAGGGGTTAAGAGCATGGCCAGAGCATGGCCGTTCCAACGATACCAAACATGAAAGTTAAAAATTTTGTAAAAAAAAAAAAAAATTAAAAAAAAAATTAAAAAAGAAAAAATAAACACTTTTTTTTTATTTTTTTTGGTTTGTTAGTGTAGCAATATTGTTCCCATTTCAATTATAATGTGAACAATGATGCTGCACTAACGATTTTTGTATGCGGTGCGTTTGTTGAAAATAGTGTCATTTTCCCCAAAAAAAAATGTAACGAGACCCCATCTCTAATTTTTTTAACAAGCGCACCCCATACAAAATATAACCGCAATTGCTCGCATGTTAAAATGTGGAAAAAAACACTTTACACATTGTAAATTATTGAAAATACATATTTTATTGCATTTTTTGTTATAATATACAGACATGACATAACGTATACATATAATAATGACATATTATGAATCTACCGAGTCTGACGGAAAGAACGATATATAATATGTCGGTGTCATATACTAAAATAAGCCTTAAAAACACGTTTAAACATGATGCGCAAAACAGGTAAAAAATGACCTCAGCACAGGGGCGGGAAAAGCCTCAGCAGCGAAAGGGTTAATGTGACATTACGATGCAGGTGCTAAAAAAGCAGCCTTGCATCGTAATCGGGTGCTAAACCCCGGGATGTGCGCGGCAGCGCTAAACGCCGACGCAAGCATCCACTCGACACATGACCTGCCGGATCTCTCCTCGTGAGATCCGGCAGGTCGGCGCAGTGATCCGCAGAGGGAGACTGGGACAGAGGAGACTTTTTCACCCAGTCTCTCCCTGCTCCCGGCAGACAGAGGAGGCGGTTGGAGCCGTGGTCCTCGCCGTGGGATTAGAGGTGAGTATCTGATCGATTTTGGGGGGGGGGTGTTTCTGCTGGTGCTGACGGATTCTGCAGCAGTGAAATCCGTTAGCACCAAGTCCTGGCTGTGGGTAACTTTTCAGTAACCGCAGCAGGATGGTAATTGGCGTTAGGACTTTGTGATACTAACGCTAATTAACACTTTGGTCTCCCCTTGTTAAGTATAGGGATGGCAAAGTACAGTAACCTCGCGCTGAAAAGCACAAGATACCAAACGCTAACGGGTTTTTTAACCCGCTAGCGTTTGGATTGTAATATGGTGGGGCCACCAGGGCTAACATTAACACTCACTCAGGTGAGCGCTAACGTTAGCGTGAAGAATGTAATGGTGCCCTGTAAGTTTACAGATGGGTGTGTATTCTTGCACAGGTCAACTAGGCCTGCAGACTGAAGGGAAGCTGCATTTTTTTATACAATGTCTTTGCTAGTAGATGTGTAATATATTTGAGGTGTGCAGGTGTAGAGCAGATTTGCAAAGTAATAAAACTCCCAACACTCAAGGGGTTATTCAGAGAGCAATGAAATTTTGGTGCTCTCTTGTTCGGCACACTTTGGTGCGCTTTGGCGATTTAAATTCGCCAATCATTCAGTGAATTCAGCATGACCGTCGCAGACCGCCAAACGACACTGATCAGCCGTGGAACACTGCCAAAATGGTAAAAAAAAAAAACGGAACTCTGCAATTTAAAAAAAGGCAATTAAAACAAAAAAAATTCATGAAAATGCATGGAAACATTAAAAAAGTCCTATAAAATATAATAAAATGGTCTGTTACAGAATAAAAAAAACACCATTAAAAAATTGGAAATCAAAAATTTTGGCGAAATAATCCAGAAAAAAATCAAAAAAAGAAACAACTAAAAAATCTTTTTGCTGCAAATGAAAAGAATAAACAGTTGGATAAAAAATTGATAAAAATGCAATTTTTTTTTACATTGAATCCGATGAAATTCGCCTGTTTAAACTTGTTGAACTGAACCAGCGAACGTCTAGGCATTTCGCCAACATTTCGGTGCAGTTTGGCGTTCTCTGAATAGATTAACCATTATTTCTCTATGGGACAATTTCAATGCAGCCCAAGGTTGCTGAATTGCATCGATCTGAGGTGAACCGCACTGTATTTCGCTGACAACTAGTATTATGGCAGTGAAGTATGGGGCCCCATCACCTACCCTGACCAACCCAAATGGGACACCAGCCCAACAGAAATATTCCATCTGGAATTCTGCAAGCACCTCCTCCAAGTCCATCGGAGCACCTCTAACAATGCTTGCCGGGCCGA
Organism: Leptobrachium leishanense; assembly: GCA_009667805.1. Taxonomy (NCBI): domain Eukaryota; kingdom Metazoa; phylum Chordata; class Amphibia; order Anura; family Megophryidae; genus Leptobrachium; species Leptobrachium leishanense. The sequence continues at coordinate 51,665,029 of CM019069.1, forward strand.
GCTGGGCAGACTCCCTTTACTTCTTGCAGTACAGAAGAGGGTGCTATCATACTGGGACCACCTAAACATCAGCAGCCTCAACTCATACCACCATAAAGCCCTACTGGCCAACAAGGACCATCCAAAACCATGTGGGTTGCAACAACTCATATCCACCCTGATCATCCAAAGCCCCCATGAAGGCAACCTGACAAAATATCAAATAAAGGCCCTAATTAACGATTCTAGGGAAACTATATCAGAGAATGGAGACATGATATAGCAAACTCCAAGAAACTCACCATTTACCAATCCTTACAGAGGGAATACAAACTGGCCCCATACCTGGAGGTACTACAAGACCCCAAGGACAGACAGATCCTGAGCCGGTACAGACTGAGCGCCCACAGCCTGGAAATTGAATCAGGGCGGCATAGACAGACCTACAAGCCCAGGGAGAATAGACTGTGCCAGCATTGTGACCAGGAGGCCCTGGAAGATGAGGTCCACTTCCTCCTACAGTGCCCCAAGTACTCAGCACTGAGGGAAACTCACTTCCAGAGACTCTCCGCTCTCATCCCGGACTTCACCTCTATAGAAGAGACGAGGAAACTCCACATCATACTGGGAGAAGAGGAGCCGGCGGTGAAAATATCTGCCCAATACGTCGCAGAATGTCACAGACTGAGAGGAACATGAGAGATCCTGGACTTATAAATCCCCAACACGGACTCGCCCCATCCCCCTTCACATTATCCCTTACCCCTGATAATGTCCATGGACTTGCCCATTCCCCCCATATATATGTCCCACTACCCCCCCTCCTCCCCATATGCTTTGGCAATGCTAAAATGTATTTGGTCCTGCCAATAAAGCTTATTTTGATTTGATTTGATTTGATTTGTATTTGGCGAATTGCCAGCTTTCTGAATAGATGAACTGCCACAAAATTGCATCATATAGTGACATTCAGCGTTCGGTGCAATTCGGTGGTAGGTTCGTCGCTTATTGAATAACCCTTTAAGTGTCTAAAATGTAATAAATGGTGTTAGAAAACCATATGGTGTAAATAAGCTAACTTTGCTCTTGTTCTGAATTACATTTTTCATTGGCAGAAATTAAGTTGTGATCATTTATCTTACATTCAGGTTCATGGTCATATTTTTTGCACAACGGCTTGAAGGACAGCAGAATCTGTAGTGCACAGGGCAGCAGCAAGCCTGTTTTATTTTCCCTGCATCTGCTGCTGAATGCCCAATGTCAGGGCATTCATCAGCCTATTTTATACAGTTTTAGCTCTTCAGGCATTATGCCCACAAGGCTAAAACTTTGGGGGCACTTTTTGCAGCCCAAAAGCAAACACATTTCATTTGCTTTTGGGCTGCAGATCGAGATATCTCGATATCGGGGCACCGGATTGTGCCTTTGAAGTCTGAGTTATCTCGATCTCAGTAGTGAAGGGGATAATTTTAATATATACTTTGTGAGCTGGGACTCAATTAACACACGATCTTCTCTTTAAAATGCAGTTTTTTATTTATAGGGTCTGGAAAAAACAGAAAAAGGAAATGGAAACAAAAGGACCTAGCTCCCTTGAGCTCTAAATGAACACACGTTACTCTATAACACGGTTGCTTACTTGCAACCCTTTAATAAACAAAAATACACAGAACACTCTCAGCTCGCTGGTCAGAACACCAAAGTTTTTCCTTTTCATCAAATCGGCAGAGAGATCTTGCAGTCTCCCTCCTTGCTCAGGGACACACTCTCTCCATCAATTCCCCACTGCAAATTCTCTTGGGGAATTGAGAACTCCTGGACATGCCCCCTCACCTGCATTTAAAGTATGGTGTGGAGCACTGGCCCACCCTGGGGTAATCAGTACAAAGCCCAAACTGCAACACTGTTGGGGGAACATGTATACCCCCCCAGGACCATGCCCTGTTTTATTTTTATCTTTTTGTTGCCATCAGTCACAGCTTTCTTATTTTTCCTCTACATTTTGCCATTTGGTCAGCGGGCCAAATTTTTTTGCAGATTATGTGAAATTTAAAATTTAAAGTCAACGCAGACATTCAATTAGTCCTATGTTGCATCTATGAAACTAAGTGAACAAAATGATTCAGAATTGAGGTTTGCCTTGGTACAATATGGTCCACTCGTCCGTCCACATCTAGACTTGCAGTCTAAGCTCATATCGGATCCAAAAATGTAAACCACTGACACACAGAGCATGGCTTTAAGATGATATCTAGATAATAATACACAGTGGTGAGGTTTGTTCATTAGTTCCCTAGGTCCTCCGACAGCGATAAGCAAGACCTGCCTTGGTGTCGAATGGGAACCATATCTTCATACAGGTTTACATAGTCAATAGCTGCCATGCCAAAAGTGTGCCTGGCTCTGCCTTCCTATCCGATTCATTAATAAATAATAATAATAAATAAATAATGAAGCATCCACAGGGTATCTGCAGCATACAAATATAAAACACCTAGTGCTGTGTTATCTCATGGTACAGATTTATCAAACAGTGAATTTAAAGACAGTTTGATTAATTAGACCGGCACATTATCATGGGATTAGGGGAGATTTTCCCACTGAAGAGTGTTTATTCCCCAGCTTGATAAATCTTTGCACCTTAGAGGTCAGACAACTGCTGTGCCACTGCTCCTTAATGTCACGGATGACTTTCTATTTATACGCTTGTCCAAGGTGGCACATATCAAATCGGTATATCCGTATGGCAGTGATGGTTGGATAACTACGTGTGCCATGATTTTCAGCCAGATGTTTAAATATGGGTACCATCTGTCTGCTCAAATCCCTGGATCAAATGTCAGGTTAGACTTCTGTCTTGATGAAGGGGGTAACTACCAAAAAGGTCAAAGGAGAAAGAACTATAGAAAAATACCCCCCCCCCGCCAAAAAAAGGTTGAATCGTGAGTTTTGACACTTTATATAACCTAATACATGAACTGTTACAGTTTCACTGTATTGTAGAAAAACATTAGTGATTGTTCGTGTCCAGCCAGGGGTGAATTCTTGCAAAGGGTAAGTAGGGTAAGTAGGGCAGCGGCTCAGGTCAACAGATAAGAGGTGGACAGCTTTAACTTTTAAAGGAACACTACCACCAAAAAATTTATTTATTTTGTTTATTTTATGTTGCTGATATCGTACATGTACTTTGTTTTTCTTAGGTATGTTTAGTAAAGAAAATATTTTAATCTATATGTGTCACTGGTTGCATCCATTCTTCTGATATTTTGTGTTGTAAACTGCCCGTACACACAGTAGCTTTACATCACTTGCTCCTCGCTGCGGGGCAATGGCCATGTAATGGAGTGAATGGGTCAGTTGTCCAGAAAACCGACACAAAAAATAAAATATTAAAAAATAATAATAATAAAAAATATCGTCTGCGGGGGTTTAATAAAATAGGATTTAAGCTGGCATTTAAACATAATGAGCATAAAATGGTCAAATGGCTCAGTAGTGAATGGGTTAAAAAGCAAAAACATGTAAAAATTGGGTGTTTCCAATCTCAGGACAAAATTTAGAAACTATTTAGCCGAGGGTTCTTTTTTTGCCGGTTGTATATTTTGGGGATTAAATTTTGAAAAAGTGTGTTTATTGAAAAAAGTGTGTTTTTTCCATTTTGATGTAAATAATGGTATCTTTAGAAAGTTAATTTAATGGCGGGAAAAATGGTATATGATATGTGTGGGTTGCATAAACGAGTAAGAGGAAAATTTGACCTTAATACAAACAGCGCAGAAACGTAAAAACAGCAGCAGGCACTTTCGGACAGACTTTTGTAAAACCGCCCGGTCACTATGGGGCTAAATAGCGCTTTTTCTGTAACAGATATTATTATTCATAGGACCTTATATGTTAATTACAGACATTTTTGTTCAGTAGTCCTTTTGTAAACAGTGTTTCAAATTTGACACTTTCAATCATATTTTATTTTCTATCCGTCCGGCGGCTTGGCGGCTTTTTTCTGCGGCTGGTCCGCGATGTGCCCGGCTGCTCGTTGGCTGCATTTGGCGGGTTTGCGGCGGTTGTCTGGTGGGTTGGCAGTAGTGGGCAGCGTCTTTGTGGCAGTTTATAGGATCGGATCCGATAATTTCTGTGATTTTTTTTAAAACAAATCGGGTGCCGACTCACCAAAATTATCGGATCAGATAATTTCGGGGGTGCTGCGGTGGCTTTACTGTGTTTCTCTGAATAACCCCTATAGTCTCTGAGTTGCGCTGCATTTTGTGTACTATTTATGTCATATGGTAACTGCATCTGGGCATGAACCCAGGACATACTTGAAAACAAGAGAAATCTCAATGTATCCTTCCTGGTAAAATACTTTGCAAATAAATAAATGTACCCCTCTGAGTGCTGGATTGCAGGTAATAATATATACTATATATACATATATATTTATTAGAGAAAGTATGTTTATTATTGCAGAAGCCACGTGCACATCACAGAAATTCAAAGAATTGCATCGCAGAGCTCCTGTGCTACATTCCCCATATGCAGCAGGAATTCTGGGTAGGATATGCAAATGACATCTGTCTCACTTTTATGCATCATGGGTCTGTTATTATTACAGAAAGTACTGATATAGTAAAATAAAACCCACTATTTTAATTCTCAATGATGAACAACATTTTTATGGTGATTCTGTGAATTATTTTGTAAAAGAACCAACAAGTATATCTCATATTAATATTATTATTATTAATAATTTTATCATCATCTCATATTAATCTTAATATTAAGACATGCATGATTATAGAACATGCATCGGGTGCACTGAGTGAATATACATCTAGCTCTGTTGACAGTTTAAAGTATTCAAATTATTTTAGGGAGAAAAAACTGATTTTATGTTACATACATGTAAAATTTTGATGAAAAAGAAAAATCGGCAACATTTCAGCACAGAAGTCTCCAGTGTAATTTGTTTTTTTTTAAAAAACAGAAAACAAAAAAAAGAAGCCTCCAATGTAATTGACACTTATTACATTAATCCATTGCGAGGCAGAGGGGTAATACATGTGTTGCGTGTACCAATAAATTGATGGGCCCCTCCTGGCAGAACAGGGATTGAAACAAATTACAGGAAGGCCCTCGTCTTTCACTCCATGGTTAAATTAGATTTTTGTTTGTTACCACTTGCCAGCATAAATTCTAACCTTTGACACTGCGGGTGATCTTTCCATCCCCAGAAAGTTCATCAAGAGGACACTGGGCTCCCTTCACTTCCTCTGTGTCGATATACGAGCATGTGTGTGACCATGTCTGGCCTATTGATTGGGCTAAAGCTTTTCTATTTACTATTTGAGAAAATGCCGTGTTTATCTTACTCATTTTTGTTCCCAAACAAAGAACAATGGAAATAATAACGCATTATATATAAAATAATGAAACAATGGAGAATTACGATTGATTTTTTTTTTGTTTTTTAGCCGGTGTTCAAGGAATGCTAGAGCGAAAAGCAATAATCTAAGATTAAATGAGTCCTTATTTGGCTTCTAAATGCACAGTACACTTTCAACTATTTAAAAGGGCAACTGTCACTAACAAATTCGAAGCTTAATTTATCTTTAATTGCTGTCTAGATACTTTTAATCAAGTTTTGTCTGTTGTATCAAAGTGCACATCTCTAAATTGGCTTCTTAAAGAAAGCCTTAATAAATCCATTCTGGTAAAAGAAGCAACTTTGCAAATGGAACTTTTTATTTATTTTCTACCTAAAGGGTTTTATTCTGTTTAGTCAGCAGCTTCCAGCATACTGCAGACTTTCTGCTCCATATCCTCTTTGTTCACAGTAGGGATTGTGAGTTTCTGCTGTTTTGTTCAGGGCGAAGAGCACTGATATCAGTTTACAGAGTCATAACACAAAAAGATTCAGCTGCAAAACAAATGATGTATCCAGTTTTCCTGCTTGAACGCTTGCAAGCCTTTTTGCAGAAATAATATATTTAGGGGACAGCTGTCTAGGACAACGTTCTCAACCCTGGTCTTCAAGTCCCCCTAACAGGCCAGATTTTAAGGACTACCTTGGAAAAATGCAGACTGAATCCTGCAATCACTGAGCAGTAAATCATATCACTTGAGCTGTGCGTAACCCTTTCCCTGCGGAGGATGTGTGGGGAACGTCCTCATTGACTCCCGCTATATGCAGGGGACGTTCCCCACACATCCTCCGCTACCAGGAGCCCAGGGAGAGATACTTACCTCTCTCTCTCTGGGGTCCTGCAGCGTTCTGACTTCCTTGAAGTCAGACACCGAATTTATGGGCCTCCCCGCATAAAATTACATAATTTTCAGGCGACCCCCCTCAATGCCGGGAGATCACCTGAAAGGGAGGGGGGATCCCTCTCCCTCCCAATCGGGAGGTCCCACAAGGACAAACCAGTCACCGCTTAAAAGGGGATAGTCTCCCCTTTTAAGCAGTGCCTGGCTTTAACCCCTCAGGCAACGGGCCGCGATCCAGCACCATCCGGCGCCGGAACGCGGCCTAGCTCCGGTGGGGGCCACCATCTTGGATGGTGGCTCCACCTCCGGGTCCCCCCTTCCTACCTGACATCATCGCACATGGCGCAATGATGTCAGTTAGCCGGGGAACCCCTAGCTGCCCGGGGATTCCCTAAGAAAATCCCCTGGTGGAGATAGGGGTTCCTTTGAACCCCCATATCTCCCGAATGATGGCAGCTAGGGGTGGCAAAAATGGTGCTAGCTACAAATGGACGTGCTGAAGGCTTCCCCGTCGAAACGCTAGACGCGTGGTAGACGCGGCTGCAAAACACGATCCTCCATAGGAGGATCAAGCCTTGCAGCGCTGAGCGCACCAACTGTCCTCAGCGAGGTGGCCAGATGGGCGTCAGAGTGGAAGGAACATCCACTCTCACGGACGTTCCTTCCCCTCTTAAAACGCTCATCTGACCCCAGCCTAAGTAGCTCGTCTTTAGCTGATTGCTGACGTCATCAACAATTATATTAGAATAGACCAAGGGGGCAGCACTCAACCATTACTAAGCATAACGGGCTTGTGCTTCTGATGACAAATAGACACAACAAACCAAGGGGAGAGCACTCCATTACACAAACCACACCATCACAAAGCTCGTAAAATTTAAAGACATTCACGGTTTTCAAAGATTTAACAAGATTTTAAATTGTTTTGCAAATTTTCCCACAACTTTACTAATAAATTGTGGGCGCTTAGTTCACAAAATATGATCACATCTTGCTTAAGCTTCTCACAGTGTCAATGTATCCCATCGCAACAGGACCTACTCTAAAACACCTAAAGACCTCATTTATGGGATTAACTCACTGAGGACAGAATCTTTTCTGGGCTCCCAGCGGTCCAAGGTTAAATAGAGCCTGCAAGTGGAACACCTCTGGCAGGGAGGGGTGCATGCCTGGAGGGTTGTCAGCCAGTAAATGGTAATCATAATGAAAAGAGGAAGCAGCTGGAAAGGAGAGCTGAAATTTAAGACCAGGCCTGGGTGGGAGGGTGGATGTGCAAGGTGGGTGGGACAGAGTGGAAAAATGGAGTTCAGCCTGAGTGTGTGCAGATGAGTAGAACAGTCTGGAGTATAGTGGAGGACAGCATGGTGAATCCTGGATACCTTGTTACTTCTTTCTGGTTGCAAATTGGAAACATTTACCTTTCTTTCAAATTCCACTTATTTACACAGTTGCAGTATTATAGGTGTAAACGATTTTTATGTTACATATAGTGACATTATTATTCAGTTTACAAAGAACAAAACCCCAAAAATGAGCACTAGAAATGAACAGGATGTGACCGGTTATCATGCAGCACTCTTAGTAAATGTGGTGACATACTAACTGAGGAAACCGCTGATGTGGTGAAACACATCTCAGACTTATTTTATTTTAACCTCATTTTACTTATTATTTTATTATAACCTTTGATTCCATTTATTAATTTATTATTTTTTTATCTTAAATAATTTTATGTTCCTTACTGTTATTGGTTGTTTACTAGTAAAGATTTAATACGTTTATATAACCTCCTTGTTGGTGTCTGTTCATCCTCAAAGGATACATTGGAGGTCATATATCCTGTTTCAGATTGGACCCTACCTATATAAAGGGTCGTAGGCGATAGCAACAAGGCCTAAAAGACTGGGGCTCTGCTCTGGTTGAGTAAACGACCGTACTTACTTCAGAATATTCTGAACATAGATGTCCTTCGTACCGATTATTTTCTTTTATTCTGCTCTTGGTCTGTAAAGAGGAAAAGGAGACATAGAGTGTGTGGGGCAGGTCACCCTGGAAATTGACCGAATGTGTATTAGGAGAAGTCACCATTCTGGGCTCCTGAACATGTGAGTGAGTCTGAACTGGTTCTATTTCTGCTATATGGTTTTTTAGATGATACTGCACTTTATTGCTCTCTCTATTTTTGTTTTTTGAGGATACTTCGCTAATTGAGGATTTAATAGTGGAGAGACTTAAAATATAAGGATTGTGCTTGCAACTATTTAACACGTTTCACACTGCATTGCGATACTGCTATATATTTTCACTGGACTGTCACACCATTGGATCACTTTTTTACTAGAATTCACTTGAATATTTGTTGTATTATATTATGTTATATTCGGGGGTTGTTTGTGCTTTTGAATGTGCTCACTGTATACATTATTATTCTGTCTCCAGTGGAAGATATAGCTATGGACAAACTGAAGTTCAGGTATGTGAAATGTATTGCTTGGAAGGAATGTAACAGCACTGCCCTGTGTCCTATGTGCTCCATACCTCTATCTCACACCATTTATCTTGTGGATAGGCTACATTAGGAGTCACTGGCCGACAGCGAGTGGACTTTGTAGCAGGATGAGGGAAGACTCCTGCTTTGTCACTGGATGAATATCACTGTATCATTGCCCTTTGATTATACTGAGCCTGCTACAGCCATTAATAACAGGATTTTCCTTTGTCGAGAAAATGGCACCTACACAGTTTTCGGTGAGGTGCTTGTGGCAAATTATACAACAGAGATTGTACATTTCCTCTGCTTGCTCTTTTAATCTTCGTACAGAGGGGGCTGCGTTGAAATGTTTCACTATGTACGATCTTAAGTCAATATTTACAGCAAACGGAGTACAGAAACGCTCGTTTTAATGAAAACTGATTATGATAACCTTTATTTAGTGGCACACCTTACAAATCTTTCTTGCCGCAGACAGCCAGGGAAGACAAATTATTATTATTATTATTATTTTTTTGTAGAAGGTGTAGAGTCTTTTATGGTTACAACAGTTTTTAATTATAATGGAATAATTTGGATTCATTTGCAAAACAAAGATTTGTGTTAGCAGGAGGAGGAAAGACTTACTTTGAAATGTCGTCACTGAGAAAAAGAAGCAATATAAACCAATAATTGATAAACTAAGAACGATAAACAAGAGTTGACATTGATAAAATGAAGCAATAAGAAGTTGAACTATTACATGATGCCAGCTGACATTACATAGTTGATATAATTTGATATAATGTTGCCATAATGTTTTGTCGTTGATATGCCAATAAGGATGCTGGGTAAAATTACAGCAAGGCGCACAATAGATGTAATGATGTGTGGTTCAACTATGTACCCTATATTAGAATTAAAATAAACTTTGGTTGAGGGTCAGAAGTGATTTGTGGTTTAATGCAGCAGTGTGGTTTAATGGGAATTTGGGTAAAAGGGAACCGCCTGGCTTTTCCTGATTGAATAGAATATGTTGCATTAGCATAGTGTATTTATCAACTATTTGTAATTTGCTCTTAAAGTAAATACCCCCATTTGGTGCGTTTCCTGACTTATCCTGCTTATGCATCTTTTATAGCTTCCTTTAAAAGCTCCCCTGAATCCAGTGCTGGTCTACTTCTGGTCTGTGAAGGATATGACATGCTTTCAGCTCAGCATGTATGTGACTGCAGGGGGACTGTATACTCCAGTCAATGCAGTGGTACTCACTGCAGGAAGGCTTTGATACCATTGGATGGGCTGGTATTCGAAGTTCTCCAAGCCCTGAAACCTGAGCTGAGATTCTGGGCAGGTTTAATGCCCTGCACTTGGAGGGCTAAATTAGCCCTCTGAATTCCTCCTTACAGGAGGGCGAGGGAGCAGAGAGCTCATGACAGTCAACTATTTAACCTTATCTGAGTGGTCACACTGCTCCCTCGCCCTCCTGTAAGGGGAACTCAGAGGGCTAATTTAGCCCTCCAAGTGCAGGACCTTAAGTCTGCCCAGAATCTCAGCTCAGGTTTCAGGTTTCATATGCGTAGAGTGTCCCTTTAGGTGAATTTCAGCCTCATGCATAAAATGGCCATGATTCATTTGGATATGTAGGGATATGCTGGGAGTTGAGCCTGTTTCAAGAAGAAACTCAGAAGTCACAATGTATTGTGTAAAAAACAAGTGAGCCATAAGTGGGTTTAATTGCCAGAAAAAAAGGGACCACGGCGGCCACAATAAACACTTTAGGGCCTATAGTATAGGTGGTCAACTGCCATGAGAAGCAGGTTGATTGCATACATAATCTCACAGCTGGAAGACGATTACTTCTTGTGCCCGCTTTATTTTAAATGTAGCCGCATATTTTTACCGAAAATGTGTCCACGTGCATTCCTTAATTTACCATTGACAGTTGGATGATTAAATGATTGGATGTGACGGACTGGAGTATATAACAGTGGTTTGCCTATCTGACTGTGGAGTTAGAGAGTAAGGAATACATGGGAAAACACCAGAGGCGCTCCACCTCAGGCTGAGCTGTGAAGTTGAAGTTCATTCATTCCCAGGAGATACTGAAGCTACATCAGACAATAGAAATGACTTGTTCCCAGATCTGTAGTTCAAAACGTTTGGAGTTTCACAAGTTATTTGATTCACTTACGTGTGGTCTCTGGGCTATCCTATTTCAGGTAAATTGTTTTAGCTGTCATCTCTGGTCTAATGATCCATACAAACGGTCCTATGTAAAGCTAAAGGTAAACACAGTGTTGGTGTATACATGGTGGGAGCTGTTGAAACAGATTAAAACATGACATCACAGCTGTTTAAATTGCTTAATCGCAAAACAGAATCGAAGATTGTGAGAGTGGTCTCCTGTTCACCTAATCTCATTGGAAGAGCTACAGTGTTTACGCAGTTACATACAGGGTTATCCAAAGAGATTCGAAAAGTAACCGCACGTTCGGTGACTTTTCGTTCTCTTCAATTCGGTTCCTTTTGCCGATTGCATTTCGGTGACCCTGCGGTGTATTCAGCAAGCACCACAGGGTCCCCGAATTGCAGGGAAAAGCTGCCGCAAACCTGACGAAAACTAACCGAATGCACGCTGAAAACAAGCAAAAACATCTGGATTAACCTTCAAAAAAGCCGAACATGAGCCGAATCACACAGAGCCGAAGCAGCTGTGACGTAGAGGAGGCAGTGAATAAATTAGAAAAACCATTTGTATGAATCTGGGAAAATGAAACGCTGTTTGCAAAGAAACTACTGAGCGAAAATGTCTGAAATTTTCACAGGAGGTCCAGGAATGATAATAAAGAGGGCTGTTACAAAAAAAAATAAGCAAACTGAAAAAAAAAAAAAAAAAAATCGGACTTTTAATTTTTTTTTAAAAAATTCAGAAAAATGCTTAAAGTATCCTAAAAAATCTATAAATAAAGAGACTTTTTACTGCAGAATTTTATAATGAACGGTTTATTAGATATTGAATTAAAACGGGAATATTTTTAACATTGAAGTCTATGGGATTCTCCTGAATAAACTTGCCGAATTAAACCACCGAATGGCAGGGCATTAGGGGAACCTTTCACTGCTGGTTTGTGTTCTCTGAATAGCCGAAGCATTGCTTTTCCATGGGGATTTCACTGCCCTCGAACAGGCACCGTATGTTCAGGCAATTCGCCAGGATTTGGCGAATTGCCTGCTCTCTGGATAGCCGAATGGTCAGGAAAGGTAACCGAATGCTGATTTTCAGCGTTCGGTTACCTTTCTCAAGCAATTCGGATCTCTTTGGATAACCCTGATAGTGATACACATTGGCAAAAGGGTTCACTTTCAGTGGATTCAACCTCACCTGTCTATCTATGTTATTTCTAGTAACAGGAATAACATCTAAGTGCTGAGCTTCTAGGTTAATTCTGCACCCCGTCTCATAGAAACAGAAACATAGAAAAATGTCGGCAGATAAGAACCTTTCGGCCCATCTAGTCTGCCCAATTACTTGGATACTTTACCTGGGTTTATCTTTTGTTTAGGATAGCCTTATGCCTATCCCATGCTTGCTTAAATTCAATTACTGTTTTGTCCTCTACCACGTCTACTGGAAGACTGTTCCATGTATCCACCACCCTCTCAGTAAAATAATGCTTCCTGATGTTACTTTTAAACCTTTGCCCCTCTAATCTAATCTATGTCCTCTTGTTTTGCTACTTTGTTTCCGTTTAAATATACTCCCTTCCTCTACCTTGTGGATTCCCTTTACGTATTTAAATGTTTCTATCATATCTCCTCTGTCTCGTCTTTTTTCCAAGCTGTACATGTTAAGATCATTAAGCCTTTCCTGGTAACTTTTCTCCTTCAAGCCGTACACCATTTTAGTAGCCCTTCTCTGAACTCTCTCTAAGATGTCTATATCCTTCTGGAGATACGGTCTCCAGTACTGCACACAGTACTCCAAGTGAGGTCTCACCAGTTCTCTGTACAGTGGCATGAGCACTTCCCTTTTCCTACTGAAACTCTCATTCACTTCTATACTTTATACTTCTATAGGTTAGCATATGGAATGTAATTTGGGCGGCCTGCGCTAGACTCACCTGAGCTAGCGTTAGCACTCACATATCTGAGCACTTATGCTAGCGTTAAGTTTGTAAAAGGGCCCAAAGTGTGCGATCTCACCAAGGCTTCAGTCTCCTAATTAGCAATTATCATCTGGCAGTTTTTTTCTTTACTTTAAACATATTCATGTTTGGTATCATTGGAAAGGCCATGATCTGGCCTTTCTAATGATACCAAACATGACCCTGCTAGCTGCCAATAGTCGGGAGATATTGGGGTTCAAATGAACCCCCTTTCTCCACCCCATCTTTCCTTAGGAGTCAATGAGGACGTTCCCCACACGTCCTCAACAGTGAAAGTGTTAAACACCTGAATAGTGTTTTGGACCAATGGGAAGTCAGTTCCCTCTGCAAAAAATAGTGGCGAAACTGAGTTCCCATATGTTCCTTCTGGACGTGACCCCTGAATATAATCCTGTGTTGATATATGGGTGGGAAAAGCAGCATCAGATATTCGGTGAGCTAACTCACTTGTCATCATATTCCGACCCTGCATGAGCTCCTGTCCTGACCATGCATTAAGCTTTGCTTGCAATTTGGAATTAGTGGCTCCTTACTATACTATAGGTGTTTAGGAGCCGTTAATAAAGGCTCAGAGAGAGAACTGCAAAATATTCCAATGTAGATTACGTGGTGCAGAAGGCAGATGCAACCCACACTTCCTCTGATCCCAGTGTGTCAGTGTGACCCTGCATATGCAAGCTTGCACAGGGTATTGCCTTGGCGCCATGGACTTGTTTGGACTCCAGGAGCCAATACCACTCTCAAATGGATCTGTGAGCAGGTCCCATATATTTCAGCTCAAATAGCTAAAACATTGGCTTAGTTGAAATAGAGATGATTGTCACAAAGAAGACACAGAGACAGACTCAGTTGAGTTGAAACATCTCTGATGAATGTCCAATAAAGTTACCCACCCTAGAAGCACTGCAGTGCACGTGCCTTCTTTGTGACAAGTACTGCTTGGGCCGGGACTCTCCTGACACGTATTGACACCCAGCATAAGACTGTTTGTTTATGGAGAGGGTTTGCTGTTGCTTAAAACCTGAAATAGAGCTGGTAACATGGATCTGCTTAGGGATATTGGCTTGTGATGATATTTTCCCTTAGCTTCTCTGGGTTAGTGAGAAGAATGGAATGGGGCCCACAAAGAGAGGTCCTACCATGAACCCCGTTTAACACAGAGCTGGTACTTCTATCAGATTACTTATCTTGTTTCTACAAACCTACAATATATTTTCATAGACAAATCAACGTGTAACAAGAGAGAGGGATCCCTTCAAATGCGCCATGATTTGAAAGCGATTAAAGTGCACCCAACTCAATTAATCTTCACAAAGCGGTGATAATGAAACCGATACCTATATTTAGAGCTTTGAGTAACTAAATATACAGCTTTCATGTTCAAAACATTTCCCTTCTCTCCAGTCAAAACAACCAGCTTACCCTCTTAGTCACCAAATCTAAAAGATTAATTGTGGAGCCAGTGTCCCTTTCCATGTTAGGTCATCTTTATTTCAATTATTCAAATGTTACGTTTCCTATTAGTAGATATTACAAGCAAGTCTGAAATATATTTTGTTGAGGATTTAACCATTATTAAGTTGACTTATTCATTTATGGTAAGAGGGACAAGTCAATATCCTGTTATACATACAGGGTAATTCAAAGAGATCCGAATGGCTGGAGAAAGGTAACCGAATGCTGAAAATCAGGGCACGGTTACCTTTCCTGGCCATTCGGCTATCCAGAGAGCAGGCAATTCGCCAAATCCTGGCGAATTGGCTGAACATATGGTGCCTGTTTGAGGGCAGTGAAATCCCCATAAAAAAGCACTGCTTCGGCTATTCAGAGAACACAAACCAGCAGTGAAAGGTTCCCGAATTGTCCTGCCATTCGGTGGTTTCATGCGGCAGATTTATTCAGGCGAATAGGCTTCAATGTTAAAAATATTCCCGTTTTAATTCAATATCTAATAAACCGTTCATTATAAAATTATGCAGTAAAGAGTCTCTTTATTTATAGATTTTTTAGGATATTTTAAGCATTTTTCTGGATTTTTGTTTTTTAAAAAAAAGTCAGATTTCTTTTTTTTTTTTTTAAACTTTACTTATTTTTTCTGTAACAGCCCTTTTTATTATCATTCCTTGGATCTCATATGTAAATTTCAGACATTTTCGCTCAGTAGTTTCTTTGCAAACAGCGTTTCACTTTTCAAACATTCAAGCAAACTGTTTTGCTAATTTATTCACTTCACTCGTCTGCGGTCTCGGCTTTTTCTGGCGGCTTCGCTGCGTGTGATCGGCTCCTGCTTGGGTTTTTCCGGCGTTTTCGGCAGGTTAATCCAGATGTTTTTGCAGGTTTCGGCGTGCATTCGCTGGGTTTTTGCGGTGAGTTTTCGGCGGGTTTTCGGCTGCTTTTCCCTGCACTTCGACGGCCCTGTGGTGTTTGCTGAATACACCGCAGGGTCGCCGAAATGGGATCGGCAAAACAAATCGAATTGAAGAGAACGAAAAGTCACCGAACGTGCGGTGACATTTCAATTCTCTTTGAATAACCCTGATAGTTTCTTTTAGTAATGTACATGGATATTATTCCTACATATTTGTGTAACATTTGTTGAATATTTTACTGCAGTTTTAGTGCGTATTTTGAAAAGATACTTTTATATATGTACACATTCAGTGGTGACCAAGACATCATCGGGACTATTTTCTGAGTAGGTCTCATGTGTATGAATTAAATAATTGATGTTGTTGGTCCACACTAAAATGCTTCATGACATCCTTTCCAGAAGTACAGATTCCCCTTTGCGAGTGCAAGCGACCTTGAAATATTTGCACATTTCTACCTGTCTATATAATGCAGCACCAGCATGTTTCAGCGTATGAGCAAAATTTCAGTTCGCTGTGGATTTTTATTGTGTATACATTCCCCTGATACAAACAGTGAGTGAAGAATATGAACGACCCCAGTAGATGCTGCCGAATAGAGGGGAAAAAAATAAACTGTTCATTTGTGTGCGAAAATAGAAGGCGATAGTAGCTAAAATGAAAGAAGATAGGGGTAAAATGAGAAAATGTAAACCCTAAATAAACGCACACACGCGTAAATGCCTTTAAAATAAATAAGCAAAATTGTCAGACGCTGCACTTGATGTCTCCTAAATCTTATGCCGGCTTCAGCCATAAAACATTTGTTCCCAGACAGAAGCGAGCTACAATGGTCTTGAATTAAATCTTCCAACTTTATTATATTTATAAGCAACACAGACAACATTTCAGTCCCTCCATGGGGATTCTGAAGAAAATTCCCATGGAGTGATGAAACATTGACTGTCTAACATAAATACAGTAAAGTCTGAAGATTTAGTTGAAGACTCTTGGATTGCGATTTTGGTCTGGAAACTATATACAGTATAAAACATGACAAGAAAAAAGGTTGTCATTTGCGCTTACCACTGTAGCTCCATGTGAAACAAAACACAGAGGTTTTGGTTTACTTGAATAGCCATTAAAGTTTTAAGCTCACCTGCCACGTCACGGCACCTCTGGTTGGGTGGGTCCTAGACTAATTAAACCAAGAGCTGCTATCTAAGCAACCAAATATCATCATTCTGTTTCTCAGCCAAGAGAGAGACTGGTGGGTTTATATTTATACAGTCACCAGAAACAATTCCACTTTGGGATTAAAAAAAAGAAAACACGGAAAGAGGCAGCAGCAACAATGACCTGGCTGGGGATACAACAAAATATACAAGTGGGAGGCACATCTGCAAACTGTTGTAAGTCGTACACCGTTCACCTGAGTTGGATGTTAGGGATGTGCGTTTCGGGTTTCGGAATTTTGGAATTTTCACGAAATTTCCCGATTCGTGTCTTTGGATTCGGCCGAATTTCCGAATCAGGTGGGACCCGAAAACCGATAGATCCGAAAAGTTTTCCGAGCCGAAACGAAAAAATTTCGGATTTTTCGAATGGACTTGAAATGTGTCAAATCGAAATTTATTTTTGCTCTATTCATGATTTCGGTTCCATTCGGGATTTCGGTTCCATTTCGGTAATTCTGGACATCGTATATTTAACTATTATCGGTTATATCGCTGATTCTGTAAATTTTGTATTTGTAAATGCGTGTCACTTGTTTCTTGTGGCATTCGGGTCAGTTTAGCGTTTTTTAAATCGTTTTGTTCATTTTTTTTGTTCCTTGGCTTTCATACCATATTAATATGATTAAATAAAGTTGTGAAATGTATATTCAATTATTCATAAGAAAAAAAGGATCTTTATTTAATAAAAAAAAACACGATAGAATCGCCAGAATTATCGTAGACACTTTGAAACGAGGAGAACAGACGTTCCGAAAAAACGAAAATTTCCAAAATTTCCGAAAAGTCGATACAAAAAACGAGCAAAGTGACCCGAAAACACGAAAAATGGTCGATAATCCGAAAAAAAATGTACACGAAAAACGAGCCGAACCGAACCGAATCGAAACAGAAATCAGCCGAAACGAGCCGAATAGAAAATTTTAAACATCCGAACAAATCGAACCGAATCGAACCGAAAAAAAAATCGGTGCACAAGCCTATTGGATGTACATACCCTCAAATTAAAGCTGACAGTCTGCAGTTAAAGCACATTGTGTTTGTTTCATTCCAACTCCATTGTGGTGGTGTATAGAGCCAAAGATGTTAGAATTGTGTCCATGTCCCAATATTTCTGGACCTGACTGTATATGCAGAAAACTGGGGGAGGCCGCACTCTAACCCTAACATGGATTTTATAAAAAGGTGCCACTGAGATCAATGAATACAACATACAATATAGAGTGCACTCTGCTTAAATATACTATAAGAGATTTCAAAAACACCCCGCTGAGAAAATAATTTATAATGCTGGAGTTTTAGTCACAAATTGTGTTCACAAGTATAGTTTTATGTATATGGACTGTTTTTTTTTATATAAATGGAGGTTGCTATTAAATATTTTAATATTATAATTTTATTAAATATATTATATTAAATTAGCACTATTGTTCATTTGTTGTTGCTATAGACAATATTAATTATAACTCTACAGTCCAAGGTTTTCATCTAACCAAGGATGAAGAGTGTGGTAGGTTTTGTGAGAATGAAGTGCATGGGAGGCCTTGCGTGGTAGGACTTTTTTAAATGTATGGCATGTTTGGGGGCAAGGGGGAGGAGTCAGCACATTTAAATTTTTCTTTATCTAAATTTCTCCCATTCAGATTTCCTCATTATATTTTTGCAGTGTTATTCTGTCCTTGGAGCAAAACTTCATCTCCTCCCAGCTCAATCAATGCTTCTAGCGCAGTGTGTGGGGGTTAACCATTAGACTCAGGGCCGGATTTATATCTCAGGAGCCTGTAGGCAGAGAAATCTGGAACGCCCCCACCTTCCCAAAAAAAAGTGGCAAAACTACTTTTTAAATTTTTGTTTTGGGGAAGAAAAAAAACAACTACTATTAAAAAAAAAAAAAAAACTACTGCTAAAAAAAAAAACAACTACTATTAAAAAAAAAATGAAAAAGTTTCTCGCGGTGCTCACATCTAAAGGAGGGGCAGAATCTGTTGCCTTAAAATGAAGCAAAAGCATGTGTTCTAGATGAACCAATGTGTAATAAAGCATTGCACCAGGCTTAGGAAATGAGAAGGTGAGTTAGTGCAGTGGCATTGTTTGCTTTATATATATTTCTCCTTAACACTCATAACCGTAACAAGAACCCTCATGCTATAAGGATCACAGCTGGGGTCTATTGGTTCCTGAAGGCTACTGAAGAAATAGGATTAACCTCTTGTATATAATAAGGAAGTAGTTTAAATTACTAAAATGCTTAGTTACCTAGACTGGATTTAAAACTTACTTAAGAAAATCATACAGCGCTAATGGTTCAAGCCATTTTTACACAATCAGCAGTAGCAGAAACAGCAGCCAAGGATCCTATTAACATTATTTGGAATGATGTGGTCTCATTGCAAATTAAATTCATTTGTCGCAAGCGAATTTCATTTGCATTTGGGCTCTATTTGGTGCCCCCATATTTTACACATTGGGCATGATGACAGAGGTGCTAACACTTTTTAAAACCAGATGGAGAATGTCTCTATTGGACTTTTCCACAGCAGATTGTGCCAGATCTCAGAACTGCAGTAACTCCATTTGGCCAGCAGATGGCCACATCTGCTTGCCAAATAAGTCATTACTGTAAGAAATACATTGGGAATATTCTCAAATATTTATTACTGTATAATTAATTAAAAATGATTTTCCAACAAAAAAAAACCACTGGGTCCTGAAGGTGTTTTTTTTGGGGCAAACACTTGGCAGTGAATGGGTTAGAGGTGCTTCACAAGTTGTCTGATAAAGCAGTATCTCTCTCACTGGAAGTCCATTACCAGACATTTTATGTTAAGACCGCCCTGTAGGTGAGATCAACAAGCTAAAACTCATCTGAGACCTCCTGAACAGGATTTACCCATACGCCTTTCCATTAAACTTTCTTGGTGAAGGTCACACGTACTTTGTATTATGCCTATTTGTGCAAAAACGGGTCATGATCACATACAATAGAAACAAGTCCGTTCCTGTTCGACATGTCTGAAAGGTGAACTTTTTTTATGTAATATAGAAAAACGATACAAGTGACTGAATTTATGGTCGCTGATGAATTCCTCTTTCAGTGGAGCATGTAATTAGGTAAATGAATAATGTACATTAAGAGCAGTGACATGCATTACAATTAGGAAATAGACGGCTGGGATTATTTAGGAGAAAAAAGTTCCTTATTAATTTAATCTTTTAGGACTTCTACAACAGGAATTAAAGAAAATGTTACTAGCTAGAACCAATTTAACAACATGTATTGTTAAGATAATCAGGGTTATTCAAAGAGATTCGAAAAGTCACCGCACGTTCGGTGACTTTTCGTTCTCTTCAATTCGGTTCCTTTTGCCGATCCCATTTCGGTGACCCTGCGGTGTATTCAGCAAACACCACAGGGTCCCCGAATTGCAGGGAAAAGCTGCCGCAAACCCGACGAAAACTAACCGCAAAACCCACCGAATGCACGCTGAAAACCCTCAAAAACATCTGGATTAACCTGCCGAAAACCACGGAAAAACCTGAGCAGGAGCCGATCACCCGCAGCGCAGCCGCCGGAAATAGCCGAGAAAGCCGAGACCGCAGACAGAGCGAAGTGAATAAATTAGGAAAACAGTTTGCTTGAATGATTGAAAAGTGAAACGCTGTTTGCAAAGAAACTACTGAGCGAAAATGTCTGAAATTTACATATGAGGTCCAATGAATGATAATAAAGAGGGCTGTTACAGAAAAAAGAAGTAAACTTAAAAAAAATAAAAATCGGACTTTGAAAAAATAAAAAATTAAGAAAAATGCTTAAAAGATCCTAAAAAATCTATAAATAAAGAGACTCTTTACTGCAGAATTTTATAATGAACGGTTTATTAGATATTGAATTAAAACAGGAATATTTTTAACATTGAAGCCTATGGGATTCTCCTGAATAAATTTGCCGAATTAAACCACCGAATGGCAGGGCATTTCAGTAACCTTTCACTGCTGGTTTGTGTTCTCTGAATAGCCGAAGCAGTGCTTTTTCATGGTTTCCACTGCCCTCGAACAGGCACCGACCAGGCACCATATGTTCAGGCAATTCGCCAGGATTTGGCGAATTGCCTGCTCTCTGGATTGCCGAATGGCCAAGAAAGGTAACCGAACGCTGATTTTCAGCGTTCGGTTACCTTTCTCAAGCAATTCGGATCTCTTTGAATAACCCTGAATCTGTTCAGCATTTATCTGATATAATGTAGCTCATTTTGAAGCATCAGACACAGAATAAAATGTAGTTCAAGATAAGTGAGTTAGCAGTAGAGGTATGCACAGCTGAAAAATTTGTTTAGTTTCAAAATAATTTCATCCAAAACAGAATTTGTTTGAATACTGATTTGTCTTGGTAAGTTCGTTTCATAATTTCTATTCGTAATTTGGATTCAATTCAAATTTTAGGATTTGTCAAAAGCTTGTGTTATGTGGTTCTGCTTTAACAAAATCACTTAAACCAAAAAGAGGTTTACTATCTTAACATCGCCACCCTGTGGACACGTTATATAAAGACATGTCAAAAAGTTGCCTTTGAAAAATTATCCCTAGCATTAGGAAGCTAAAGTCCTATTTTATGCAAAGCAAACTGCGCATTTGTACTTAATTTTTCACAATTTTTTAGGTAACAGATTCTGCTACGCTTGTGTCAAAAGAAGGAGCAGAATCTTTTGGCTTGCGGTAGGGTACCACAACTCTTAAAGTAACCCCAACCCTAAAACAAGCACATATACAGGGTTATTCAAAGAGATCCGAATTGGGACCGAAAGTTAACCGAACGCTGAAATTCAGCGTTCGGCTACCTTTCCTGGCCATTCGGCTATCCAGAGAGCAGGCAATTCACCAAATCCTGGCGAATTGCCTGCACATACGGTGCCTGTTCGGTGCCTGTACGAGGGCAGTGAATCCCAATAGAGAACAAAAACCTGCAGTGAAAAGTTGCTGAATTGCCCTGCCATTCGGTGGCTTCATGCTGCAGATTTATTCAGGTGAATCCCATAGGCTTCAATGTTGAAAATATTCCCGTTTTAATGCAATATCTAATAAACCGTTCATTATAATATTCTGCAGTAAAAAGTCTCTTTATTGTTAGATTTTGTAGGACCTTTTAAGCATTTTTTGGGATTTTTTTGCAAACATTTTTTTTCCTTTTTTTTTTAAATCGTTTTTTCTTTTTTCTGTAACAGCCCTTTTTATTATCATTCATTGGATCTTATATGTAAATTTCAGACATTTTCCTTCTGTAGTTTCTTTGCAAACAGCGTTTCACTTTCAAACATTCAAGCAAATTGTTTTTTTTTTTTTCTTTACCTCCTTCGTCTGCAGTGTTGGATTTTTCCAGCGGCTGCTCTGCGTGTGATCGGCTCCTGCTCGGGTTTCTCTCGCGTCTTCGGTGGGTTAATCCAGATGTGTTTGCAGGTTTCGGTGTGCGTTCGCCGTCGTTTTGCGGTGAGTTTTCGGTGTGTTCGCGGCGACTTTTCCCTGCATTACGGCGGCCCTGTGGTGCTTGCGGAATACACCTCAGGGTCGCCGAAATGGGATCGCACCGAATTGAAAAGAGCGAAAAGTCATCGAACGTGCGGTGACTTTTCGATTCTCTTTGAATAACCCTGATTGTAACCCTAGACCTAAAACACACACAAATGGTAACCCTATAATAACATTAAAACTATCACCAGTGTAAGTAAAAGGATAACTAAAATGATACTATTCTTGCCTGTAAAATGGTACAAATACAAAAGCAATCTTTTATCGAGTTAAACACAATTTTACGCATCTTATTATATTAGTGATCACATCCTAAAATTGGGAAATAATTTTAAAAGGTGACTTTTTGAGGTGTCCGCTGCCGCTAACAGAAAGAACTTGAGAACAAATTGTTCCCAGTGCCCTTCCTCCGGCCGTGCAAAACTGCATGCATGTGATCTCACGCAGAGCTTGCACAAGCACCCATGGAGCCTTCTGAACTCCAGGAAGGAGACCATCAGTGTTGTGTGGGAGTGCTATCAGTATCAATTAGAGGCTCCCTAATATTATGAGTTGAACCGCTACCATATTGGTTCGCTAGTAAAAGACCCGGTAGTATGAGAGAGCCACTAATTGTTTAACGAGTTGTGTTGACTTCTTCCATTAGCAGCTCCATAGTATTGGCTCGGCCATATTCAATATAAGGTTGAGAGGGAACAGATGCAAACCTATTGATTGGGCTTTAGGAAAGCATGGCTTCTGTATTGATACATGCTGAGGTTATTTGCACAAACCAAGAGTCCTATGCCATCAATGCAGTGATATGCTAAGTGTGAGAACAAGCTGGGATTAAGTCATGTCAACGGCTCAGACTCTTCCGCAGTGCTGATAGCAAAGCTGCTGCTTCCACAGCCTGATGGAGAAATTAAAATAACTTTTTATTTCCATTTTAGGCTGGTGTAAGACGAACGTTTTTCAGAGCGGAAGGAACATCCGTGAGAGTGGACGTTTCTTCCACACTGACGCCAATCTGGCCACCTCGCTGAGCGCATTAACTGCTGCATTCGCTCAGCGCTGCAAGGATCGGTCCTCCTATGGAGGATCACGCTTTGCAGACCTTTCGAACGTGCATTGTAGCGCTTCGACGGGGAGCAGGACCGTCTTTAACGCTGGGCAAAAGGGGCAGTTGCCCCGGGCCCTGTCATTGTTGAGGGGCCCAAAACAGCTACCCCTCGGGCCCGTGGAAACAGTGGACGACCGCCGGCGCTGCTAGTGGAATGCATTAACAGCATTTCGCTAGCAACCCCCTCAACTGGCCGTGTCTTCTTGCGAGTGCCAGTGTGCTTCCTCGCGTGGCCGCTGTCCTATAAAGGCTGTGACGCGGCCTACTGGCAAGCTCTCGCGAGAGCACACCAGAGCCTTCAGAAGCCAGCGGCCACGCGGGGCAGAATGCTGGCGCTCGGAGGTCTGTGCTGGGTTTATATATTTCTGGGGGTCTGTGCTGGGTACATATATTTCTTGGGGGAGGTCTATGCTGGGTACATATAATTCTGGGGGCCTGTGCGGTATACATATATTTCTGGGGGGCCTGTGCTGGATACATATATTTGTGGCGGCTTGTGCTGGGTACATATAATTCTGGGGCCTGTGCTGAATACATATATTTCTGGGGGGGTCTGTGCTGGGTAGATAATTCTTATTTTTGTTTTATTACTAGACTATATAGATATTTGTTTTACACTTAAAACATAATAATGCTCATTTGCACTTTATTACTGAAAGTTATGAAGATATTATTATGCCTTTTCTCCCCAGAAAAAAGAACCGTTAATAGAAATATATGGTGAGAAAGAGCCTAGAAGAGGCTATAATTGGCATGTATGTACTGTTACAGGTCAATCTAAGGACTTATTTTTGAGCCAGTTCTTTATTCTTACATTATTAAAGCTTTTTGAGACAAATACATGATGTATTTGTGGGTTTTTTTTGGGATGTTGGGGGCGGAGAGCAAAATTATGCAATGGGTGGACTTTCAGGAGGGGGGGTAAGAAAATGTTTGTCCAGGGTCCAATCAATACTAAAGACGGGCCATGACGGGGAGGCTTTCAGCACGGCCACAGCACCTCCGTTGTAGCACGTCCGCTGTAGCACGCGCAATTTGTGCGCTCTTTACAGCGTGTGGCCGGCCCTGTCAAAGCGCCACAACGCCGTGACGGACGCCGGGAGGCACGTCAGTACGGGCAGACATAGTGCGCTTGTCTGACATGGCCCTGAATGTGTAATCCTTGAACAATCTTAAAGAATGCCCTCCTCATTGCCTTATTCCCTTGCAGTCAGTCTCCTAATACATATTGACACACGTGTGCCGTTACAGATGCAGCGAATATCGCCAGGATAAGCACCAAATAGAACATATAGCATCAAGATTCAACTGCACATGTCAGCAGAAGCAAAAACTGTATTTTTTTACTATGCACTTACACAACAATATTATAAAAAGCATTTATTTCAAAAGCGGGTTAATTACAATGTATTTCCAGTTGAATTGATTTGAATCAGATTCTGCGCTCACAGTCTTGAAGTAAACCTGGAAGCGTTCTACATACAGTGAATCCTATTATACTGTATTTGTTTTCTTTTCTGCAACAGTCACAGTGTATGTATTACACTAGCAAATCGTGTGTTTTTAACATACAGTTCTCCCAGTTCTATATTTTGTCTATCTAAGGCTGGGGTCAGACCAGCGCACTTTTAACGTGCGTTCTGGCGCACATAATTACGGCCGCACTAGCAGCAGATGACGGGCAATGATGGCCAATATACGATGTACGGCCGCACAAAAGTCCGGCCGTGCAACGCAAGTGGAATTTGAACGCATTTTTCTGAGAACGCTGAACCGCTAGTACTGACGTACTGAGTGCGCAGCTGCGGCATAGCGGCGTGTGTGCGTGATTAGGAGATGTCAGACGCTGCTAATGTCCAGCCTACATAACGTCCAGACGCAAAAAGAGTTTTATTGACGATCCATACAAAATCACGCCCGAAAATGCGCGTCGTCTGACTGTTTTTGCGCATTCCGTGAAAAAATACGTCAATGCGTTCGGACGCACTTTTTCACGTTCGCAGGGAAAAATGCTTTCGTCTGACCCTAGCCTAAAGCAGAGGAAAAGTTTCTGTATCCATTTGCTGATCTTCTGTGATCATTCTGATTATTTCCAGGACATGTGTATTTGACATGTACTTTACAATAACCAGTTGGATCCTGTGCGATATATTTCTTAAATTGTTAAACAAGTTGAATTGTTAATTTATATTACTGAATACTAGAATTTTTGTAATATTATTTCTATCTGTGGCATAAGAGTGAAAAAATTATATTATAGTCAGCAAAAACATAGGGCTAGATTACATACCAAACGCTAACGATCGAATATGTAAGCGTTAACGTTAGGTTAAGTGACTTTAAAGCATACCCTCCATATTACCTTCTTAACGCTAATCCGGGTAAAAATCAGTTAGCACGCTGGTGATTGCGCTAGCTTGTGCGAGCATACTGTATTTTGCGCTCCCTATACTTAACATGGGGAGGAGCGCAATCAGTAATTACCATTAGGATAAGTATAGGGAGTGCAAAATACAGTAAGCGCGCACACCGTTACAAAATCCAAACGCAAATTACCGCACCAATGGCTTAATGAAAAATTCAGTGTCATCTAGAAGCTGGTGCTGACTGATTCTGCTTTTGCAGAAACCTTTAGCACCAGCTTAACCCCCCCCCCCAATAAATCAGATGCTCACCTCTCATCCTGCGGCGAGAACAGCGACCCAATCTTCTGCTTCTGGCTGCCGGGAGCGGAGTGAGACTAGGAACAAATAGCCCCCCGTGTCTCTCCGCTATCACCCTGCAATGCTACGAGAGCTAGATTGCTAAGGGCTCACAGCCCGGCAGTGCAACCATCCATGTAGTCCTATGGACTCCAGGAGGTGATACTCGTGGCGGCGTGGAGTGACTGCCAGTATCCCCTAGGCACTGGTGTGTGCAGCTCTTTGCATATGGGTGTGCACACATGGAACATTTATTAATTTAAAACTTATGTGGAGAAGATTTTTCACAAAATTCTGATTTTTCATTAGAAATAACAAGCCTCTAATCAGAGATACAGTCAGTTTTTATGCTATTCCCCATAAACTAGATAAGGAATATCTAAAACGCCAATGTAGCATGTGAAAGAGGACCTCTTCACCCAACATTAGGGTATGCCTAAACACACCACCTGTGCATACCTATGCACCTAGGGTAGGGTATGGTCCCAGGGAAAGGTGCCGTGGTAGTGCCTGTCCCAGAATCTCACGCTAAAAGGTGTGGGTTTTCCCTGTTAGCATCCCCATTTTAGCGTGAAGTACGCAATCTAGCCCATAGTTGTTGTTCGCATGTTTATTTTTCGATAAATGACCAGGTACTTATCCAAGGGCTCTATTACATTCTTCACGCAAACGTTAACGCATGCGCAAAAAAGCATTAACGCGAGGGGCAAAACCCTTTCTGCTGAACGTCGTATTACAATGTCAGTGCAACAAATGCGCGTATACGTCTACCGCGGGTGAACCTGTACGAACACTGCGCGAGCTTACTGTACTTCGCGCGTCCTATACTTAACATTGTGAGCGCAAATGCGTTTGTGCGCTGGTACGCGGACGGTATTACAATCTATGCGCAGTTTGTAACGCACAGCCTTTGCGCTCATAATTTTAGCAACTCCTAAAAGCTGGAGTTAATGGCAAATTCTATCAACCTGGCCGAAACCAAATACACCAGCCCGAAAAAAAAAATACGCAGCAAAATATAGTTACACATTCTAAACATACCAACCAATAAATTTGAGACGTTGTGCTTGTTTTTGTTTTTTTTTGATACAGCATATATGCGCAGATTGACTTTGACAGGCGCAAAAACTTAACTGAGACAATTGTGGTTCATGATTCTGATTGGCTGAATCGCGTGAAATAAACAGTCCGCACACTGATTTTTGCGCACAACATTACAGCGCGCACGTTTTTGCGCGTCCGTTTTATACGCGTTATTTTTTTACGGATAAAAAAATGCGCGAGGATTGTAATACCAGCGTTGATTTACGCGTGCTAACGTTTGCGTTCTGCGTGCGTTTTTGCGTGAAGAATGTAATAGGGCCCCAAGTCTTTTCAGCTACCTTTGGTAATAAGGGACATTGATGTTGAAAACTGGGTATTGAGTATATACTTTGCTTACACTATTTATAGATTACACAGCACCAAAATTCCTAAGGTGATTGCGTGATCCCAGCCCTCCCATTCACTCCCAAGTATTGTTTATTGGGGGTCACGTATAAATGTTGTGCTGGGATAAGTGCAAATATCTTGAGAAAAATTATAAACCCAGAGCTGTCAGCAGGGACATTCCATCGGTTTCCATGGTGATTCTTCTCCTTTTGGATCTTTATCTTAGAAATATATATAATATAAAGTATACAGCCTCATATACAGTACATATAATACATATATTTATAGTATTTCATACTCAATCATACATGGAATTTAGTGTGTTTTTTATGTGAAAATCCCCATAATATGAACAGATACTATGTTTTTGAATAAACCAGCTTGATAAAATAAGATTTTAGACCAGAGGAGTGCAAATAACAACGTTCTTATCTTTTTTCCAACTGTCTCATTGCTTCTTCCTGTATTCCGTCCCAACATTCTGTCTCCATCCACATTGTACTTTTAGATTATAAGCCTATGGGCAACTTGTATAGCATTTTAATAAAAAAGGAAAATTACAAATCTTAGGGTAATATAGGAAAACATATAGGGTAAATTCCCACAGACACCGAGTGATATGTAAATAGTAAACACTCACAAGACCATAATATTATATGTCCCATCGATCTTAATATACCAAATTTTGCTGGCGTCTGCTAAGTCCCGCCACAAGTTTCAGGGAAGGGCAACACAGCAAAGATGAATAGATAAACAACGTTGGTAGTGTTAAAATAAGCAACAATTTATTACTTACTCTAAAAAATTATAAAACAATACAGCAGGCATAAGATCCAAATGGGGTGTATGCAAATGGCTCAACACGTTTCGTCCCAATAGGGACTTTCTCAGGAGCAAATATAATATATTTGGTATATTAAGATCGACGGGACATATAATATTATGGTCTTGTGAGTGTAACCAGGAACCTAATTCTATTTGTACCAATATTTCTTAATAACGTAACGCTGTCTCTGGTTAGTTTCTAAACTGTAAACTGTAACGCATAAAAGAAGGTATATGTCACCCACTCGTCTTAGACTGGAAGCACGTTGAGCAGGGTCCTCTTTTTAACTGGTTTTCTCCATGTGTCGTAGGTATTTGTAAATTTTATGACAGTAAATACAACACAAGGGGACAATCTGTATACACAATAAAACCACACATAGGGTAAAGCCCCCTTATACATAAAATACAATATGAGCCAATTGAGCACTCGCAGATATGTGCAGATTAAAGAGCTTTAAGGGGGTTCTACCAATTGTACAGCTCTGTGGAATATGGTGGTGCTTTACAAATAATTGTAAATGGAACACTTTGAAATACATAGAGAGTCAGTCTTATCTACCTCTTCTCCTCACTCTTATAAGTTTTTTGGGTTTGTTTAGTACAATATGAATAGAATAGTCAAGAATCGCATTAAAATGTTTATACAAACAGGTGATCACTTATAAAAAGGGCTGAAAATAAATGTAAAATAATAATGATCTTGAAATCGGGTTGGAGGAAGTAACAACTCCAATGTACTTGCTCTGCATGCCCTACAAGACAATTGCACGTATGTATGATGACTACCGCAAGGGCACAAGATGCTGACAGTGGTGTTTTAGCAACACTCAAGGGCAACTATGTCATAAAAATAACAGTTCTTTAAATTAAAGAAAAATTCAATACACTCTAAGATTTTTTTTGGCATCAGAGTTACTATGTATGGGACTGGCTTTACATTCAAGGTCCAGTCAGAGTCGCTCCTGTGCTGTGCACCAACATACAAGACATAAGACATAAAATAAGGAGGATGATGGATTGATGTTTCTAGGAACACAAATGAGCAGAATTCCCATTGACATTGGCAGAGCATGATCTTGGGTTGGTAAATGAACATGGAGAAATCATCAGTGACATTCCAATGGTTTTCATGGTGATTCTTCCCCATTTATGTTAGACTTGCCACTTATATAACGATAATGCTGTGTAAGTATTGTGTTCATGATGTATTCTTATATTTATTTATTCCATTTGTATTCGCATTTTCTTTGCATTTTGAGGTCTGGTCTTATTCCCTTTAAAATACAAAATTCTGTATTTTTTTTTCAATTTAAAGGGACACTGCCACTAACATAAGCTGTAACTAGATTACTTGTGCATTATAAACAAAAACACATTATAAATCACATGCTACAGCTTTTTATTCTTTGTTTGAAGTAGTATGGTAAGATAAGCTAGTATGGTAAAAAAGTTGTTTTATTAACATCAAATGTTGGAACAGCGATTTGTTTAATTGCCACTGAGCAATCGCTTTTTTGGCGCGATACGCGTTTGGCCTGAGTTTTAGCATTGTATTTTATTTTTTCCATCATTTGATGTTAATAAAACCACTTTTTTACCATACAATTTGCTGGTTCATCCATTGGGAATCTGGTTCAACATTCCTTTATCTGAGAGGGGCGTTTTAAAGGTTTGGCCACATAATCAAACCACAAGGCGACAACAACTAGAGCCCGTTTATTGGCTATAGAGGGGTGAGTGCAAAATTTCACCGATATATGTATACTTTATATTTTCAGTACCATTCGCACTAGGAAATTTTTCTTGTGTTTACTTTTCGTGAGTTTCAAGATTCCTATCAAGAACCGAGAGGCTGACGGGTACGCCTGATGAAGTGCCCTTATATGCAGTACAAGAGCATTAGGTTGCTCTAGACCATGTGAGTTGTTAATCATTAAAATACACAGTAATAATTGTATTTTTTATTGCACCATTAGTTTTATGTTTGTCTTTTTATGAGGCTGATGTCACTCCCCGCCGTTACAAGTTACTACTATTTACATTGAATATTAGAATTTTTTTCTGCAAAGCTACATCTAAGGTATTTATTTTCCTTGGTGTGGGGACAAAAGAGCGCTTCACTATTGTTTTTTGTTAATTTATATAGGTGGTGTGGGGACTATTCACTTTTCAGTGTATAGAGCGAACTAGTATCACTTTCCCCATCTTTTTTTTTTAAGCGTCACAGAAGTATATTAGTATTTTGCATTAGACTCCACACAGCAATGATACATAGTGAGAAATGAGAAATTAAGTTATTACACCGGCATTGTTCACTTTATAATTGAAAAACGGACAATGCTGCTGCTTTAGAACAGAAAAAGATGAGGCTTTTGTTGTATTCCATTTCTTTTTGTACATTTTACACGCTCATATTTGGTATCATTGAATAGGCCAGACTCTGGCCAGTGGTTTTATGTAAAAACACAGGGGTTAAATTGGGTGTAACAATACATTCCCACAAGAGTAACAGCAGGGAAGATATAAAAATTGTATTGTTTGGGGAAATTAGCACAACGTAACAATGATTTTTATAAAAATTTCCTTTAATCGTTTTGTGAATAAAATGATCAAAATGCTTTACAGGGAAAGCTACACTTACATTTTCTTTCATTTTCAAATGTGTCACACTGTATAATTATTATTGCTTGACTCATTGGCCTCACTTTTTATCAGAATCAGAAGGATGAAAGGCCAAGTTCACCCTGTGAGGAAAAAAAAGCAATCCTGAGGTTTTAACAGATTGTCATTGCCTATGAAAACACATTAATTTAGAGAAGCCTATCGACTCCCTCCATGATCCCTCACTGTACATTTCTTGCTCCATCTTCCCAATCAGCCCATGTGTACCCCGATATTTCACTTACTCCAGGTACCCTCACCTACAGTGTCACCCTTCTCCTGTTAGGCTGGGGTCAGACTAACGCATTTTTTAACGTGCGTTTAGGCGCACTTAATCACGGCTGAAGTAGCAGCAATGATGGCCAATATACGAAGTACGGCCGCCCGAAAGTCCGGCCGCGCAACGCAAGTGGAAGATGAACGCATTTTTTCGAGAACGCAGAACCGCTAGTACTGACGTACAGTGTACGCTGCGTCCGCTAGCGGCGTGTGTGCATGATTAGGAGATGTCAGACACTGCTAATGTCCAGCCTACATAACGTCCAGATGCAAAAAGTGTTTTATTGACGATCCGTAAACAATCACGTCGTCTGACCGTTTTCGCGCATTCTGTGAAAAAATACGTCAATGCGTTCGGACACCCTTTTTTTTGACGGTCGCTGCGAATAATGCGTTCGTTTGACCCTAGCCTTAGATTGTGAGCTCTCGAGCATGGTCCTCCCTCCTACTATGCGGTGTGTGTGTAACATGCATGTGTATTCGTCATTCTGTCTCTCCCATTGTACAGCTAAGGAATCTGTTGGCGCTTAATAAATACTTGTAACTGTAACTATCTTTCTGCAGTCAGACATTAAGGGCACTATCACTGCCTTAACACTGGCGTCTATTGACGTGCCGCATAAATCACCTCTCAATCGCTAAAGGGTTAAAAAAACATTAGCGAATCGGTATTAGCACTTTTTAGCGCCAACATGGTGAGCGCAAAGTGTAGGCAGAGAGTAATTAGCGTTAGGATCACAAAGTCCTAACGCTAATTACAAACAGCTGTCGCTAACTGAAAAGGTTTGCTACAGCGCTGAGCTACTGCTAACTGATTCTGCTGCTGAAGAATCAGCAGCAGCTGAGAACCCCCCCAAAAAAACAAATACTCACCTCTCATCCCGCTTCGAGAACGGCGGCACGATCCACCGCTTCTGGCTGCTGGGAGCTGAGTGAGACTGGGGAAAAAAAGTCCCCAGTCTCCCTCCGCGATCACTCTACCGACCTGCAGGATTTCGCAAGAGCCGAAATCCTGCCGGTCATGTGACCCGGCAGCAGAAGCCTCCATGGAGTCCTGGAGCATCCTGGACTCTTGAGGCCACTATGGGGCAAGCTACGGACTCAGCACCTGCCCCGTAATCTACAGGTAAAACGGACGCTATGGGGAGATTAGCGAACGCAAATGTTTCCCCTTAGTGTCCCCGTTTTAGCTGTAGGCTGATAGTGCCCTAAGGGTTTGCTTATCAATTGAATTTATTTGGCTTGTATTTTCAGGGAAATAATAGCATGCATTAGCAAATAAAAGGGACTAGTGAGCAATTATATATGAGGTTTTATCCATATACTCCAAGTCTAATGATAGTGTAATTTATAAAGTAACCTAAGGGAAACATTTAAAGAAATTAACTTATGGGAGACATTGTATATATGAGCAGCATGTGTATTCCTGCTTTATTTTCTTCATTGATCAATAGTTAAAAAACAAATAGAGATTTATTTTGTGCCATCTGATTTACAACATTTTCCATTAAAAGCCTATCGGGGAAAGAATAGCACTTCATGTCAAACTGAACTTTCTTTCGATTAAACTACCTAAATTACTTCAGTGAGTTGTAAGCACAGAAGTGGTTGATGATGAATTGCTTTTGCATACATGCACTTTTCTTGTTGCAACATTATTCTGCTAAAAAAAAAATTAGAAGAAAGGTGAGCTCTCATAGGAAGAAAAATGAAAGTCCAGAATGTTTCAATTTCTAATGACGTTTTTGTAAATGCTGCGCGCATAGACTGCATAACCTATTTAAGAGAGATCTCGGCAGAATTCCTGAAAATAGATTGTCTCTGTAGACCAGTTCTTAATGACTACAGGTAATTGTAATGTAATTCCTCCACAACAATGTAGTATTAATTGTAAATGATTAAAACGTTGTATGAAAAAAATGCAATTATAATTTTCTTACAATTTATAACCCAGGTGCTTTTTTTTTTATCAAAGGATTTTCCATTGCTACAACGGGTTGCCCTTGGGTTTAGGGTAACACACATAAGATTTAGCAAATGCCTATACACCATGACTTTAATTAGATTTTATTTGTTTGTTTTAATATTGTTCTGCATCATTTCCTTTTTAATTGTGGCACTGAAAGTATGAAACATGAATCTTCATTTACTAGTAGCAAAAACTGTTAAAAAAAGAAGGTTATTTGGTCTGGGTAATTGTCACAATCAGTGTCATGTGGTTTTGTCTTGTGTAACAGATGCGTAAGAAAAACCTTTCATGACAATAACACACAGCAAGAGGTGGATATTTGGCAGTTTTCAGGGAGTACTAAATTTTTGTCAAAAACAGCTGTTGTTATAGTTAAATTGGGTATTATTCATAGATATCATATAAAATGTGTATGTACTATACAACACAGAACATAAGAGCTGTCACAATCCAACATTTAGATTTATAACCTTTTCACTAGCTAGTGATTTTGTTTACGTAAAATAGTATCATAATTTGTATTAAAACCTCCAGATGCATAGTTAACACTTAAATGTAGGCTAAAATATAATATTCTTGCGTTATAGGGTGTTATTCTTAGATAGCTAAAATATTAAAATAATAACAGACCCAGGGTGCATAAAAGTGAGACAGATGTCATTTGCATATCCTACCCAGAATTCCTTGCTGCATATGGGGAATGTGGCACAGGAGCTCTGGGATGCAATTCATCGAATTGCTGTGATGTGCAAGTGGCTTCTGCAATAATAAACACACTTATTATAGTGTGGAGGCCTTTTATCTCACTTTTTGTCCTCCACTACGACCCTTGTAGATACTAAAATATTAAAATAATACGTTTCTGAACATTTTTAAAATTTTATTTATTCACTTACCTGTTACAGAAATATTGCTGGGATGAAAGGTTCTAAACTCTAGATGGTGTTCCTTATCTTCAAGAAATTCAAACCGGGTCACCATTTTTAACTTCCAGGCAAAAAGTACCTATGTGTGAGACACAGTGAAAGTGATAGAGGTAGATAATAAAAAAGGTCAGATATCCTGCTCAATTTATAGTTACCATAATGAGATTATAAGCAATGCAGCTTTCAAGGAATACCAATAGAATATAATAATATTATCTGTATTTCAGTGACGTGCGGTGAAGTCAGTGGCTGGTGAGGCACTGGCTAGTATCAGAGCAAGACATACACAGGGTTACGCAGTCGCGATTTACGCATTTGATTATTGTTATATAGGAGATTAGAGTTTCACTATTTATAAAGTTTTCATCTTTTTTTACAGCTATGCGCATGCACTTACAATACTGACTAATAAAGGGCACTATTAAAGCTCTTACTGTAAAAAAAGTTTGCATACAGGTGTTTAATGTTGTAAGAGCATGCACTTACAATACTGACTAATAGAGGGCGCTATTACACACATGCTGATTGCTGAGCTCTGCCTGCCCCCCTCCCCACGACTGACGAGGACAGTCACATCACTGTCCTGCGTCAATCAATCCATGGGGAGCTCTGCCTCCCATGGGGGGTGTTTTTTTTTTAAATAAAGAAGTGCTTGAGACCAGTGGAGCTTTCCCATTGGCTCAAGCTTTCAATTGCTCTCATTGCTTCTGTAGGCACAAATAAGCGTAGAACCAGCTTGAGCTTCGCAATTAGTGTAGCATTCAGCTGCGCAAATTGCGCAGGCTAGGCTGGCTCAGTGCTGCCCCTGCTGTCTGTGTAGTGAATCACACACAGCAACTGAAAGTGCAGGAGAAAAAAAAAAGCGGAGGTCAGAGAGAAGAAGGAAGCACAGCGAGGGAGCGTGGAGCAGGTGAGTATGAGAACTTTTTTCAATAAATAAAATTTAATTTACAGTTTAAATATACACATCACATATGGCATTACAGCACAATGACCACATTCATTTACTGGAATGGCAGGGGAGGCTCTGCCGCCCCTGCCACCCCTGACTGCACATCCCTGCTGTATTTGGCATAATGCCGGTATATGGAAATTACAGTAACATTTTGTATCTGTGCTGTACAGGGATTTCCTGTACAGTAGGGAGTGACTACAGAGCTCTTCCTCAGTTCTGTTCTCTCCTTGGCTTTACTAATGCAGCAATACTTAGCTACTTTGTTTCTCATTTGTTGTCAAGATTTATAAGGTTTTAAAGAGCTAGATAAGAATATATATAAAGTACAACAATCGTGCATAAGGAAGAAAAAACACAGGGGGGGGGACGACATAAATTCCGTATCAGAGAAAAGTGTCCTTATCTAGGTTAAAGGAAAGGCAAGTTCTTATTTTTTACACATAGGGAATCAGAAGTATGTGCGTATAGTAGCTGCTGCATTTCATTTAACTGTCTGTATTCAAATACTTTCTCTGTTTAATTATGTTTTCAAAGAACTTAGTTGTGAGAGAGTTAATTATTATCTTGACTCTATTCCAGCGCAGAGCTATTTTAGGTCGAGTGTACGCAATAGCTATATAGGATCCATTCATTCTGTGTCATCCCTAGACACCAGGAAACTGGGAAGGGAAATGCATAATTTTGGTAAGGTTTCAGGAAATATTCTTGGAATTCCAAAGAGAACTGCTCACAAGCTATTACAAGAAATATCTTGGCAGTCTTGTGTGTCTCCGGCATTCATAAAGACAGTGCTACAATGTGTGTGTTTTTATGCGATAGTATATGCACTTTAAATCGATACCCTTCAAATAAAAGCTGTTGACGTGTGAATCATATCTGAGATGCAAACATTAAATGTATGGCGGAGATGACAACCACATACATCTATATTTGTGAACTGTTGAAGGTGAAAGATCATGCTCTTCATGTTGGTCATATTCAGTGTCACTTATTGACTTTCTAAATGATTTACCTGTGAATGGAATGCAAAGCGTTGAAAGATGATGGAAAACTAGTTGCCATAATGATTTGTGTCGTGTTGAATGTGATGATGACATGCACGGCATAAAGTTGTGGTGCTAGACATTTCAACTATGCATTGGATTCTCTCCAGCAGACAGATATTTTGTTTTGTTTTTAACAGTTTAAAAGCATTGTTTTTACGTTATTAGTATTATTATGTCTCAGAGTTTAAACTCACAAATGTATCCTTTGAAATAGTTTTTTCTTTAGTTGCTGGCTTATAAATGTTGCATATTATGTTTTGTTTGTATATCACTAAAAATACAGGTCAAGAATTTATTTTATAGATAGACATGTCACTAAATTTTACTTTGGGAAATTTGTTAAATCAACTCAATCCAATGGTGGAATATCTAAATCTATCTATCTATCTATCTATCTATCTATCTATCTATCTATCTATCTAACAAAAAAAAACCACAACAAAAGATATAGTTAAACAGGCTTTTTTAAAAAAAAATTTTTTTTTTTTAATAAAAGCTCTTTAAACTAAGCCTGCAATTCCAGCCCAGCTCCTTTGAAGTCCTGACCGGTGAAAACCGGTTCCCACACCAGAGGAATCTCTACTCTCCAGGTTCCAATGTTCTTCGAGGGTGGTCCTAGGGTGAATTAGGTGTCTCTGTACTCGTCTCCAATATGCGATTTTATTTTCATTCTTTCATTCATCGAGCAACCTCTCCAGTAAGTGTCCTTGGGCAAGACACCTAACGGTACATACTCGCCACCCAGGACATACTTGAAAACGAGAAAAATCTCAATGTATCCTTCCTGGTAAAATCCTTTCTCAAAAAAAAAAAGTGCATTTAACCACTTTGTTTCCAAAAGTCTGTATAGTCTGCACTATAGTTTGTTATTTTGATATTTCAGATTTTTTAAGGTTATCTCTTCCATTTGTTTTTATTTTCTATATTGTCTTTATGTATTAGTAGTTCTTTTTTGCAATGTACAAAAATGTTATACCATATGCGCCATATTAATTTCTACTATGAATTGTGCCTCTGTTAACAAACCTCCTGCACCTCTCAAGAGATAATCTAAGGTTCATACAGGAGGGAGGGAAAGGGAGGGGTTAAACAATAACCTCCTAACCCTCCCTGTGCGCCCCACTCCTGTTTTAACAATAGAGTTACTATCAGAGCTGGATTAACATAGGGGCTGATAGAGCAGCAGCTCCAGGCCCATGCCCCATAATAGGCCCAGAGAAAAGATAACTATGTCTGCATTCATGGCCGGATTAAGATCTCTATGGGCCTGGAGCTGAAGATTTTGGTGGCTTTTTTTGGAATTTAGTGAAACGAAAACAGATTTTAGGTTCTTTACTAGTGCAGGTACGGGTATATCTAATCAGGCAAATACTGTGAGTAAATTTCCATTTAGATTTCAATCATTTACAGAGTGTAAAATTATAGATTTACATTTTATCATCCAAACCTTTGTGGTTATATATTCTATAAGGAATTTTTGTTAAAGAATTGAAATGGGAACCTGTTCCTGCATTTTTCGGAGAAAATTTCCAATTTTAACCAAAAAAAGGAAATATTTCCCTTGTGTTTTGGAGGATGGTGTTTTATGAATAATATGACTGTATAAAACACTGACCTTGCTCTCATCGTGGGAAATGAAAAGGTGCGTAATGGCAGTGGTATTTCTCATTTTATACAGTTGTGTTCAAAATTATTCAACCCCCACTGAAATTGAGTGTTTTGGCCAGTTTGACATTGATTTAGATCATTCAGTCATCTTGCTTACAATTAAATCAAAGAGGCACGTGTAGGTCAGACAAATATAACATAACATTTATAATGAAATAACCACAAATGTCTTTTCTGTGCTCACATCATTATCAGTTTTATTCAACCCCCAAGTGACATTCAATCTTAGTACTTAGTACAACATCCTTTTACAGTTATAACAGCTTTTAAACGTGAAGCATAGCTTGACACAAGTGTCTTGCAGCGATCTACGGGTATCTTCACCCATTCGTCATGGGCAAAAGCCTCCAGTTCAGTCACATTCTTAGGCTTGCACACTGCAACTGCTTTCTTTAAGTCCCACCAGAGTTTCTCAATCAGATTTAAGTCAGGTGACAGCGATGGCCACTCCAAAATGTTCCAGCCTTTAATCTGCATCCATGCTCTAGTGGACTTGGAGGTATGCTTGGGATCATTGTCCTGTTGAAAGGTCCAACGTCTCCCAAGCCTCAGGTTTGTGACGGACTGCATCACATTGTCATCCAATATCTCCTGGTACTGAAGAGAATTCATGGTACCTTGCACACGCTGAAGCTTCCCTGTACCTGCAGAAGCAAAACAGCCCCAAAGCATGATTGACCCCCCGCCATGCTTCACAGTAGGCAAGGTGTTCTTTTCTTCGTAGGCCTTGTTCTTCCTCCTCCAAACATAGCGTTGATCCATGGGCCCAAACAGTTCTAATTTTGTTTCATCAGTCCACAGAACACTATCCCAAAACTTCTGTGGTTTGTCCACATGACTTTTGGCATACTGCAGTCGACTCTTCTTATTCTTTGGAGACAGCAAGGGGGTGCGCCTGGGAGTTCTGGCATGGAGGCCTTCATTACGCAGTGTGCGCTGTATTGTCTGAGCTGAAACTTCAGTACCCACATCTGACAAATCTATTCTCAGTTCCTCAGCAGTCACACAGGGACTTTTCTCCACTCTACGCTTCAGGTAGCGCACAGCAGTCGAAGTTAGCACCTTCTTTCTGCCACGACCAGGTAGCGTTTCAACAGTGCCCTTTGCCTTGAATTTGCGAATGATGCTTCCTATGGTCTCTCTTGGTATGTTTAAGATCTTTGAAATCTTCTTATAGCCATTGCCCTTCCTGTGAAGTGTAATCACCTATTCTCTTGTCTTCCTGGACCATTCTCTTGACTTCACCATGTTTGTAACCACACCAGTAAATGTCTAGAAGGAGCTGAGTATCACAGTCATTTTAAAGCTGCCTAATTGGTGCTTATTATGCTTTATTGCTGCTCCGTGACATCCACAGGTGTTTTCAATACCTGATTGAAAACACTTGAATGAACCTCTGTTCTTCAGAGTGGTAGTCTTTAAGGGGTTGAATAATTGTGTCAATGAAGAATTCACAAAAGAAACATTTACTACTGTATTACAAAACCAATTGATGTCATTTTAGTTGCATATGGTTCTTTAAAAAGCCCTTGTAGGATTTCATTCTGAATACAATTACAAATGTACACTAAATTCCCTAAAACCCTTTACAGCATTGGGGGTTGAATAATTTTGAACACAACTGTACGTGACAAATGGACAATGCCATCGCTTTGGAACTAAAAATAAAAAAAATTTTGTTTTCTTTTAGATATTCATTGTCACGTTTAGTATCAATCCAAAGGCCAGACTCTGACCTGACCAATGACACCTCACTTGCCCTTGTGAGGTGTAAAGATTAGTGTTGCAGGGTTCTAAAGTCGCCCCCCCGTGATCTTCGCTGCAGTACAACGGTTTCGGTTTTTGATGTACCATTTTGTAACCACGGATTGTGCCATCACATCCATACTTGTTGGTGACAAGAGAAATGAGATGGTTAGTTAGTGCAGCATCATTGTTCACTTTATAATTGAAAAGTGAAAAATATTGCTGTGTTAGAAAGAAAAAAAATAAAGAAATATTTATTTTTAAGTAAAACCTGGTCATGTTCTGGCCTTTCCAGTGATATCTCACATGACTCTGTAGCTGCTATGGTGTTGGAGATACAGAGGTCCAAATGCCCATATTTATCCTTTCTCTGGGCCTATCCTGGGGCATGGGCCTGGAGCTGCTGCTCCATCAGTCCCTATGTTAATCCGGCCCTTTCTGCATTGTTGGGCATTTCTATATCTATATCTCTAACTCCATAGCAGCTACAGGGTCATGTGAGGTATTACTGGAAAGGCCAGAGCATGGTCTTTCCAATGATACCAAACATGACCAGGTTTTATTTAACAATAAAAATAAATATTTCTTAATTGTTTTATGTCTAACACAGCAACATTTTTTGCTTTTCAATTATAAAGTGAACAATGATGCTGCACTAACTCACCAACAAGTGTGGAGGTGATGGCACAGTCCGTAGTTACAAATTGTTAGATCAAAACCTAAACTGCAGCACTGCAGCGAAGAGTACTGGGCGGGGGGTCATTGGACCCATGCGTCTCTAATCTTTACACCTCAAGTGAGGAGTCATTGAACAGGTCTGAGTCTGGCCTTTGTATTGATACCAAACGTGACAATTTAAAATCTAAAAGAAAAGAAAACAAAAATATATATATTTTTAGGACAAAAGCGATGACATTGTCCATTTGTCACATATAAAATGAGCAATACCACTTCCATTACTCACCTTCTCATTTCCCACGCTGGGAGCAAGTTCAGTGGTTTATACATAGTCATATTATTCATAAAACACCATCCTCCAAAACACAAGGGAAATATTTCATTTTTTGATTAAAATAGTGTATTTTATTTCAGAAAAATGCAGTAAAAAGTTCCCATTTCATTTTTTTTTCTTACAAGAATTCCCTATAGAATATATAACAACAAAGGTTTGGATGATTAAATGGGAAAAAATAATCTTACATGCTTTAAATGCCTGAAATCTGAATGAATAATTATTAATCAAACAGTAACTGCCTGGTTAGATATACCCGTATCTGCACTATTAAATAACTAAAATATGTTTTCATTACATTAAATTCCAAAAAAAGCCCACCAAAATATTCAGCCTGACAATGTGCATTTGCGAAATTGCTGTTGCCAGCTAACTGGGGTAGGCTATCCAATCCAATGGCTCTCAATGCAAGCTCTTTGAGAGTGCATAGCTAGATACATGGCTAGTTCATCGGTTTTCTGGTAATTCGTCATAGTCAGAGGGCTGATTCAGCCTTCAAGGTGAGGTGGAAAAAGGAGGAAGAACATGCAAATCAAGGTGTTCATTCACTTCGCAATGCCTCGAGTGTCCCTTTAAATGGCAGTGAGTAAAATATTTGGAAACAAGTCAATTCGGCATAATTTTACTATTAATGATACCACTGTACCTATTCCTTGGTTACTGATGCTTGATTAGCCAACATTGGCTCCTCTAGTATTCCTATTGATGTTCCTTCTGATAGGAAATACAATTCAGAAATCCCTTTTGTACCTTTTTAAACCTAATGACTAGGCATGCTCTATTATCATCATTTAATTAAAAAAGACTTGTTATTTCTTGCTGTTTGCTGTTTGTAAGGAGGTTTGTTTCGGAAAGTTTTAATGTAGTGATACGATTGGACAACATGGAAAAGAGAATATAATTGCTCTACCTTCGCTGAAAAACAAAAGAAAAATATATTTGAAATATGTGATTTTAAAGGTATACAGAATGTCACGACAGACACAGTTTTGGAGAGCAAACTGATAAACCTCTTTATAAATGTGTCAGTTTATCTATCTGACACAGTTACTAAACAGATTAATGAGCAATTAAACAATTAGCGTGATCTTCACACATCTTTTCATTGATTGTCAGGGGCCATTAAATCTCTCATGATAAGACAGCATGTTATTGCCCAGAAACCATTCTTTATCTCTGTGTTTCAAAGTAAGTTGTCTTTACAGTGAACATTGGATGAGGAATGATGTTTTCTGAAACCTTTTTTAAAAGACAGACAAAAATGAATTGTCTCCATAGCGCTGATCTACATCAAGCAATTTATCTAGAGATTGTTATGTAGTCACATATGAAACATATGGCTATATCTTAAAGGCTGATACACTGTCTTCCAAAACTACATCTTAGAGGCTGATACCCTGTCATCTAATGGTAGATTATAGCAATATGTTTTTAATATTAATGGTACTGCAAAGGCAAATTCCCTGTTTCTGATTAAACATGTTGCAGATAGAATAATCTTTAATGTATTTGATACATCCATTGCTGCTTCAGGATACTATAAAAACTATTATTTACGGTGCGGATGAAGAAGTAACCCCTTTCAACTTGCTTTTGTTCACTGACCTATAGTCTCGTTGTTCGAACGATCTCAAATTTGATTTTTATACTTGCTGTTCTGTTTGCTCATTTTCTATTAACTCACGTGAAAAGTTCCAGCTAGAAAAAATAATAATTATGAAGTATCTTTTTTATCATTGGATTGTCATTTAATTTTCATGAATGTTAGGTGAAGGCTTTCAATGGGAATTTGTTTCTCTGGATGTTTAATGAATTTCGTGGGGTGGATCAGGAGATGTCATTTGTGTTGTGGTCTAGAGAATGGGATAGATAGAAAATCACTTTGTTCACATAAATGTTGTATTAATACCTGGCAATGTGCATGTCTAATACCCCATTTAAAACTATCAGGTCTATTCACTGAAGGTAAAACTCAGGAGAATTGGCAGGAGAAGTGAAAATTCGAGGTCAGAATAGCCAAATAAGAAAAATTCTCCCATTTATCTCATTTTCCAAATCGGCTATTTGGTCTAGATTGTTCTCTTCTCCTGAGTCTCACCTTTACTGAATAGACCTCTATATTACTTATATCATTATTATACTATCACTTTCAGATTCTGGCCTCTTATCAACATTGTCCTGACTGATTCAGCACCTAAACTGCCATTGGAACCTGTGTTTAAAGGTCCCCCAATACCTTCTCCCAAATGATCCTTTATCCTTCACTTGTTTAACCCTTTCCATGCGGAGGACGCGCTCAGCGCGTCCTCCGCATGGCTCCCGCTGTGCGGAGGACGCGCTGAGCGCGTCCTCCCTTTGGGGTCAGCGTTCGGCCAGGTTCCGGCCGATCGCTGGCCCCCCCGGTGCGGGCTGACATCCTCGATGTCAGCCCAGCATCCGAACCGCCGCCAATGAAATTAGGTGTCATCGCGGCAGCGCGATGACACCTAATTCAGGCGCCCCCCTGCATGTGCGGAGGAGGCGCCTGAAAGGGAGGGGGGGAGGTCCTTCGGACCTCTCTCCCTCCCGATCGGCGGCGTTGCGGGGGTTAACCCAGGAACCATTTGGAAGGGCACAGCCTGCCCTTCCAAATGGTGCCTGGCA
Source organism: Leptobrachium leishanense (assembly GCA_009667805.1). Classification (NCBI taxonomy): domain Eukaryota; kingdom Metazoa; phylum Chordata; class Amphibia; order Anura; family Megophryidae; genus Leptobrachium; species Leptobrachium leishanense. The sequence continues at coordinate 51,707,982 of CM019069.1, forward strand.
TTAACCCCTGGGGAGCTGGATCGCGAATCGGCGCTGAAAAGCGCCGGTTCGTGATCCTTTCCCGGAGCTGGCCGACATCTTGGATGTCGACCAAGCCTCCGGGAACTCCCCCTGAGGACTGGCGTCATCGTGCATAGCACGATGACGCCAGTCCTAGAGTTAACCCCTAACTGCCACCAACGGTGGAGATAGGGAGTGACAATGAACTCCCTATCTCCCGATCCGTGGCAGCTAGGGGTTAATGTTTGGTATGGTTGGATCGGCCAGAGCATGGCCGTTCCAACGATAACAAACACGAAAGTGAAAAAAGTTTTTTAAAAAAAAAAAATTTAAAATAAAAAAATATATATATTTAAAAATAAATTATAAAAAAAAATAAACATTTTTTTTTTCTTTTTTTGGTTTGTTAATGCAGCAATATTGTTCCCATTTCAATTATAATGTGAACAATGATGCTGCACTAACGATTTTTGTATGCGGTGCGTTTGTTAAAAATAGTGTAATTTTCCCCCAAAAAAAATGTAACGAGACCCCATCTCTAATTTTTTTAACAAGCGCACCCCATACAAAATATAACCGCAATTGCTCGCATGTTAAAATGTGAAAAAAAACACTTTACACGTTGTAAATTATTGAAAATACATATTTTATTGCATTTTTTGTTATAATATACAGACATGACATAACGTATACATATAATAATGACATATTATGAATCTACCGAGTCTGACGGAAAGAACGATATATAATATGTCTGGTTCATATACTAAAATAAGCCTTCAAAACACGTTTAAACATGATGAGCAAAACCGGTAAAAATGACCTCAGCACAGAGGTGTGAAAAGCCTCAGCAGCGAAAGGGTTAATGTTCACAAATGCATTTAATGGAGGACTAGTTATTCTCTGAAGTTCCATAAAACCAATTTTCTTACAATTATAACACAATATGGATGCTCTACAGTCATTTAATTTGCTTCATTTCAGTTTCCCATTTTGATTTTTGAACTTCGTTTTCCAATTTTTCTGGTCGTACTTTCATTACGTTGCCTTACTTGCTGGTAAAAATTAATGAATAGTGAATGAAAAAAAATCTATTTTTTTTATAAGTACTACAGGTTAAGCAAACTTTATCAGGAATTTTAAAGTCCAAAAGATTCCAAAAATCAGAATTTTTGAGCCAAACGGATTTTAGAAATTTTGGGTTAGGGGCACTCTAAGTAAAACAATTAATTATCATTGATTAGAAAGCAAACTATGATGCACAACACACACACACAAAAACACCACCAAATAAAATCAGTATAAAGATTTAATTCTTTTGTTATATCCATTCAGTGAACCATATACAGTCAAGCCATACATGCCCTACACCGAGTTGGATGTACATACCCTCAAATTAAAGCTGACAGTCTGCAGTTAAATCACATTGTGGTGGTGTATAGAGCCAAAGATGTTAGAATTGTGTCGAGGTCCCAATATTTCTGGACCTGACCTGAACAGGACCTACTCAGACTCGGAATATAGTCTCAATTCAAATGAAAAATATAGTGCTCACTCAATCCATTTTAATTCTCAAGACACTCAAAATTGTACTTCAGATTTCTACAGCGAACGTACAATCTTGTAACAATATCTAAATACATATTCAAGCAGGCTACTAAATAGCATTCTCATTATAACTGTTGCTCTTCCAATTTTTACCCCATTGGCTGACAGATTACTAAACTTACATGCCTATTTCCATATTTCTAAGTGGTATATATTGTGCTAGCTACAAAGTGATAGACCATGGCTATAGCATATGTCTCCTTTCCATAGCACCCACATATCTAGATAGTATTCAGCTAGCTACATTGTAGTAAACAGTAACCACAGCATGTATCTCCTCTAATGCCACATCCGATGCGCATTTCGCCCACGGCTCGTCAGGAATGCTGAATGTGAGTCCCATCCTTCACCTTTTTTTTAATACCCTTCTAATGGGTTCCAAGTACACCAATCATGTAGCCCATCATGATGATCACCTGTTTGCAGCAGCCAATCAAAGACACTTAACGCAACTAATCCTCAATGTAATCAGGTTAGCGCTGTCATGACGCTCTTAGACGTTTGCAACTGTTGTGTTTTACGAGCGATCTGTACATCGGAACTTCCTATTCAATTAGTATTTTAATGGCGCATGATCTACACCAAGCAGACCTTCCTCATTCCTAGAACAGTGATAGTGTGATACATTCTTCGATCAGTGTCCTTACATCAGGCCTCAAAATTTCAAGTCCCAAGCTACTAGCCAGGTCTTAAGAGTTACTCGCCACTAGTTGCCCCACCTAACCCCTATCCAGCATGCCTCTGCATTCCCACTCGCCCTCATGTAATTTCCACTCGCCAAATGCGAGCAGGCGAGTGGAAATTTTGAGGCCTGCCTTACATCATTTCTATAATGGAAATGACACAAGAGATAGTGTCAGTTCTATTCCCAGTGGTGTCATGTGGTTTTTAAGGACCGATCATCACCGTACTTTCTGTTTCCGTTTCCTTGACACTGATCAGCTTTAAGATGCCTAAGGAGACCCTAGCACTCCTCAAATTCATACATTGTTTTCCTTGAATGACATTGTAGTCCACAGTCACATCTGATTATAGTATAGCTGATCCCATAAGAACGGATTGTTCAATTTATCATTACCTAATTTCGCATTTCAATTACACGACTAATTGTCGGCGGAAAATGTCCAGAATTACATTTGCAACGGACAATTAATGGGCGGCACCTTGTCTAATGCACAACGTTGCAAGTTTATACCTATAATGGTCGTATTATATAATGCTTTTGGCACCAGTATTATTCATAAGTCACAAATGTGACTTATTAGGATAAAATCATAGGGTTATTTACTTCCACAATATATTTATTGATCGCTAAGATTTTATATTTCATTGACAAATGTCAATCACGTGATCTCTTAGTTCATTCATAGTCATCTTTATGATTTCTGCTAAATGTATGTATTTAGTTTCAAATAAAATAATGTTTATGTCTTCAATATTATTCACTATATTGTTTTATTAATCAACTACTTTGTTATCTCAACTATACATAGGTTGGGCCATGAGTGTAATTGGAACCCAAATGGTTTTGTACCCTTCTGTACTCAAATACTTAGGCCCCGTTCACACTGTGCGATTTATCGCGCGGATTTTGCAGCAAAATTGTGGCAAAATCCGTGCAGCGTCGCGCTATGAAGCATCTTCATTGCATTTCAATGGAGCTGTTCACATCTTGCCGCACGGCGCCGCGCGATGTCACATGTCGCGCGTCGCGGTAGCATGTCGCTGGTACATGATCCTCTTTTAGTGATTTGCGTTTTGCGATTTCCATTGGTGGAGTTTTGCAAAATCACGCAAAACCGCGGCATTAAGAGACATTGTGCGATGTCGCGAATATGAAAACCGCGCGGAAAAACTTTTCAAATCACACAGAGTGTACGGGGCCTTATAGTGATATCCAATCATGTGTTACTATAGCGTTTACGAAGAATCATATTCTTAGTGATATTGTAACCGGCATTACCCTGCCTTAAATAATAATTATAACCCTCATTTCAGCCCTGAGGGAAAAGGGTACCCAGGGTGAATATATATCCTAACAAGAAAAAAGGGTGTAATTTGCACTCACCCCTGTAGCTCCATGCACAACAAAACACAATCAGATGTTTTGGTTTACTTGAATGGCCATTAAAGTGTAAGCTCACCTGCCACATCATGGGACCTCTGGTAAGAGGAGTCCTACCTAATGAAACCAAAAGCTTCTTTCGAAGCAACCACACATGCTCATGCTGCTTATCAGTCATGAGAGAGACTGGTGGGTTTACATTTATACCCTCACCAAGAACAAATCCACTTTGGGATTAAAAAGAAACACACGGAAAGGGGCAACTGCAACTATGACCTTGCTGGGGATACTACAAAATATACATATGTGCAGAAAAAACAGTTTTGCGCCTATTCCCTATCAGGGTGACTGTGTGGACCAGATGTATCCAGCCTGCTTCATTTATAAAACATAATAAGAAAAAAGGGTGTAATTTGCGCAAAACTTGTTTCTTGTTACGCAGCCACTCTGTTAGGGAATAGGTGCGAAAACGTCTTATTCTGCACATATGAATATATATCCTGGCTGCACCCCTCCCTACTGGAGTCAAGGTTGGTTGCATGCCACAATGAGTCCAAAGAGCCGCGGAATGTTGTGAGTGATCTAATTGACATTTTCCATTCTCTTCGGTGGGAAGAACAGCCTCAGGACCGGGCACTCAAGCTCCACAGACCTGGGTGTCAAGCAGGGTAATCGATTGGAAGCCGAGCAGAACCTGAAGCAGCCCTTGATGCAGAACTCAGGCAAGGGTGCAGGCATACATTGGTACATCTCAGAAAGTCTTGCTTTCCAGGAACCTGGGTTTATGCCACATTGGACTATCCAATTCTGTCATTACAATACTCATTAGCTGTGTGCACCGGTTTCCTGGATATTTTTACTTTACATCATGGAATAATTTCTCATAATGGGATGAACATCAAACACTATCAGGGTTATTCAAAGAGAGCCGATCTGGCCCCGAAATGTAACCGGACACTGAAAAAGGCATACAGCTACATTTCCTGGACATTCGGCTATTCAGAGAGCAGGCAGTTCACCAAATGTTGGCGAATTGCCTGCACGTATGGTGCCTGTTCGAGGGCAGTGAATTCCCCATAGAGAAGCACTGCTTCATCTATTCAGAGAACACAAAACAGCAGGGAAAGGTTGCCGAAATGCCCTGCCATTCGGTGGTTTCATTCGACAGGTTTATTCAGGAGAAACCCATAGGCTTCAATGTTAAAAATATTCCAGTTTTAATTCAATATCTAATAAACTGTTTATTATTATATTCTGCAGTAAAAAGTCTCTTTATTCATCGATTTTTTAGGATCTTTTAAGCATTTTTTTGTTTTTCTTGGCAGACTTCTTTTCAGTTTTTTTTTAACATCGTTTTTTTCTTTTTTCTGTAACAGACCATATTATTATCATTCATTGGATCTCATGTGTAAATTCCAGACATTTTCATTAAGTAGTTTTTTTGCAAACAGCGATTCAATTTTCAAACTTTCAAGCGAACTGTTTATTATTTTTTTTTCACCTCGTTCGTCTGCGTGTCGGCTTTTTCCGGTGGCTGCTCTGTGCTGCGATCAGCGGCTAGTCGGGTTTCTCCAGCGTGTTCGGCGTGGTTAATGCAGCTGTTTCTGTGGATTTCAGTGAGTGTTAGGTGAGTGTTCGGCGGGTTTGGGGTGAGTGTTCGGCGGGTTTGGGGTAAGTGTTCTGTGTGTTTGTGGCGAGTTTTCCCTGCACTACTTGTTGAATACACCGCAGGGTCGGCAAACTAGGATCGCCGAATCTCCCTGAAGTTCGGGGAATGAAAAGTCACCGAACGTGCGGTGATTTTTCAAACCTCTTTGAATAACCCTGTATGTATGGAGGAAACATATTGACTTTGATGAACCATTGTGATACCCACAGAAAATACTAAAAAAATCCATTCCATCTCAAAACATATAGCAAATTACATAAAATGCGTTGCATTGACTATTGTAATTTCTCCTCATATTTTTACACTTCTCCATTCTTTGTTTCTACATCTTTAAGATCTCAGATTACTCTGACCCCTCTCTGTTATCCAACTGATGTTGATTCTCACCAGGGTTTTCAATCATATGAAAAAGCTTATAATAAAGGGGAGAGTAAGAGGAAATTTTCTTAGGGGGATCCAGTGATTTCAACTAGGTTAATGGTAAATGAGCATACCAACGCTGGATTTCCCAGTGGGAGTAAAACCGCTTCATACCTAATTAATAGAGCTGACTGTAAATGCAAAGTGTATATAGCATATATAAATTTATTTCTCACAGGCCAAACATTAATTGCTACCTTTGAAATTAAGCCTTTTAATTAGCATGTTTTAATTGTTGACTTAGCTCTTATTAATGTATCATTATATTTTCATACCCGTTCGGTACAGTGTGGCGTTAACACAAGCGTTTCCATTTATTTTGAAGAGTAAGACAATGGGAATTTATCAGAGGAACATTCAGCACAATAGATATATCAACAAGAATAAAAATGATAAGCATTAGTCCTTATGTATTTCAAAGGCAGTTTGTGGTTTGTAGCGGAAGATTGATGCAGCCAGCTTGTAAGAATTATTGAATGGCTGTGTCACAGCGCAGAGCTCTATACCGCGAGAAACAGCTGGTTTTTAGGTAGTGGCTTAGCAAAGTGAAATGAAATGATCAGACAACTGAGTGTCTGTTTCTATCATTAATAAATATAGAAAAGGTAGAAATTAGCATAGAAAATATTCCTAGAGGGGAAATTATTAAAGAATTCCAAGAATATCAAAAAAAATGCTATGAACTTGAAAGACCTTGCAAAAGAAAAGCAGAATCGTCTTTGTTTGCTTTCATATCATAATGGCTCTATTTTTTAAATATTAACCTAAAGGTCATTCTTGCTTAATTTTGTCTACTTATTCCATTAATTTACATGTTTTTCAATGATTGCCTATATTTGGAGTTTGTGACCTATTGAAGGCCCCTATGTTTTCATATCCATTGTAGGTTTCCGAAAATCTGTGCACTTGTTCCAAAAATAATATAAGATGTTAAAAACAAGAAGATTCAGGATGATTTAGATTGAAATCTTTTTTCTATTGCTTTGCTCTGTTTACATAATGATTTAGATTGTGAATCCCATCCGGTTATCCGTATATTTTACATTCATCTTAATTTGCCGTTTAAAACTACAAAAATTCTTATTCTGTTTATAATCTCACTTTTGGCATAAAGCCAGCGGCGTAGCGTGGGTCGTCAGCGCCCGGGGCAAGGCAAGAATTTTGCGCCCCCCAACCTGTGGACACGGTAACACACCCTGATTCCCTTCTACCAGTAGAGTATTGACCCCTTTACCCCACAAGCACATGTATTGTATATTAACAACATACTGATATAATAAAAAAAGAAACACACATGCGCCCCACGCTACGCCACTGCTACCAGTCACCCTCTCCCAGTATACCCTAGCCTAGTTCCACACTCACACTATACCTAGTCACTCTCTCCCAGTACCCCCAGTCACTCTCTCTCCTAGTACCGCCACTTTCTCCCAGTACCCCAGTCACTCTTTCACCAAGTACCCCAGTCATTGTCTCCCAGTACCCCCTGTCACTTTTCCCCACTACACCCAGTCAATTTCCCCCAGTCACTTTCTTCCAGTACCCCCAGTCACTCTCTCTCAGTGCCCCCAGTCACTCTCTCTCTCCTAGTACCCCAGTGCCTCTCTCTCTCCCAGTATTCCCAGTCACTCTCTCTCTCCAAGTACCCCCAGTCACTTTTTGCCAGTACCCCGTCACTTTTTCCTAGTACCCCCAGTCACTTTCCCCCAGTACACCCAGTCACTTTCTCCCAGTACCCGTCACTCTCTCTCATTACCCCCACTTTATCTCAGTGCCTCCACTCACTCACTCTCTCACTGTCTCTCTCTCCCAGTACCCGCAGTCACTCTCTCCCAGTACCCCAGTCACTCTCTTTCTCCAAGTACCTCCAGTCACTCTCTTTCTCCAAGTACCTCCAGTCACTCTCTCCCAGAACCCTCAGTCACTCTTTCTCTCTCCAAGTACCTCCACTTTCTTCCAGTTACCCCCAGTCACACACTCTCTCTCTCTCTCCAAGTACCCCCAGTCACTCTCTCCCAGTATTCCAAGTCATTCTCTCCCTGAATCGCAAAGTCACCCTCTCCCTGTACCCCCTCACTGTGTGTGTGTGTTGGTCACGCTGCTCTGGTGTCACAGAGTGTCACCTACCTGCGTGGAGTTGCTGGTGGCCCAGGGGAGGGAGCTGTCCAGGGGGCTTAGTGGAGACTGGATTATAAATGTGCTGCAGGGCAGGTGTCTCTCTCCCTCCTTCCTGTTCAGTGGCTGCAGGGCTGCCAGCAGCAGGGGGCTGGCACAGGGCTTCAAGGGAGGCTGACAAGCATGGTACAGGGTCAGTGTTCCGTCGCGCGGGGCAACTGCCCCAGAGACCCCGCCACGCTACGCCACTGTATAAAGCTACTATTTGACATACAAAAAATATTGTTACCTCTAATCATAGACTTCTGTCCTTTAGGGAAATAACTCATTAATTATATTAGAGGTGGAATTTAGCCGCAAAATGTCCAAGAGGTCTCATCAGAAAATAATTCTGACTCATGAATTCTCTACACTCAAATTTTTAGTTGTCATACACATCTCCCTCTCTCCCTCTAACTCTCCTCACTTCCTATTCCTCCCCACCAGCATTCCTCCTCCTTCCTCCATCTCCTCTTGACAGACATTAAAAAAAAGGACAGGGTAGAATATTGGGGGGTAATGGGACAGGATGGATACAGGTGGGGGCAAGGCATGGGCAATAACAGGTATGTATGTGACGTGTAGTGATGTATAGGCCAATGTGTAAGTGTACATGCGACTATGTGTGACATGTATTTACATGTAATGAAGGCTGTATCGAATATGTGATTACGGGGTTAAGAAACGTAACAAGACACAAAACAGAAAAACTCCTTTGTACGCTCACAAACTGCACTCAATACCCTCTATACTCACAATTAACCACCAAACGCCTGGGGACCTGTGTCTGACTCACAGTCACTGAGTTGCGTGTGTAGCCGGTATTTATTGTGCATGAAGGGGCAGACGAGAGCAACCCCAGAAATTGGAAAAAAACTGGTCAAAACCTGCACACTCTACCTTGATTGTGCTTGGTGGTGCTAACTGTAGCGTCTGTAGGTATAAAGTCAGCACCTCGTATTGAGACGCTAACTGTTTGAGTGCCCACACCTGTGCGAGCTTTGTAATATGCTCGGTAATTGGAAAGCACTAATATTTAATTCCAATTTTTCAATGTAGCGTCTGCCTTTTGCGTCCACTATGGAATACAGCCCCTTAATGGCTATTCAAGTAAACTATGAACCTCTGTTCTTGTTTAGCATGGAATATGGGAGAAATAGTGCAGTTCATGTGTGTAGGAAATGTGTGGGATGGGGCGACATATGCCCCAGATTTCTTCAAAGACATATACACAGTGTTTTTGTGTCTAGAATTTTTTTATATGGGTGGCGCATATGCTAATATATATGTCATGATAAGTAAAGCAGTAACTAACAAACGGAGCTTGGTAGTTTGTAGTGTTTTTGTTACATTATATTTCTGCATTACAATAAGAACTGCAATACACCTTAGATTTCTTTTACTTCCTACATCAGTGGAGCAGTTGTTTGGTTTATTTTCCATGATGGTTATTAGTTGATTATAAGTGCGAACCAAGTAACTTCATACCCCACATTATTACACAATGAACATTTGTATAAATATCAATAACATGTAACACTAGTAAATTTTCATGAATGGAGGAATGGATAATGGCTGCCCCAATTTCCTTGCATGGATTTATTTTGCAAGGGACTGCCAATTCTTTAACAGTTTCGCTACCAAGCTCTGTCTGTTGAGAAATGTACAGTATAATATAACATTTATTTGAAAGATGGGATGTATAGCTAATATTTAAAAATAGAGCAAAGTAGACATTTTAAAAAAGACCTTCATTCTGAGATAGTTAAAAGATTAAAACAATGAAATGTGTTCATTTGTAATTTATATATGTTTATCCTTTATATGAATATTACTGGGATGAAATGTTCTACGCAGTAAATGGAGTCTATCATCTTGCACAATTTCACATGGGATTTGCATTATTACCAACCAGGCAAAAATATCCTTTGTGTTAAATACAGTAAAAGTGATAAAGATAGATAATAAAATATTCAAATATCCTCCTTATGGGGATTTGTAGTGATCATAATGAGATTATTAGCAATGCAGCTTCCAAAAAATACGAATAGAATATAAAAATAATATCTGTATGTGGCATAATGCCTGTATGTGGAAATTACAGTAACACCTTGTACCTATACTGTACAGGGATTTCCAACTAATATAAACCCCTGAATCTTATTTGAACAGTAGTGAGTGACCCCCAAGCTCTCCCTGTATTCTGCCCCTCCCTGGCTGTTGTATTGCAGCAAGTTTGTGTCACGGTTCCCGGATCCCACCACGCAGTCCTTAAAGCCCAACACTCCACAGAGCCCAAAAGCTACCAACAAGGTAGCCGTAGAAGAATCCCTAACTGTCTAGTCCTTAGAATTGGCCAGGTATACTAGCTACACAGAAAGGGTTAATCAAAGACAATATCGTAATACAAAACCAGGTCAGCAACACGGAGGTAGTCAGACGAGCCAGAATCAGGAATACAGAGTATAGAATAGTCAAAGGGAATAGCTGGGTCGATATCAGTGCAGGAGCGTAGTACAAGAAAAACGGAAGGCAGAATAGTCAGAAAACAAGCAGAGGTCAATAACAGGTTAAATCACGAGAGAATTCAGGTACAAGGAGCTCAGGTATGGATATCCACGATCTGGCACTGCTTAGAAGGAACTGTTGGTTTTTAAAAGACCTTCACCAGACCGCGCCCCCCTCTCAAGCCGCGCCTCATGCAGCCACCTCCCTGCCTGTCTCAATTTAAACCGGGCGTTGGTGAGCGAGCAGCATCAAACATGCTGCCGTCAAGCACACCGGAAAGGCTGGAAGCCCCCAACGTTACAGTTTGTGGAACATTTTGATACAGTCAGGATGGGGCTGCTCCTATTATTGTCTTTATAGTAACACAGGGTGAGGGGGAGGGTTCTCATAATGAGTTTAGTTTCTACTAAACGGGAGCAATAATCTTGGGTTAAAAGGGTATTCAAATGAGTTTATTATATTTAATATAGTTAACTTTTATTTATTCATTGCCTTTCAAGGCAAAATTGTTCAAGTTTTAGACATAAGTAACCAAACTTGCAAAGAAATTAAGAAAGAAAATTACCATTTCATCTTGTTTTCTGCCATAAAATTTTGAATTCTACACAATTTCCATATCAGGGAATATCTCTCTTCAATCTGAATTTCTCCAATAAGTATTATGTAGAGAAACCTTTAAATCTACATGAGAAGCACATAGTAATGCCTTTATTATACATCCATACATACAGTACCCAGGAAATGAAAAATAACTCCTCTGCATTAATGCTTTTATTAGCAATGTAATGGTTTATATATGATGCCATTAGTTTTACAAAACCCAATGTACATTTCATTTAAAAATATCTTATTGACATGTTCATTCCCATCTTAATCACCGCTTTTACCTTGAATTTCATGTTTAACCATCAGTGTTGCCATTTTTCACTGTAGTTGTAGCTCCTGGTGACAGATATCCCCCCTCTACAATCTCTCCGATGTCAGAACAATGAGTGAATGACTTTTCAACATCTCATCAATCTACTAACTTCATTGTCCCAGTGTCAACCTGCTACGTACTGTAAATGAAAGCTTGTTGTCACTTTCATCTGGTGGCGAAGATGACCGGTCAATCAGACAAATCTATTGTTCCTGAGAATATTGTTATAATAATTTAAAAAAAACTTGTGCTATCCCCACCTTTTAGTGCATTATGCAGATATATAAACTATTAAAAATTTAAAAAGGAGTGAAATAAAGGTAATTGCTGCCTTCATTTGCTTTAAATATGCTGGTTTTACGGCGACCAGAAATCTCTTCTAACCTCTCATCGTTCTCTGTGGAAATATAGAGCACAGTACGCGGCTAGGTCCTAAAACATTTCTGGAGACTTTATGTAGGTTTTTTTTATTTATGTTTTGAAGCCTGAATAATTCTATGTTGTAAAGATCTATTGGCTGTACGGTTGTATTCTGTTCTTATGCCACATCCCCCCCCCTGGTGCTGTAATATAATTTGCAGCTTTTATAGGTTTGTATATTACTCTTATTTTTTTATTTACAAACACAGCAATGCACAATTATGCATCTGTTTATACGACTACCTGCTAGACATGGCGGTGGGCTTAATTCTCTAATGGCCAGTAGACTAAAATTCAGTCTTTTTTGTAGGGTTAACCACTTCGATGCAGAGGACGCACTCAGCGCGTCCAGCCGCATCCGAACTTGGCTGCGGAGGATGCGCTGAACCCGTCCTCCCATTGCAGCCGTGATTCTTCGGGATTCCGGCCGATCGCTGCGGCCCCCCGATGCAGGCTGACATCTTGGATGTCAGCCCAGCTTCCGGAACCCGGCCGCACGAATAGACGTCATGACATCTATTCCAGGCACCCCACCTGCCAGTGCCTGAAGGTGCCTGAAGGGGAGGGGGGCCATTTGGACCTCCCTCCCCATCCGTAAGGGGCACGCACTAAAAGCAGGCACCGCTTGGAAGGGCACAGACTGCGCTTCCAAACGGTGGCTGCCTTTAACCCCTTGGGGGCTGGACCGCGATTTCGTGCCAACAGGCGCCGGATCGTGGTCCCCTCCCAAAGCTCTCATCATCGTTTCTCCATTCTTTGAAGTGGAGCAATGGACGAGCAATACCTCCCTCTTTGCATCAGAAATCCTTCTTGTGGAGGAACCTAATGTGCCATCACCAAAATGTCTCAAAAGAAGCCTGGATGTTCCCAGTTTCCCAGGCTTGTACTCCTACACATCACCAGTTCCAGCAAAATCATATAGGATTTGCACCACATGTAGAGGGGAACCATCCAAGTCCACCAAGGAAGCACAACAAATCAATATGGGAGGTCTCAGATGGAAATCTAGAGACTGAAATGGACCTGGATTTCAGCAAAATAGAAGATGACCCCACGAAAGAACTGCTATAACTCCTTAACAATTGAACATAAAATGGAGCAAAATAGGACAATATGTAGCAGCTTGGTGAGCCAAGAAACATCAGTCTCTGTATGACTGCGGGCATGGACATGTATGGTAGATTTAACAACATTGGCATTGGTAGGTGAGCAAGAATGGGTGAGATGCTCTATGACTCAAGGTGACGAACAGTAAGCAATAGGAGAGACAAGGTAGTTGCAATATGAGCTAGAGAGATAGATGGGAAAACATACTTTAGTGGGTGAGCGAAGGTACGGTAAGACAGCAGAGAGTTGGGTAATATCTTAAAAAAACATTATTATGGTTTGGGCCTGAAAATAGATGAAAGACATTAGAGGTAGATGAACTGGAAGAACAATTCAATGGGAGATAACCAGGGTAAGAGGACATCAAAACATATTATGCCTAGTGTGCACAAAATGATTGCACAAGCCCTGTCTCCACCTGATCTAGATAGATGAGAATGTGGGTTGTCAAAAGCAGAACCACTTCCTTCAGTGCCTTAGCACATCTACGACCTAGTTCTTCCATATGGCAATCCAGGCAGTGCACTGTTGTGAGACTCACTTATTCCATATAGATATTATGAATAGCTCCCCCTATTCCTCCTGTATCTAGCAAATTTTGTCATGTCAAGTATTGACCCAATTGCGTCCATGTTCAGCACTGTGGAATATGTTGGCACTTTATTAATAACATGTAATAATAATACCAGGGCTCAAAATTTCCACTCGCCCTCCCACCTAGGAAAAGTGACAATCTAAGCAGGGCTATTGGAAATGTGACCCTTTGCACCTATGGAATTTGTCACTGACCACAGGATCAGAAGTAGGGAGGAACTTTTTCAGCCTGGCTAGTACCTTAAGAATTAACATTTTTAACCCTGATAATAATATTATTAATAAAAAATATAATATAATAGCTTTGCTTTTTGAATAATGCAATAGTCAGCCATTAGGTAAAATGCGTGTCCTCATCAAAATGCATATTTTGAGCTTATAGGAAGCTAATTAGATTGCCTTGGATGAGGCCTCTCAAACTATCCGACCATAAAGAAAAAATACTACAGCAAATTCACTTCATACTAACCCCTACTGATTAACGTAAAGGTGTTTTTTTCTATGCTGATCCACTTTAAGATAGCTTGATCGGTTTACAAACTCTGTCTAGTGAGCTGCATGGAACTCTTGGCTTTCTCCCAATTGTAGATCTCTGCTGTTTTTCAGTTCATACATTTTTTCCTACCTTTCATACCAGGCGCCCTATGCTGTCACATAAGCAGCAGCAAACTGCACGGGATATATCCCAGCTTACCAAAAGAAAATTCTTTACTCTTTCCAAGAAACATTTTAACCATAGATGGGGCAACTCAGATACTATTTAGCTCTGAGCCGCCAATGCGAATATCATTATCGTCTTACTTTTTTGGAAACGTTTTTTCCATTAAGTCACTTGGCTCAAGAGCAAACAGAACTTTGCGGATCCGGCTGTGATGTGGCTGAGGGGAGAAGCCGAATAAAGGGAAGCACACATAGTATCACTGTATAATGTGTCTGCGTGAGTCGATCTTTATAGCTAACATCTAGACACTTAAATGCACACATAAACTTGTAAAGACAATTTGTTAGACATGTTTAAAGTGAATCTATCATTAGAATGTTCTATAAAATATTTATGTCTAAACACGGTCTTACAACGTGTGGTGTGATTCTCTGCTTCGGACAAGTGCCAGCATCCATAAAATCATATGATTCTGAATGTTCAGGGAGTTTAGAGCTTTGCAGTGCTTTTGATTTTCGTATTCCCTACTAAAACCTATAAATATATTCACAAGCCTAGTTTTCAAAAAACCTTAAATATGTCTTTAACAGTACTACTTTGGATCTATTGTGAAAAGATATATATATATTGTGATACAGCAACCACTCAGGATACTTGGTTCCAGCCAAACAACACGGTCCTCTAGGGCAGTGGTCCCCAACCCTGGTCTTCAGGGCCCACTAACAGGACAGGTTTGCCAGATTTCTGAAGCACAGCACAGGTGATATGCTGCTCAGTGATTGAAGGATTCAGTCTACATTTCCCCAAGGTAATCCTTAACCCTTTCGCTGCTGAGGCTTTTCACACCTCTGTGCTGAGGTAATTTTTACCGGTTTTGCTCATCATGTTTAAACGTGTTTTGAAGGCTTATTTTAGTATATGACCCAGACATATTATATATTGTTCTTTCCGTCAGACTCGGTAGATTCATAATATGTCATTATTATATGTATACGTTATGTCATGTCTGTATATTATAACAAAAAATGCAATAAAATATGTATTTTCTATAATTTACAACGTGTAAAGTGTTTTTTTTCACATTTTAACATGCGAGCAATTGCGGTTATATTTTGTATGGGGTGCGCTTGTTAAAAAAATTAGAGATGGGGTCTCGTTACATTTTTTTTGGTGAAAATGACACGATTTTTAACAAACGCACCGCATACAAAAATCGTTAGTGCAGCATCATTGTTCACATTATAATTGAAATGGTAACAATATTGCTGCATTAACGAACCAAAAAAAAGAATAAAAAATGTTTATTTTTTTTTTTATAATTTATTTTTTAAATATATATATTTTTTTATTTTTAATTTTTATTTTTTTTAAAAAACTTTTTTCACAGTAGTGTTTGGTATCGTTGGAACGGCCATGCTCTGGCCGATCCAACCATACCAAACTTTAACCCCTAGCTTCCACAGATCGGGAGATAGGGAGTTCATTGGAACTCCCTATCTCCACCGTTGGTGGCAGTTAGGGGTTAACTCTAGGACTGGCGTCATCGTGCTATGCACGATGACGCCAGTCCTCAGGGGGAGTTCCCGGAGGCTTGGCCGACATCCAAGATGTCGGCCAGCTCCGGGAAAGGATCACGAACCGGCGCTTTTCAGAGCCGATACGCGATCCAGCTCCCCAGGGGTTAATGCCAGGCACCATTTGGAAGGGCAGGCTGTGCCCTTCCAAATGGTGCCTGGGTTAACCCCCGCAACGCCGCCGATCGGGAGGGAGAGAGGTCCGAAGGACCTCCCCCCTCCCTTTCAGGCGCCTCCTCCGCACATGCGGGGGGGCGCCTGAATTAGGTGTCATCGCGCTGCCGCGATGACACCTAATTTCATCGGCGGCGGTTCCGGATGCTGGGCTGACATCGAGGATGTCAGCCCGCACCGGGGGGGCCAGCGATCGGCCGGAACCCGGCCGAACGCTGACCCCAAAGGGAGGACGCGCTCAGCGCGTCCTCCGCACAGCAGGAGCCATGTGGAAGTGGTTAAAATATGGCCTGTTAGTGGGCCCTGAGGACCAGGCTTGGGGACCACTGCTCTAGGGTGTAAACAGCTGCGGACTTGAAGTTGTGCAAAGGGGAGAGGTCTTTTTATTCCAGCATAAACAAACGCCACACTTGGCATTGAATCAATTTTGCAGGTGATTTAAAAAAAAAACACAAAAAAACCCTAGCTCAATTTGAGCACTTACTAAACATACAGCGATCCTGACTATCCAGGTAACATACTCTAATACACAAAAGAAAATCACAGCTTTTTTTTAGAAGTGTTACTGCTCCCTGCCCTGCTCTCAGCAGTCTGATTAAAAACACACTTCTCTCCAGGAGTCAGCAGCCTGAGGATTTACCTGTCGCTTAATTAATTGGGTACAAGGGTACGAGAGGATAGAGGCCGTGCAGAATTCTGGGTCCTAAATATCTTCCCTTGTTTACTCTCCCAGAAATTCTGTTACCCAACCCATGTCACTCTGTCACAATATGTATATACAGTATGTTATATACCAACCTTGTTATCATGTTCTACCTCTTCTGGAATGCTTTGGATTTCATAACGCAGTGTTTCTTACACAGATGATGACGCTCACTGGCCAATTATAATATCAATATAGGCAAGTTACAAGATGAATATATGCACATTCATTGTTTGTAAAATAATATTTCTTAGTAACTGCTTTTGAAAAACTGAAAAAGCCCTTGAAATGATTCATGGCACTCCTTTTTATTTTTTTATGATGCAGTATTTCTTTTTATTTATTTAGCCCTTCACATTTTACAATGTATCACTTTGCTAAACAGTGCTTGTTATGCCTTATGAACATTTTATAAGGCAATGTGGTTTGATTATCTTAAAAGTGTGTCTTCTCCTGCCTTTCGAATATCAGAGGTTGAGCAGTTCTGTTCTGCCAAATAGTGTTTATTCAGTAAGCAGCGACCTGTGGGGAGGAGAAAGTGTTGTTAACCCTTTCACTGCTGAGGCATTTCACCACTGTGTGCTGAGCTAATTTTTACCGCTTTCACTCATCATGTTTAAACGCAATTTAAAGCCACGTTTTAATAAATGACCCAGTCATATTATATATCGTTCTTTCCGGCAGACTCCGCAGATACATAATATATCATTTTTATATATATACGTCATGTTCTGCCTGTATATTATAACAAAAAATACAATAAATTTTTTTAATTTTTAATCATCTGCAGTGTGTAAAGTGTTTTTTTCACATTTTATCACATGAGCGTTTGCGGTTATGTTTTCTATGGGGTGTGCTTGTACAAAAATTTGAAATGGGGACTTGTTACATTTTGTGGGGGGAATTAAGTGATTTTTAGCAAACGCACCCCATAGAAAAAAATCATTAGTGCAGCATCATTGTTCACATTATAATTGAAATGTGAACAATATTGCTGCATTAATAAAAACAACACACAAAAAATAAAATGTTTTTTTTTATTTATTTATTTTTTTTAAATTTATTTATTATTTTTATTATTATTTTTTTTATTATTTGTTTTTACTTTGTACCTAGTCATGTTGGGTATCATTCGAAAGGCCATGCTCAGGCCTTTCAAATGACACCCTCCATGACCCCCTAGCTGCCACGGTCCTGGATATCGGGGTTCACAAGAACCCCTATCTCCACCAGGGGATTTCCTTGGGAAATCCCCCGGCAGCTAGGGGTTCCCCGGCTATCTGACGTCATCACGCTATGCGTGATGACGTCAGACAGCGAGGGGAAACACGGGGGTGGAGCCGCCATCCAAGATGGCGGTCCCCACCGAAGATAGGCTGCACTTCGGCGCTGCAAGGCGCTGAAGTGCAACCCGGCGCTTGAGGGGTTAAAGGGGAGACTCTCCCCTTTTAAGCGGTGCCTGGCTTTAAGCGCTGCTCCTTCCCGATCAGGAGGGAGAGGGATCCGAATGGATCCCCCCCTCCCTTCCAGGTTATCTCCCGGCATTGCCGGGGGTCGCCTGGAAATGACGTCATCGCGCATGGCGCGATGACGTCATTTACGCTGGGAGGAGCTTGACTTCAGCGTCTGAGGACGCTGAAGTCAGAACGCCGCAGGACCCCGGACAGAGAGGTGAGTATCTCCGCCGGGGGTCCCGCACAGCTGATGACGTGTGGGGCACGTCCTCAGCATGTAACGTGCATCAATGAGGACGTGTCCCACACGTCGTCAGCAGTGAAAGGGTTAAAATTATTCAGTTTGGAAAAATTTGCATACGTGCAAAATGGCATCAGTGGGAGGGGGTGGGGTTTGTAAATCTAAAAATATGTATTACGTATTGTAATAGACGGTACATGAAGGGAAGCCGCATAAATTGCTTCAGAAGAGAGCATATCAGATCCAGCTCCAAGACTCCTCGGATGACTCAGATGGCCACATTCCCATTCAAACAGTAAAACTTTATAAGATCGATTCATCTTATTCAGCCATTTCTGTTCCAGTGAAGATTGAAGGGAAATATTTGACCATGGACCTGGACACGGGGGCGGCTGTTTCTGTGATTACTGAGCAAGACTGGCGGAGATTAAAAGTAAATGTTCCAGTGATAAAGACAGCTGTTCGTCTACAGACTTATTCAAAGGAAGTATTAACCCCTCTGGGCAGTGTACATGTGAGAGTGCAGTTAAATGGACGCTTGGAAAAGCTGACGTTATATATTATGATGCCTGGGGGTCCTCCACTATTTGGAAGAGAATGGATTCATAAATTGGGAATGCCAGACATAAAGTATAATGCTTGCCATGCCCTATAGACATTACCTGCGGTTTCAGCTTGGATACAGGACTTGCAGAGGAAGTTTGCCCTGGTTTTTGATGATACTTTGGGGACTGTTAAGGGACAGCAAATGTCCCTAAATATGAGGGAAAATGCGGTTCCAAAATTTTTTAAGGCACTGACTGTAGTTTTTGCACTTAAAGCTGGTGTTGAAGCAGAATTGATGTGTCTAGAGAACCTTGGGATCATTTCCAGAGTGCGCTGCAGTGAATGGGCCTCCCCGATTGTGTCTGTGCGTAAAAAGAATGGAGACATTCGATTATGTGGGGATTTCCGTATTTGGCCGTTAATTCTCAACTTGCTGTGGATAAATATCCACTTCCAAAGATTGAGGACATTTTTGCAACTTTGGCCGGGGGACAGCAGTTCACCAAGCTGGATCTCAAACATGCATACCTGCAGTTACCAGTGCATCCAGAATCTAGGCCTTACCTCACCATCAATACTCATAAGGGGCTGTATAACAGAATGGTATTTGGGACAGCACCAGCACCAGCAATTTGGCAGCGTACAATGGATGAATTGCTTGCTGGAGTGCCGGGGACACAACGTCTGCTGGATGACATGCTGATCACCGGCCGAACGGAGAGGGAGCACCGGCAGAAGGTACAAGACGTGCTCCAGATACTAATGGATAATGGACTCAAAGTTAATATAAACAAATGTGAGTTCTTGAAAGATCACCTGGAATTTTGTGGTCACGTTATTGATAAAACTGGACTTCACACCACTGATGAGAAAGTGAAAGCATTGGTAGAGGCGCCCATACCAAGGAATGTAACGCAGCTGTGCTCATATTTAGGGCTGTTGAACTATTACAATAAAATTTTGCCCAATTTAGCCCATACCTGGTTTCAGCTGCATAGGCTTTTGGAGAAACAACAAAAATGGAAATGGACAGAGTCCTGCTCGGCTGCTTTTAAAGCTTCAAAGGAACTAATACGCAGCTCCAGAGTCTTGGTTCACTATGATTTGTCTATACCACTGAGTATTGCCTGTGATGCTTCTCCTTATGGGCTGGGGGCTGTGCTGTCCCATTCCATGCCTGATGGTACAGATCGACCTGTAGCTTTTGCTTCTCGCTCCCTCACCCTAGCTGAGCGCAATTATTCACAAATTGACAAGGAGGCTTTAGCGATAATCTGGGCACTGAAGAAGTTTCACTTTTATATTTATGGCCGTTCTTTTACGCTGTTGACCGATCATAAGCCGCTATTGGCAATATTCAATCCTACAAAGAGTATTTCTCAGACCACCGCCGCTCGTCTTCAAAGGTATGCCTTACTGCTGGGGGCTTATCAGTATGAAATCCGATACAGGCTTCATGATAAACATACAAATGCAGATGCGTTTTCACGCCTTCCTCTTCCACTCTCCACCAATTATGTTTGGGATTCACCACTTTCCATTTACTTTAGCAAAACACTTACTGCTGTTGAAATAGCCCAAGAGACCAGTAAGGATGCTGATCTTCAAGAAGTTTTGTCTTAGGTACAACATGGTTGGCCATTTCAAACCTCTCCACGTTTCCGACCTTTTCACTCCAGGAATCTTGAGCTGTCAGTCAGAAAGGGATGCTTGCTATGGGGAGAGCGGGTAATTGTTCCTCCTGCTTTGCAGAAACCCACGTTACAAATTTTGCATGAAGGGCATCCAGGAATAGTCCGTATGAAACAAAAAGCCAGGAGTCATGTATGGTGGCCAACTTTGGATGAGGATATGGGCAACTACGTTGCAGCCTGTTCAGGATGTGCCCAGGCTCAGAGATGCTATCCTAGAGGTGCAGTACAGCCCTGGCTTTGGCCTCTTAACCCATGGGAGAGAATTCATATTGACTTTGCAGGACCAGTGAATGGACAGATGTTCTTAGTGGTGGTGGATGCACATTCCAAATGGCATGAAGTGATATTACTGCCTCAGACTACAACTGATGCCACCATTGATGCCCTAGAGAAGCTGTTTGCAACATTTGGATTGCCTAAGATACTAGTATCTGATAATGGGCCACAGTTATTAGCTCAGAAATTTCAAAATTTCATTAAGGATCATGGTATTTAACATCTCTGTACAGCTCCGTATCATCCGGCTACCAATGGTCTAGCTGAAATATTTGTCCAGACTCTGAAAGGATTTTTAAGGAGTACTGTGACAGACCGCAAAAGCTTACCTCAACAACTCCAACAATTCTTGTTGCAGTACAGGAACACAACTCCCCCAACCACCGGCCAGCTACCAGCTGTTCTGATGTTTGGCAGACCACTCAGGACAAAGTTAGACTTATTGCAACCAGACAAGAAGGGTCAAACGGACATCTCACAGGAACAACGTCATGTACAGAAACAGCAGGAAAAGATGAAGCATGGAAAGAGTTCACGCACATACAATATAGGGGATCCAGTCTGGATACGGATGTATAGAGGGCCAAACCGTTGGTCTCCGGCAGTTATTTCCAAGGTTTTGGGATTTCTCACCTATGAGGTTAGCACGTCCAGTGGTCTGCACACCAAGAGACATTCAGCCCAGTTACGGCCCAGATCTGTTTTTGACAAACAATAGAATGACCAGGCTGAAGAGTCGACAGACACGGATATATGGATGGGGGTCTGGCATGATAATGGAGATGTATTTTCACAAGAAGAAGAGGATTGTGCCCGTCGAGGGAAGAAATAGATGGTGATCGTCTCAGTGAAGCAGATTCCACTTCACATGATCTGGCTGGAAATGTCAGTTTAGCTCAGAATCAAAGAGTCCGGCATCCTCCAGAACGCTGGCAAGCTCCAGACCCATTGAGGGATTTCCATCGGAGGAGTAAAAGCTTGCAGAACCACAGTTACTATGTGACCCGAAACTCGAAAGCACAGATTACAGAATGGAAGTTAGGAGGGTCTGGAAGATACATAGACTTCTATTGGACATTTTTGCATTGCTTTGTGTTTGTTTTTTTTTTTTAAGAAAAGGGAGGAGGTGTGGTGTAGTTGTGCTGGCTGCCAATGGGGGGAAGTGGGTGTTTCTTTTGGCGGTTGGCTGTTGACAGTTGGTCATCCATTTTGTCTGCCAGTTGAGGCTGACTAGTGACGCAGCCAGTTGCTGTTATAGGAAACCTGTATGCTTAGTTGTTAATAAACCTATTAATGAAAACCCAAGACGTCTCGTATTATCCAGAACACTACACATACAGTTGTGTTCAAAATTATTCAACCCCCACTGAAATTTAGTGTTTTGGCCAGTTTGACATTGATTTTGATCATTCAGTCATCTTGCTTACAATTAAATCAAAGAGGCACGTGTAGGTCAGACAAATATAACATAACATTTATAATGAAATAACCACAAATGTCTTTTCTGTGCTCACATCATTATCAGTTTTATTCAACCCCCAAGTGACATTCAATCTTAGTACTTAGTACAACATCCTTTTACAGTTATAACAGCTTTTAAACGTGAAGCATAGCTTGACACAAGTGTCTTGCAGCGATCTACGGGTATCTTCGCCCATTCGTCATGGGCAAAAGCCTCCAGTTCAGTCACATTCTTAGGCTTGCGCACTGCAACTGCTTTCTTTAAGTCCCACCAGAGGTTCTCAATCGGATTTAAGTCAGGTGACTGCGATGGCCACTCCAAAATGTTCCAGCCTTTAATCTGCAACCATGCTCTAGTGGACTTGGAGGTATGCTTGGGATCATTGTCCTGTTGAAAGGTCCAATGTCTCCCAAGCCTCAGGTTTGTGACGGACTGCATCACATTGTCATCCAATATCTCCTGGTACTGAAGAGAATTCATGGTACCTTGCACACGCTGAAGCTTCCCTGTACCTGCAGAAGCAAAACAGCCCCAAAGCATGTTTGACCCCCCGCCATGCTTCACAGTAGGCAAGGTGTTCTTTTCTTCATAGGCCTTGTTCTTCCTCCTCCAAACATAGCGTTGATCCATGGGCCCAAACAGTTCTAATTTTGTTTCATCAGTCCACAGAACACTATCCCAAACCTTCTGTGGTTTGTCCACATGACTTTTGGCATACTGCAGTCGACTCTTCTTATTCTTTGGAGACAGCAAGGGGGTGCGCCTGGGAGTTCTGGCATGGAGGCCTTCATTACGCAGTGTGCGCCGTATTGTCTGAGCTGAAACTTCAGTACCCACATCTGACAAATCTTTTCTCAGTTCCTCAGCAGTCACACAGGGACTTTTCTCCACTCTACGCTTCAGGTATTGCACAGCAGTCGAAGTCAGCACCTTCTTTCTGCCACGACCAGGTAGCGTTTCAACAGTGCCCTTTGCCTTGAATTTGCGAATGATGCTTCCTATGGTCTCTCTTGGTATGTTTAACATCTTTGCAATCTTCTTATAGCCATTGCCCTTCCTGTGAAGAGTAATCACCTCTTCTCTTGTCTTCCTGGACCATTCTCTTGACTTCACCATGTTTGTAACCACACCAGTAAATGTCTAGAAGGAGCTGAGTATCACAGTCATTTTAAAGCTGCCTAATTGGTGCTTATTATGCTTTATTGCTGCTCCGTGACATCCACAGGTGTTTTCAATACCTGATTGAAAACACTTGAATGAACCTCTGTTCTTCAGAGTGGTAGTCTTTAAGGGGTTGAATAATTGTGTCAATGAAGAATTCACAAAAGAAACATTTACTACTGTATTACAAAACCAATTGATGTCATTTTAGTTGCATATGGTTCTTTAAAAAGTCCTTGTAGGATTTCATTCTGAATACAATTACAAATGTACACTAAATTCCCTAAAACCCTTTACAGCATTGGGGGTTGAATAATTTTGAACACAACTGTATTTATTCCTAGAAATCAGGAAATTAGAAAACAGCCCTATGTTCAGTCGAAACGTGCTAGATGGGCACGAGGTGGATACAGAAAGCAGAAGTACTACCATCTACCTTCTTGCTTTCTGTTAGGGGGATATGTGACATTGTGAATTGTTATGTTGATTCCTCTGGTTATTCATCCACCAGATTCTGTGACACAACACGTTCCTGGACTTTCCAATTTATGTATATGACTGGAAATGTGTTCTTGTTATTCTGCTCACCTCAGTATGCCTCACTCGCTTAATAAAGATATTTTATATTTTAAAAAAAACTATTTAAATGTAATAGTATTTTTGAAAACAAGATTGTGGGAAGAATGGGTTGTGGGCAAATAACATGCTGATAACAAACACCTTAGCCTACTACGTTACAAATCTTGTTTGTCATTGTGGGGGTCCTGTGTGACCATCAGAAAAGAAGGCAAATTTCAGTAAGTATATTTTCTCCCAAACGAACGAAAATGACAGATTTTGAGGAGAAAAGCTCATAAAATTATATAAAATATATAGGAAGGGAAATATATTTTTTTCCAAAGAAAGTCCATGGCCTCTATTACATACTTAACACAAATTTGAATGCGTGCGCAAAACCGCATTAACGCGAGGGGCAAAACCCTTTGCGCCGAACGTCGTATTACAACATCCGCGCATAAAATGTGTGTTATTGTCTAATGCGGGTGAACCTGCGCAAACACTTTGCGAGCGTACTGTACTGCGCGCGTCCTATACTTAACATTGTGAGCGCAAATGCGTTTGTGCGCTGGTATGCGGATGGTATTACAATCTATGCGCAAAATTTAACGCACAGCGTTTGCGCACATAATTTTAACGTCTTTGAAAAGCTGGTGTTAAAGCAAATCTGAACGTCCTAAACCAAATACACCAGCCCAAAAAAAAAATACAGCAAAGTATAGTTACACATTCTACACATACCCAAACAATAAAATTGAGAAGTTGTGCGTGTTTTTATTATTGCTGCAGCATATATACTCAGATTGATTTTGACAGGCGCAAAAACTGAACGGGAGACATTTGTGGTTCTTAATTCTGATTGGCTGAATCGCGTGAAAAAACAGTCCGCACACTGATTTCTGCGCGCAACGTTAATGCGCGCTCGTTTTTGCGCGTCTTTTTTCCGCTCGTTATTTTTTGACGGAAGAAAAAATATGCTCGGATTGTAATACCAGCGTTAATTTACGCGTGTTAACATTTAACGCTTCGCGCACAAATTAATGCGCAAGCGTTTTTGCACACAGAATGTAATAGAGGCCCATGAGTCTACATATTCCCCCCATTTAATTGGAAACCAGTGTCAAATGAATAGTTTCATTAGTCCTGAGCTGAAGAGACCTGTGAACCTCTTCCACGTTTTCTCTCCTCAGTTCTTGCTCTCCCCATTGTAGCCATTTCAGCACTATAGCACAATGAATACAGGTCCTTGTACTTGCTCGATTAATAGCCTTCGCCTGGAAGAGATCCTCACTCCAAAGCCTCAATGCAGCAGAAAATAAAAGCTCAGTCAAATAATGTGAAAAGGTGCAAAAGTAAACAAGACATTTCGACCTATGTAAGGTCTTTGTCAAGTCTGGCTTGTCAAAGACCTTGCATAGGCCCATAAGACGGTTATTTAAAGTGTAAAAAATATTGTGCTATAGGGTAAAACAAAATATGATCCTGTCCTTCTGGTAATGTTCCTCATGCTTTCTAATGACCATCATCCAATATAATTGTGTGCTTTGCTGATGGGATTTAAAAAGTGAAAGTAAAATGGTAGAGGAATCTGTCTCACTCTCTACCATGTGCCATGTCCTTACATGAGATCTGTTGTAGAGACATCAAACTGTATATCCCATAAACCTCATCTGAGCGGGGATTTATGGAATGCTTTCAGAAACCACGGAACAAAACATAAAGGGACACACTAAAGGCACTGTGACCAGTCAATGTAATCTCAGTGATAACAGTGACCAGAGTGTCCTCACCCCTGTCTCTCTCCCCTGCAGGAGGGGGTTCGGAGGACTGATTCAAGCCTATGCTTGTGGGGGTTTAGCTCTGCCCCAGAAGCTGTGATCAGTGATTGCTGATCTGAGCTTATCAAATCATTTTCAAGACGCGGGACCGATCTCCAGCCAATGACTCGCAATGTACTCGCATTAAGATCCGATGGATTGCTGGACGGCTGACATAACATTGCCAGTCACATGACATCTGTGCTTGGTACAGTACTGAGGGAGCCCAACACTGGAATGTTAGTGAGGTGTAATAATACTAAAGGGTTAAAACAGGAGACAGGGGTTTGGAAGGGGTAAGGCGGAATTCCTGTTTAACCCTTACATTCCCTCTTTCAGTTTTAATCCTAGAGTATTCCTATAAAGCAGTGTGTTCCCAACCTTGGTCCTCAAGTACCGCTAACAGGCCTAAGGCGCGTTCAATACCTCAGCCGCTGCAAGTGCTAAATTAGCAACTTGCCATTGAACGCCGATCTGCCGCTCAGCGCTAAGCACTGCTAACTTAGCACTTGCAGCGACCTGAGGAGATGCTGCGAGTAGCTGAGTGTGACATAGTAAAGATGGCCGCCGCCATGAAGCAAGCAACAATTCCGTACGGCAATGTAAATTTTGAGGTTTTTGTTCACCAAAGCACAAAATATTTATTTATTATTTACCCCATGCACATAGACATATATTACAGCTCAATTATATTTTGTTTCAGAAGTAAACATAACGTTTATTCAATAAAAACTATCATTTGTGGTGTGTGCATGCAAAACAGAAATGTGCTGACTGCTTTTCTTTATCATATTTTGTCCGAGTCATACGAAAAACAATCTGAATCTTTCATTAAGAAATCGTCGGCCATTTTATTTCGAAATTCGCATCCAAAGCGTTCAATGACACTGCTGCAGCAATTCAGCAGCTGCTGAGGTATTGAACGGGGCTCAGGATTGCCAGATATCTGAAGCACAGCACAGGTGATATGATTTGGTGCTCAGTGATTGCAGAATTCAGTCTGCATTTCCCAAGGTAATCCTTAAAGCATGGCCTGTTCTGGTACTTGAGGACCAGGGCTGAGAACCAAGGCCCTACAGGATGACTTCTGCTTAGCAGGGTCATTTCCTGATGTAGACTGAGACGTGGCATTCACATAAACTTAAGGAACATGTATAGTCAAATACATTATATAAGACATTTAAAATGCATAATGCGTGTTTACAAACGTCATGCATTTTTATTTCCAGAATATTTGTAATTTTTTTTCATGTTCTCCAGCTCTCTTTTATTATAAGTCCATATATCCAAATGTCTTACCTAAACAATAAGTGGTGTAGAATTGCAAAATTATACTCAGACTCTTTAACTACATTCGTACTTGCCCTTGCAGTTTAGTAAACAAAACCCTAAAGTTGCACTGAACATGTGCTCATATAATCATATGATGTCATACACTTGTCTGGCATGCATAATATTGCATCATTTTCTTTATCATACACAAACACGCACACCAAAATATAGGCAAACTGATCAGCTCCTTTGGGTTCCAGTACCACCCATACGCTGATGACACTCAAATATTCAGCACTGCGAATGTGTTGGCGCTTAATAAATAATAATAATACCTTTATTCCCCCCCCTCTCACGCTCTCTCTCCTGCTCTCCTGGATCAAGTCACTGACTGTCTCTCTGCCATTTCGAATTGGATTTCTTCCAGCTTCCTTAAAATCAATCTTGCCAAAACTTAATTTCTCGTTGTTCCTCCAGCCAGGAAAACCCCAATGCCACCTAGCTCTCTACGAGTCATTGGAATGCTCATTAGTGTGATGAATGCTCGTTAGTGTGCGCTCACTGCCGTGGTGTCACTTTCTATTCTAACCTTACGTTCTCTCCCACTTCAAGACAGTGACCAAATCCTGTTACTATCAACTCAAGAACATTGCCTGTGTCTGCCCTCTTCTGACGCAAGATACTGCAAAGGTGCTGGGGTAGGCGCTTGTCATTTCACGGCTTGATTATTGCAACTCGCTCCTTATTGGCCAATGGCCTCCCCAATGCCGTATTGCCCCGTTGAAATCTGTAATGAATGCAGGTGCCAGGCTTATTTTTCTCACTCATACACACCTCGCGTACCCCCCCCCCCTCTGCCGGTCCCTCTATTGGCTTCCTGTACGTTTCAGGATACAGTTTAAAATACGGACGCTCATGTTCAAATCTCTCAGTAACTCAGAACCCCCTCTTACATGTCTTCTTTACTCCACAAGTACATCCCATCTAGACAACTCTAGTCAGCGGGCGACCTCTGCCTGTCCTCTGTCTACACCCGCACTGCCAACTCTCGTCTCCAAGACTTCTCAAGGACAACTCTAGTCCTGTGGAATGACTTACCTATCAAACTTTCCCCTAATCTTCAGTCCTTCAAGAAATTCCTCAAAACCCATCTCTTCAGATTAGCGTACCACATCACTGATGCAACTCATCCCTCTGCTCACCTACTCACACATGATTGAAGCAGTTTCTCTGGCCCCACCGGCACCAATGATCCTGACATCCAGTAAAATTCCCCTTGTCTTTCTCAACCCCAATCCCTCTAGACTGTAAGCTCCTATGAGCAGGTCCCTCTACACCTCTTGCTTCCATTCTATGTCTGTTTATCTGTATCTCGTTCCCTTTGGTTATTGTAAAGCGCTGCGGAAACTGTTGGCGCTATATAAATGATGACAATAATAATATGAAAATGTCTATTATATCTATCGCTATATCTGTAATGAAGGACCAAACATTGTTTTTTGCTTTTTTTTGGATAAAATAATGGAGACGTTTGTCCGGAGAGGGATTCAGTAGCTTGATTTTACTGCACAGAGGATTGCACTGAGCCTGCTGTAAAGGAGGAGTGTTAGTATGCAAAATATCACACGTACAGCCGGCATCCATCTGCGCACCCTCCTTTTTCTTTTTTAGACGCTCGCTAGCTGATGACAATATTAGATAATATAGTGGGGAAAAAAAATCCTTAGATTACACATTCAGTGACATCCTACTGTACATATGAATGAGGCAGATATTCGGGTGGGCTCTTGAAATGTGCTTGGCTAGAAAAAAACAAAACAGATTTCAGAGCCAAGGTATGCAGATAAACTGCAATGGATGAGACTAGCTGACAGATCTCCTTTTAAAATTTAATAAGCGTTGGTTTCTTTCATTATTTACAGAAAAATGTCGAAATAAACAAAGGAATGATTTATAAAATGCAGACGCTATTCAAATCTCAGTGTACATTTGAGGGTCATGGCTTGTAGCACGCCTGGCTCTTGCATATGTATTTTTAGTCTCACAGCGCAATCTAGTGGACATACATTGCACTGCAGTCTGCAGCTTTCCTGCTACAACCTCGCGTCACTCTAGTGCAGGCTTACGGCCTTCATTCCCCTCAGTGAGACAAAGCGGAGGGCGCAGGGTGAACCTACCCGATACACAACATCTGCTTTTTTTTTATTTTGGTCTCCACGTGGATGAGTTTACGATATTGCTCTATAAATAAGCTAGGAACGACAACAAAGAAACAGTAATTTAATTAGACTACATAACTGGGAAACCAAGAATAACCTGCTACCACATACAATAAGAAATCATATTGCCATAGGTTAATAAAAGCCCCCTGCGCCTCCCACAGTAAATGTCTGCCCAAGGCCTAGCAAGTTGCAGCAGCCGTAATTGAATCACAGCAATAATACTGAAATAATATCAATTTTCTCCATTAAATAATATCGGTTTCCCCCATTTATACAAATAAGACCTTTTATTCACATTATTTTAACTTTGTCAATGGCATTTGGACGTCTGTGACATCACAACAATCATTGCCTCATAAAGACTCTTTACTACAGCCTGGGTTCTGTAAATAGATACATGGTAAAGTCACGGGGGCTTTTAAGACCCTAATCATTCTATTGCCATTGAACTTTGAACTCATTTCCAGAGTAGATGATATATCAGTACTAAGGTTAACAAATGTGCAGCAAGTGTACAATTTTCATTTTAAGCATAAAATAAATAGATATTAATGGGAATATTAGTTGAACAAGTGAATCGTGTTAAAGTGGCAATTGCATTTTGAATGTTAAGAACTCAATAAAATCTAGTCAATATTGATCAGTCTGACTATATAGATATAACACACACAAATCGGCAATTAACCCTCTACAGAACACTGATTAGTGAAAAGTATTTTAACTAATTTATATATAAATATATAATTCAGAATTATACCTTCAAATATGTAATTAATATTAATATATTTTAAAAATATATTAATTTATAGCTCATAACAGCTGTATTGCAAATGCATAATGCCTAATGTGTGATCAGCATAATTGCAGGCAATAGTTTAAATAAATAAATCACAGCCGTATATGAACCTTGGACTAAACTGCATCTGGTGCAAGAGCAGTCTGTCCTCACAAAATATCGATAAACTTTATTTAAAAAAGCCTCACAAACACCCCCCCCCTTTTCTTATTTAAAAAGTATGCTAAATTATTTTTCTATAACAAGCATTAATGAGGCCTATTATATGTTGCTCATTTTAATATTGTTACGTCAATTTTTTATTAAGCCTTTGAATAGGCTTGCGGTGCTTGTGGGTTTATAGAATGAGGGATGGCGTTAAATCAATATGCATCTAGGATAATGCGATCGAACTATGCTTTGATAATTCATGTTGGACTTCAACCCCTATAATCCTCAGACTTTTAACTCAGAGCCGTAGTAGACGATTTCTCACTGACATAAGAACTGCAGTGTACTCAAAATGTAATAGTAAATTTTTGGTCAAAAAGTGGAAAAAAATCTAAACAAAATCTAAAGATTGGGGGGGGGGCGCAAGCTTTTTTTCATCCTAAATATGTCAGCCTAAAGTTCTTGGTTGCTTTTTCATAAATCCCAAGTTAATGACACATCTCCCTTGTGATTCTAATTGATCCCCAGTGGACTTATTCAACAGGAGCACAAATAAAATACAATAAAGAAAAGGAATTATTCTGAATATATATATATATATATATATATATATATACATATTCAAAATAATTCCTTTTCTTTAGTGTGTGTGTGTGTATATATATATATATTATATATATATATATATACACACACACACACAATGGTGTAATTATGTAAAAATTTTATATTAGATTATATATATATATATATATACACACACACAATGGTGTAATTATGTAAATTTTTTATATTACATTATATACACATACACATATTTCCACAATAATTCATATTTAGCATTAATAATGTTCTCAACATTTGCTGAGGACAGTAAATTCTTGTAGTTTATGTTATTCTGTTTTTTTATGACTTTTTAACACTTAATAAAATTTTATTAGAACACTTTTGTGTTTACAAGGCCACAAAACTCTTGGCAGGCTGTCAGAAGCCCATTTTATTATTATCCTATTGATATATTGCAAGCAATGAAATAATCATGTCCAGAAATGTATCAAAGGCCAAAGGGATTATCATTGAAGTTAATAGCTTTACAGATGTATTTTTGAGAATATGATGAAGCAAGGTGTCGACAGCATAAAAAAAAATTGCTGGGAAAAAGACAGCCATCGTCAATTTCTTTACAATTTTATCATAGCCCTGTGCTCGCTGGGGTCATAATTAAACATATTAAATATATTTAAACTACTCTTCAGACTGCTAACCAAAAGAAAATATTTTTAAATTATGTGCAAAGAGTGAAGCCAGGAATCATTACTCATTATGTCAACATAAGGGAACAACCAAAAAGAGTAATAAGGTGTATTTTCCCCACTATGTGATTTTAAGCCCTTTTTACTGATTGTTCTGAAATAATAACCAATATTTGATTTTCCCCAAATATATATATATAAAAATCTGTAGCAGAGTAAGATTTTTTTTTTTTTAACTTTAGTTTCATCCATTGCTGTAAGTTCAGTTGAGAAACAAATGGATTATAATATTAGAATTTTAGAAAACAAAACAACTTTCCTCATTTGGAAATTTTTCAGGACATGAATTATTCAAAACTTTTAACTTGTGTATCAATCCACATGGATAACTATATATAGTGGAATAAGGGGAGATACAAGTTAAGTGGCCATGCAGGTGCCGTGCATACACATTTTATCCCAAGTCAAAATAATAAATAATGCATTTTTCATCAATAATATAATTATTAATCATATATCATATATTAATAATATAATAAATTAATTATTATATAAAAAATGAAAATCTTTTGTGCAAATTGCAGGTATAATTTGTTGCATATCACAATCTAGTCTTTAATAATATAAAATAATAAATAATAATAATAATAATAAAAAATAAAATAATAAAATACTTGTAGAAATATAAAAAATTACAATATTCAAACGTAACTTATAGTAAATTGAAGTATTACGCACATCAGTATTCTTTTATTCCCAGAGAGCAACCTCTCCAGTAAGTGTCCTTGGGCAAGACACCTAAAGGTACATACTCGCCACCCAGGACATACTTGAAAACGAGAGAAATCTCAATGTATCCTTCCTGCTAAAATCCTTTCTCAAAAAAAAAAAAATTCGCTCACTGATGCAAAGTATACATTAAGCAAAGTCAGATCGTTAGAGTAGTTTTTCTGTCTAAAAATAATAATAAAAATGGTAGAATCTCCCCTGCTGATCTAGCCAAATAAAAAGGATTTGACTGATGAGTAAAAGATTCTAATTAAAGATTAAGACGATGGATATATTACATTTTAGATGCTCATTATAATCCCCCACCAAAGCGTTTGTCTTAACCATTCCAGACCAGAAGGAAATAAAGCAATATTATGCAGTCAAATTTCACGGCCTAATAATGTCTGATGCAGTGAGGCATAGAATATAAACTTGTGGCCACCTGAAGATATCTGTATTGTTCTGTATCACCCGTATTAGATTTTAGTGTACCTATAAAACCCTGAACTAATGCTTGCCTCTATAAAAATCTCAAACTAGATTGGAAACAGGTTTGGCACTAACAGGAGGAGAGCAAGAGAGAAAGAAAAAGAGAAAAAGAAAGAACGAGGGAGGAAAAAAAAGGAAAGAGATATGTAACCATTTTTAAAACAGAAAGGAAAAGTATAATGCATTATGGCAAATAGTTCATAAAATATTTTTCCAATTGTAGCAGCATATTTTTTCTGATTATTTACTTAAAATGATGACATTGTAGGATGTTATGGAGCCTTTTTTGACAGACTGTGACTGCTTACGCTATATTTCCAGGTTATGTAGTTTATGCTACAGGGAGGAGTAACTGTATTGTTCTCAGTAACAGCAATAATAAAAAAGATGGCGGAAACAATAATAAAAGCAAATAGAACAGAAAGCAAAGAGGAGATAGTCATACGTGTATGAGTATTTATGACAATTTTCCACTCACCATTGGGTTTCGTAAAATGAAATGTATTAGTTTACAGTTGTTTACAATAGTAAAGAACAGTTCAGTTCTTTATAGTTTAAAGAGATTTGCCTGGTTACTAAACAGCTTTTTTTTTTGTAGCAAGAAATGATTTGTAAAATTTAAATCAAAACAGACAAGTGTAAAAAAACGATTCCTAGCAAATAAATGGGATTTTATTTTGTAAATTAACTATTTTGATCTATATGTTGCTAATTGGCTCATCACAAATTGTTGCTCCTAGATTGCATTTGTTGACTAATGTCCATTTATACTAAAGAATGGGTTGGAGTGAGCTGAAAATAAACTTGCAGAGCACTTAGGGGATATTCAGTAAGTGCCGGTCTTGTGAATACTGGCAAAAATCACCGGCATTGCAGCATCGACAAATGCCAGAATTTCACAAAACTACAAATAGCAACACGAGAAGCTGCACTGTGAAACTTCTCTTGTCACTCTTTGGATTTTATTCTTGTGAAATGCCGACATATATCCTCACGGCAGCAACGATGATGTTGACAGGTATTTGCAACAACGGCAAACAGAGGCGCTTAGAGAAAACCCCTTTAGACAAGAACTTTTCCTCTAAGCATGTACTTATTTATTGATTCCTTATATCCCATATTCCTAGGATCGATCAATGGATATTTCTTGGAGAAGTAACAAGGTAGTTCATTGAACTTGGAATCAGTGGATAAAAATCCAGTGTTGACATTCGGCACAAAACATGCAATTCACCAGTAAGTTATTCAGAGAGAGGTGAAAACCAGGAGAACTGGCAGGAGAAGAGAACAATCTAGACCAAATAGCCGATTTGGAAACAGATAAATTTTTCTTGTTTGGCTATTTTGACCTAGAATTTTCACTTCTCCGGTCATTCTCCTGAGGTTCACCTTTCTTTGAATAGATCTGTTTGTGAATTATTGAATAACCCAACAGTTTAAAATACTAAGGACGAGATATTATGATCACAACCTGTATTCATAGCTCATCATTTTTTAAAATGATCCTCTACATTCATTATCTCTCAAGATTAGAAAAGAGAGTGCAAATCTCTCAGGATAAAATCAAATAACGACAATGAGAAAAGAAATGTCAGCTATGGAACGTATTAATAGCAGGGTTGAAATATTGATACAGAGTGAAATCATTTAACAGAATTTACTCCCTCACTCAGAAACTGTGATGAATGAAGAGGTACCTCTCCAACATCTTTGAGACTAATAATGATGCTGAACGATGTCGCCATTTGACAGACTGAAGAAGCGCTGGCTGATGAAATACAAATTTGAGATATTATCTACAAATTACATTGTCAAGCACGGGCAGTTGGATTAATCTATCTATCGATCTATAGATACAATGCCATTGATAATCAACTCACTGATTTTATTGAGTTTGATCACTATCTAAAGTTGCCAAAAATTAAACCTGTAATCCTGTTGGTTCATCAGGTACTAGTGACCTAAACCATAAATGCATAGGTTTAATGAATATGTACAGCACACGCAGAGAATTATTGGTGCCTGTAGATTTGCGCTGAATATTTACTGCTCCATTCTGTGCATCCTCCATACTAGTATATCGCTTGTATTTCCAATGAGTGTTTTAGGACAGGGGTCGGTAACCTTGACCCTACAGTTGTTTTTGAATTACATTTCCCATGAGTCTCCCTCAACCTAATGAGTGGCTAAGCATTATGGGAGATGTACTTCCAAAACATCTGGATGGCCAAGTGCAGAGGGCCCTGCTCGGATGATAAAAGACTATGGGCCCTATTCTAAAGTTGGTGCTAACTTAACCAGAGCTGTTCTAAACTTACCACAGCCATTATAGTCTATGGAGTTGTTAAGTTTCCAACAGCTCTGGTTAAGTTGGCACCAACTTTGGAATATTGCCCCTACCTTGCAAACCAAAGGAATAGGGTTTATCGATGGAATAATTTATTACCGCCTGCTTTTTGTTAAAGGAGAGTTGTGGCATTTTGGACTGAATTGAAATCAGAAAGATGTTTCCTCTGCCTAAAAGATACAGTAAAGTCTGACAATTCTTAAATGATTAAATATAGGCACAGTTTTACAACGTATTAAACTAATATATATTTATATAACAGATTCTTTGTAGACAGAGTTCCTATTGTTCTGTAGTGTCCATGCCCCGAAGTATTCAGGCACATATGGACAGTACGGGAATACAGGGCAGTATACAATGGCTGAGATATATAATGGGTTCATCACTGTGAGATACTAGGGACATTCACTGCTTTTTTGTAGTTGTTCCACCTGTTTGCGATCAGTTCAGGTGATGACAAAATGCAATATACTGTGAGTTAGGAGAATCTGAAGTTGGATCATCACGGACATCACAACATTTAGTGCAATCCGTCCATAGTGTCTATTTATCCAAACTGAGCGTCAACCTGGGAACTCTAACTCCCTTAAAGAACAAATAAGGGAACTGTTTGACCCCAGGATGCTTCCAGTACTGACAACAGGAGGAAGATCCTGCGCCAAGATTTTCTTAACCTTGATACCTTAAGTATTAATGGTGAGATTGAATTGCAAAATCATATTATTACAGGTATAGGGATTCAGTGCGGTTTTTCTAGCATCATGAACAGCAAGGGAATTTGAGATGCTGATTATTATAGTGCTATTACCACTTTTGCACAACATATACATAGTATAGATTGAGCCACATTACCCCAGCATATACACACACTAATAATAGATACTGTATATAATAAATTACATAAAAAATATGTCCATATCTGACGTTTCAGTTCACACTGAGCCTTTATCACACTGG
Source organism: Leptobrachium leishanense (assembly GCA_009667805.1). Lineage (NCBI taxonomy): Eukaryota > Metazoa > Chordata > Amphibia > Anura > Megophryidae > Leptobrachium > Leptobrachium leishanense. The sequence goes on from CM019069.1 coordinate 51,744,024, forward strand.
CCAAAAAAAGCCACACAAAATAGTCACAAGGTCCAATATTTCTTTGGACCACATTTTGCTTTGATTACGGCACACAATTGCTGTGGCATCATTTTGATAAGCTCATGCAATGTCACAGCATTTATTTGCATCCAGAGTCGCATTAATTTGTGGCCAAGATCTTGTAGTGATGATGGGAGAGTCGCAGCGCTGGGGAAAGTCTTCTCCAGCACATTGGCCCAAATATTCTCAATGGAGTCAAGGTCTGGACTGTGTGGTGGTGACCAATCCATGTGTGAAAATGATGTCTCATGCTTCCTGAACCACTCTCGCACAATTTGAGCCCGATGAATCCTGGCATTGCCATCTTATAATATGCCCGCTGTGCCATCAGGGGAGAAAAAACCCATTGATGGAAAAACCTGCTCATTCAGTATTTTCAGGGAGTCACATGACCTCACTTTTTGAGCACATAACGTTGCTGATAAAGCTGGTAAGGTAGGTGGTGTCTTTTTAGCCAAGTAGTGTATAACACATACATGTGAGTATTTATCACATAATCTACTAGTGAGCAATGCCATGTGACATCTTTTCTGGTACAAATAAATAAGAACGCAAAGTATTTCTAATCTTTTTTTTCTCTTTCCAGCCAATTGATTGGACATTTTTAATGCAGGAAGGGGATAGGAGAGACAATTAACAGATGAAGGTTATATTTATTGGCACCACTGAAGGTTATGAAACTCCTGTAAAACACAAGCAGTCAGTGCTATTCTGCAAATAAATACATGCGCGAGCTCCCTCCACCAACCATAACTCTTCCAACCAGTTTCTCTACCACACGAAGTAAGGTGTAGACCATTTCCTTGTATCTAAAGTGTTTTTTTTATTAGCAGCGGCAACTTGTCTATGGTACAGTTTGTGATTTGTTAGGTGATGTTTATCTGTGCACCATTCTCCCGACCAGACTGTTTAGATTCAAGACCATTTGCAACCATTGATAGGCCTCGGCCAGACGAAGAAGACATCTGGCTGTCAATTCTAATTACATCCTTGCTCCAGAAGTTCCTCCTAAGTACTCGGATTCTCTTTGAACGTGGGATGTTGATGCACAACAGTTTCAGGCAATTAATGCGGGAGGTAGGGCCACTCCATGGCTTTGGCCTACTTTTAAAAAGATTTACGATATATGGGGGGTATTCATCCCATTGAAGGCTTTGCTGTTTCAGGAGGCAGTTGGATTTAATCATACAGCAGTTTCCTTTTGGCCCAGTGTGTGCTTCGCTCTTTGAACATTGACAGAAGCAGAAACATCAGAAAACTAATTCTTTGGTGTTGCCATGTTTGCTGTTTCCTAAAACACGATTTTTTTTTAAAAAAAAAAATAGTCGCTGAATGAAAGGATTTATCTAGATTAATGCAGTTAATGGTGATTTAGATCAGATCCCAAGAACCTTGGCCAGGATGTGACACCAATTAAATGCATGAAACCTAATTTCTATTCAGAGAAATCACTTAATCTCTGTATTATTGGGGTGTTACTGACAAATCCTCATTTTTACTCCATAACGTCGGATTTATTAGGCTAACAAGCTTTTTTTATGTACGTTACATGATCTGTCAAATAACATCCAACACACCGAACAATTATTTTCTTCAAAAATGCAATGTCATTGCTAAAAGCCGAGACCAAATATGTTTTCGCAGCGACTGTCAGCAGATACAGACCCTTTGGATATATTAATACTGACCCCTGTTGGAGGCAGCTCTGTAACAGGAGGTTTGAATTTAGAGCAAAACACATAATTCGTGACTTATAAAAATCCCTGAAGTCTAACAATTTTAAAGGCTTAGCTGTCAAATTTATCAGTAAAAAGCATAATGACAGAGCAGATACAAAACATAAGTTAAAAAAGCTGAATCAATTACAGGCTTATGTTTCTGGGGCTAAATTTATCCGGTTTAGTGGTCAGATTCGTGAATAACAGCCGTTTTCGCCTTATGTAAACCAAACACGTGTTTAATAGTACCTACTGAATGAAAATGAATAATGAAATGCAGTTTATTTCTTTATATATAAATATATATGAGATCGCCAATATAATTTTCTATTACTATTTTTCCTTTAATAATGTAAAAAATAAAACGGTTACAGATCGCGCTCTGGGCATGATCCGGTATAAGAGATATCAAAGCAGAATTGCATAAAGAATTGATTGACACCTTGTTGTTTTAGGAAGTTTTTTGTAATTTTCTAGCTTCGTGTCTGTTTTCCATTTATGTCTTTGTATGTGTTTATATGTCAATTAAGTTCACAAGGGCAGACTCAGATCTTTACAAATGATCTAAAAACAGATTTAGGTTATGCAACCTTGCTTGTTTTTGTACTTTCACTGGAAAATAAGTATGTGTGCATCGATTATCCTTGCTTCACACACACACACAAATATATATATATATATATAAATTTCTTATATTTGAAATATTTTTCATATTTCTTTCTCTGCGCACACAGACATTAACATATATTCTATTAATTCTATGTATCTGTTAGAACAGATTTATAGAATACAGATATATCTATTGCTCGATCTACACTACTTATTTATTCTATTATATCCATGTATTATATCTATTCCTATTATAGTAGAGGTAATATGTCACCGCTCTGCATGGAGATATCCTGTGGAGTCATGGGTTCGATCCCAGCGTAACCTCTCCAGTAAGTGTCCTTGGCAAGACCCTAACGGTACATACTCGCCACCCAGGACATATATCTTGAAATATCGAGAGAAATTCAATGTATCCTTCTACTATTAAAATCCTTTCACAAAAAAAATTATATCCATGTATTATATCTACCTATTCTATTATATCCATGTATTATATCTATCTATTCTATTATATCCATGTATTATATCCACCTATTCTATTATATCCATGTATTATATCTATCTATTCTATTATATCAATCTATTCTATTATATCCATGTATTATATCAATCTATTCTATTATATCCATGTATTATATCTATCTATTCTATTATATCCATTTATTATATCTACCTATTCTATTATATCCATGTATTATATCTACCTATTCTATTATATATCCATGTATTATATCTACCTATTCTATTATATATCCATGTATTATATCTATCTTTTCTAATATATATATATATATATATAAAATGTGTGTGTTCTATGTATTGTATTATTAGTATATTGTTATATTGATTTATCCATCAAGCTGTTCGATCTATCTGTTATACATATATATCCATCTATAAACAATTTGCTATATCAATTAGCCTTCTTTCTTTCTTGCTATACACACATTAACATATATTCTGTTATATATAACACATTGATAGCTAAATATATCTATATCAATAATTATATATATATATATATATATATCTCAATATATGACTGATGCTGTATGCTATATGTTTCATTTACACATGTTATGGTGTCACCGTTTTTTTCTTAAATTTTTTTCTTTAGTCAGCAAATTTTGTGTTGATGTGCGAAGCCGGCAGCAGCAGCTGTACCATGTGTGTGCAGCGTAATTATTCTCCTCCAAATCTCCATTTTACTGCTGCTGGGTGAGGGGTGGGAAGCAAAATGGTGGCTGCTGCAATTTTTTGACCTGCTAGAGAGTGACTGGAACGTGCAGCATAGTAGAGGTTTGCTCTCAGCAGTTCACTTACACATACACAGAAACAAATTGCTTTTGGGATCCTCGAATGAGAATGTATGTCATCGCCTTTCCTAATATGTTATATGCTAAAGCGTTTGTCATTTTTATTACATTATATGGAAATCTAGTTTTGGTGTGAGCTTAAAAACACAATTCTACAGATCTAAATGCATCCTCAATTGTCAGTGGAAACAATACGCAGAATATATGTGATAAGGGTAATTGTTCATTGCTGCACAGTCTAGATTTACGTTAAAAAGCATTAAGTACAGTTAGGCGCTATTGTTCAAACTATTATTTATTCCTTCTTTTTTTTGGTCGCATTTTGTTTAAATTTTACTTTCCTGTAACAGGGAAATAAAGCAGGACCTTCAGTTCGTTGAACTTTGCTTAATGTTTTACAATAAATTAAGCTGGTTTGTGTAGAAACTGTAGCGAACTCCAGAAATCCCTAAAGAGCCCAACTGTCATTTAAACCTTGTCTATAACTTCCAGTAGCATCAATTAGTGACCGAACAGCTGTTACAATTATTCTGTTGTTCTTTCTTTTCTTTTTTTTAGAATAGCACATTTTGTTCGGGCGTCTTTAGATGCTTTGTATAGGTTCCAGCTCTTGGTTTGTTATTGGGGTGATTAGAGTTAGTACTGCATCAAAGGGGCAGGTGAATAATTATTTTGCAAAGCACCAGGTTGAATGGCTTGGCGAGTTTTAGGTATGAAAGACCAAAGACCTTTAAAAAAATTAAAAAATAAAGTTCAAAGTTTTTACTTGCACAATACCAGGACTTTCTTTTTGCCTGCTGATATTTCCAGTTGATCTTGGACAAGGGTCAGCAACCCTGGCCCTCCAGATGTTTTTTGAAACCACAACTCCCACGATGCCCAGCCACTCATCAAGCTGGCAGAGCTTCGTGTGAAATGTAGTTGTAAAACATCAGTAGGACACCGGTTGCGGACCACTGAGCCAGGGAGAGATTGCAAAGTCGCATATCACAACGTCATATATGATTACCGTATCTTTCGTTCCATAAGACGCACCTGACCATAAGACGCACCTAGTTTTTAGAGGAGGAAAACAGGAAAAAATAAATTCTGAATCAAATAGTGTAATAATGGATATACTGCCCCAGCTCCTCTCATGGATATACTGCCCCAGCTCCTCTCATGGATATATTGCCCCAGCTGCTCTCATGGATATACTGCCCCAGCTCCTCTCATGGATATACTGCCCCAGCTCCTCTCATGGATATACTGCCCCAGCTCCTCTCATGGATATTGCCTCAGCTCCTCTCATGGATATACTGCCCCAGCTGCTCTCATAGATATACTGGCCCAGCTCCTCTCATGGATATACCCCCAGCTCATGGATATGCCCCAGCTCATGGATATGCCTCAGCTCATGGATATGCCCCAGCTCATGGATAATGCCCCAGCTCATGGATAATGCCCTGGCTCATGGATAATGCCCCAGCACATGGATATGCCCCAACTCACACATGGATATGCCCCAGCTCATGGATATGCCCCAGCTCATGGATATGCCCCAGCTCATGGATATACTGCCCCAGCTCATGGATTTGCCCCAGCAGCTCATGGATATGCCCCAGCACATGGATATGCCCCAGCTCATGGATAATGCCTCAGCACATGGATATGCCCCAGCTCATGGATATGCCCCAGCTCATGGATATGCCCCAGGTCACACATGGATATGCCCCAGCTCATGGATATGCCCCAGCTCATGGATATGCCCCAGGTCACACATGGATATGCCCCAGCTCATGGATATGCCCCAGCAGCTCATGGATATGCCCCAGCTCATGGATATGCCCCAGCTTATGGATATGCCCCAGCAACTCATGGATAATGTCCCCAGCTCATCTCCTGCCGCCGCCGCATCGTGTTCGGCTCCCTCTGAGCGTGCGTCCGGCGGCATGGAGCTTGGGCACACGCCTGGGGGAGCCACGTGACCAGCCGCGATCTTGCGAGAACTTGGCTGGTGACGTGGTTCCCCCAGGCGAGCGCCGAAGCTCCATAGCTTCGGACGCTCGCAGGGAGCGAACACTGCACCGGCGCAGTATTCGCTCCATAAGACGCACCCACTTTTCTCCCCACTTTTTGGGCAGAGAAAAGTGCATCTTATGGAGCGAAAAATACGGTAATTAAATTTTTGAAATTTTTAGGCTCGGGTCAGACGAATGCAGTGTGAACGTGCGTTGAGCCACATTTTATTACGGCCGTAGTAGCAGCAAATGACGGCCAATATACGAAGTACGGCCGCACGAAAGTTCGGCCACGCAACGCAAGCGGCAAACCAACGCATTATTTCAAGAACGTGAAACCGCTATTACTGACGCCCAGAGTGCGCTGCGTCGGCATAGTGGCATGTGTGCGTGATTAGGAGACGTCAGACGCTGCTCATGTCTGGCCAACATCAAGTCCATTTGTTTTTTATAGCTCCGTCAAAAAATACGGCCGACATTGCGCATCGTATGACCGCTATCGCGTCTTCCGTGGAAAAATGCGTTCGGACGCATCAACGCAGTTTTTGACGGTTGACGTGAAAAATGCATTCGTCTGACCCTAGCCTCAGAAACCATAAGCTTGTGTAGACATAGAATTGTGGATTCTTGTACATGTGGCTAAGAGCAACCTGGAATAAAAGAAGATGTGAGACTTTCACTAGTCTTCCAGATGCGATTAACAGTTTGGTCCTGCTGAGTGAAAACCCAAAGGGACCTAATACAGCCTTGGTGTAAATTTAACTAGAGCGTTGTAAATGTTCCAGAGCTATTATAGGGCCTGCAGATTTTCCTTACTGTCTCCATTTTACCATCCAAATTCTGGAGCAGGCACTTTATTAGCACCTATCCCCGGAATGAAGGGCAAGGCTGCCTGATACTGGCAGCAGTGCAGCGCGGCGCCGCAAGTATCTGCTTGTGGAGTCCATAGAACTCCATGGAGCCTTGCGCGAGCTCGCACAAGATCGTGAAGCGCCGCAGATGAATTGTGGAGTGAGACTAGGAACTATTTGTCCGTGACGAGAGGAATTGTCGGATCTTCCTCTCCACAGCGGGATGAGAGATGGCATGGGATTAAATGGGGGGGGGGGGGTTCACAGGGTGTTACTTAACACCAACTTCGAGGAGATGTTATTTCACTGCGAAATAACATCTCCAGGGCAGAAGCACAAGCTACATTGGAATAGGCAGCGCTTCCACGCAGAGATGAAAATGAATGTCTCCCGTAATAAATATAGGAGACATTAATGAAACCTCGCGCAGTGAAGCGCTACATTCGAGTCGCAAGTTCATGATTAAGGTCTTTTAGGACCGAAACGTTAAATGCTTGTTTTTCCAATAAAGACTCATCCATTGGACTACATTACCTGTGTTGCATGCCGTGATTGATTTGTGGATGTTCCAGAGGTATAGGTGGGCCTCATTGCCGTAGCACCAGGTTTCTCCACTAGCCAGGACGGGGCTCTCTCTGTGAAGGTACGCCACGCATTCAGTGTAATTGTTCGCAAGTTCAGTTTGCAGCAGGAATGGAATAGCGATCCCTGTCGATAAAGTAACTACAGGAGACGTTGTAATGTTTCCTGTACTTACCATATCGACAACTATGAAATATGGCCCATTGTCTATGGAGTTGCTAGGTTCACTATCGCTCTGGTTAAGTTTACACCAGGATTGGAACACAGACCAATGAATCTAATGACCAGAGAAGACACAAATTTGCACAAATTAATATCCTCAATAGAATTTTTTTTTTTTAATCTTTATTTAAAAATTAAAAGTACAAAGGAAGATCATGAAATCAAACGAATATACGGCCACATATGGCCAGCTGAACTGAAGACGAAGAGTCTGGTGGCATAGTCCAGCGGGAATTAAGAAAAATCAAGCGATATACAATGCTTTCGGGATTAACGGTCGGCAAAAGAATAGTCCATGCATGGATCAAGAAAACCGTGCCGAAGTCACATAGGCAAACATCAAAACGGTCTGGGGAATTTGTCGGAAAAACAATTAAAGCAAAAGGCATATGGAGGGGTAAAATAATTCTCCTCACCAGTAAGGGCCTGAGAGGCCTCCAGGGCCATCGAGGATGCCGCCAGTGCAGCCTTGCGCTTTTTCTGCGCCGCTTCTTCGCCGCCGCAGAGAGTGGGCGCCAGTCTTGTGACAGGGTCTGAGGGGAGAGCCACGCTATCACCGCTCCATCCCCGCTTGGCCAGGAACCGCCATCTTCCCCAGACGATCTATAATCTGGAGGGAGAGATGAAGTCACCATCCTCCTTCCAGTGGCAGACCCACCGGTCAGCGTTTCCCTGATATCCCGCTGGCGGGAGCCCCCCCTTTGCCGTCCAGCTGTTTGGCATGTCGCTGTAGTCACCGCAGATGCAGAGGTTCAGTCCGTTGCCCGCACGAGGCTTCAAATATGGCCGCTGTCACTAGGCCCAAGCCCGGGAAAACGCTGCAGAGCACCTCGGAACACTCGGTCCAGTAGCTGGTAAGGAGCGCGGCAATCCCCAGACCACCCCAGAGCAACCGGGCACTGCGAGACGCCGGGTAAGAGGAGTAAAAAGGCTATAAAATCCTGGTTCGATGCGGAGCTCCTCTAAAACACGGCCGCTCGCTACTGCTGCCCCCTCAATAGAATTTTTGAACTCTACAGACTTGACTTTTACCCCTCACCAGCCATAAACGATCAACTTTATAGATTGCAAGTTCCTTTTTGAAAAGGGTCCGCTATTCCTACTGTATCGTCTTTTTCAATGCATTGCAGCATAAGTACATTTAAACACCTCAAAACTTAACAATTAGTTTTTTCTGGGGCTCTGTCTGGTCGTATCCCTGTCTTCTGCTGGGACATGCCCGGTGTCTTACTCCATTGCATCTCTGATGCTTAAGGTTTCATTATGCAACAGGAATCAAGCAACCAAGAAAATCCGATAATATAGTAAATAAAAAAAGAATCTACACAACGGCAATATATTTGATTTGATTGCAGCCTACAATCAGACATATTAACAGAATTTCGAATAGAAAAACACATTTAAGCATTTGGTAACCATTTATAAATGGCTAAACAGAGAGAAGTTAAACGGCACATGTCCATCAAGTTCAACACTTTCCAGGCTCCCGTCCTGTCCCATCCTTCAGGCAGCAAACAAAACAACCATAAAAACTTTTACAATTGTACTTTAAAAGGGAAGTGTGTTAGGCAGGGGGATGGTGAATTCCTTTCAACTGCAGATTCACAGCCAGAATTATCCATGGTCAACCATCTCCATTAATCTCATGGTGCCCCTGGATGGCCTTCTTTTCCAAACTAAAGCTACCGATACTGTGTGTCATCACCTCTGCCCTTAGCTGTGACTGAATAATATAACATTTCTGCTTTTACTGTAAAATAAGGCCAATTAAAATAAAATAACTAAGTGACGCAGAGTCATTTGTCACCAGACATTTTTATGTTGCGAAAGATCAATATTTGTGCCTAGGGAGATGCCATTGTTTAAGTTCAAAGACCCAAAAAATGAAGAGGAAAGCCAGAATAATGCTAAGCGAAATACTAATAATTTCATATTATTGGCTCTGCATGAGGGGTAGATCAGAGCTTTCTTGAATGATATAGGTTTACATCACTTTGCCAATTTCTGACAAACAGATCTGTAGGACACCACAGCTGTCATGCACTACATTTCCCACAATGCTTCACTGAAAGAATACACCATGTATTATGTGGCCAACAGCTGAAATAGTAAATACTGACCGCTGTTACAGTAAAGTATGTTTTGTCCTCTTAATTCTAGTCAAGGACTGTGAACTCCAGCTTCGGATGACTTCAGGCCTCTTGATCCTATTGATTTATGCTGCCACTGCCTATAGGCTCCTCTGTGTAAACAAAAAGGCCTCAGCCTGTGTCGCAGTTATACAGTATTGTGAGTCCCATCGTACAAAGACCTCCATTACATTCTATAACGGTCTGTTAAACGTGGCCTAGAAGCTAAGAAAATGGACATAACAGCAACTCATGGTTAAATGAAGACTATAGCTGGTTTACATAAGCACTGGAATATTTGTTTATTACGTTCATATAAGATGCTGCTTGAAACATGAGGCAGAAGCAAATAAAATTGCTATCGGCAGGTCATGAACCATATAGATGTGATATATTTCTATTTAATTCCATGCCATGTGTAGCTGATTGACTTCCCAACCATCATGTCAAATCAAAACCCCCCCACGTGCCCATCCCATGCAGCATCCCAAATCCACTACTTAAAAACATACATCTTTTCTGATCCTTATTGGCATTTAAATCACAACCAGGAACAGATATAACAGGAAAATAAAAAAGCCACTGGTCTCGTACAAGACAAAATAAATTGTTTGTGCTTAATGTGTATTAAAGTACCTCCTAGACCTAATCAGCTTCATGCTAAGTTGTTCGCAAACATGCCACATCCATTAAGCCATGCTGGTTTTTTTAACGCTACATAATTTTTAACACTGAAATGTTTAATAAAAATAGATTTAGAGCTGTTATGTTTATTATTATTTTTTTTTTCTTTTGGTTTGTCATATTTAATTAAACTAGTGGAGTCAATAGGTGGTAAATGCCTTCTCTCCCGCAGGGTGCCATTTTGAAATGATGTATGTCCCAGTTACACAAACTAGAAAAACAGACAGATGTCTGTTAACAGAGGGTGCCACCTAGTGGACTGAGCTTAAAGTTTACCTTATATTGAGTTATTGAATACTAAGCACATTACAGCATACTATTATTATTAATATTATTACTTTTCTAGTTTAAAAAAATGAGACCCAACACATTTCTTGATAATGTTAGTGAGCTGCATTCTAGCTACTAACAAAGGGATCTCAAACTCTGGCCCCTAGATGCTATTTGCCTACAATTCCCAGAATTCTTTGAATGCAATAGGTGGTCAGAGAATCATGGGAGGTGTAGTTCTGAAACATCTGCGGGGGCCATAGTTTGAGATCCCTGTAATAGAGGTTTTTTTTCCCCGTTCGTCAACTTGTCGGCTTTTTTTGGATCGATTCTTTTTTTTTTTTGGTGGAGTTCGAATTGATTTGGTGTTTTTTCAGATGCGTTAGGCGATTTTTCCGATCGATTCAGCGGTTTTGTGGTGTTTTTTCTGATGTGTTCGGCAGCTTGTTTCCTGCAGTAAATGCTGAATTCACAGCAGGGTTAGTGAATCGAACTCACCAAAGTGCAGGGAATGGGAGTGCACTGAAATGTGGGTGAATAACACATAGTTTCAAAATGTCTGGAGGTCTAAGGATGCTGACCCCTGTCCTAATAGGTGCCCAGAGAATCATATCATATATCATAATTAAACTCATCTTACTGTAACAGCAGCAAAGAAATACCTTTCTTTCAGTATCAAGAGTGAACACAGTAATGGAGTTTTTATTTGTTTTGCAATCAAACGTTGCATTGATACACATTGTAGGGAATTGGATTCTATGCGCTACATTTTTAGTGGTCATTCAAATACTTTGCAACTTCAAGCTTTTACACCCATGTTGAATGTCTCCAATAGAGAATTGGATTATTTATTATTATTATTCTTTATTTATAAAGCGCCAGCATATTCCGCAGCGCTGTACAATAAGCACAGTATAGACAGGGTTACAATACATTGAACAACATTTGACAAACAGTACAGGAGGAGATGAGTGCCCTATTCCCGTAGGAACTCACAATCTGGGAGGGTTGGGGTTGGAAATTTTACTTTGTTAAGCTGGATATTAGGTACAAGAAACTATTTTAACAATAACACACTAAGGAATTTACCATCAGGAATTCCCAACTATACAGTGCAGAGGTATTGATTTTATGTGATCCTACATTATTTTCAGTTTGACAACGATGCTTCCTGTATCTAAACCCTCTTTGTATATTTGACTTACATATACTTTTTATTGCAACACAAACATTTGAGATTTTAGCCTGGATCTTTCAGGTGTTTATGCATATGTTTTCTGCTTGAACCATCAGAACCACTGTTTCATGAAAAGACTGATTAGATTACTCCTGTAACCTGCAGACTTCTCATTATTTTCTATTACAGCAGTGATAGCTGTCCTAGATCTGTGTAATTAGGAAATACAGGACAATTTAAACCCAGCATGTCTTGAACCAGATCGGCCCGATGTGCTTTACTAACGCTGTTTTCCTGTGCTCAATTGTTTCTCCTATTGCAGAATGTTTCTGACCTTACTGCTATTTCTTTGTACATTGACCACATTTTCTCTTCCTAAGAGAGTGGGTATATTAGTAAACCTCAAGTATTACCCTTGGGATAGAATAATGGCTATCAGGTGCCCCATAAAAGCCAACTTTCGTATTAGGAACTTTCTATAGGGTGACCCTAACCCTAAAGTTTTGTTGTAGATTTTAACCCCTTAGTGACCGTCCGGTTTTACACAAATCCGTCCTTTAGTGACCCCTGCTGTTTTTACGTTTCTGCGCTGTTCGTGTTTAGGTCAAATTTTCCTCTTACTCGTTTATGCAACCCACACATATTATACACCGTTTTTCCCGCCATTAAATGGACTTTCTAAAAATACCATAATTTCCATCATATCCTATAATTTACTATAAAAAATATGATGAAAATTTGTTAAAAACACACTTTTTCGTAATTTAATCCCCAAAATCTACAACCACCAAAAAAGACCCCGGCTAAATAGTTTCAGAATTTTGTCCCCAGACTAGAAATACCCAATTTTTACATGGTTTTGCTTTTTAACCCCTTCATTGCTGAGCCAGTTCATCTATGTGCGCTGAGCTCATTCTGACTGTTTTATGCTCATTATTTTTAGATGACAGCCTAGGTCCTATTTAATTAAACCCCCCCGACAATTTTTTTTTTTTTTTAAAAAACAACAATTTTTAATTTGTTTTATTTTTAGTTATTTTATCTATTTATTTTTAGCTTTTTTTTTACACCGAACCTAGTCATGTTTGGTATCATTGGAAAGGCCATGATCAGTCCAATGATGTCCAGCATGACCCTCTAGCTGCCACGGATCGGGAGATAACAGGATCCAAAGGATCCCCTATCTCCCCTTGGCAGCTAGGGGGTTAACTGGCCCACTGACATCTTCACACATATGGTATGATTTCAATGGGGGCGCCTGCTGATGACATCACCACGCAGCATGGTGACATCATCGAGCTCGCCGGCCCATCTAGATCAGGCTTCCTCCCTGCCAGATCTGCAAGGGATCGAGCGAGGGAGGTAAGTATCGGGCGGGAGTGGGTTTAAGAACCGCTGACCTCCTATGTACGTCCGTGGGTCTAAGGGAGACCCGTGGGCAGGACATACATGGCACGTCAGCGGTCATTAAGGGGTTAAACGAATTAAAGGAAATTAATGAGAGTGTCAGGAAGCGTACCTTCACTTATGTTATGCACATCCCATCACATCATGCTGTGGAAGTGCCCACTAGGTGGCAGTACAACCACAACAACAGTACAGCCATGAGATTTGTATTGCCATGGAATAAAATGGCTTACTCGTTGGAACTGACAAAAAGTTACTTCCAATGATTAAAACACGTGACATCAGACAACATTCATGTCATTCATCTCGATCGTCAACTTATCGTCTAAGATTCAGCTATTTTTCAATTCATCAGATTTAATTGAGGGCATGCTGGCATTTTGATTCCCAATAAAAATGTGTCACCTGCACTTATACGTTTTAATGGAGATTTTGGCTTTAGCAATTCAATCTGAATTACAGCTAAGCCAAATTCCGATGAAATTTCGTGGGCTGAAAGGGATTGATAAATGGCTCCTCAGGCAGGAAAACAGGGAGAATCCCCACTGAAGCCCTTATTTTAACTTTTATTGTGTTTACCACTTCATTGAAAGCCTCTGGTGTCCAGAAGTTAGAGATAACGGACTGCAGAGCGGTATCCGAGGGGTGAGACATATTTTAGGGCTACTAAAATGGTGTACGGCTTGAAGGAGAAAAGTTACCAGGAAAGGCTTAATGATCTTAACATGTACAGCTTGGATAAAAGACGAGACAGAGGAGATATGATAGAAACATTTAAATACGTAAAGGGAATCCACAAGGTAGAGGAAGGGAGTATATTTAAAAGGAAACAAAGTAGCAAAACAAGAGGACATAGTCTTAGATTAGAGGGGCAAAGGTTTAAAAGTAACATCAGGAAGCATTATTTTACTGAGAGGGTGGTGGATACATGGAACAGCCTTCCAGTTGAAGTGGTAGAGGCCAAAACAGTGATTGAATTTAAGCAAGCATGGGATAGGCTTAAGGCTATCCTAAACAAAAGATAAATCCAGGTAAAGTATCCATGTAATTGGGCAGACTAGATGGGCCGAAAGGTTCTTATCTGCTGACATTTTTCTATGTTTCTATTGATAGTTGCCCTGAATGACTGGACCTATAAAACACATCTCCAGGCTTTACTGTGAAACTCACACTAAAAGTTTACCGGAAAACCAATAATTATATCCCATCCCATACTAAATTAATTGCTGGACACTCCAGTTTCTGCCAAAAATGTGATTTAGTGGTCTTTTTTCTGGGCACGATTTTTTTTTTCCATTACAGGGGCATTTTTTTGATTTCTCTGTGGCCAAATTTATTCAAATGAATCAGCTGATGTTTAAAAAAGAATTATCAGTCGAAACCTGTTGATACTTTTCGAACTACTTGCTGATCTGTTCAAATTGACCCCTATGATGTCCAAAAGATGTTATTCACTAACCTCCGAATTGGCAACGGATTGCACCAGACCGTGACTTTTACCTTTCGGTGCAATTTGGGGCGATTCGTCTATTCACTAAGATGTCAATTCGCCAAATACAGGCAAACTGACAGCAAAGTACGGTGCAATTACCGCAACTCGGTTGCACCAAAATTGCCACATAGAAGTATGTCTTCTATTCACAGAATGCGTATTGCACCAACATTCAGGCAAAATGCCCTGATTTCCGGTGTTTCAGTTCGACAGGCTTAGACAGATGAATCCCATTGGATTCGTTGTAAAAACGTAATATCTTTTCCTTTTTTTTGAAGACCATTTACTCTTTTCGTTTTCAGCAAAAACCCTTTTTATTTTTAAGAATACCGTTTTGTAATTCTTTTTAATTTTTAGACAACATTTTGTTTTTTCTGCCATTTTTTGCCGACGTCCGATAACTGCTTTGGTGAGTCCAATTTAGGGGAAATACAGTGACCATTCGTTGAATAGTGAATTTGCTGTATTCTCGTTGAAAGGGAATAGCCGAAATGAGGAGAATGGCAGCGAAGCACAAAGCACTGAAATTGAACGCAATTTTGATGCTTTGTGAATAGATCCTTAAGTATTAGCAGTAGACAAGCACTGGTAACTCTACTCGTGCCATGACATCATATATAGTGATGGGCCGAACACCTCCATCTTCGGTTCGCATTCGAACTCGAACATCCGAAAAAGTTTGACAGCAAACTCCAACACAATGCAAGTCAATAGGGCTCGAACGTTAGAAAATTAAGGTACCCTCCAAGAGGGCATATTTGCGAGATATTGGCCATAAAAGGTGTATGGCGGTCCGGGTACTGCCCTGGGGGACAGGAAACAATGAAAAAAAAAGTTTTTAACCCTTTCACTGCTGAGTGCTGAGCCATTTCACAGCTGTGCGCTGAGCTAATTTTTACCACTTTTGCTCATGTTTAAACGCGATTTGAAGCCATGGGAAATGTTTTATCACCAACGAGTGGGAAATGTTTGACCAACAATGAGTGGGAAATATTCCCATTTTATTTCAATATCTAATAAACTCTTTATTATTATATTCTGCAGTAAAGAGTCTCTTTATTTTTAGATTTTTTTAGAATCTTTTAAGCATTTTTTTGGAATTTAGATTTTTTTTCCCCCCGAACTTTCCGTGAACGTCCCGAAAAGTTCAAAGTTTGCGAATTTTCCAACAGCCGATGTTCGAATTGAACTTCGAACCGATTTGAACCGACAACAGCCCATCCCTAGTCATAGATATATTTCCTACATATTTATTTTCTGTTAATCTGTATATTTGTTTTGTGTTAATTTCTTGCATTTTACTACTTTTGTATTTCTGTAACCATGTTCTTGAACCCAGGACATACTTGAAAACGAGAGAAATCTCAATGTATACTTCCTGGTAAAATACTTTATAAATAAATAAAAATAAATGATAGCTATAAAAGAAACAAGCTTGATTTAGATGACCACATGCGTCCATAAAAGTCAGGTTGGTGCAGCGTGCATAAACCCTACCAAAAACATCTTTATTTCCAAAGTTACTTGAAAGGAAAAATCAATGGCATAACCCATAGTTCAAGGAGTAGGACATATTCACTCAGACAAAGCTTGAATGATTTACAGGTTTCCTTATCAGAATAAAGGTAACACAGTTGTAATTTCTTTTCATATGGTTTTAATCATTTTTGGTATGTTCATATTCATTCAAGTGTGAAAAAAAATATTTATATTTATTATCTGATAATTCAAGTCTTCCTCTGATAGCCCACGGTAAGTCTGCATGATGCCATTGCTTTAGATTTATTGCAATTAAGGAAAGAAACCCTCAGTTGTTTATCAACATTTATAATTACTGTTAGCTGTGTTTAGAAACACCATTGCTGTAAATGTTAGGCTTTTTGGTCCATCAATTTTGCAGCTGCATTAGTTTTGTGGCTTTCAAAGGATTCATAAAAGGCACCTGAATATCATGAATGTTTCTTTTAGGCTGTACAGAACAGAGCACTAATGGCAATGAAATGGCAATCAAATTGCACACAACATCCCTCCCCGTTTAGTCACAAGTAATGGGGTAAAACAGATTTCTATATGTAAAATGTTACGATTAGTTAATTTTTTTTGTTTGTCTTCTCTTAGCTCTAGTCTTTTCACCAGCTGAGAGGTTTATCAAAGTGCCCATTCTGCAACATTGCCAAGATCGTGGACATTGCAAAGGAATCACTAATTTCTTTTTTGGTAAACCTACAGTTTCTTTCATCATGAATAAAAAAAATAAAAGTAGGTAAATTCCTATTGTATTAATCCCATTCACTACCAAAAGCTTTTTGTAAAAAAAAATATTATCATAGCATTTAACACTTACGTGAAGGATAAAATAGCAATTTTGCATAGTGTTTGCATTCTGACATAGTGTAAGAAAAAATGTAAATTTGTTCATGTTTATTTTTTTCATGTATTTGTTTATTATTTACAGAAAAGTTGCTGGGATGAAAGGTTGTGAACTCTAGAGGGTGTCTCTTATCTTCCACAATGTCACACAGGTTCTGCATTATTAGCATACAGGCAGGAATGACCATTGAGTCAAATAAAGTAAAAGTGACAAAGATAACTAGAAAAAATGCTCCTACTTATGGGGATTTGTAGGGATCATAATGAGATTATTAGCAACGTAGCTTCCAAAAAATACCAATAGAATATAAAAAGAATATCTGTATGTGACATAATGCCTGTGTATGGTAATTACAGTAACACCTTGTATCTGTACTGTACAGGGATTTTCAGTAATTATAACCCTGTACAGTAGTGAGTGACCTCAGAGCTCTCCCTGTATTCTGCCCTCTCCCCGGCTGTTGTAATACAGAAGTAAATTTGTTGACTTTTTATTACAGTGAGGGTGGGGGTGTTCCTTTTAAGTTATAAAGGATGGCAGGAGTGAGATCTCAGAGTAGTTATTTTCTTCCCAAGGGTCAAGCTAATCCTGAATTTAAAATGTCTGAAAATGGTGTTTATGGTCTAATAAGTATAGGAAGGTCTCACTATTGTTAACTCTTCAGATTCTCTGCCTGAGGTCAATATACTTTTAAAAATTTAATCTCTGCAACTTTGATTCTGTTTTTTTCCTGCTCCTCTTGGGTGGTGAAATACACAGATTGGGATGGAACCATGGACAGAGCATCACAATTCAATCATTAAATGATCTGAGATAGAATAAAAAAGACCCTTCTCATTGACTGGGTGCAGGAGTAAAATGAAACGTACATTGTAATAGTTCTAAATACATGACTTACTAATAAAAACAATTTACCCATAAAGATCAAGTCATCATATACATTCTACTAAAGACCATCTATAATATCTGTAATTGCTACAGTATTTATTCTGCTACAATTGTTTACCAATCTCTTAATGTATTGAATAATATAATATTATTTATTTTAGGTTGTACACGCTTGACATACTCTGTATTGACAAAGTCCTATGTTTACTATTTTCGTAATCTCAATTTATTGTTGCCAGGAATTGATATATTCCTACCAGCAGTGTGTGATCATACTGTATACATTTGTATGAATACATGCGCTTCATTTCTGGTTTTAATGGATATTTTTCACTTCAGATTTCAATAATGTGTATTATGTAGTTTTATGTAGAATAGCATTAATTTAAAAAATATTTGTCATATTCTCTCTGTGCAGCATGATGGCAACTTTATTTTCTACATTCCATCTTACATTTCTCATAAGACACAGACATTCCGAGAAGAATTAAAGTCAGGTTTGATTTCTTCATTCTTTAGAGAATGGCTTACAATAACATGAGCATGCAATGTCATCTCCATTATCAATATTTACAGTGCAAAATGCAGTGAAATAATTAATGGGAATTTAAGTGTCTGCAGTAATAAGTCAAGTTATAGAACCTTTTCTCAGCACAATGACTGTCAAGCTATGTTTTGGAATGATTGCCGATTGCTATTACTTTCCATATGATGCTATTGAGCTCTGCTTGGTACTTGACTAGGTTCAGTTAGACATCTAACAAAATTAATATACTAGCCTACAGAATGATGTATGGCAGTATCATACTTTTATCAGTCTAAGAACAAACAGGCAAGGTGGCAATATTTCCTCTACTTAATTCTACCTCTGATTAGATCAGAGTTTTAGCTTCTTTATTTAATTTTTTTCACATTCATATGACAGCCTGTTTCAGGTGTAAACATGATTGGATGAGTGCGCGCTCATGTTAAGTGCTCATGCTCACAAAGCCACTTCCAGGCTGGAGAATAGGGATGAGCCGAACACCCCCGAGTTTGGTTCGCATTCGAACTCGAACTTTTCAAAAGTTCGAACTCGAACACGAACTCAATGCAAGTCAATGGGACTCAAAGTTCGATTTTTAGAGTGCCCTCCAAGAGGGCATATATGCTAGATGTTTGCCATAAAAGGTGTATGAGGGTCCGGGTAGTGCCCTGGGGGACAGGAAACAAGTACAAAAAAAAAAACATTTTTAAAGGGACAGTGAGTTTTCCATGAAATAAGGGTTAAAAATAAAAACGAAAAATTCCTTCAAATATCGTGCCTAGGAGGTCCCCATAACCTGCCCGTGAAGTGGCGGATTTCTAGGATGTATAGAAACATTTAAAAACAATGTCCGGGTCCGGGTAGTGCCCTGGGGGACAGGAAACAAGGACAAAAAGTTTTAAAAAAAAGACGTTTTTAACCCCTTCACTGCTGACACGTCATCAGTTTTGCGGGACCCCGGCGGAGATACTCACCTCTCTGTCCGGGGTCCCGCGGCATTCTGACTTCAGCGTCCTCAGACGCCAAAGTCAAGCTCCTCCCGACGTAAATGACGTCATCGCGCAATGCCGGGAGATCGCTTGGAAGGGAGGGGCGGATCCGTTCGGATACCTCTCCCTCACGATCGGGAGGTCCCACAAAAAAAAGCCAGGCACCGCTTAAAAGGAGAGAGTCTCCCCTTTTAAGCGGTGCCTGGCTTTAACCCGTTAGGCACCGGGTCACACTTTGGCGCCCTGCGGCGCCAAAGTGCGGCCTAGCTCCGTTGGGTGCCGCCATCCTGGATCCACCTCCGGGATCCCCCCTGGATCCCCCCTCACTGCCTGACGCAGTGGCGGAAGTACCAGGGTCGCAGCGGTCGCAGTTGCGACCGGGCCCTGGCATTCCGCCACTGGAGGGGGGCCCGGCGCCGCCCGCCAGATTCTGGCAATCAGCGCCGGAATCTGGGAGCCGCGCGCTGGCCGTCCCTCTCCCTGCGAGCGGCCACTGACATGCAGCTTGGCCACTCACGTGGGATAGGAACCACCTGACCAGCACACGAGATCCTCTCGCGAGACCTCTGCGCTGATCAGGTGGTTTCCGGCGAGCGGCCAAGACGCATGTTTCCAGCGGCCGCTCGCCTCGGAGAAGAAGCTGCATCGCCGGCGGAGGTAAGAGCTGGGGGACGGGGACCCAAATACCCATGGGAGCTGGGGGCCCTTATACCCATGAGCTGGGGGGCCCTTATACCCATGAGCTGGGGGGCCCTTATACCCATGAGCTGGGGGGCTCTTATACCCATGAGCTGGGGGGCCCTTATACCCATGAGCTGGGGGGCCCTTATACCCATGAGCTGGGGGGCCCTTATACCCATGAGCTGGGGGGCATATCCATGAGCTGGGGGCATACCCATGTGAGAGTTGGGGGGCATATCCATGAGCTGGGGGTGCATATCCATGAGCTGGGGGCATATCCATGAGCTGGGGTGCATATCCATGAGCTGGGGGTGCATATCCATGAGCTGGGGGGCATATCCATGAGCTGGGGGCATATCCATGAGCTGGGGGTGCATATCCATGAGCAGGGGGGCATATCCATGAGCTGGGGGTGCATATCCATGAGCTGGGGGGCATATCCATGAGCTGGGGGCATATCCATGAGCTGGGGCAAATCCATGTGTGAGCTGGGGCATATCCATGTGTGAGCTGGGGCATATCCATGTGTGAGCTGGGGCAAATCCATGAGCTGGGGCAGTATGAATATATATATATATCGGGGGGATATACATGTGAGCTGGGGGCATTTTTATATGGTCTATTCTTATTGGAAAGCGTCACATGACATTAAAGAAAAGTATCGGTACTCGGTATCGGTGAGTACTTTTAAAAAGTATCGGTACTCGTACTCGGTCTTAAAAAAGTGGTATCGGTGCATCCCTAGGCAATACTATCTTTGTTTTATTTTGCAGTGAAAAATAAGTAAAAATACATAGATTTTGTTTGGGGGGGGCCCTTCGTGGATTCTTGCACCGGGGCCCTCAGGTTTCTAGTTACGCCACTGGCCTGACGTCCTCACGCATAGCGTGAGGACGTCAGATAGCCGGGGAACCCCTAGCTGCACGGAATCCCCTGGTGGAGATAGGGGGTTCATTTGAGGGTTCACAGAGTGTCACGGTGGGTCAGGGGATGGGGCGCCTGGCAGCAGCTTCCTCGCTGCTCGCTGGCCAGGCGCCGAATGTAAACGCTTCCGGGTGCGCTCACGTGGGACGCCGAGGGGCGGGGCCTGGCGTTGTGACGCGGACCCGCCGGGTTTAAAACCCAGTCTCACCATTACACCGGTGCCCTGACGTGGTATTCACCTCCCGCAGAGCTCTTGTGATATTTGGCTAACGAATCCTCCTGTGTATAACCCTTGGCATTGGCAAACGAACCCTCCTGTGTATGACCCTTGGCATTGGCAAACGAACCCTCCTGTGTATGACCCTTGGCATTGGCAAACGAACCCTCCTGTGTATGACCCTTGGCATTGGCAAACGAACCCTCCTGTGTATGACCCTTGGCATTGGCAAACGAACCCTCCTGTGTATGACCCTTGGCATTGGCAAACGAACCCTCCTGTGTATGACCCTTGGCATTGGCAAACGAACCCTCCTGTGTATGACTCCTGGCATTGGCAAACGAACCCTCCTGTGTATGACCCCTGGTATTGGCATTTACTCTGCTCTAGGTTCTGCCCTTAACGTTGGTACCGAGGTCAGTCTATGTGGCACCCTAAGCACGCATCAGATTACCTCTGCTATTACTAAAGTCCTAGGGAGGACTTGTGATCTGGTCTGTACCCCTGTCTGGTGTTTCCCTTTCTTTATCTGTTACCTGCTTCATTGTCTATATAGCTTTGCCGACCATTCAAGGATCGGAAGAGTAGAAAGGGAGCTACATAAAGAGATCAATATCTTGGTAGTCAGAAGGATTCGTGACAATACTCTATTCAATACCTCTGTCTGGTGTTACCCCTTGTTTATATATTGTCTGGTTAATTGTCTTTCTAGTTTTGCCGACCATTCAAGGATCGGAAGGGTAGAGAGCGGTCTGCGTAAAGGGACCACACTTTTGGTAATCAGAGGGATCCGTGACATTACGTCAGGGCCAATGGATCCCGCAGACCTCTCTAACCAGCTGGCACGTATCGCAGCCAGACAAGAGGAACAGGACCATAGGATGGACCAGATTTCTCTCGCTCTGCAAACCCTGTTAAATCGGTCCAATACAGGTACCACAAACCCTCCAGATCCAGTGTTACCTAGGGTCAGTTCCGTCCCCCTGAAGGACATAGGCTTAGTATGAAGGCACCCCTACGCTATGATGGTACACCAAGCCTATGTCGGGGGTTTTTGACTCAACTCGAGATCGTGTTTGAGAACAATCCAGGTTCTTGTATGTCTGATAAAGCCAAAGTAGGATATCTGATTAATCATTTAACAGAAAAAGCTTTATTGTGGGCTACGCCGTTGTGGGAAAATAAGAAACCCATCATTTATGACTATGAGGGTTTTACCTCTGAGTTAAGACGTACCTTTGATCCCTCTAGAAGGGCTACCAATGCGGGTAGGTCCTTGTTTCACATCAAACAAGGTAATAAGAGGGTCGCCGATTATGCCATAGAGTTTAAAACTTTGACTTCTGAGGTACTTTGGCCGAACGACGTTTTAACCTTGGCCTTTACCGAAGGCTTGAACGAGGCTTTTATGTTTGAGCTGGCTCCCTTAAAATTACCAGAAAGTCTGGACCACCTGATAGATTTCTGTATAGCCATGGACGATCAAATCAGGGAAAGGAGACACCCCAGAGATAGACCCAGAAGGGTCTTGCCTCCTTTACCCTCGTTACCCAGACACACCAGTACGTCAGGTGGTTCGGAGAATGTGAAAACAGATTTACCAGTCGTTGAACCCATGCAAATAGGGAAGACAGGTATTTCAGAAGCAGAAAGAGCACACAGAAGAGAAAAGGGGCTCTGCTTCTATTGTGCAGGGGCAGATCACTTCCGCCTTCGATGTCCTCAGAGACCCAGGGTTGGCAGGGTTGAACATAGCAGAGTGGGATTCAGAACAGGAGACACCCAGGTTGTCGGTTCTCTGTGTGCCTCCTTTGTGGATAATGAGAAAAAAAAATCCAGGATTCTGTTACCGATCTCCCTAACCTGGGAGGGGGTTCACCTCAAGACTGAGGCGTTCTTAGACTCTGGGGCCTCAGGCAATTTTATGGATAAGAATTTTGCTGCCAAAAACCTCATACCTCTGGTTCTCAAGGAAAGACCTCTAATGGTGGAGGCCATAGATGGTAAACCCCTGTCATGTCCACATATCACTCCACGACACAGTCGATGTATGTATGAAAACAGGAGTTTTGCACCAGGAAACAATAAGATTTCAAATTATTGAATCACCCTCATGTCCTGTCGTTCTTGGGTTTCCATGGCTAACAGAGCACAACCCAGTTGTCGATTGGGTCCAGAGAGACATAAAATGTTGGGGTCAGAGTTGTCAGTCTAAGTGCCTAGGCACAGTTAATGTGATTGGTAGCCTCAATATTGCCACAGCCCCCTCCTTTGTCCACAGAGGTTCCTGAATGTTACCTGGCATTAAAGGAGGTGTTCTCTAAAGCCAGGACTGAGGTCCTACCACCACACATCGTCCATATGACTGTGCCATTGATTTACTCCCCGGTACGATGCCTCCTAGGGGTCACGTATACCCTTTATCACAAAGAGAGAACGACATTATGGAGGAATACATAAGGGAGAATCTGGAACGAGGATTCATTAGACGGTCCTCCTCTCCAGCAGGAGCAGGTTTCTTTTTTGTTTCCAAGAAAGAGGGAGATCTGCGACCTTGCATCGATTATAGGGGTTTGAATAGGATCACTATAAGAAATGCATATCCCATACCTCTCATAACAGAATTGTTCGACCGATTAAAAGGGGCTCGTGTCTATACGAAGCTTGATTTACGCGGAGCGTACAACCTGGTCAGGGTTAAAAAGGGAGACGAATGGAAAACGGCTTTTAATACACGTAGCGGGCATTATGAATACCTGGTGATGCCTTTTGGGTTGTGTAATGCGCCAGCCGTCTTCCAGGACCTTATAAACGACACTCTAAGGGAATTTCTGCAAGAATTCGTCATAGTATATCTGGATGATATCCTGATATACTCTCCTGATGTGGACACTCATCATGTCCACGTGAAACAAGTGTTGAAAAAACTATTGAAGGCTGGATTGTACTGTAAGCTAGAAAAATGTCTATTCGACATAGTAACTGTGCAATTCCTTGGTTATATAATAACTCCTGGGGGTTTTCAAATGGATCCTAAGAAGCTCTCAGCTATTCTTGACTGGCCCCTACCCCAAGGACTTAAAGCCATTCAGAGGTTTCTGGGGTTTACGAACTATTACCGAAGGTTCATTAAAGATTTTTCGGCCTTGGTGGCCCCCCTCACGGCTATGACAAAGAAAGGGGTGGGAAATCAGAAATGGACACCTCAAGCCACTCAAGCCTTTGAGGCACTAAAGCAAGCTTTTACTACTGCCCCTGTTCTCCGACATCCAGATCCGGCTCTGCCTTTCCAAGTAGAAGTTGACGCCTCCGAACTAGGTCTTGGTGCAGTCTTGTCCCAAAGGGAGGCTCCTGACAAACCCTTGCATCCATGCGGCTTCTATTCTCGGAAGTTGTCCCCAGGAGAGAAGAACTATGACATTGGAAATAGAGAATTGTTAGCAGTCATCGCGGCCTTGGCCGAATGGAGATACTTATTAGAGGGGTCTAAGGACCCCATCGTTATCATAACCGACCATAAGAATCTCACGTACATTGGAGATGCCAAACGTTTAAATTCCAGACAAGCGAGATGGTCATTGTTTCTTTCAAGTTTTAATTTCGTGCTTACCTATAGACCTGGGTCCAGAAACATTAAAGCAGACGCATTGTCGAGACAGTATGAGTCTTATGAACATAATATCCAAGATCAGCATCCCATTGTACCCCCAGGAAAGGATTATAGCCGCTACCACGATCAGTGTCTCGTCTCCTCTAATGAAAAGGTTGCAGACCGTCCAGGGCGCGGCTCCTGGGGGAAAACCTCCTGCGAGACTCTTTGTACCTGAGAACGAAAGAGAGGAAGTACTTAACATCTATCATGATAATAAAACTTCCGGGCATATGGGTATCCAAGACTGGACTGTGTCTAGTATCAGTAAACTCCTCTGGTGGCCCACGTTGCGCCGAGATGTCAAAGATTACATTGCCGTGTGCGAAGTGTGCACAAGGCAGAAAAGTCCCAAACAGCACCCATTGGCTTACTCCAGCCTTTGCCGATCCCCGAACGACCCTGGTCACATGTAGCCATGGATTTTATAGTAGAGTTACCTGAGTCAAGAGGGAATACAGTGATACTTACGATCATAGACCGATTTTCCAAGATGGGCCACTATGTTCCTCTTCGGAAACTACCTTCGGCAGCTGAACTGGTGCCCATATTCATTGCCAACGTGGTCCGCATACACGGTGTCCCTCTGGAGATTGTCTCTGATAGGGGGACCCAATTCATCTCCGGATTCTGGAGAGGGTTTTGTAAGAACGTAGGGATAGACCTCTCTTTCTCTTCGGCTTATCACCCCCAGACCAACGGAGCAGCAGAACGAGCAAACCAAAATATAGAGAAATATCTCAGGTGCTTTATCTCAGAACAACAAGATAACTGGTCAGACCTGCTACCATGGGCAGAATATGCTTTGAACAGCGCAGTGAGTGAATCCACAGGGCATTCTCCTTTCTTCGCTGTTTATGGTTTTGATCCTCCCGTGCTCCCCGCCACGTTTCCTGATACCACGATTCCTGCTTTAGATGAGCAACTGGCATCATTGAAAGAGACTTGGGGGAGAGTGAGACGGGCACTGGAGGAGAGTAGTGCCATCCAGAAAACGAAGGCCGACAGACACAGGAGGCAGGCACCCGTGTATCAAGTTGGGGACAGGGTTTGGCTGTCTTCACGTAACATCAAGCTCTTAGTGCCTTCCATGAAGTTGGCTCCTAGGTATATCGGCCCTATAAGATTCTACGGCGACTCAACCCTGTCTCCTATGCTTTGGCGTTACCCCCCCATTTTAAGATACACAATGTATTCCATGTAAACCTTTTGAAGCCGTTGTTATGTAACCGGTACACCAAAGTCCATGCTCCACCGCCTCCTGTCTCTGTGGAGGGCGAGGAGGAGTTCGAAGTTAAGGCCATTCTGGGTGCCAGGATGTCTAGGGGGTCTTTGCAGTACTTGGTCGATTGGGTGGGTTACGGTCCGGAGGATCGTTCTTGGGGTACCGGCTGCGGAAGTCCATGCTCCTAGGCTAGTGAAGGCCTTCTATTCGGCGCACCCCCGTGCCCCTGGGGTCGTCCAGTGGCCGCCCCTGGAGGGGGGGGTTCTGTCACGGTGGGTCAGGGGATGGGGCGCCTGGCAGCAGCTTCCTCGCTGCTCGCTGGCCAGGCGCCGAATGTAAACGCTTCCGGGTGCGCTCACGTGGGACGCCGAGGGGCGGGGCCTGGCGTTGTGACGCGGACCCGCCGGGTTTAAACCCAGTCTCACCATTACACCGGTGCCCTGACGTGGTATTCACCTCCCGCAGAGCTCTTGTGATATTTGGCTAACGAATCCTCCTGTGTATAACCCTTGGCATTGGCAAACGAACCCTCCTGTGTATGACCTTGGCATTGGCAAACGAACCCTCCTGTGTATGACCTTGGCATTGGCAAACGAACTCCTGTGTATGACCCTTGGCATTGGCAAACGAACCCTCCTGTGTATGACCCTTGGCATTGGCAACGACCCTCCTGTGTATGACCCTTGGCATTGGCAAACGAACCCTCCTGTGTATGACCCTTGGCATTGGCAAACGAACCCTCCTGTGTATGACTCCTGGCATTGGCAAACGAACCCTCCTGTGTATGACCCCTGGTATTGGCATTTACTCTGCTCTAGGTTCTGCCCTTAACGTTGGTACCTGCCGAGGTCAGTCTATGTGGCACCCTAAGCACGCATCAGATTACCTCTGCTATTACTAAAGTCCTAGGGAGGACTTGTGATCTGGTCTGTACCCCTGTCTGGTGTTTCCCTTTCTTTATCTGTTACCTGCTTCATTGTCTATATAGCTTTGCCGACCATTCAAGGATCGGAAGAGTAGAAAGGGAGCTACATAAAGAGATCAATATCTTGGTAGTCAGAAGGATTCGTGACAATACTCTATTCAATACCTCTGTCTGGTGTTACCCCTTGTTTATATATTGTCTGGTTAATTGTCTTTCTAGTTTTGCCGACCATTCAAGGATCGGAAGGGTAGAGAGCGGTCTGCGTAAAGGGACCACACTTTTGGTAATCAGAGGGATCCGTGACACAGAGGATGCCTGTGAGGCTGTGTAAGAGATGCTTTGATGGGTGTGTATAGAGATGCTGTGAGGCTGTGGTATAGAGATGCTGTGAGGTTGTGTATAGAGATGCTGTGAAAGCTGTGTAAAGAGAATGCTGTGAGGCTGTGTTTAGAGATGCTGAATGGGGTTTGTGTATAAGATGGCCGTGTATAGAGATGCCTGAATGGGGTTTGTATAGAGATGCCTGTGCTGTTTGTGTTAGAGATGCTGATGGGTTGTGTATAGAGATGCTGTGAGGCTGTGTATAGAGATGCTGATGGGGTTGTGTATAGAGATGCTGTGTATAGAGAATGCTGATGGGGTTGTGTATAGAGATGCTGTTTTGTATATAGAGATGCTGATGGGGTTGTGTATAGAGATGCTGTTTTGTGTATAGAGATATGATGGGGTTGTGTATAGAGATGCTGTTTGTTTAATAGAGATGCTGATGGGGTTGTGTATAGAGATGCTGTTGTGTGGCGTACAGAGATGCTGATGGGGTTGTGTGTATAGAGATGCTGTGTATAGAGATGCTGTGAGGCTGTGTACAGAGATGATGATGGGTGGTGTATAGAGATGCTTGAGGCTGTGCATAGAGATGCTGTGAGGCTTGTGTATAGAGATGCTGTGGGTTGTGTATAGAGATGCTGTGAGGTTGTGTATAGAGATGCTGTGGAGGCTGTGTATAGAGATGCTGTGTATAGAGATGCTGATGGGGTTGTGTACAGAGATGCTGTGTATAGAGATGCTGATGGGTTGTGTTATAGAGATGCTGTTTGTATATAGAGATGCTGATGGGTGTGTATAGAGATGCTGTTTTGTATAGAGATACTGAATGGGGGTTGTGTATAGAGATGCTGTTTGTGTATAGAGATGCTGATGGGGTTGTGTATAGAGATGCTGTTTGTGTACAGAGATGCTGATGGGGTTGTGTATAGAGATGCTGTGTATAGAGATGCTGTGAGGCTGTGTACAGAGATGCTGATGGGGTTGTGTATAGAGATGCTGTGAGGCTGTGCATAGAGATGCTGTGAGGCTGTGTATAGAGATGCTGATGGGGTTGTGTATAGAGATGCTGTGAGGTTGTGTATAGAGATGCTGTGAGGCTGTGTATAGAGATGCTGTGTATAGAGATGCTGATGGGGTTGTTTTTAGAGATGCTGATGGGTTGTGTATAGAGATGCTGTGAGGCTGTGTATAGAGATGCTGATGGGGTTGTGTATAGAGATGCTGTGAGGCTGTGTTTAGAGATGCTGATGGGGTTGTGTATAGAGATGCTTTGTATAGAGATTCTGATGGGGCTGTGTATAGAGATGCTGTGAGGTTGTGTATAGAGATGCTGTGAGGTTGTGTATAGAGATTCTGTGAGGCTGTGTATAGAGATGCTGATGGGGCTGTGTATAGAGATGCCTTGCGGCGCCGAAGTGCGGCCTAGCTCCGGTGGGGGCCGCCATCTTGGATGGCGGCTCCACCCCCGGGTCCCCCCTCACTGCCTGACGTCCTCACACATAGCGTGATGACACCAGATAGTCGGGGAACCCCTAGCTGCCTGGAATCCCCTGGTGGAGATAGGGGGTTCATTTGAACCCCGATATCTCCAGAACCGTGGCAGCTAGGGGGTCATGGAGGGTGTCAATCGAAAGGCCTGAGCATGATACCCAACATGACCAGGTATAAAGTAAAAAAAAATAAAATAAAAAATAAAAACATGTATTTTTTTGTGGGTTATTTTTATTAATGCAGCATATTGTTCACATTTCAATTATAATGTGAACAATGATGCTGCACTAATGATTTTTTTCTATGGGGTGCGTTTGCTATAAATCACGTAATTCCCCCCACAAAATGTAACAAGTCCCCATGTCTAATTTTTGTACAAGAGCACCCCATAGAAAACATAACCGCAAACGCTCATGTGCTAAAATGAGAAAAAAACACTTTACACACTGCAGATGATTAAAAATTTAATTTTTATTGCATTGTTTGTCATATTATACAGGCAGGACATGACGTATACATATAAAAATGATATATTATGAATCTGCGGAGTCTGACGGAAAGAACGATATCTAATATGTCTGGGTCATTTAATAAAATGTGGCTTCAAATCGCGTTTAAACATGATGAGCGATAGCGGTAAAAATGAGCTAAGGGGTTAAACACAGTGGCGGAAGTACCAGGGTCGCAGCGGTCGCAGTTGCGACCGGGCCCTGGCATTCCGCCACTGGAGGGGGACCCAGCGCCGCCCGCCAGATTCCGGCAATCAGCGCCGGAATCTGGGAGCCGCGCGCTGGCCGTCCCTCTCCCTACGCGAGCAGCCGCTGACATGCAGCTTGGCCGCTCACGTGGGAGAGAAACCACCTGACCAGCGCACGAGACCTCGCGCTGATCAGGTGGTTTCTGGCGAGCGGCCAAGCTGCATGTTTCCAGCGGCCGCTCGCCAGGAGAAGACGCCGGAGGAGAAGACGCCAACGGAGCCTGCCCTGGGCCTGGGGCCAGCAGAGTAGGTAAGAGCTGGGCTGGGGGCAGTATATCCATGAGCTGGGGGCAGAGCTGGGGCAGTATATGCAGAGCTGGGGCAGTATATGCAGAGCTGGGGGGCAGAGCTGGGGCAGTATATCCATGAGCTGGGGGGCAGAGCTGGGGCAGTATATCCATGAGCTGGGGGGCAGAGCTGGGGCAGTATATCCATGAGCTGGGGCAGAGCTGGCAGTATATCCATGAGCTGGGGCAGTATATCCATGAGCTGGGGCAGAGCTGGGGCAGTATATTCATGAGCTGGGGCAGTATATCCATGAGCTGGGGCAGAGCTGGGGCAGTATATCCATGAGCTGGGGCAGTATATCCATGAGCTGGGGCAGAGCTGGGGCAGTATATCCATGAGCTGGGCATATCCATGTGCTGGGGCAGTATATCCATGAGCTGGGGCATATCCATGTGCTGGGGCAGTATATCCATGTGCTGGGGCAGTATATCCATGTGCTGGGGCAGTATATCCATGTGCTGGGGCAGTATATCCATGAGCTGGGGCAGTATATCCATGTGCTGGGGCAGTATATCCATGTGTTGGGGCAGTATATCCATGTGTTGGGGCAGTATTTCCATGAGCTGGGGGCAAAAATATCCATGTGTGAGCTGGGGCAATATATCCATGTGTGGTCTGGGGGCAATATATGTCCATGTGAGCTGGGGCAATATATGTCCATGTGAGCTGGGGGCAATATATATATCCATGTGAGCTGGGGGCAATACTATCTTTTTTATATTGCAGAAAAAAAAAGGTAAAAATATGGATTTTTTTGGGGGGGTTGGGGGGGCCCTTCATGGATTCTTGCACCGGGGCCCTCAGGTTTCTAGTTACGCCACTGGTTAAACAGCATATCAGATGAAGATTTAGTAGAGAAATGAACACTTCTCAGAAGCACAGGTGTTGTTTGATACATGTTCAGATAAAGAGACACCACACCCTCACCAGACAATGTATCAAATTCATCAGACCAGACTAATTAAAAGCACATGTTATTTCCAAACACTAACAGGGTTATTCAAAGAGATTCGAAAAGTCACCGCACGTTCGGTGACTTTTCGTTCTCTTCAATTCGGTTCCTTTTGCCGATCCCATTTCGGTGACCCTGCGGTGTATTCAGCAAGCACCACAGGGTCCCCGAATTGCAGAGAAAGGCTGCCGCAAACCGGACGAAAACTAACCGCAAAACCCACGGAATGCACGCCGAAAACCCCCAAAAACATCTGGATTAACCTGCCGAAAACCACGGAAAAGCCCGAGCAGGAGCCGATCGCACACAGCTGAAGCAGCCGAAGCAGCTGAGAGCGCCGACGAGGGAGGTGAATAAATTAGCAAAATAGTTTGTGTGAATCTGTGAAAATGAAACCATGTTTGCAAAGAAACCACTGAGCGAAAATGTCTGACATTTACACAGGAGGTCCAGGGAATGATAATAAAGAGGGCTGTTACAGAAAAAAAAGTAAACTTTAACCCCTTCAATGCGGTGGACGCGCTGAGCGTGTCCACCCGCATTGCTACTTCGCTGCGGAGGACGCGCTGAGCGCATCCTCCCTTTGCAGCCGCGATCGGCCAGTATTCCGGCCGATCGCGCGGCCCCCCCCGGTGCGGGCTGACATCATCGATGTCAGCCCAGTCTCCGGGACCCCGGCGGGCACGATAGGCATCATCGCGCATGCGCGATGACGTCTATTTCAGGCACCCCCCGCCATTGCAGGGAAGGTGCCTGAAGGGGAGGGGGGAGGTCCTTCGGACCTCTCCCCCTCCCCGCGGGCCAGCGATTAAAGGCAGGCACTGCCTGGAAGGGCACAGCCTGCCCTTCCAAGTGGCGGCTGTCTTTAACCCCTAGGGGGCTGGATCGCGATATGGCGCTAACATGCACCGTATCGCGGTCCCCTCCCGGAGCTGGCCGACATCTTGGATGTCGGCCAAGCTTCCGGGATATCCCCCTAATGACTGGCGTCATCGCGCAGAGCGCAATGGCGCCAGTTTTGAAATTAACCCCTTGCTGCCACCTATAGTGGAGATAAGGGGTTCCAATGAACCCCTATCTCCTGATCCATGACAGCTAGGGGTTAATGTTTGCTATCATTGGAACGGCCAGAGCGTGGCCTTTCCAATGATACCAAACATGATCATGTAAAATGTAAAAAAAAATAATTAAAAATAAAAATAAAATTAAAAAAATAAAATTTAAAAAGTTGAAAAAAAATTAAGAAAATGTTTTTTTGTTTTTTTTTCGTTTTATTAGTGCAACAATATTGTTCCCATTTCAATTATAATGTGAACAATGATGCTGCACTAACTATTTTTTCTATGGGGGGCGTTTGCTAAAAAACACGTAATTTTCCCCAAAAAAGTAACGATTCCTCATTCCTAATTTTCTTAACAAGCGCACCCCATAGAAAATATAACCGCAAATGCTCGCATGTTAAAATGTGAAAAAAAACACTTTACACATTGTAAATTATTGAAAATTTTAATTTTATTGCGTTTTTTGTTATAATATACAGACATGACATAACGTATACATATAATAATGACATATTATGAATCTGCACAGTCTGCCGGAAAGAACGATATATAATATGTCTGGGTCATATATTAAAATAAGGCTTAAAAACGCGTTTAAACATGATGAGCGAAATCGGTAAAAATGAGCTCAGCACAGAGGTGTGAAAAGGCTCAGCAGCGAAAAGGTTAAAAAGAAGGAAAAAAAATCGGACTTTTAAAAAAAAAAATTCAGAAAAATGCTTAAAGTATCCTAAAAAATCTATAAATAAAGAGACTCTTTACTGCAGAATTTTATAATGAATGGTTTATTAGATATTGAATTGCTGTCTGCCGGGTGCCCGTGTTAGGCATGTGGTTGACAGAGTTGATAGATTATTGGGAGGGGCTGGAGATGACCCAGCTATCATGGTCCATATTGGTACCAATGACAAAGTAAGAGGAAGATGGAAGGACCTGAAGAATGATTTCAGGGAATTAGGAAGTAAACTGAAGAAGAGGTCCTCCAAGGTAGTATTTTCTGAGATCCTACCTGTGCCACGTGCTACAGTGGAAAGGCAGCGGGAGATCAGGGAGGTCAATGCGTGGCTTAAAGCTTGGTGCAGGAAGGAGGGCTTTGGGTTTTTAGAGCACTGGGCTCATTTTGCACTGGGGTACAATCTGTATAGTCGTGATAGATTGCACCTGAATGGAAGAGGGTCTGCTGTGCTAGGGGAGAGGATGGTTAAAAGGTTGGAGGAGACTTTAAACTAGTGGAAGGGGGGGGATACAGTATCTTACAAAATGGAGACAGAGCAGATAGCGGAAGGGTTTCAGTTCAGACTAAGGGGGGTGGAGCCGGGGGGATAGGTAATGTCAGAACAGTGGAGGCATGTAATGTAAAGTCGCATTCAGCATGTGTGGGTAGAGACAACATTAAATGTATGCTTGCTAATGCAAGGAGCCTCAATAACAAGATGGGGGAACTAGAGGTAATAGCATACACTAAGCAATACGACATAATAGGAATAACAGAAACATGGTGGGACGAAACGCATGACTGGGCTGTAAACTTAAACGGTTATATATTGTTTAGAAAGGATAGGAAACATAAGAAAGGGGGTGGAGTGTGTTTATATGTAAATCAGGATTTAAAGCCTAATATTACACAACTGGAAAGCGATGAGGGAAAAGTGGAATCCTTATGGGTAAATATTTTGTTGGGGAATAAACAGGGAAGTCAACTATTGGTTGGCATATGCTATAAACCACCTAATATAGATAATGATAAGGAAGAACAACTGTTAGAGCAAATTAGGAAGGCTGCAGATCATGGTAGCACTTTAATTATTGGAGATTTTAATTACCCGGACATTAATTGGGATAGTGGGACTAGTAATTCAGCAAAGGGAATCCGGTTTCTGAACATTTTAAATGATACCTTCATGTCACAACTGGTAGAAACACCAACTAGAGAGGATAACTGTCTGGACCTGGTTATAACAAATAATGTGTATCTTTTCTCAAATATTAATGTAAAGGAACAGTTGGGAAACAGTGACCATAATATGGTGACTTTTGAAATAAACTCAAAAAAACACATTCATAAGGGGCATGCTAAAACCTATAATTTTAAAAAGGCCAACTTTATTAAAATAAAGGAAGCTCTCAATGTCATTGACTGGCAGAAACTCTTTCACGGGAAAAACACTGAGGATAAATGGAATATCTTTAAACTAACAATAGAAAAGTACATGTCACAATATATTCCACTGGTTAATAAATATAAAAGAAACAGACTGAAACCAATGTGGCTTAGTAGGAAGGTAACTAAGGAAATGAAAAATAAAAAGAAGGCATTTAAAGCTTTTAAATTTGATAAATCTGAGGCATCCTATAAAGCATATAGGGCAGCCAATAAAGCATGTAAAAATGCGATTAGATGGGCTAAACTAGAAAATGAAAAAGAAATAGCCAAAGAGAGCAAGACCAACCCTAAAAGATTCTTTAGGTACATAAATTCTAAAAAACCCAAGAGTGAAAATGTAGGTTCACTAAAATCTGAGTCAGGGTTATTGTTAACGGAAGATCAGGATAAGGCAGAAATTTTAAATGATTATTTTTCTTCAGTATTTATCAAGGAGAAACTTATAACAGGAGACATGAAATTCATTAATAAAAACTTACTAATACAAAGTGACTGGTTGACTCAGGACAACGTTTTGCAGAAATTAAACAATGTGAATGTGAATAAAGCCCCAGGGCCAGATGGAATTCACCCGCGAGTACTGAGAGAGCTATGTGTTGAATTATGTAAACCTCTGTTCTTAATCTTTCAAGATTCTTTTCTTTCAGGAATAGTACCAGAGGATTGGAGAAAAGCTGACGTGGTCCCTATATTTAAGAAAGGTTTAAAATTTGTGCCTGGGAATTATAGACCTGTGAGCTTAACATCTGTGGCTGGGAAAGTATTTGAGGGGTTACTAAGGGATAATATTCAGGAATTTATTGGGAGGTATAATGTAATTGGCAAAAATCAGCATGGTTTCATGAAACACAGATCATGTCAGACTAACCTAATTACGTTCTATGAGGAAGTAAGTAGAAGTATAGATCAGGGGGTCGCAGTGGATGTGATTTACTTACATTTTGCCAAAGCTTTCGACACAGTTCCACACAAAAGGTTACTATTTAAATTGAGAAAAATTGGTCTAGATGAAAATACTTGTTCTTGGATAGAAAACTGGCTAAAAGATAGGGTACAGAGAGTGGTCATAAATGGTACATTTTCAAGATGGACACCAGTGGTAAGTGGTGTCCCTCAGGGGTCTGTTATAGGACCAATACTATTCAATTTATTTATAAATGACCTTGAGATAGGCATTGAAAGTCATGTATCAGTGTTTGCAGATGACACAAAACTAGGAAAAGTAATACAATGTGAGCAGGATGTTACTTCGCTGCAGAGGGATTTAGATAAATTGGGGGACTGGGCACTTAAATGGCAGATGAGATTTAATCTAGATAGATGCAAAGTTATGCATTTTGGACTGAAGAACACACAAGTAATTTATACCCTAAATGGTACGGAGTTAGGGAAATCCAAGCAGGAGAAGGATTTGGGAATAATCATAGACTTCAAACTAAGTAACAATGTGCAATGTCAAACAGCAGCCGCCAAGGCCAGCAAAGTATTGGCATGCATTAAAAGGGGAGTTCATTTTACGGTGAGAACAATAAAGCTGTGGAATTCTCTGCCTGTTGAGGTGGTTGGGTCAGAGTCTGTACAGACTTTTAAAAAACGACTGGATGACTTCCTGCAGACACAGAATATTAAGGGTTATAATATTTAATATGTGGGTAAAAGCTTCTTGATCCAAGGAGAAATCTGACTGCCATTCTGGGGTCAAGAAGGAATTTTTTCCCGGTATGTTGCATATTTCAGACTGGGTTTTTTGCCTTCTTTTGGATCAACAGCAGTAGGTGATGTGGGAGAGGCTGAACCCGATGGACGCATGTCTTTTTTCAGCCCATATAACTATGTAACTATGTAACTATGACTTAAAACGGGAATATTTTTAACATTGAAGCCTATGGGATTCTCCTGAATAAACTTGCCGAATTAAACCACCGAATGACAGGGCATTAGGGGAACCTTTCACTGCTGGTTTTTGTTCTCTGAATAGCCGAAGCAGTGCTTTTCATGGGGATTTCTCTGCCCTCGAACAGGCACCGAACAGGCACCATATGTGCAGGCAATTCGCCAGGATTTGGCGAATTGCCTGCTCTCTGGATAGCCGAATGGCCAGGAAAGGTAACCGAACGCTGATTTTCAGCATTCGGTTACCTTTCTCAAGCAATTCGGAACTCATTGGATAACCCTGTAATTAAACACCTGTTGTTTACGCCGTTTGAGAACACAGGTCATTTAGAGGTGAGAATCGTTGCACGTAGACAATATTTGTTAATTCAATATCTAATAAACCGTTGCTTATAATATTCTGCAGTAAAGAGTCTCTTTATTTCTAGATTTTTTAGTATTTTCTAAACCTTTTTCAAATTTTTTTTCTTTTGAACTCGAACCGAACACGCCAAAAAGTTTGAAGTTCATGAACTTGCGAATGGCCAAAGTTCGAATCGAACTCCGAACTGATCGAACCGAACAGCTCATCCCTACTGGAGAACCAAGTAGCTGAAGAATGCATAGGTGCTTTATGAATTTCTATATTACTGCAATAAGATTGCTGAGATTCTCACAGCTTCTACATCAACCACAGTTGCATCTGTACCGTTGACTATCCCAATCATGCAACTCAATGTACTGCAGATGTAATGATTGCACAATTCTTTTTCCTATTGAAGACATTTAATAGACCAGCAAAACTATGAAGTTCGGATACCCACAAGCGCGTTAATTGATACAATGCATCTAATTACAAATTACAGTAATGCATACATTATATAGTACTATAATTGCTTTGGTTGCAATGGTACCACAACATAGGTGTCTATAGTGCTGTATGGTTTTTTTTTAATGCATTTTCTTGGAAAGAACTGAATATTTCAGTCATTGTCCCCACAGCTTCCTTAACTCACCTCCTTTTGCTCCTCCATCATCACAGTGTGTTTTCTTGTTCCTACCGGCGTGCCAGTGTGTCCCCTCAGGGCTAGCGGGTTCCTTAAGGGATATGCTGCGCAGCACCAGCACTTCATAGTGTCTCCCTCACTGGTGCTGCTCAGCATCTCCCTCACGGCTCCCCTGCCACGGCGCACCTTACCTTCAGCTTTGGAATCCTGACTGGAATTGAAACAACAGAAAACTCTGATTTCCAAAATGTTTGAGGTGCTGTGCACTTTGGATATGGAGTGCTCCACTTGTAGTAACACGATAGGAAAAGAATTGTAAATGCTTTCTTATGCTATCCTTAAACATTCATTCATTCATTCATGATATGACCGGGCATGGCATCCACAGAGTTTAAATTCAGACGCCTTAGTAAGGTTCCTTGCCTGGCGTGGTTCTCAATCCTCTCAGTGCGTGCGTATTTTCTGATTGCTATTTTGCGTACCAACTTGGCTTGTATATCGTCTCTCCAGGCTGTT
This sequence comes from Leptobrachium leishanense, assembly GCA_009667805.1. Taxonomy (NCBI): domain Eukaryota; kingdom Metazoa; phylum Chordata; class Amphibia; order Anura; family Megophryidae; genus Leptobrachium; species Leptobrachium leishanense. The sequence goes on from CM019069.1 coordinate 51,781,356, forward strand.
AACCCCCTGGCTCCTGTTCTGAGTACCTTCTCTGGCATATGACCACCTGGCATTCCTGAAAACCCACTGTGGCATACGACCCCTGGCATTCCTAACAACCCACTCTGGCATTCGACCCCTGGCATTCCTGACAACCTACTCTGGCATACGAGTCCTGGCATTCCTCTGAAATTCTGAGTTTGTATTTAAGCCTAGGTGTCTGTTTATTCTATTCACGTGCTCCTCTGGATTTGGCTTTCAGGTAACTAGGTAGACATACCAACCATTCGAAGGATCAGGAATGTAGGATAGTTGTGCTGCGTACAGGGATCAGACATTTATATATCGAGGAGGAATGTGACAGATCCTATCCCCATTCCTAAACCTGTGCTTCCGGTGGGCACAGGCCCTGGTCTTCATGGCCTATGTGACCCCATGCTGAGGAAAACTTTTTATATTTTCTCCTGGTGAGCCAGGTGGTTGGTGACCAAGAAGACAGAAGTGAATTCCATTCTTGCGGATACTTTCTTCCACCTCTCAGGGTGCCGCCTCAGGCTCAAGGAACAACGTAGAATGGGGCCCCGTGGCCATAATTAGCCCTGAGCCTCACAAAGGCTTTATGGTGGCCCTACACATATTCCCTACCCAGGTATGGAGAGGTGTGCAGCTCCTGTGGGGAGCCCCTCCATATAGTGAAGGAATGGGAGAAGACCAGTTGGCTCTGTTATTCGTCGACATAGAAGTAATAAAAGATCTATGCTACATAGAACATAATATGTCTCAGTTTCAACCACTGGGACCGGGGTAGATGGATATTGCAGGCTATGTGAAACTCATTGGTTTAAATCCGTATTTATATCATAAAATTAAAAATATATTTAATATGCATTTTTCCGAATGCCTTTTGAACCATTGAAAGAAATGCAAACGCAGTAATCATTCTTTGGAGACCCAATCAGGCATATCTCTGAAAATAGAATTTTTAATCCAGGAGGAGTTAAATTATAATGCCAAGCAGAACATATGCAATCTAACGATAATTGGTGTAAACAAAATTTGTTTTCTTAAATATGCTTACTTAAGTATTATTTTTCTAACAAGTGCTTAGGGAAAGTTATTAGTATTGTATTATTAAAGATATTTTGTTTGATAAGCTGATTTTTTAATGCCCAGTATGATTACATTTTGTCTCAGTTACACTGAACACTGTGAACTATATACCTTTTCAGAGAAACCTTCCAAATGCATTTGCCAATTAAAGCCAGCCAAGGAAGAATTCTCGACTTCAGGGAGGAAGTGTGAGCACGGGAAACACAAAATATCCTTGAAGATTGCAGCAGAGCTGAATGTAGTTTACTTGCTAATAAGTCTTACCTAACCATGTAATTGGGGGACATGGGAACACTGTAATTATCCACTACGGGACTGGATTTATACCCAGACAGCAGATACATTAGTCATTGAAAAATAATAAAGGAAGCAAATAACCAACAGTAAAGCTTAGATTATTACTTCGAGGATCATGGAATGATTACAGGCAAAATTGGAGATATAAAATATGGATTTTTCTACTTTCATAGGAGTCTATTACTTTGAATGCCTGAAAGTACCTATTGGTCTGTCTACCCGTCTGTCTTTCTGCATTTCATAGCTGTCTGTTATTCAGTCTAGTCACAGCAAAATAATACATAAAATTATACACCAATGAATGGATGCAGACAACTTGTAGAGCTTTAGATTACAGAGGGGAATAGTTGAACCTTTTGATATTGCAAAAGAATATAATAAGATATATATTATTCATTGAGTGCCAGTGCCAGGGACAAAAGGCATGATGGACTCCTGCTATTCACCAGCTGCATATTGCAGAAATAAAAAATCCAGAACAGATTATGGTGGTTATTCAAGGCTTGCCCTATAGGGGTTATTCAATGAGCAGCGACTTGGCCACCGAATTGCACCGAAAAGTGAATTTCCCCATACGGTGCAATCTTGTGGAAACTGGCTATTCAAAAAGCTGGCGATTCGCCAAGTATTGGCAAATTGACAGTGAAATATGGTGATCTTTGGCAGCAGTGAAATCCCCATAGAGAAGTAATTCGGTGTTCAGACAACACTGAACAGCACCGAAATGCCAGTGAAATGCCCAGATTTTCGGTGGTTTCATTCGACAGGTTTAAACAGGCGAACCCCATAGGTTTCAATGTGGAAAAAAATTCCTTGTTTTTCCTAAATATTTATTCAACCATTTACTCTTTTCATTTGCAGCAAAAAGAATATTTTTTAGAAAAAAAATTAACCTCCCTGGCGGTCTATTTATTCAGCAAATTGTTTGCTGAAAGCGGTCAGTTTTTTGGTTTTGGTTTTTGCCCCCCCTAGCGGCATCCCGAGTGTGACTCGGGGTTAAATTCCTATGTTGGAAGCTGGTAACCCCGAGCAACACTCGGGATGCCGCTGGATACATCACCTCTCCCTGCGCTCCCTCGATGTCCCCAGCTGCCTCCTCCGGCGACCGCGACCTTATACTTCCTGGTCCCCTCCTCACGAGAAGGAATCCAGGAAGTAAAACGCTGCGATCGCCGGAGGAGACTGCAGAGAGAGGTAATGTATACAGCCCGAGTGTGTCTCGGGGTTACCGCTCTCAGCAGTGAAATTTAACCCCGAGACACACTCGGAAACACCACAAGGGAGGTTAAGCATTTTTCTGGATTTTTTCGGCGACATTTTTGATTCGGATTTTGTTTTTAAATGGCGTCTTTTTTTTCTGTAACAGAACTTTTTATTGTTATTCATAGGACCTTATATCTTATTTCCAGGCATTTTCATGTACTAGTTTTTTTTTAAAACGCCTTTTAAAAGTTGCGGGGGGGGGGCAGAGCTGACTGCCAATGGAGCTGGTCGCATTCTGCTGAGATTCCAGGGATTTCCCGTTCTATTTGCTGTATATAGCGACCCATCGTCGGCTGAAGAACCTGGCGTGCAGGAGATTGCTTTGGGTGACCTGCTTCCCTGAAATTGGTCGTTTTCAGGACTTTCTGACTCCATTTGGGGTACTTTCTGGACTCTGGCCTGTTTTTGTGGCCTATCCCAGGCGGCCATTTTTGAAGCCTGTCTCATGGCGCAGGGATGACCCGCCCTCCCCCTGTGAGCTGCGGGTCCGGGATGGCATACCACGACCGATACATGGCTTGGCTACAAGAGGAAGGTGATCGGCCACTCACACGTGGTGATGTTTGGCGCCTCGTGGATGTGCTGCGGGCCTGTCAGGAGGCGGATGCTCCATTTGGAGGTGTATCAGCGAACCCCATATAAGTGACCTGTGTGGTTCCATGTTCAGACGCACCGAGAGAGGAGGGATGGTGTACCGGAGGTGATGTACATGGTGGTGGGCTTCCACTGGCTGGCTGCACTGCCCAGACAGGGGTGCCCCGACTGGCCTCTTTGTCTTTAGGGGTGGTTCCTATGTCCCGGGGGATCTGCTTACCTGCTGCCTGTCAGCCCCTAACGGAGATCTCCTGGATGGATCACGGGCCCCTAACTGATCATGCGGACCCCAGAGTGGCGGATAGTGCCCCCTGTGCGCTGCTGTCGACGGCCTGGATGCCTCCTGAGCTGCTACTGCAGCTCCCGGATCTGGTCCTTAGCGAAGAAAGGGGAACTAGCGGTGGAGATAGCTTGCAGTGGCATTTTGGCGACTTATCCTCTCCAGTGGCATCGGGGATTCCTGGTAGCGCTCGCAGGACATTAGTCTTGAAGGTTTACAGTGATGGAGCACTGGATGACCCGTTGTATCTTGACAGTGGCTGAAACGTACCTCCCCCCATCCTGTTGGCTTCCTCCATTGCTGATTCTGGACTTGTGACCTGCACCCCATTTATTGCTACTACCACCCCGCTTTAGATATCTGATGACTCCCCTACACCTACTTTTTCCTTCCCATCTTGCCCTCCCTTCCCCAGGTTTGCAGGCTGATGCAACAGAGTGTGCCTGGGGCTGCTGCCACCTCGTCTCCCCCTGTTATATACATCTTTCTGCTGATTCCTCTGCCGTCTCTTATTTTTGTTTCTATTACCTGAAGAGACCCCTCCACCCGGGGATGACTTTGTGGACACTTGTTTATGTTATTTAACGCAGTGTTTTTAATCTGTCTCCTAGCTGAGCATGTTACTTTGATGACTTCTACACCCCCATTTTCCCTCCCTTTCCCCTTGTTTTTACTTTTTACACACCACCTCGTGCTGCAGATCCCCTTCCCCCTTTTTTTTTCTTTTATTACTTTTTCTTTTGGCGTTTGGGGCCAACTCAGGGTGTGCCATTGTGGCAGCCACCATGGCTCTGCCCGCCATACCTGGCCCTCGAGTACCCCGGCCTTGTGACCTGCACATTTCCATGGCCTCCTACTTTAGGAGCGAGCCAGGAAAGTCACATACTTGGCCTTTGCCACCTTTTTTTTTTTTTGTTCTGGAGCACTTTCTGGTGTGTCTCCCCCCCCACCTTCCTATTTGTTTATTGTTTTATTTCTTGCTGAATAACTGTATGATGGTCCTGCGTCCACACTTTCATTTATTTTAACTAGCTGATTGTACCGCTGACGTTCTTTCAAGATAAAAATTTTGAATATAAAAAAAATAAAAGTTGCATTTTTTTTTTGTTTGTTTGTTTTGTAACCCCTGTTCGGTGGCTGGTCGGTTTTGTTTGGATGCGTTCGGTGGTGTGTTCAACGGTTTTTCGAATCGATTCAGTGTTTTTGCGGTGGGTTATTTAATCGATTTGGCGGTGGTTTTCGTTCGGTGGTTTTACGGCAGTTTATTGCTGTGTTTTTGTTGCATTGATTTGTTGTACTTCGGGGATCCTGCGGGCAATTCTGAATTCACCGCAGCGTCGGTGAAGTAAGGGTGCTGAAGTGCACTGAAGGAGAGAGCACTGACATTTTGGTGCTCTCTGAATAACCCCTTAAATTGCAAACACTGTTGAAAATCGCTGGTGTTGCAATCGTGACAAACACTGGTATTTCACAATGGGAAAACAAAACTGTTGCAGCGAAAGCTTCACTGAGAAGCTTCTCCTACCGCTTTCTGCATTTCCCTTTTTAGAAAGGCTGGCTTTTTGTCCTCGTTGCAAAAACGGTGATTTTTGCCAGTGTTTGCTACTTCCGGCATTCCTTGAATAAGCACCGTAATCTGTTCTGGACGTTATTCTTGTTCTTCTGCAACATGCAGCTGATGATTATGACTAGCATGAGTCCATCACGCCTTTTGTCTGTCTTCTCCAGTATAAAAGTGGATGAGACCTTAATGGCTTGGAGAATGTCTCTGTTTTGAACTAGCACTACAATGTGAATATCGCAATGTAAGAATTGATGCTGACCCTTTGCATATTTTTTTTCTATTTCACTTGGTGATTTTATACCACTTTCAAAATGATAATTCTGCTACACTAATGTAGCGTTTGGAAAAGCATACAGATTTGCAAGACGGTGCAATAAGAACACAGTGACAAGCTGTTGTGCGTAGAGGACATACAGTGTATATATGGCGTTCGTACATACAGCCAGTCAGATGTTTGTTTGTGTAGAAACATTATTATTCACTAAGAATAATTATTATTATTATTATCATCCTTTATATAGCACCACATATTCCGCAGCGCTTTATAAGATCAGTGTACAAGGGGTTGATACATTGGAAAACCACTCATGGATGATACGGCCTGACTCGTGGGACCCTGTTCCCAGGGAACTTACAATCTATGAGAAGTACAAGTATTTTTGTGAGGTAGGCGCCTCCATATCGTTAGGTGTCTTGCTCATGAACACTCGCTGGTGGTGTCTTCTGAGTGGGATTGAGTCATCGTTCCATGATTGTAGAGCAGCGACCTGGTGGTTAGGTTGAACATGCTTCTCTACAGTTGTAGTGGAGGGATGTGCTGAACGGGATTTGACTTGCTTCTCCACGGTCAAAGGGTAGAGATGTTACCACTGGAATCCACAGCCTATATTGTGTGGTAGGCAAGTATGTAGCATTAGGTGTCTTGCCCAAGGACACTTACTGGAGAGGTGCTCTGGCCAGGATTTGAACCTGGGTCTCCACGGCTATAGAGAAGTGATGTTACCTCTACCAGTCAGTACATTATGATTATGAGTGTGAATCTCCACTGGCACACCAGTGATGCTGACATAGGAACAAATAGGCCCAAAAACCTAAGAAATGTCATAATCACATGCTGATTGACAGCTTTCAAGGTGGAGGGAAGATCTTCTATTTGAAGAGCCATCACGGTGATTATGTATGGGTATGGGGAGGGATGGTATAGGGTACAAATGGTATAGAAATACTACAGGTTATACCCTGCACAGTGAACAATCTAGAAGTGGGTTCACATCTAGCAGAATCATGGCTCCTTCTCCTCAAGAAAGTGATTTGATTCTGCAATTGCAGGATCTTTCACCACCAGCTTTTAGGAGGTGCTAACCTTTGGCTCTCTGCATCCCAACGGTAATTTGCACCTGCACTTTTTAATCCTTCACTTATCGAATTGCCAATTAACCACTTGGATGCTGAGGACGCGCTCAGCGCGTCCTCAGCATTCCCGCTGGTATGCGGAGGACGCGCTGAGCGCGTCCTCCCATTGGGGTCAGCGTTCGGCCGCCCCCCCGGTGCGGGCTGACATCCTCGATGTCAGCCGCGCATCCGGGACCGCAGCCGCCGGAATTAGGTGTCATCGCGGCAGCGCGATGACACCTAATTCAGGCGCCCCCCCCGCATGTGCGGAGGAGGCGCCTGAAAGGGAGGGGGGGAGGTCCTTCGGACCTCTCTCCCTCCCGATCGGCGGCTCTGCGGGGGTTAACCCAGGCATCATTTGGAAGGGCACAGCCTGCCCTTCCAAATGGTGCCTGGCATTAACCCCTGGGGAGCTGGATCGCGAATCGGCGCTGAAAAGCGCCGGTTCGCGATCCTTTCCCGGAGCTGGCCGACATCTTGGATGTCGGCCAAGCCTCCGGGAACTCCCCCTGAGGACTGGCGTCATCGTGCGTAGCACGATGACGCCAGTCCTGGACTTAACCCCTAACTGCCACCAACTGTGGAGATAGGGAGTTCCAATGAACTCCCTATCTCCCGATCCGTGGCAGTTAGGGGTTAATGTTTGGTATGGTTGGATCGGCCAGAGCATGGCCGTTCCAACGATACCAAACACTACTGTGAAAAATGTTGTAAAAAATAAATAAAATGAAAAATAAAAATAAAAAAGAATTTAAAAAACAAATTATATAAAAAAAAACACTTTTTTTTTCTTTTTTTTGTTTTGTTAATGCAGCAATATTGTTCCCATTTCAATTATAATGTGAACAATGATGCTGCACTAACGATTTTTGTATGCGGTGCGTTTGTTAAAAATCACGTAATTTTCCCCAAAAAAAATGTAACGAGACCCCATCTCTAATTTTTTTAACAAGCGCACCCCATACAAAATATAACCGCAATTGCTCGCATGTTAAAATGTGAAAAAAAACACTTTACACATTGTAAATTATTGAAAATACATATTTTATTGCATTTTTTGTTATAATATACAGACATGACATAACGTATACATATAATAATGACATATTATGAATCTACCGAGTCTGACGGAAAGAACGATATATAATATGTCTGGGTCATATACTAAAATAAGCCTTCAAAACACGTTTAAACATGATGCGCAAAACCGGTAAAAATGACCTCAGCACAGGGGCGGGAAAAGCCTCAGCAGCGAAAGGGTTAATGATTGAGCTCCCCGTGTTAGGTATAGGATGCGCAAAGTAGACTAAGATCACGCAAGCGCCGATGCGCAAACGGATTTCACCCTGGTGTAGAGTCAGAAATTTAATATGAATGTCAGCCGTTAAACTCACTTATCCTAGAGGTAACGATTACTTATCGAGATGCTACATTAGCACCAACTATACAATGGAGGTCCATATGTTTTGACTAAATCCACTACCCTTCATATGATTTTAAACACCCTAAAGAAACTCAAAGAATGTACGAAAAAGAAAAATGAGGGTGTATAGTACATTATGTACAAGGGCGCAGTGGAATTCAACTTGCTAAAACTGTTGCAAGATCTTTTCTAAATTTCCAGTACTCAATGATGCAAACATGTTAGACTGAGATAAATCACCGCTTGTAACATTTTCCTCTTGGAAAACCACATATGAGACTAAATGAGACATTTTATATATATAGTAGCAAACAGTCATAGGTACATTTCCTTTAGAAGATCCCATTTGTCTTGTAACCAGAACAGATTTTGACAGGCAAGAATGATTGCAATGTTTCATGTTATATTAAAATGAAAAAAGAGCTGGTGTACATACAGAGTAAAGACAAGTAAAACACAACACTTGATAATGCAAATATATTGAAAATATTTCATCTATAACAGCATGGAATCAAGCACAAACCCCTTCACTACCAAGCGACCCCCCCCCCAAAAAAAAATTCAGGAACCAGTGGTTTTTCAAAAAATCATTTAAATTAATTATACAGTAAGAAATATTTGAGCATATTCTCAGTGTCTTCCGTACTGTAATAATCAGTTTGGCAGGCAGATGTTGCCATCTACTGGCCAAATGGAGTTACTGCAGTTAGAGCTGCAGCTCCTGGTTCCCTGCATTGGCTGCTGAAAGGCCAATAATGGCATTCAATTAGATGATTTTAGACAGATTGGGCATTATACCCACAGGGCTAAAACTTTGGGGCACCTTATGCAGCCCAAAACCAAGCACAATTCATTTGCAGCAAACAGATTTCAGTGTTTGTCCTGCACAGCTGCAGATCGAGATAACTCAATATTGTGCACCTGATGGTGCCTTTGAAGAATCGAGTTATCTAGATCTCAGTAGTGAAGGGGTTAAGAATATAGGGCAGTATTACAATGTTGGTGCTAACTTAACCAGAGCTGTTGTAAACTTAAAACTTCCATAGGCTATAATGGCTCTGGGAAGTTTACAACAGCTCTGGTTAAGTTAGCACCAACTATGTAATATGGCCCATATTGTTTTAAAAAAACACGTTTTTTTTTGTTTTGAGAAAGTATTTTACCCAGATGGATACATTGAGATTTCTCTCGTTTTCAAGTATGTCCTGGGTGGCGAGTACGAACATGGGTCTCCACAGTCTCCATGGTTATAGAGCAGTGATGTTACCTCTACTCCACCCAGACGGTATTTACTTATGATTCTATGGCGCAGAGGATAAAGAGATAACCCCCCCCCCCATTGGACCCTATCAGAACAGGAACCTTTGAACAAATACCCAGTGTCCATCTGCAGACCCTAACTTGCACATGTTTTTATAGAGCTCTCACTTGTCTCAGTGTGCTCCAGCAGGTGCTGCCTGTGGCTGTGTGCAGCACTCCTGCCAGCATTGTGACTCGCCCTTAATAGAGTTGATAATAGGGAGGTTTAAAGCCTTTACAAAGCAAAACAAATTGACAAACCTCTTTATTAGAAAACTGAAATGGGTTCCTTATCAGCTTGATCCCAGAAGTGTCCATAGAGATACATGAAAATAGTATTACTGTTGTCAAAGAACATGATAACCGCTAAATATTCACTTGAAAAAAGCATGCATTAAGGTTACAAAATTCATAACATCATTCTAATGTTGAGTATACATTAAAAGGAAATACAGCCCACAAATATTGAAAGGGATTTGCAAACATTTAATCCTTTCGCTACCAGAAACTTGTAAACTCAATTTTACGCTGAAATGCAATAAATACCAATACATTTTGCATATAACTTCACTTTTGCATGCCTTTTAATACACATTTATTAGTGTGACAGATCTTAGATCTCATATCTGTCAATGCCGCTTCCAGGACGGACCCGTCCGGTGTTCTCCACAGCAGGCCTCCTGCCCTATTCTCAGTCCTTAGATGAAGCTTAAGGACTGGGACATGTAGAGAGCCTGCTAGCATCCCCCAGAAATAAAATGAGGATGTATATCTGGAGGTTTTCAGGCTCAGAATGGAACTCTTTTAATTGGGGACAGGCACACATATTTATAAGGTCAAACACCGGTCGTTTACATACACAAAGCCTGACCCTAGAATGGAATAAACATTCGCTCAACATTCCTAGACAGACAGGACAATGGCAATCGTGATGAAATACAGCAGATAATGGGACAGTGTTTGACTGACGCAGCAGATTAACAAACTGGTCAAAAATAAACAGATATTAACACATTTTCTATGAAAATTACTTATGCTGGCATAATATTGTCTTGGCTTCAAGCACATGCAAAATTACCCTCTCACAACAAGGGTCTACAAAGATGAGTTCAAAGCCCATAGACCAGAAGGAAATGAGTTTTGATTGGCTGGGGGTACCACTTGAAGTAAATTAAATTCTGTGAATAGTGGCATTTACAGTAAATGCGGCAAATTCAAAGTTTATTTTTACATTTTTTAAGTGCACGCATGTGTGTGTATGTGGTTGATTTCTGGCTTCAGAACTCCCTTTCAATCGTTAGTAATTATTTTTACAGAATATAATCGTCAGGATTTTTTATCTGGTGTTTTTTTTGTAATCCTAAAATGGAAAGTGTGAATCAAGTCTATCTTCCGAAAAATACAGTTTTCCGGAAAAATTCCAAAGGCAAATTTGGACCAAATAAATATGAAATACGTTTCCCCTTTGGGCCTCATTCACACGATACGCGTTGTTTAATTTTTTTTGCGTATGTGCGCGTATATCCCCGCACATACGCGCCTAATAAAAAAGTGCGGTTTTTTTACATCCCTGGCATCGAGTGTGTCTCGGGGTTAACTTTCAGTGCTGAAAGCAGTAACCCAGAGCCACACTCGGGCTGCCGCAGGATACATTACCTGTCCCTGCGCTCAGGGCCGGATTAAGATCTCTATGGGCCTGGAGCTGAATATTTTGGTGGGCTTTTTTCGTAATTTAGTGAAATGACAACATATTTTAGGCTATTTAATATTGCATATGGAGGTATATCTAAGCAGGTAGATACTGTTTGAGTAAATTTCCAGACTGCAATCATCACAGCGTGTAAAATTATTTTTTCATATTTTATCATCCAAACCTCTGGTTATATATTCTATAGGGAATTCTTGTTAAAAAAAAATTAAATGGGAACCTGTAACTGCATTTTTCTGAGAAAATATACAATTTTAGCCAAAAAATGTGATATTTCCCATGTGCTTTGGATAATGGTGTTTTATGAATAGTACGACTATGAATAAAACACTGTCCTTGCTCCCAACGTGGGAAAAGAAACGGTAATGGCAGTGGTATTGCTAATTTTATACGTGACAAATGGACAATACCATCGCTTTGGAACAAAAATAAAGTTTTTTGTTTTCTTTTTCTTTTAGATTTTACATTGTCATGTTTGGTATCAATGCAAAGGCCAGACTCTGTCCTGTCTGACACGACACCTCAGTTGACCTTGTGAGGTGTAAAGATTAGTGGCGCAGGGTTCCAAAGCCCCCAGTGCACTTCGCTGCATTGTGGCGATTTAGGTTCTTGATGTAACAATTCGTACTAATGGAGTGTACCATCACCTCCACGCTTGTTAGTGACATGAAAAATGAGATGGTGAGTTACTGCAGCATCATTGTTCCCTTTATAACTGAAAAATATTGCTGTGTTAGAAAGAAAAATAAAAAAATATTTTTTATTTTATTTTTATTGTTACATAAAACCTGGTCATGTTTGGTATCATTGGAAAGGTCATGCTCTGACCTTTCCGGTGATACCTCACATGACCCTGTAGCTGCTATGGAGGTGGATATATAGTGGTCCAAATGCCCATCAATGCAGACAAATTTATCTTTTCTGTGGGCCTATTCTGGGGCATGGGCCTGGAGCTGCTGCTCCATCTGCCCCTATGTTAATCCGGCCCTGCCTGCGCTCCCTCACTGATCCCCGCTGTCTCCTCCGGCGATCGTGGAGTTTTACTTCCTGGTTCTCTTCACGTGAGAAGGGAACCAGGAAGTAAAACTCCGCGATCGCCGGAGGAGACAGCGGGGATCAGCGAGGGAGCGCAGGGACAGGTAATGTATGCAGCCCGAGTGTGGCTCTGGGTTACTGCTTTCAGCACTGAAAGTTAACCCCGAGCCACACTCGGGAACACCGTCGGGGGGTTAAACCTGTTAAAGTACGCGTGTATACGTGTGCGTATACAAGGCAAACACGCGCAAAAACAGAGAAATATGCTGCCGGACGCAGCTCGGTTCCATTCTGTTTTTGCACGCGTTTACGCAAAGCAAATATACGGCTCCATACGTTGCTATGTATATGGAGCCATTTATTTACATATATTCCATATAGTACAATATGCTTATACGCGTGTACGTGCGTTTCAGTGTGAATGAGGCCTTAAGGTTAATGCGTGCTTTATTTTAGCACAACTTGCCATAATTTCTATTGTAAGGTAATAGGATTTTAATAAGAATATGCATTTAAACCAGCATCATCTTCCCCTTTCTTTTGTATATCTAACTCATTTGCTGTTATTTATCTAACAGTTAAATTTAGCAGCTGTGGTATATTTCACACACAACAATATACCATCTGTTGTAGTTTAGGGGATAGTTCACATGAAGCATGCTCTTGCGTGTTCAGAGGTTACTCCGGTGCAGCTTATAACATAATTATGTCATTATCTTCTCTCAAAATATGTATCTCGTCTCCAAGAGACGTATTTTGGTTCTTATTGTCAAAAATGCTACTTTTTCAATTTTTCGTATTTTTTTCTGTTTTTACTTCTCCTTACATTACCTTTCCACTGGGCATAACCTGAACTGTTGCCTAAGAAAAAATGAATACATGATTCATCACTACAAAAAAGATTAAAATATTAATAATTTATTCACAGTTTAGTAAGTTATTTTAGCATAGGTTATACCCATAATATTTGATTATGCTAATATTATTCTAATGAAGAAGATCCAGGGCAGTGAGTAAGATGGTATCTTTGTATGTGACTGTGCGTGATTTTATTGCATTAGTAGTAATAAAGCCAATATGATAAAATAAAATAAATAGGATTAATAACAATGTCATAATGCATTTGTATCTGCTGGAAATGACAGATACAGTAATGATATTGTAATACGTAGTTAGTTATCATTTCTTATTTAGTGTTAAGAGAGAGGTGGAATATGATGATACTAAAACTAGACTTGAAAAAGCAAAGTATTAAATTAGAATAATTGCACAGCTGCAGAATATACACATGCAGAAATAATATATTCACGCAGGTAATTAAACACCTTGGGCTCTATTACATTCTTCGCGCAAAAATGTGCGCGTGCGCAAAAACGCATTAACGCGAGGGGAAAAACCCTTCGCGCTGAACGTCAAATTACGACGTTCGCGCACAAAATGCACGTTAACGTCTAACGCGAGTTACCCTGCGCGAGTGAAAGTTCATGCGCGCATCCCATACTTAACATTGTGAGCGAAAATGCGTTTGTGCACTGGTACGCAGCTGGTATTACAAACTATACGCAACTTTTTACGAACGACGTTTGAGCACATAATTTTAACGTCTTTGAAAAGCTGGTGGTAACGGCAAATCTGAACGTTGTGGCCGAAACGAAATACACCAGCACGAAAAGAAAAAATACAGCACAGTATAGTTACACATTCTACACATACCCAAACAATAAATTTTAAATTGCTGCAGCGCATATACTCAGATTGATTTTGACAGGAGCAAAAACTGAACGGGAGACAATTGTGGTTCTTAATTCTGATTGCCCACCGATTTCTGCGTGCAGCGTTAATTTGCGCTCGTTTTCGCGCGATATTTTCGGACGGATGAAAAAATGCGCTCGGATCGTAATACCAGCGTTAATTTATGCGCGTTAACGTTTAATGCTGAGCGCAAAAAAATTGCGTTGCGCCTACGAATTTGCGCAGAGATTGTAATAGAGCCCCTTGTATCTAACATACACATTAGCCTTATACTGAAGTCCGGCCCATTTTTTCTAGATAAGTATAACCTGATTAAAGAGGGAAAAACATGATGGATACAGTACATGGAAGATTCTGCGTAGAGAAACCTGGCATTTCCATTGAATTATACTGTTTGACGCTGATTAAGCAATGTAAAGAAATCCAAGTAAAAAAAAAGTGCTCTGGGTTTACACATCGTTGTTCCTATGTATGTATAGTTAGGACTTAGCAGCTATGACTTATATAAATTGCAAAAAACGGGATAAAGAATTTATAGCATATACACTGCATGGCTAAAAGAAGTCACACACTCTAATATTTCATTGGACTTCCTTTTGTTTTGATTACAGCACGCATTAGATAAGCTCACGCAATGTCACACCATTTATTTCCATCCAGAGTCGCATTAATTTGTGGCCAAGATCTTGTATTGATGATGGGAGAGTCGGAGCGCTGCGTAAAGTCTTCTCCAGCACATTATCACATAGATTCTCAATGGGGTTAAGGTCTGGACTGTGCTGTGGCCAATCCATGTGTGAAAATGATGTCTCATGCTCCCTGAACCACTCTTGCACAATTTGAACCTGATGAATCCTGGCATTGCCATCTTGGAATATGCCCACTGTGCCATCAGGGAAGAAAAACCCATTAATGGAAAAACCTGCTTATTCAGTATAGTCAGGGACTCAACTGACTTTCTTGTTTGGGCACATAACGTTTCCGAACCTAGACTCGACCAATTGAAGCAACTCCAGCTCATAACAGGCTTGTAAAGTAGAAAGTGACTTTTTTTTGACCAAGCAGTGTACAGTACATGATATTAGAAATTAAAGTATTGTTTGGATACAGCTTCTATATCATAAGGAAGAAAATTAACTTAATGGGCTTTGAGGCTCTGGTAAATAAGGAACATAAGCTCAAATAACTGTTACAAATAACAAAGGAATAATACACTGCTTCCATAGGTGTCCAATATGACCTCACAAGTGGTACAGAATAATATTTCATTGCCTAGGGCAGTGATGAACATTACAATTTTCACTTCACATTTTTGAACCTACATAGCCCATGATGAAGAGCCATCCTTAAGGCTTCATTGGGTATGTTCTTAAACCTGTTGGGTATACAAAGGTTAGCCGTCACTGCCATGGGGCACTATTCCCTGGTTAAAGCTAAAATGTGGACACTAAAGGGGAAAATCTGTGCCTGCAGTTTTCCTAGTAGCGTCCCAATTTTAGCGTGATATTCTGGGGCAGGCGGTACTTCGGCAACTTGCCCCGGAACGCAGTGTTAACTGCTGGGATACTTGAGGTAGTGCTTGCGCGCTGCCCGAAGTATCACCTCCTGGAGTCCTGAATTCAGGCCGTCTCTCGGCATCCAATGGCACGAGGCTCACGCCGGCTGCGGGGAGAGGCCAAGGGGGCCCATTGAAGACAGCGGGCGTACCTGTACGCCCTGTGACTTCAAGACCCACCCACTGCACAGACTTACTCATCCAAACGCTATTGTTAGCGTTCACTAAGGAATAGAGCCCATATAGACTTGCGATACGCAAGACAACATCAATTGTTCATTCATCACGTTGATTGGCTTAATATTCTGTTGTATTCTTAAATTACTGGTTTAAAATATTTAATATATGATGAGAGTTAGCAAAAAATAAAGATGGCGAGTACAGATAACACATATATATATATATATATAATGGTCCACTCATATAAAGTGAGACACAGTCAGGCAGTGGTAGGGGTATTTTGAAATTAAAATTAAAAGTGAAAAGGATACATATTCATTCTGAATTACATTTGATTGTTGAAATGTGGCTTGGCACAATGTTTACGTTCTCCAAATTGTTCGAATGTGATCCCTGAAGATTGGAGTTTGTTTCTTGGCCAGCAGTGCTTTATGAGAACACATGTGCTCTGCGTCAGCAGTGCCAGGAATGGATACACGCCCAAGACATGCTATGACTGGCATAAGATCAAAGTTACAATGCTTGATGTAGGTGTTACAGAGTTAAATAATGGATCTGTTTCCCATGGCTGGCAAGTATGTTTCTGTTAATTGTGTTAATAAACAGCTGTGACTGCTCCCATCCTTACTGCATGCATGTACTCTCTGAATTTATGACGGGGCTTTAGCCTTACGTAAGGGTGTCGTTGTTTATCACTTTTGTAAAGGAAATTCATATTACAATCAGATATATGGTCTATATTGATTACAATCATGCAGAAATATATCATGCTGTATATATGAAGCACAGCACTGGGACAAATTCTAGATGTCAGAAGAGGCACATCTCTTGTAGTTCTAGATGAAATGTCCTTAAAAGAAACCTCTTCTTTACCACTTACCTCTTCTTAGAATGGGTAGTAGTAGAAAGTGAGAGGCCGACTCACATTTCCTACATCAATCTCCACAGGAGCCAACACACTGTTCCACAGGTTTGTGTTTCACATTTACCTAGTGGAAACGTTGGTCACTGGCTGCAGAATGTGAGGAGTGCTTTCCCATTATACGCTGCAAACAAAAAAAACTTTTTATTGGTGTTTTTGGAAATTTATAAAAATATATCATTTAAATATTCCTGCTTACAAAAGAGTTAATACTAATCTGCAGCAACAATCAGGAGCCCAACAATTCACCTCTCTTTCCAACTGGATCACAGTAGTGGGAGGGAATATTGCCACTTTGTTCAGTGTTGAGGAGTATGCGTAAAGAGAGTGAGGTTATTATATAAGGAGGTATTAGAAAACAAGACAAAAGTGCATTCAACAAAATGGTAAAAATGTAAATTATTTGCAAAGATATAAAGAGGGTCATGATGAGGTGGGTAGTAGATGGAATAAAGTTTGAACTCATGCTCCACATCGAGGGCTAACATTCCCCGTGCAAGGTGCAGACCCACCCATGTTGGGGTATGCTGCAGGAGGTGACGGTCCTATGTCCTGGTGCACACATCTCTTGCATTGTTTGCAGAGTGTGCATCAGAGAATGCATTCCTACAGTTACAGCTGCCTTCTGACCAGTCTCACCTGGGAGAAAGTTTCTCTGCCAAGTTGGTTTTGGTCCTGCAGCGGTTCAAGCAAAAGTCATTGGTGGCCTTGCATAAGATTACTGTCCAGGAGACTGAACCAATAAGATGATGTATCCTTAATTTAATATCCACATGTGAAGCATTGATTCATCCAAGGAGAAGACCCCACTATGAGGTTGGACCAAGCCCTGAGGACTAAAACCCCACTTCTTCTAAGCAAGAATCACAAAAGCACCGAACATTCATGTAAGGGTCATATTAGGAGCTTTATAAAGGACAATTTGTCACACAACATTCCAACTCCTAACTGGAGCATTTCTCAACTATCCTCAACTGAGTACATCATGGAATAATTACTGTGTACAACAAAAGCTCTCCTTGATACAAATAATGAAGAACATATGCATAATATATCTCTTTTATTTCTCTAGAATCTAGTTTGTTTACAATCAATAAACAACCAAAAATTTCAAAAGAACCTTGCAACAGGGACGTGCATTCAGGGGTGGCAGGGGAGGCAGGGCCTCCCCTGCCATTCCAGTAAATTAATGTGCTCATTGTGCTGCAATGACATGTACTGTATGTATAGTTAATCTGTAAATAAAATGTTATTCATTGAAAAAAAGTTTTATTTCAAGGCTTACAATGCTTTTACATTGTGCAGGAGCATCAGATGTATTTCCCCAAAAGTTCATATGAATTTCTGAGCTTTAGACACAATACAAGAACCATTTAATTTTCAGCCGTAGCCATACAGCTGTGGTCATCTTTACACAGAGGTCAATGAGCTTCACAGCAGATTTAGATGTTTTTAATTCTTTCTTTCTGTCCAGTGTTTTGCCAAAACCTTCTGTTGGGCACATAATTCTACATCGAGAATTATTAAACCTTTCTCCTCACAGATAAAGCTTTAATGTAAATAATATTAATTCGCTGTGACTTTCCGTATGGAATAAATATATATTTATTTATATTATTTTTTATTTGTATATATCCAGGACATTCTTGAAAACAAGAGAAATCTCAATGTATCCTTCCCGGTAAAATACTTTATGAATAAATAATTTGTCATTTGTTTGATGTATCATTCATGGGCAGACACAGAATAAAAATATAAAATAAAACATAAATCCAATGTATATATAATGAGAGAGCGAAGATTATAATGATAGCCTGACAGAAAGTCAACCAGTGTGGCAGAACCACAATATCAGGTGGTCCTTCTATATATGTGGCTCATTATTTCTTTTTTTTAAGAGAAGTATCAACTGCATACCGTTTATTGCCTTTTCACCAGCTTCTGTACCGTGTAACTTAGATAATGTAATGGGTTAGCCTATTAACTCATAGTATTTCCAGTATAGTCTGCCAAGCTCCCCATGTGATAAAGAAAATATAGAATATATCAGGACAAGTGGTCTTAGCTAGTGCGTATAAGTGGACAGGGGACATACAGGAAATAGAACACCATTTTTCTTAAATTAACTGACAGGAAATGACACACAGCAAGCCTTATGTATCTGTGCTCTGTTGGGGAAAGCACGGAGAACGCGAGATCAGCAGAGAGAGGGAAAGAAAGGGTGAGCTCAACAAAGTTCTTCCTATACGCCGAGTGGTGCCAGATCTCAGTAGGTGAGAATGATGAGATTATAAAGCATTTCCTGTGTGTGTTTTTCATTAGCCTGGTTTTTGGTTTTTTTCCAAGTGCTGTGGAAACAGAACAGAAGCCCCGACTTCAGCCAGGAGGCAACGGTCTACTCCGATGGGAATAACAGCTGCGCAAATAGGAGGGAAAACCTCACAAGGATTGTTTCCAACACCTTCCTAATGGAAATAATGATTTGCAAAGCCCAACTTATACCTTTGCCACATAATTAGTCGTCAAAATAGCTCAAGATGAAATACATCGCTTTCAGCTCCCAAATCTGTGAAATCCACAAAGACCTTAATGTTCCACTATGTCTTCTGATCGGGGAAGTACACGATTATAAAATGGGCAACATTGGTTGTAGATTAAAATTGCATTTGAATCAGTCAGCACTTAATATTCACTCCTTTAATACATTTTAATGGCTATTCCCGTTAGACGCTATATTTTTCTTTCCCATGGAATATAACTGAAATCACTGAGATCTTGTAAAAGTATGTGTAACAGCCCAGCCACACTCATTCTACACAGGAGCATTCATCTGCAGTCATGGCTACATTTGTGTGCATTGATTTCTAATAAGAACATAAAAACAGTATGGAAAATACTTTAAGGAACATTCTACCTCTTCACCCACACGCCATTATTAATCCCTACACTACCGAGATAACTCAGGACTTCGAAGGCATCATCAAGTCCAGGTATCGAGCTATCTCGATCTCCAGCTCTGAAGGACAAAAACAAATGAATGTCGTTTGCTTTTTGGCTGCAGAAGGTGCCCCCAAAGTTTTAGCCCTGTGGTCATAATGCCTGAGGTGCTAAAACTGTTTAAAATTGGCTGAGGAATGCTCTGACATATCGGGCTTTCAGCAGCTGATACAGGGAACGACGAGTTGCAGGTCAAACTGCTGTAACTCAATTAGGCCAGTAGATGGTGCCACCTGTCTGCCAAATAGGTTATTACAGTAAGAAATACACTGGGAATATTCCCAAATATTTCTTACTGACTATTCAATTAAAATAGGTTCTTCAAAAAAACACTGGTTCCTGACAATGTTTTTTTGGAAAATCACTTGCTAGTGAACGGGTTAACGGAGAGTGCCTGAAAACATATCCTACCTTTCACTCAGTGGTCTTCCTCAATGCTCTGAAGCAGCAGAAGCTGTTATGATAATTGGCACATGCATGCCACCAATCAGATGCCTCTGAGTGATTCTGCTTTGTAAACCGTGTGCAGAGTTGATCGGAACCCCAGAAGGCTGTCCTGTGGGGGCTGATTGACAGCCTTCTGGGACAGAGAGGAGACCTCCATTTTGGAAGGTTGTTACAGCTCCCAGGGACAGCTGGGACACTCAGCACACCATGTCCATTTAATTTCAATAATATACTCATGGTGTCTCCAGTGTGAATTAATGTCACACGCCTTGCACATATATCCAATGTTTTAATTTAATAAAGCTCCAGTTCCTTACCCTGGTGAGCAATGGAGAACCTATTGAAAAGAACACTTGCAATACTGCAATGAGATGCCCTTAAGGACTTGTTTTCGGATCTGAGTAGCTCATCTAGCTTCAGCACGCTTTGCATAAGGCTCTGTTCTGTAGCTACACCCTTGACACTTTACTTTCTACCTCCTACCTAACAAACCCCCTCAACTAATACCAACTGTGGATTGCTAAATTTTTCTTTTTTCTAAAAGGTGCACTTGAATTTCCCACCTTATAAGATGTTTTGTAAGAACTTTCTGTCTGTAATTTTTTCACTTGCATTTATTGTTTTATTCATTAGCACTTTTTACTTTTAATATGGTTCCTTCCTACTTTGTGTTGAAAAGAACGATAAAGCTGTTGAAACGTAAATACAAAGATTACTGTTTATGGTTTGAGATGTGTTCAACATAAGAGGAGGTACATCTCCTTAAACTCCCATTAATTTCCTTTTATTCATTTACAATCTATAACAATAACTAGGTTTTGGGTCTATTTGACTCATTCTATATACAGTATGTTGGTCCCTGTGCGGAGCGCATTATACATAGTCATAGATAAAGGTTTGAATACATTGGTCTGTTACTTATGTAGGTATTATGGTTAAGTAGTGTGTTTTCACTTCACAATTTGCTTGGATAAAATGAATACTGATGGATACTGTAATATTATAAGATCATTCATTGTACATTTACAAGGTTATTCAAAGAAATTGCACCAGTTAATTTCCCCGTACAATGCAATTTCGGAGCCATTCGGCTACTCATAAGCTGGCAATTTGCCAAATATTGGCTAATTGTCAGCGAAATATGGTGCCTGTTCGAAGGCAGTGAAATCCCCATAGAGAAGCAATTGTTAATCTATTCAAAGAACACCGAACAGCAGTGAAGTGTCATTGAAATGCACTGCTGTTCGTTGGTTTCATTCGACAGGTTTATTCAGGTGAATTCTATAGGCTTCAATGTTAACAATATTTCCGTTTCTTATCCACTATCCATTAAACTGTTTATTATTTACATTTTTTGCAGCAAAAACACAAATTTTTCTTTTTTTAGCATTTTTTCGGCAAAATGTTTTTCCCTGATTTTTTTTAAATAAACTTTTTTCGGACGCATTCGGTGGGTTTTCGGCGGCTTATCAGATGGGATCCGATGTTTGCTGGCGAGTTCCAGGTGGCTTTTCGGATCGCATCCAATGTTTGCCGGCGGGTTCCAGGCGGCTTATCAGATGGGATCCGATGTTTGCTGGCGAGTTCCAGGTGGCTTTTCGGATCGCATCCAATGTTTGCCGGCGGGTTCCAGGCGGCTTATCGGATCGGATCCGATAATTTTGGCGGGTTTTTTTCTGCGACGGATTTTGCCTGCAGTTCGGGGATTCACCGCAGGGTCAGGTAATTTGATTCCCCCAAAGTGTGGGGAACAAGAGAGCAACGAAAAGTAGGTGACATTTCGGTGCTTTCTGAAAATCCCTTAAGTTTGTAACCAGTATATAGGGAACATTTCTCCCTTGTTTGTGACCATTTGTTGTTGTGCCCTTATTTTGTGCATTGTATGATGACAGCAAATATATATATCTGGTTGTGATTGATTTATTAATTGCCTATTGATAGGTGTGGAGGATTTATTTTATATATATTTTTGTAGGAATAAAAGTTATATTTTATGTTTATACGAAGGCTGTGCTCCTCTGTCTTTTTGTTATGCCTATGTATTTGTGCAGACTTTAACAGGTCGGAAGCACCTTATGGTTAGGCTGTTTAATTAAAGTGTGCACCACACGGGCAATTCGTTCGAGAGATGTAAAATTTAAATGTGACATTTATTAAGGAACTTTGAGGAAAAGCGTTTTCAAACTCTTTCATTTGGAATATCCAAATGCAGTCACGGAAACACATTCTTATTGACAGTAATGCAGCACATTGTGTAACAATGTGTAACTTTCTTTAAAAGAACAGAAGAATTCTTGGAAACTATCTTGGAAAATATCTTCCTGCTACTGTTTTTGATGTCATATCTCCTGAGAAATCTTCTGACGATTTCCTCAATTGTAGAAAACATATCTTCCTTATTTTCCCGTAACTCATAAATTGGGTAGATTCTTGGAAATATCTGTCATAGGAACACTCACATTGTGTTCTACAATTCTCTGGGGTCTATTCGTCTGAGAGCTAATAACTTGAAAATCAACATGCCAAAATAATGTCTATATTAAAATGTACCCTCACCATTCCTGATATGCATGATATCCGAAACACATAAAAAAAGAAATCTTAATAGGACAGTCTAGGCACTGTGAAAACTCAATACAAACTGAATGGTCACAGTGACCCAAGTGTCCTATGTCTCCTCCTTCTCCAAAGGATCCTGAAGGGCTTATTCAGCCCTCCGAGTGCGCATTTTTGCTACTCCTGGAAAGGTGACAATCACTGATCATTGTGTGCTGATCTGGTTTCCAGGCAAAAGGACGCAAATGGAATGCAGTACATTCATTGCCAGTCAATAACGCTCAATGCATCTTTTTGTGATGCTATCTGTGGTTTCAATGGAAGCCTTGCCTGTAAGAGCTGGACCAGCACCGAGGACAGCACTGGATTAAGGGTGGTATTAGGCTCGTGTCAGACGAGCGCACTGCAGAGCGGAAGGAACGTCCGTGAGAGCGGACGTTCCTTCTACTCTCCGCTGCCGCTGAGTGCGCCCAGCTGTGCAAATCGCGATCCTTCTATGGAGGATCGCGCTTTGCAGCTCCGTTGACGCATTTTCTAGCGCATCAACGGATTTGTTCCCTAGATGGATGCTTGCTGCGCGTGCAGTTCGTGAGCGCGCACAAGCGTGTGGCCGACGCCCGTCTCTGCATCACGCGGCTGCGACAGCCGCCGGTAAATGCGGGCGCACGGCCGCACTAGGTGCGCTCTTCTGACACGAGCCTTATACTCACTCTAGGGGGATGCAGGGAGGGTCTGGATGGGCTAATGTTTAACCCTTTCGTTCCCTCCTTCAGTGTTAACTTTAGAGCATCACTAGCAAAGTATTCTTCAAGAGAACGAAAGACTGGGAAATATTGCGAGTGGTAAACATAAATAATTATATTTCATATTTACAGGGTGCATTAAACATTTAGTATTCCTTGAGCGTTGTACGAAAGTCTTCCAGTTGAAGTGGTAAAGGCTAAAACAGTGATTGAATTTAAGCAGGCACGGGATAGGCATAAGGCTATCCTAAACAAAAGATAAATCCAGGTAAAGTATCCATGTAATTGGGCAGACTAGATGGGCCGAAAGGTTCTTATCTGCCGACATTTTTCTATGTTTCTATAATTATAATAATTGCAGAATCATCATCTTCTGTAGTCTATACACATAGTAAGAATTTTACTGTTTTGTTTTTTTACCTAGAAGGCACTTTAGGACTAAATAATAATGATATAGATGTATATTCAGGCTTATAGTAATATAAACACTGCTACACATGTATGGACACAAGCTGAAGAAGTATTACATTTCTGAAGGACATACAACTATTTTTTCAGATCTCTTATTTACTCTTATTTAAATGTTGCATCATGGGATAAATCTACAAATTGGAAACCAGAGATAAAAACCAAACTTTATTTTTTCTTTTCACATGCAATTACTTCATACAAAGAAAAAAAAAGTGGCACGTCTTTTATAAAGAGGTTTTGTTTGTAATGCACAAATAATCTAATTACAGCTTATGCAAGTGGTAGTGTCCCTTTAATAATACCAGAAAAGAAAACTTACTGAACAGCATCAATAAATAATAATGGCTACTTAGACATATAAGCTTGGTTCCTAATGTGAGTGTATGGGTTCTCTTATGAGGGGTATATACAGTATGTTATAATACTATGTACAAGCTTGCTTATTGTTGGTTTCTTACGCTGCATTATTGGCTTTTTAGTTCAGTTTTAACCTTAATTTTGTTCTTGTTATATTTGTTTAAAGGACAGGTGTGCCTAAAATAAACAAAATACTTAATTCTAATGCAGCTTCTTCTACAGCTCCCTGGTACGAGAGGAAATAGCTCACAGGATTATTTTACATGTTGATCATTTTTACGATATTGTTTTCTCTGTCATTCTGAAATCAGCTTTGATTTGACAAGGCAATTACTGCAACACGGAGCTTAAAAGTGCATGCAAGAAAATAAGCCGTGATATAATGTGCTTGCAACTAGTATACTGTAAAGCTAAAAAGTTCTTCCATATGAATATACCTTTTACTGCATGTTTAATTTTAAGCATTGTTCTTTACAAAATCTTTCACTCAGCTCTCCTATGCCTGCATGAATATGCATAAGCAGTCTATTGTCTCTTTTAATTACGGCGGGGGGGGGGGATTGCTATTAGTGTTCCAAAAGACATCTTTGCCAAAATCACATATTTAATATGTAATTGTTTTTCCCTAATCAGACTCTCGAAATTTATTCTGCTGAATGTAAAGTCTTCGAGCTTCAGGCTAGGTAATTTCTATTTGATATAATAAAAACCTGTTTATTTTGCAGAGCACGTGATGGAAGATTCACACGACAAGATGACAGGCTTGGCACTGCAATTCACCTATCAATCGTTGACAGCGGGTAATATACTGCATGCATATAATTAGCAAGAGGTGATACCAAATTAAAACACACACCTAAAGTATCTTTTTCACATATGCATCTACTGATTTTTAAGTCGATGATAAAAAGGAAGAAAACAAACCTTACACCGAGACAGAGAAACGGTCTCAAGTTCCAACGGAACACAACGAATTGGAAACTGTTTAATGAAAGGTATAATTCATCTGCTGTCCATAACATACAGTATTCAAATGCAAAATCATATAATGTGTGATGTAAATCACTGTGTGTTTTCTTAAAGTTTATTTCCATTCTTAGTCATGAAAAACATGGCTTTGTTTTAATCATAGGAGGAGGCTCTCTTTCCTGAAAGTATCCGTTAAGTATGTTGTTAAAACTAGAATAGGCTTATAAGCAACAGACACATGCAAGTGCAGCTAAATAAAAGGGAGAAAGCCATAATGAGATTTGTAGTGATTACTTCATATAGTTTCACCCCTTCACTACCAAATGATTTTCCATAAAACCACTGGCAGGTGCCAGTGGCTTTTTGAGAATTCACTTTTCATTAATCATACATTAAAAAATCATTAGGAATATTCACAATGTATTTTTTACTTTATTAGCCATATTTGACAGGCAGACGTCGCCATCTGCTGGCTAAAAAAATGCTATTGCAGCTGGGATTTCATACTGAATCAGCTGGGGATCCATGTTTTAAAAGGTCCTAGCTGTTCAAACTGTTGCAGCACCTAGGTTGTCATGTTTAAGGTGCTAAAATGTTTGGGGCACATTCTGGAGCCCATTTGCAATGAATGAAGTTACTCTGCGTTGCTCCAGAATAAAACCAAATCTAATATACTCTATATTGCGGCACCAGCAGTGTCGCAGAAGATTCTGGAATTCTACTGTTATTTGTAATTTTGGTGCGAGAGGGGGAGCACGACAGAGGAGCTGTGAGGCTTGTGCTACAGCAGTACCAGTTTATTACACTGTCTGTGCACTGCTTTCTGAGGGACATAGTATACAGAGCCACGTGTCTCTCACTGGCTCTGTGCTTCATGTTAGAAGCTGGAACAGCACAGTGTGTCCCAGCACATCCCTCAATGGTTCTGTAGTCCACAGAGGAGCACCGAAGTCAGGGCTGCCATCAGAAATCTTACAGCCCCTTACTGAACAAGTTGTCAGGGCCCCCTTCCCTATTTCAGTAAATTAATTTATTGGTATCTTGGTGGCCGGTACAGGGTAGCATGGAGGGTCCCTTACATCTGTGGCACTTAAACAAGCTGTACAGAGATTGGTAAGGGCAAGGGTCCTTTTTCGGAATGAAACGAAATGCACATATCTAATGGGCATCATTAAT
The DNA here is from genome assembly GCA_009667805.1 of Leptobrachium leishanense. Taxonomy (NCBI): domain Eukaryota; kingdom Metazoa; phylum Chordata; class Amphibia; order Anura; family Megophryidae; genus Leptobrachium; species Leptobrachium leishanense. The sequence goes on from CM019069.1 coordinate 51,807,425, forward strand.
AAACGGAACCACCGATATCCAGATTCATAAATATCATTGATAAAAATATTCACTGCTGCCTGGTTACATGGGTATCATTAATAATTACATTCACTGCTTCCTGGATACATGGGTACCATTAATAAATACATTCACTGCCCATGGATACATAGATATCATTAACCCCAATAAGGACCACTGACATACATAGTACTTCCTGGGGAAAATTCCCCTTAAGGACCAAGGACGTACTATGTACGTCATGGTCCTTTAATCCCCCTCCCTACCTATACTCACCTCTCTGGTCCAACGTCAGTCTGGCTGCTTTGAAGACGCCCAATGGTTTTATGGGCCCCAGCACGATGACGTCATTTTTAGACACCCGGAACGATGATGTCATTTTTAGACACCCCCTGGCACCTGCAGGGGAGAACCTGAAAGGGGAAGGGGTGGGGTCCTTTGGACTCCTCTCCCTCCTGAATGGCTGCACATTAAAAAAGGCACCGCTGGAGAGGGCAGAGTCTGCCCTTTCCAGCAGTGCTTCTCTTTAACCCCTTAGTTGCCGGATCGCGATCCACTCTCGGAGGTGCATTTCTGTGAACAATATGAAAACCACATGTTCTGGAGAGCTGTTGTATCTTCACACTGATACAGTTTGGCAAATATTCCAAAATATTTTTGCACAAAAGTTGCAATTTTTTTGTACAGTTAACTTAAGAAGAGGTGATATAGTTTGCAAGTGGACATTCGAGAATGAAAAAAAATGGAAGGCGTCATACCTATTTTCCTGCAAATATTCACTTCCTATTGATCTCCCTTTAGCTGAGGCGTAGGTGATGTTTGCAAATTAAGTACATGTTTAATTAAGGAATATTCAAATCACCTTCTCATCTAACTACACAAGGCACGACGATCAGATGGGCATCATGATATATATTCTCTACGATCAATTCTAATAAGCGCAAACTTTCCTGAATACGTTTCAGATATATCTTGACATTTTAAAATATGTCCTTTTCCGTTCGGCAGACTAAACCCAGGCCGTTCAGTCCTATATCACTGTCACGGTGGTATTAGAACAGATGGCTGCTTCATCGCAAAATCAAGAATTAGGATAATTTATGCTGTTCACTCTTACAAGAATGTAGATATGAGAAGAGCTGGTAATATGCACACAGAACATGAAGTCATATATATCCCTCACATATTGATTAAAAAAAAGTTTTTATCAACTTCAAAAAAGGATTTTTAAGAACAATTACAGTATATATTTTTATAGTTAGGGAAAAATCGGTTTCTGGATTTTTATGGATAAGGGAATTCCCAGTGGAGGCCCATTCACAGCAGAGACTGAGGCAGGTCAACAGTAATTGTTACAAATAATAATGATGGCTATAAAAACATTGGAAGTGGTAAAAACCGATGTTTTGGAGGGGGGGGGGGTTTGAGGAGGAGGAATGGTTAACTTGAATGTTTTTATTCAAAAAGACTGATAAACATACACTCGTAGAAGATAACACGGTATTGCAAGGCTTTCTTCCATGGTTACTGTCCTTCCTTATGATGACTGCCTGAAGAAGAAGTGAAGAGCATGTCAACAGGGATGAAATAAGACCACCCAAAGCACTGGGCAAAAATTAGGAATGGGCCTTTCACTTAATTCCAACATGGCCTGAAAATGCCCCTCTCCCATCCAAACAAACCCCCTAGGCCCTTCCTCATCTGTGATCCTTAGCAATAATGACCTTGCATACAGAGAGGGAGATGAAAAAGAGCAAGAAGCAAACACAGAATGAGAGGGAGAGAAAGAAACAGAATCGGGAAGACACAGAGAAACTCATACAGAGAGAGAGTGTGATAAAAAGACACAGACACAGACATACAGAGGAAAATACAACACAGAATTGAGTAAAATTCAGATATTAGGTGGCAGCAATCCCTCTCCTAAAGATGTCTTATTATGGCGGCCAACACCTACCAGCAAAGGCCAAGTCCAGACAACAATCGTCAGAAGAAAGATGCGGGCACTTCACGGCTTCAGAAATAGGGCGATATTACTTGAGAAAGTTACTCTAAAAGGTGTATATTGTAAAGGCAAAACGATATAAGTTCATATAAAAAAAAATAGTGCGGCGGAAAAATAAGGCAAATGTATTGGGAACTTAAACCAAAACCACAAAAACTCATATAAACCAAAATAAAATATCCTCAGGGGCGCACAGAGAGCATTAAAGTAAGGCTAGGGTCAGACTGAGGCAGTGCGAACGCGCGTGCAGCCGCACATAATCACGGCCATGCTAGCAGCAGATACCGGGCAATGACGGCCAATATACGAAGTACGGTCGCACAAAGTGCGGCCGCGCAACGCAAGCGGCAAACAAACGCATTTTTTCGAGAACGTGAAACCACTAGTACTGACGTACAGAGTGCGCTGCGTCTGCTAGCGGCGTGTGTGCGTGATTAGGAGACGTCAGACACTGCTAATGTCCGGCCAACATAACGTCCAGACACAAAAAGGGTTTTATTGATGATCCGTACAAAATCACGGATGAAACTGCGCATCGTATGACCGCTATCGCGTATTCCGTGAAAAAATACGTCCATTCGTTCGAACGCACTTTTTCACGGACAACGTGAAAAATGCGTTAGTCTGACCCTAGCCTAACACCATGCTATTCAGTCTAAGTAATGGATGACTGCTTTACTAAAGTACTTCTTATAGAAGAATACTATAGAGCGTGAAAGAAAACAGGGTATGGTCCTGGGGGGCGTACAAAACCAGAGGGTGATCAGTCTTCAAAATGTACAAAACTAGAATGGTCATTCTAGCAAACTAAAACCTCTGTGTTTTGTTGCACATGGAATTGTATAGAAACGAACGCAGGTGCCACCTTTTTATTCTAGTTACGTTATATACATGAACTGGGTTGTTACTCCTGGTTGTTGCAGCCGCTCCGGTGAGTATGGGCGGGACGCCATTTTTCTGTATGTACAAAACTAGAATGGCTGCACTTCATTTTAAACAGGTATTTTTTCATAAGGGTGCTTCTGAGACCAAAGAACACAACATACCAAGTTCAGCGCACCTCACTTTGATATAGCTTAAAAGATTTTAAAACACTCGACTTATACGTTGTAGGATATATTTTATATCCAAATCTCTTTCATTTATTCCTAAGTCAAGTGGTTTAAAAACTCTTTAAAATCTTGTTCAATGTTGAGAAGGAGGGGAAGAGAGATTCAGCTTCAGTGGCGTAACTAGAAACCTGAGGGCCCCGGTGCAAGAATCCACGAAGGGCCCCCCCCAAAAAAATCTATGTATTTTTACTTATTTTTCACTGCAAAATAAAACAAAGATAGTATTGCCTAGGGATGCACCGATACCACTTTTTTAAGACCGAGTACGAGTACCGATACTTTTTAAAAGTACTCACCGATACCGAGTACCGATACTTTTCTTTAATGTCATGTGACGCTTTCCAATAAGAACAGACCATATAAAAATGCCCCCAGCTCACATGTATATCCCCCCGATATATATATATTCATACTGCCCCAGCTCATGGATTTGCCCCAGCTCACGCATGGATATTGCCCCAGCTCACACATGGATATTGCCCCAGCTCACACATGGATTTGCCCCAGCTCACACATGGATTTGCCCCAGCTCATGGATATGCCCCCAGCTCACACATGGATATTGCCCCCCAGATTATGGATTTGCCCCCCCAGCTCACACATGGTTATACCCCCCAGCTCACACATGGTTATGCCCCCCAGCTCACACATGGTTATGCCCCCCAGCTCATGGATATGCCCCCCAGCTCTCTCATGGATATGCCCCCCAGCTCTCTCATGGATATGCCCCCCAGCTCTCACATGGATATGCCCCCCAGCTCATGGGTATGCCCCCCAGCTCTCACATGGGTATGCCCCCCAGCTCATGGATATGCCCCCCAGCGAATGGATATGCACCCCCAGCTCTCACATGGGTATGCCCCCCAGCTCATGGATATGCCCCCCAGCTCATGGGTATAAGGGCCCCCAGCTCATGGGTATAAGGGCCCCCAGCTCATGGGTATAAGGGCCCCCAGCTCTTACCTCTGCTGGCCCCAGGATAGGACCCCAGGACAGGCTCCGCCGGCGTTGTTCTTCTCCTTGGCGAGCGGCCACTGGAAACATGCGTCTTGGCCGCTCGCCGGAAACCACCTGATCAGCGCAGAGGTCTCGCGAGAGGATCTTGTGCGCTGGTCAGGTGGTTCCTATCCCACGTGAGCGGCCAAGCTGCACGTCAGTGGCCGCTCGCAGGGAGAGGGACGGCCAGCGCGCGGCTCCCAGATTCCGGCGCTGATTGCCGGAATCTGGCGGGCGGCGCCGGGCCCCCCTCCAGTGGCGGAATGCCAGGGCCCGGTCGCAACTGCGACTGCTGCGACCCTGGTACTTCCGCCACTGTTCAGCTTATATTAGGGGAAAAAAAGCAGTAACTGCTGGGCATTCAACTAAAAATGTAATGAGTATCTGAGTCTGCCTCTTCATAAATCAGTGGTAAGATGCACCTTGAATATATTGTGCAATTTTGTGCACCTGTTCTAAGAAAAAGATATTATGGCGCTAGAAAAAGTGCAGAGAAAATTAATAAGGGGAATGGAAGATTTAAGTTATGAGGAAAGGCTAACGAGTTTAAACTAGGGATGTGCGTTTCTGGCTTCGGAATTTCGGAATTTTCACGAAATTTCCCGATTCGTGCATTCGGATTCAGCCGATTTTACGAAAATTTTTAGATCCGAATTTTCCGAAAACGAAAAATATCCGAAACGAAACTAAAATTTGTTCGGAATTTTCGAATGGACTAGAAATGTGTAAAATCGAAAATCATTTTCGTTCCATTCGTAATTTCGGCTCCATTCCTGATTTCGGTTCCATTTCAGTAATTTCGGAGAACATATTTTTTGGTTATATCGCTGATTCTGTAATTTTGTATCATTCCCATCTCAATGTATCCTTCTTGTAAAACATTAGAAATCTCAATGGCAGAATTATCGTATCGACAGAATTATCGTATCGACAGAAATATCGGATCCGAAAAACCATTAGTTTACGTCAAAACGAATAGACACTTTGAAACGAGGAGAACAGACGTTCCGAAAAACACGAAAATTTCCGAAATTACGAAAAAAGTCGATACGAACAAACAAAACGAAAACGAAACGAACCGAAACGGAAATCAGCCGAAACAGCCGAAATGAAAATTTACAAAATACGAACGAACCGAACCGAATCGAACCGAAAAAAAAATCGGTGCACAAGTCTAGTTTAAACCTGTTTAGTTTAGAGAAACGGCGCCTTAGAGGAGATCTGATAACTTTATATAAATATATACGTGGCCATTATCAACCATTGTCTGATAACCTATTCATTAATAGGACTATACACCGGTCACGAGGTCACCCATTTAGACTGGACGAAAGGAAATTCAGCCTAAAGCATAGGAAGGGTTATTTTACGGTGAGAACAATAAAGCTGTGGAATTCTCTGCCTGTTGAGGTGGTTGGGTCAGATTATGTACAGACCTTTAGGCTGCTGTCACACAACCGCACTTAGCATGTACGTCTGACCGCACTGTTTACTGTAGTTTGGAGCTTTTTAAGGAGTCAAATAAAAACAACACACAAAGCATGTGCACACTTGTTCACGCACGGGCAACGCATGTTGCAACGGACGCCAAAATGGCACTGACGTGAAAAAGCTATGACGGACGTAGAGACTCCCTCAAATACAGCTTTTTTTCCCCCCAACGTCCGTTATAACTAACTGACCACAATATCCTCTGTTACAAACTACATCCGTTGTAACAGACGCAATGTGCGCAATCAATATAAACTGGATGACTTCCCGCAAATGCATAATATTAAGGGTCATAATATTTAATATGAGGGTAAAAGCTTCTTGATCCAAGGAGAATTCTGACGCCATCTGGGGTCAAGAAGGAATTTCTTCCCAGTATGTTGCATATTGGCGAGCGCTTCAGAGTGGGTTTTTTGCCTTCTTTGGGATCAACAGCAGTAGGTGATGTGTGAAAGGCTGAACCTGATGGATACACATCTTCTTGTCAGCCTATGTAACTATATATTATTTTACCAGCCTGTCCAAAGACTGATAGATAATCGTGATGCAGTTCTGTGGAGTACTATCAGATCAGGTGATAGCATTACAACATTCCTTTCCGTTGCTTTAAGCCACAGTGTGAATGAGATCCTGAATGTGTAGCAGTGGCTGTGAAGCTGAACAATGTTTCCATAAGCAGCAGGTTTTATAGGATAATTCCGATTGCTTTCATTACCTCTAATTAGGTAACAAATTAAGGAACCATTCATATGTAGTACTTTAACTAGCAGTTAGCGTCTTTGTGGAGAGAAAATGACGTTAGGATGTTAATTCCTTATAGACGTTGTACTATATCCTTTTATCCTTTCTGTATGTTTACATTTGTCTCAAGACCATTGTATCAACATTGTGCTGTATCCTTATATAATATATTTGTCTAAAGGCCTAACACCATTATTAAATGTAATATTTTCTTTATCTTCTGTCCTAACAGATGTGACTGTATATTTTTATGTTTTGTCTGCAGTTTCTCAAAAGCTAGTGTAAATTGCACGTATTATAGAATGTAGTGATTTATGTGATTTCTTTCCTCATTTTTGCCTATTTTCAAGATGTTCACAAGAATATAAAATAGTTTGTTATGCAGGAGCAGTAATACGGATAATGTGAGACGCCATTTCTTCCCAACTCTTACTGCTCTACTGCCTCTAATAGCAACTCGGAGCTCAATTTCCTTCTTGAGAACATTGCATTTCATGTGGAATGTCAATTATTAAAAAGCAGCGTCCCGTGTCTTACTTTCCACCAGATGCATTAATTTAAAAAACTTGCTAATTTAGCCGAGTGCTCTGTGAAACTTTGCATGTGCCTGGAGAGCTGCAGGCTTACATGTAATTATTAGACACAAATTGTATTTTTAGAACATTGCAGAATATATCTGCCTCTATATAACTTGCATTTAACTCCTTCACTACCAAGTAGTTCTCCATAAAACTACTTTCAGGACTCAATGGTTTTATGAAAATCCACTTTGCATGACCCATACAGTGCAAATGTGCTGTAGAAATCCTATTTAACAGGCAGAGGGCTCTTAGTGCTTCTGGGACAACAGGGAGTTTCTGATAGAAATACAGGGACATATCTAAGTCTCCTAACTGATATAGTGGAACGTTAGAAACATAATGTGAAGCCCATTTGCACATTAATTTCATATGCAATAAACTGAATTTGTGTGCATTGCTCCAGAATAATAGCAGATCGAGTAAACTCGATCTTGGGCACTTGCAGGTGCTTTCGAAGAACGAGTATACTCGATTGTGGCAGTGAAGGGGTGAAAATGTATTTTCTAGATCAACATAGTGTATATTAGCGGTTATAAAGCAAGAAAAACAATCTGATGTCAACACACAGAGAGGATATTCATTAACCACCGATATTTTATTGAAATAATGGGGAAATAAACTTCTGCGATCTACAGTGGATCAACTATGGTGACACAATAGTTATTTCACTATCTATGTAAGTACCACTGTAATTTTCTAGTTTCCACCATAGTTCCAAAGTTGTTTAGCATAGATGTCACTTTTTCTTGTCTAATCTGTTTGTGGTTTTTAATTGTAGATTTCATCATAGTTTCTATAAGAGTTCAACGAAGATCACTCCTTTAAAGTCACCAAAGTATGTTCACCATTGTTGCAAACAACAGCTGAACAATGACAAATGGAGAATAGCTGCAGTTTACTTCTTCTACGGAAGAATAACAGTGGTACAATTTTTTATCGTTGATTGTAGCAACTTTGCTGTTGCTGAATGTTTCTTTTCTAGGTAGCCGAAGCTCACCATAGTTGCAACAACAGTGATTTTTACAATTATGTGCAACTATGTAAATGTTCAATGAAACAATGGTGCTTAATGAATGACCTGTCAAGGGTTAAACCTCTTTGTAAACTCAATCTGATATGTCACAGACAGGTTGTTCGCATATAATACAGTTTAACGGCTTGTGCAAATACTTTGCACAACACCATCAGGGTTATTCAAAGAGAATCGAAAAGTCACTGTACGTTAGGTGACTTTTCGTTCTTCAATTCGGTACGATTTGGCTATCCCTTTTCGGCAACCAGCCGAAAACTCACCGCAAAACAAGGGCAAACACACACCGAAACCCGCAAAAACATCTGGATTAACCCTGCTGAACATATCAGAGAAACCCAATCAGAGTGCAGAGCAGCCGCCGGAAAAACCCCACACCGCAGATGAATGGAGTGAAAAAAAAAAACAGTACGCTTGAATGTTTGAAAAGTGAAACGCTGTTTGCAAAGAAACTACAGAACGAAAATGTCTAAAATTTACATATAAGATCCAATGAATGAAAATAAAAAGGGCTGTTAGAGAAAAAAGAAAAAACGATTTAAAAAAAAAAAGGAAAAAAAAATGTTTGTAAAAAAATCCCCAAAAATGCTTAAAACATCCGAAAAAAAATCTAAAAATAAAGAGTCTTTTTACTGCAGAATATTATAATCAACGGTTTATTAGATATTGAATTAAAACGGGAATATTTTTAACATTGAAGTCTATGGGATTCTCCTGAATAAACCTGTCGAATGAAACCACCGAACAGCAGGGCAATTCGGCAACTTTTCACTGCTGGATTTTGTTCTCTGAATAGCCGAAGCATTGCTTCTCTATGGGGATTTCACTGCCCTCAAACAGGCACCATATGTGCAGGCAATTCGCCAACATTTGGCGAACTGCCTGCTCTATGAATAGCCGAATGGCCAGGAAAGGTAACCGTATGCTGAATTTCAGCGTTCGGTTACCTTTCGCCAGCAATTCGGAGCTCTTTGAATAACCCTGCATATGTATATAGCAGTGGAACATCAAGCTTCCCATGGTAATCCGCATGGACAACTGATGGCATGTCTCGGTTGACGCATCCAGCAAAACTGTGCTCTAGCCATTACACATGAGACTAGCAGCAACCTTAAGATAACGATTTACATATTGCTTATATCAGTTATAGTGATTAAGGCACAAAGTGGCCTCGTATAAGACATTCGTCCAGTGAGAAGTTCTTCTTCATAGTCTAAAGATTCAAAATAATAAGGCTGTCAATACATAATGAACAATCTCTTCAGCTCCTTGTACTTTACTTCATATTATATATTGCTCATTTATACAATGATCTTCTACCTTATTTAAGAAAATATGCTTTTGCCTGTTCTGTGCCAAAATGAATTAATGATTTATTAATCTGAAACTTGGCAGAACTCAGTGGATGCCAAATTGTGCCTGGAGTTAAATTTTATGACCCTTGCGAGAGGACATTTATAATGTAACCAACACATTTCAAGAGGTCTTGCAAAGTCTTGGCAAGCGTTTCAAGCAAACAATTAGTTTAAGTTATTTTCCTGAAATAAAGAAAGTAACATCATTGCATTATTTTGCATTAAGTAAATTCGGGTTGTATTTCAAGGGATTAAAATTAAAGACACTCCTAGATACTTTACTAAACGATCAAATATTGCTTGGTGTGATTGGCAGGTTAAAAATAAACACTCCATAGTATCGAAAACAAATAAAGACCAATCACCCCGGAATGTAGAAGGATTCTCGCCCCAAATAAACAAGAAAGGGGGTAACCCTAGCACAAATAACGGAGTGTTCCCTGCACTACTATTGTTTACAGCTCTTGAAAAGGACAGATAAGGCTGTGGTCACATAAGGGCACTTTTCGCGTCCGTCTGACCACACTGTTTGCTGTCCATCGTAGCTTTTCAAAGGAGTCAATAGAGAACAACACAAGAAGCATGTGCACACTTTTTCACACACGGCAATGCATGTTGCAACGGACGCCAAAATGGCATTGACGTGAAAAAGCTACAATGGACGTAGAGAAACCCCTGCATACAGTATTTTTTTTTCCCCCAATGTCAGTCAAAACTAACTGATACAATATAACAGGTGTGGGCAACTACGGCTCTCCAGATGTTTTGAAACTACATTCCCTGTGATGCTCGGCTATTTATTAGGTTTGCAGAGCCTCAAGGGAAATATAGTTCCAAAATATTTGGAGGGCCACGGTTGCTGACCCCTGATTTATAGGAATATTACATATTACAATATGTCATTTTGCTGCCCTGTCCTGGGATACTTGTAATTAATAGAAGTCCTGCTGTAATTTATTTCTAATAGATATCTATAAAATGTTTATGAAACATTTATGAAAATCTTAGCATAAGTTTCATGCTACAGCTTTGCTACTTGATAAAACAGTAGTGAAGAAGCAATGGGGTGGTGGTGGTGGGATGTTTAGACAAAACTGCAAGGGGTCTGTTGTATTATCTAGCTATCCGTGATAAGGGATGGAAGCTGAATGTGATCTGATAGTGGACTCCATACATGTTAATATACATGTTAAGGTGATGTCCTTTATTTTCTTCGAGAAAGTATTTTACCAGGAAGGATACATTGAGATTTCTCTTGTTTTCAAGTATGTCCTGGGTGGCGAGTATGTGCTGTTAGGTGTTTTGCCCAAGGACACTTACTGGAGAGGTGCTCTTGCCGAGATTCAAACCTGTGTCTCCACGGTCAAAGAGCAGTGATGTTACCTCTACTGCACCCTCACGGTCCGTTGCATGCACCCCACACAATACAATCCTTATGAGTTGGATTTTTGCAAATCTGACAATAAACCTCACTTTATGTCCAATGCCTCACAGCAAGGAGCAAGTGCTGTAAAGATACTGTGGGGGGGGGGAGTTTACAACATAAAATATCACCATATGAATGCCCAGTGACACATATAGATTAAAATATTCTCATAACTGGGGGCGTGGTCTGGCGCCGGACGAAGCGGACGTGCATGTGAGGAGCTCCCACATAGCAAGCACCAAAAAGGGCGAAAATCTTTTAAATTTCCCCGTACCGGAGCAACCGCAGGTCGGAAAGGGCCGCTCGGATCCGAGGGGGAGCCACAACCACCAAACCGGACCCGTTGGACGCCGCGGGGGGGCCGCCGACGGAACGAAGGCCTGAGCCACGAGTGGTGCCTGCGCCGGGAGTATTCGCGCACACGCTGGGCCTCGCTTCCGGGGACGCGGCCGGGGAGCCGTCGGAGCCGCGGACTGCGGTCTAGGGGTAAGACCAGGAGAGCGTCTCCCTACTGCTTGCCAGCTCTCCTCCCCCCCCCCTCACACCCAGCGCGACGATCCTCCCTGACATCCGGAGGCCTTGGGCAGAGCGGTACTGCCGGGCTCCGGGGCGCGCCCGGGCCCACCTGCCGGAAGAGGCCCTCATGAACCCTCGCTGGCGGGAAGGCGCCACCAGAGACACTTCCACGCTATCCTACCATATAAACGTATAAATAAAACAACGGCCCAGTGCGGTGACTCCTGTGCACGCCACACATCTTGAACACAGGAGGGGAGAGAAAGACACTGCCTCAAGAGGGGGACAAAGACAGAGAACAGAAAGGGGAAAACGGACACAAAACAAACAAAATAAAATAAAAAAATAAAAATAAAAAACACCCACCCAACAAAAACCACTTGATTAAAGCAGACAATGGCTGCCTAACACGTCGACCTTGCGGCGATTCAACGGACAACGCCGGCGGCACAATATCTCATTGATTAAATGGGGAAATCGGGCAAAGGGGCTGTCACCCAGAAGACACAAGAGGGGAAAAAGATGCCTGAAACGCCTTCCCTCCGCAGGTTCTTGATACCGGCTACCGAAACCGGAGGCGCTCCCCCAGAACAGACAGGATCACCGACATCTCCTAGCTTAGCATCAAGAGCACCCTCTCCAGCCATGTCTGATACCAGATCGGCGGACCTTGACACACCAGATTGGGTGCACCTTCTGAAAAACCTACCCACTAAATCTGATTTACATCAAGCCAATGCAGAGCTTCGACAATCGATTTTGACGGAATTACAACACGTCAGAACAGACATTCAAGGTCTGACTACACGGGTGGAGACTTTAGAAGGAAACTGTGATAGAACTTCCATTGCACACGCTAAGACCGCAGAGACAGTTGCGACACAACAGACCCAGATGCGCAGCATGGCATTACACATAATGGACTTAGACAACCGTGGGAGACGTAATAACTTATGCCTGAGAGGACTCCCGGAGGGGGAGGAAACGCAGCCACAACTCCGCGAGACATTGACGACCATCCTGAATTCTGTACTGGAAAATGACGCAACAACGCCTATCGAATTTGTCCGCGCACACAGAGCACTACGACCAAAAGGACCTCCGGGAGCTCCCCCAAGGGACGTGATATGCTGCTTAGCAAACTATGGACTTAAGGAGGACATACTATCAAAAGCCAGAATGATCAACCAGATCTCATACGAAGGCTCCCCGCTTCAAATATTCCCGGACTTATCACCAGCCACTTTGGAATATCGCAGAGCGCTTAAACCCCTCACGAGTCTACTACGAACCCAACAGTTGAGATACCGTTGGCACATCCCCACGGGGCTCCTGGTACATACACCTCAAGGCCCGTACCTGATCACCACCATAGACGACATGACGGCACTGCTGGAGGAACTACAACTGCCTGCACTGACCCTGACTTGGCCGGACCCACTACAGGTGTACTCAGCAGGTCCACGCCCGCCACGTCCGAGACCCTTACCACCTAGACCACAGAGGTTACAAGCCCACGCAGGAAGGCGATCGGGTTCCCAAGCCTAAGCCGAAAATAACAACCCAAAAACCGAACGGATTTCACTGTCCGGGTCTATAATAGGTATGAATCCCCGTGCCTGAGCCCCAACACTTCAGACCCCTTCAGGCAATAATGGACCTACTGTCAATCTTGATCTGGATTCCGGGAGACTACAGCTTCTTCTCCACTGCCTCTTGAACTGCCACAGATCCCTGTAGAATAATGATAACTCGGCACCGTATTAATACACGTGTTTAACACCATTTATACCCGCTGATGAATGCCGGATCAGGAACAACATACACCACTAAAAGGTTAAAGGACATATAGCAAACACACTGTACACGTTCGCTAATCTATACGCACCAAACAGAGCCCAACACCGCTTTATCGCAACCTGCCTCCGTAAAGTGATGGGATTCACAGAAGGAACCCTCATTATGGGCGGGGATTTTAACATCCCCTTGTCACCACTAGTCGATACATCTAAAGGAACCACATCCCACCCATCACATATACTGAGATCTATCGGCAAGACCCTACACACACATCGCTTAGTAGATTGCTGGAGGGCAACACACCCGGAAGGAAGAGACTACACTTTTTTCTCACGACCCCAGCAGTCCTATTCTCGGCTGGACTATTTTTTTATGCAACACTACCATTTACACACACTGAAGGCAGCTACCATAGGAACTGCAACCTGGTCAGACCATGCTCCAATACACATTACTCTAACATCCCAGCTCTACCGCCCAGCATCGTTCTCTTGGCGTTTAAACGACTCCTTTTTAGCAAACGACTCTCTTATAGAAGACAGTGAAAAGGTGCTCGAGACATATTTCACCGAAAATGCGACCCCAGACATATCGGACGCGGTAATATGGGAGGCGCATAAATGCGTGATAAGAGGTTACTACATTAAGAAGGGGGCAGAACTTAAAAAAAAGAGAGCCACACAGATTAGTGATCTGGTACGCCAGATTTCCGACACTGAAAGCCTACACAAACGGGATACGGATCCAGCACATCTTGCTACACTGACGACCATGCGACGATCACTGTCAGACCTTATGAACACATTACACCATAGAACATGTCTCCAAACGAAGGCCTTTTTTCACACACATGGAGATAAAAGTGGCCGTCTCCTGGCACGTATGATAGCCAAAAAAAGAGCAGCTACGTATATAGCATGTGTGCGAGACCGGAAGGGACGGCCACAATACATGCCACCTCAAATAATGACAGCCCTACGTGACTACTACAAACAACTCTACTCCCTTCCAGGCCCCCAGACGGATAAAACTAAACAGACGCTACTCGAACAGATTCAAACTTACCACTCGAAACATACCACACGCAAACTCTCTGATATAGATGCAGCACTCCTGGAGGAACCGATAACGGAGGGGGAACTGTCAATTGCTCTCAAATCATCCCAAACAGGCAAAAGCCCTGGCCCAGACGGTCTCCCGCTTCGTTATTATAAGACCTTCCGAACGGTCCTCGTACCACATTTTCTAAAAGCCTTTAATGCCCTGGCTCGGGGAGAGACCTTACCACCGCAGGCACTAATGGCCAACATCACCCTACTACCGAAAGAGGGCAAAGACCTAACTAATTGCGCGAATTACAGGCCGATATCATTACTGAACGCAGACGTTAAACTTTTCGCCAAGGTCCTAGCAACACGCCTCCAACCACACATCCCTAATTTGATTCACTACGACCAGGTGGGTTTCGTCCCGGGGAGGGAAGCAAAAACAACAACAATAAGGGCCCTGCAGCTGATTCATGAAGGTCAATTGTCAGGACGGGATTTTCTTCTTTTGTCCACAGATTCAGAGAAAGCCTTTGATAGGGTCAATTGGGACTTCCTATTTGCATCACTTGCACACATAGGGTTGGGTCCGCAAATGCAATCCTGGGTAAAAGCCTTGTACACTGATCCATCGGCCCGGATATGTGTGAACGGGGTGTACTCGGAGTCGTTCCCAATACAGAACGGCACGAGGCAGGGCTGCCCCCTATCCCCATTACTTTTTGTTCTGTCATTGGAGCCCTTTCTCTCCGCCGTCAGACAACACTCAGACATAACAGGACCCGTTGTTGGCACGACTCAACACAAAATAGCAGCATATGCAGACGACCTACTCTTTTTTGTTACAAACCCGCGAGTGTCCCTCCCATGCATCTTGTCTACTTTTAAGGACTATGGGGTCTTATCTAACCTAAAAATCAATTTTGGTAAATCCAATATTTTAAGCATACAGACAACTGATACGCAATACCCATCATATCTCCAACAGTTCCCATTCCCGATCTCACACACAAAACTCAAGTACCTAGGGATCTGGTTAAATGTGAATCCAGCGGAGAATTATCAAGATAACTTTGCACCACTCCTGACCACGCTACAAAAAGACTTATCTACATGGAATTACACACACATATCATGGTTAGGAAGAGTGGCCATAATTAAAATGAATCTTCTTCCGCGAGTACTATATCTTTTTCAAACGATACCCATTAGTCTGCCCAAACAGTTTTTTAGTGCCCTGAAATCGGCTCTGATCAAATACATCTGGAGAGGCGGGACTCCGAGACTTCGTTTTGACATGCTCACTAGACGGAAATCACAGGGGGGCTTGGCGGTTCCTGACTTTCGGCGCTACCATATAGCGAGTCACTTGTTACGCATTCTAGACTGGTCAAAATCTGGGGTCAGAAAGAAATGGAAAGACGCGGAGCAAGACGCCTTAAAAGTGCCCCTAGCCGCATTACCATGGCTTCCGCCAGCCCAGGATAAACATCACGACATCACATCCCCTTACACACTGGCCACTATGGCCATTTGGAGACTCGCCTCTAAAACCTTCTCCCTTTCCACTTTCCCGTCCCCTCTACTCCCAATCGTACATAACAGTGATTTCGCCTTGGGTCTGCAGGCAGGGCCTTTCTGCACATTATTCTCAACTGAGACCCCAAGGGTACTCCACATGCTGCGAAACAACAGCTACATACCATTGAGTGAATTGTACAACACTGGGCCACCACCTTTTTTACTTAGCTTTAAATATGGCCATTATGTCCACCCACCGTGACTGAGAAGTTATGATAGGGTACACACCAAAGTCAACATACACACCTCCTCTTAGCATAAGTCTGGCCCCAATATTCATATTCATATCATTCATTGCCCAACCTATACCTGGTTTGATTTTCTACCCCCCTTTCTACCCCCCCTTTTTTTTGAGTGAACCCCCTCTCTACGATTGAATAAGTGTCATTAGGCTTTTTATGTCGGACGCTCTACCGTAAATCTACACCCTAATAAGCACAGAATGTTATGTTATTTTCATGTAAACTGCGAAGAAATCAAGGATTCCGCCCCATTCTTATTTCTATTGGTTCAGGGGGAAAAAAAAAAGAGGATTTCTTGCAATATTTAATAAAAACTGATTCAAATGTGATACATGTGGTGTTAGGATGATATCGCCGCCCAGCCTGCGAGCTGACGTCTTTGGAGACATGTACAACTTTCGTTTATCTTTGTTTACTGTGAAAGTTAAAATAAAAACTTTTATTTACCAAAAAAAAAATATTCTCATAACTAAACATACAAGACAAAAAAACAAAGCACATGTAAGATATCAGCTACATAAAATAAACACAATAAGAACATTAAATTTTTTGGTGGTAGTGGCCCTTTTAGTTCAATGTCCGAATATCTTACAAGCCCCAAATATCAGCCAAACATTTGCTCTATTCATAAAAACAAACACTTCAAAATATTGTTCTGCATTGTACAGATGTAATCGGAAGGACTGATAATCATGCTGTAATTGCTTACATTCCCTACTTCCCATCCAACCAAAGGCAGAGCATCATAGGAGATGTTTTGCATACGATTTGATGTAATGTCGTCTAGCCGTGGTTTCTGCATAGTATTTAGGAAAATGAGTGGAATCTTTGAGACCTCATGATTCGCACGTAGTGATTGATATCAGGTATTTTCATAATTAAACACTTGTCTCAACCTTGCTGTAGTTCTCCTGACCTTGCTGGAGGTATTAATCTTTCCAGTAATTCAGTACATTTATTTCTGCCATGTTATTAATTCCCCAGCATTCCGCATTTACAGTGAATACATTGTTTCCGAGGCAAGGACTTGTTTGCAAACAAGCTTGACAGAGCATTTAATGTTATTGAAATATTCATGAAATGTAATGCAGGTATGAAATCCACTATCAGATGGTCTGAAATTAGCTGGCATACCAAGGTTAACATTATGGACAATCTCACCAGGATCAAATCTTTCATGTTCTCAAGTTCAATTGACCATTGAAGTTAGAAGGATAGATCAGCGATAATCTTGATACTTGGAGGTACGCAGATAAATGAAGAATGAGAGATTAGAATAGAAATCAAGAATATATATACAGTCATGGGAATAGTAAACGGTTTTACGTATCAGGACTTAATAAAAAAGTCATCTAGGCCTTAGCAGGTCTTAAAATGATGTAACTGCAACCTCAGAACCAAAACAACACCTGACTTTTTAAAGAAAAGCTAGGAAGCACCAAAAATTTCAGTGCTCTCTTGTTCGGCACCCTTCATCAAGCTCAACTCGCCGAATTCAGAACTCACCGCAGGGTCCCCGAAGTGCCCAGAATGGATCTGCCAAATGGTGCCGATAAACTTGCCGAATGCATCTGGTAAACTACCGAATGCAGTCGTAAACCGCCGAACGCAGTCAACAATCTACTGATCCGCCGAATGCAGCCGACAATCCGCTGCGGAAAAAAGCCGTCCAGCTGCTGAATGTTGCCAAAAAAAAAGCCGATCAGCTGCAGAACAAAGGTAACCCCCCCTCCCAAAATTTTTAAAAGGTGTTTTAAGCAAAAATAATGCATGAAAATGTATGGAAATAATATATAAGGCCATATGAATAACAATAAAAAGGTCTGTTACAGAATTAAAAAAAAAAAAAAATCGGAATCAAAAACTTCACCAAAAAAATCTAGAAAAATTCCTAAAAAATAAATTAATAAAATGACTTTTTGCTGCAAATGAAAAGAATAAATGGTTGAATAAAAAGATTAATAGAAATGGGAATTTTATTTTACATTGAAACCTATGGGATTCACCGGTTTTAAACTGCCGAGCGAAAGCACCGAAAATCTGGGCATTTTGCCAACTTTCCATTGCTGTTTGGCGGTCTCTGAATAGGTTGACCATTACTTATCTATGGGGAATTTCACTGCTGCTGAATTGCACCATATTTCATTGGCAACTCACCAATATCTGGCAAATTGCCACCTTTCTGAATAGCCGAATATCCTCTAAATTTCACCGTACAGTGAAATTCACTGTTCAGTGCAATTTGGTGACAAATTCGCTTTTTTTGAATAACCCCTTAAGTACACCCTTATTGCATTCATAGGCATTAAGAGGGTAAGTAGCTGCCAAGGAGTGCTAATCAAATGTCCATGATTAATTGATCATCAACAAGTGTGACTACCTCTATACAAGCATAGGTTTTGGACGTTTGCTGGTCTGTAACAGGCAGGTGCGTGTTAACAAAATGCCATGAAGGAAAGATATCAGCGATGATCTCAGAGAAGCAATTAACACTGTCCATCAACATGGGAAGTGGACATCCCAGCCAATTCACCCCAAGGTCAGACTGTGCAATGGTCAGAGAAATTCCAAGAAACCCATGTCAAATCCACACAATAAAACTGGAAAGTGACCTGTAGTAAAAAAAAACACAGCATATAGCCTTGCACGGTTTAATGCAGGTAAGTTAGCGGCAATATATTACGTATACGCACCAGAAATGAATGGAGTACAGGCTTATCTGAATCACAGAAGAGTTCATACTCCATTGGAATCTCTCTCTGGTCACACGTTTCCTGCGCATATAATATGGCAACGGACTTCCTCAGAGATAATCCAAGCATTTTATCTTAGACTCTATAGGCCTCACCATTATAAATGTTATAGTTCATGACATTACAATTTGAAAAAATGTATGGTTTGTTCAGAAGGGTGCCAGGATAAAGCATATTCACGCTAAAAAGAACATGGTAGCATGGAATGGTTTGCAAATTTGTATTTGAACAAACCACAAAACGTATCAAACAATGTCCCTTGAACAGACAAGATCAAAGTAGAGTTGCTCAGCCATAATGCACTGTGCCACGTTTGGCGAAAATCAAACCCAGCATATCAGCACAAACACATCATACCAACTGTCAAGCAAGGTGTTGGAGTGGTGATGCTTTGGACTTGTTTTGCAGTCATAGTCCCTGAGTCCACCTTGAACTCCTCTGAGAACCAAAGTATTCTAGAATCAAATGTGAGGACATCTGGTAACTTTTGCCCTGTGCTCAGAAAGGATGTCCACTCCCCTTACTGCTGGTCCAGCATTTCAGGACAATTTCCATAAAATATAACTTTGATAAAGACATACAGTGGCAAGAAAAAGTATGTGAACCCTTTGGGATTACGTGGAGTTTTGCATGAATTGGTCATAAAATGTGCTCTGATCTTCATCTAAGTCACAACAATTTGAAAAACACAGTCTGCTTAAAATAATACAACACAAACATTATATGTTTTCATGTTTTTATTGAACATAACATGTAAACATTCACAGTGCAGAGTGCAAAAAGTATGTGAACCCCTAGCCTAATGACTTCTCCAAGAGCTAATTGGAGCCAGGAGTGAGCCAACCTTGAGTCCAATCAGTGTGATATTATTGGATGTGTTGCTGAAAGCTGTCCTGCCTTTTAAAACACACACCAGTTTTGGGTTTACTGGTTTCAAGAAGCACTGCCTGATTTGAACCATGCCTCGCAGAAAAGAGCTCTCAGAAGACCTACGATCAGGAATTGTTGACTTGCATGAAGCTGGAAAGGGTTACAAAAGTATCTCCAAAAGCCTTGATGTTCATGTGTCCACGATAAGACAGACTGTCTACAAATGGAGAAAGTTCAGCACTGTTGCTACTCTCCCTAGGCGTGGTCGTCCTGTAAAGATGCACAGCACAGAATGCTTAATGAGGTAAAGAAGAATCCTAGAGTGTCAGCTAAAGACTTACAGAAATCTCTGGCATATGCTAACATTTTTGTTACAACATCTACAATAAGGAAAACATTAAACAAGAATGGAGTACATGGGAGGACACCACGGAGGAAGCCATTTCTGTCCAAAAAGAATATTACAGCACTTCTGAAGTTTGCAAAAGAGCACCTGGATGTTCCACAGCACTACTGGCAAAATATTCTGTGGACAGATGAAACCAAAATTTGGTTGTTTGGAAAAAACACACAACACTATGTGTGGAGAAAAAAAGGCACAGCACACCAACATCAAAACCTCATCCCCACTGTAAAACATGGCAGAGGGAGCATCATGGTTTGGGGCTGCTTTGCTGCCTCAGGGCCTGGACGGATTGTTGTCATTGATGGAAAAATGAATTCGAGAGTTTATCAAGACATTTTGCAGGAAAACATAAGACCATCTGTCCGCCAACTGAAGTTCCGCAGAGGATGGGTGATGCAACAGGACAATGACCCAAAGCATATAAGTAATTCAACAAAAGAATGGCTTCAACAAAACAAAATATGCCTTCTGGAGTGGCCCAGTCAGATTCCTGACCTCAACCCGATTGAAATGCTGTGGCATGACCTTAAGAGAGCGATTCACACCAGACATCCCAAGAATATTGCTACACTGAAACAGTTTTGTGAAGAGGAGTGGTCCAAAAATACTCCAGATCGTTGTGCAGGTCTGATCTGCAACTACAGGAAACGTTTGGTTGAGGTTATTGCTGCCAAAGGAGGGTCAACCAGTTATTAAGTGCAAAGGTTCACATACTTTTTCCACCCTGCACTGTGAATGTTTACATGTTCTGTTCAATAAAAACATGAAAACATATAATGTTTGTGTTGTATTATTTTAAGCAGACTGTGTTTTTCAAATTGTTGTGACTTAGATGAAGATCAGAGCACATTTTATGACCAATTCATGCAAAACTCCACGTAATCCCAAAGGGTTCACATACTTTTTCTTGCCACTGTAGCTAAAAATTCCATAGGTCGACTTTTCAGTTTAGTCTTAGACCTTAATTCTGATGAATGATCTAAGCCTCAACTGAAACCTCACCTATGGAATTTTTACCCATGTCTTAATCAGAGTTACTTTTTATGAGAAAAATCCTGGAGTGCTGGCTCAACTGTAAGAAGGAATGTATATATGTACCGTAATCCTTAAACTGTCATGATACTGTATATAGAACCACTAGACTGGCCCACTGGACCATGTCTGCCAAATTTCTCATGAGAACCCAAGCATGGTTCAACTTCTCACCCAAGGTGAAAACTATGCAAGGGCTTACATGGCACGCTACTGTTGAGACGCTGTATTACACAGTATGAGAAATTTATTCAGAGGATCAAACCTCCAAGAACAGCGACCTACAAGTTGCAAATCATGCATGATTAGGATTTCATACGCGGACATGCCTACTAGAAGATAATCAGATTTCTTCAGCAGCCTTCAGAGACCAATGGATGACAACTCTACACTGCTTATCTTCCTTGTTCACTGCAAGAGGGAGAGCGTTTCTGTCTTTATGTTCAGGTTTGAGGGGGAGGACAGATCAGTTTACAGAGGGAGAGAGATTGCAACAGAAAACAGTTAAATGTACTCTGTTATTCAGCTTCGAAAATTGTAATTTGGCAAGCATTTTGTCACGAATAATGCTCAGCGGCACGTGAAGATCATAGGCAGAATGGTGTCCCCACTACTCCTGATGTGTCCTGAAGCCTGGCCAGGTTCCTGCTTTATTTTTGAAAGCCGGTGCAGGTTTTTGAGCTCCCCCTCCCCTGAGGGAAGCTTGAGATGCCCCGCATCTAGTCATGTCATCCATGCACTATATATACAGTATATGTGCATCCTCAGTGTTGCAATGCCTTTACATTACTATTATTATCGTCATCATTTATATCGCCCCAACAGTTTCCACAGCGCTTTACAATAACCAAAGGGAACGAGATACAGATAAACGGACATAGAATGGAAACAAGAGGTGTAGAGGGTCCTGCTCATAGGAGCTTACAGTCTAGAGGGATTGGGGTTGAGGAAGACAAGGGGAATTTTACTGGATGGCAGGATCATTAGTGCCAGTGGTACGGGAATGGAGGGGCACATTGCACATGTGTTGATGATTCATTCTGGACCGATGCTGTATGGACTTTGTGTATATTCCTTCATACCTTGACTTGTCTGAACTGTGATACCCTTGCCGTGAGTCTCCTTGTGTTTCCTGATTTTTACCTGATCTTTCTGTGCATCCTGTAAATATAACCCCTGTCTACAACCGTGCATGATATACAGGGTAATCCAGACATGGACCCCTTGCTCAGTCTGCCTAGGAGGGGTGTCAGCTATACCCTCCTGACGAGGCCTAATGGGTCTGAAACGCTGGTCGAGGGTTGCTGCACCTCTTGTGCAGAAAGGACTTCCTAGGCATTTCAGTGGGTGATCTCTTTCTGGGTCATAGCAGTCTGATTTGCATACGGTGACGACTTCTCTATAATGGCACCATTGAGCAAAAACCTTGTCAGACCTGAGCATGGACCCAATGTAGAACAAGCTACTAGTAGTGTTGTCCTTTCTCAAGACCCACACAAACCTTGCTTTTACAACCGTGCACCTGCTTACTGTGCTTTTGTCCTTGCAACTGGACTCTGCCTGCGACCAGGTAACATAAATGTGTCACCTTTTCAAAGATTTTAAGAGAATCATGATGCAGTTTGAAGTAGAATATATTTTGGGTAAGACTCAACAGCGCAAGAATTTCTCTTTAAAAAGATTCATGTAGTTTTTTCATGGTTCTACATAATAAATAACGTATGGATCCTACAGATTTTAAACATTATCAGTGTTACGGCTAAACGCATTACAAGCTGATGCATAATGCAGAAAGGGTCAGGGCCTCTATTCTCTGCTCGCGAGCCTCCCGTAAAAGGTGCATTTAAGGATTGTGCTGCCCTCCCGCTTGCCAATATTTCGTAGAAGAACAAATATACTTAAATAGTTATTCGCTATGAGGTGCCCTGGTGGAGAATTGCCAGAAAAGTGTAAATTTTTCGGCCAAAATAGTTGAGCTGTAGTTTTTCAAAATCAGAAATTTGGACATAAAATTTGCAAATCTCACTTAATTCCGCGAATTATGTCAACAGTCAAAATAATGTTATTTAAAACATATGTCTCCGTGCACGATAAAAACGTTGATGTTTCCCATGGGGATCTGCTAATCTTTTTGTAAAATTTATGTGCATTTTAATTTCACTTCTCACGGCATGCGAACGTTTTGCCAGCCTTGGTTATTCGTCTAAGACACAAAGTCAAGGAACGTGATCTCGTCATCTCGCAACAGTCGCCGTTTCCCGGAGACCCGAGCCTACAGCTGTGCTTACTGAAGGGTGACTTTAATTTGCAGCACCATGCCAGAGTATTAATAGACAATTATTTATAGCAAATCGGAACCATTTATAATGTTTACTGTCTGACAAGATGTAAAAGTTTGATCCAAATGCTAATGCGTTCATGACATTGCATAATTTCCTTCCACTCCACACTTTTTTTTTTTACCCCTCATTTAAATCATACATACAAGAGAAGAGAAATTGTTTTTAAAAGGATGATTGATTTATAACCGAAAACATTGCAGTGACTGTGTGCTACGTGGGTTGAAAATAACCCGGCGAAACATAGGACTGCTCACGTGAAAGGCAAACACGTTTTCTATTCAGCAGGAATGGGAGTCATGACAATCACAAAATATCTTCTTATAAATGAGCAGCGAAGGGATGTCATATCAGTTAACCCCCCTCAATACCAAGTTTTTCCAGAAGACTAAAGGCAGGGCCCAGTTCTTATAGTTGTATTAACACCTTACAGTGTTAAGAGTGTTTGGCGCTAGAAAAAATATTGATTCACCACAATTTGATCAGTGCGGTTTACACAAGCATGCAGCTCACCACAGGTGTGTTCCTCACCCACAAAGATACACAGGGTAATTCAAAGAGATCCGAATTGCTTGTGAAAGGTAACCGAACGCTGAAAATCAGTGTTCGGTTACCTTTCCTGGCCATTCGGCTATCCAGAGAGCAGGCAATACGCCAAATGTTGGCGAATTGCCTGCACATACGGTGCCTGTTCGGTGCCTGTTCGAGGGCAGTGAAATCCCCATAGAGAAGCACTGCTTCGGCTATTCAGAGAACAAAAACCAGCAGTGATTTCAGTGATTTCAGATATTTTCGCTCAGTAGTTTCTTTGCAAACAGCTTTTTACTTTCCCAGATTCATACAAATGGTTTTGCTAATTTATTCACTGCCTCCTCTACGTCACAGCTGCTTCGGCTCTGTGTGATTCGGCTCCTGTTCGGCTCCTGTTCGGGTTTTTCGAAGGTTAATCCAGATGTTTTTGCTTGTTTTCAGCGTGCATTCGGTTAGTTTTCGTCAGGTTTGCGACAGCTTTTCCCTGCAAGTCGGGGACCCTGTGCTGTTTGCTGAATACACCGCAGGGTCACCGAAATGCAATCGGCAAAAGGAACCGAATTGAAGAGAACGAAAAGTCACCGAACGTGCGGTGACTTTTCGAATCTCTTTGGATAACCCTGATAGAAAAATACAAACTCAGTTTGTTAGGGAGCGCAAAAATGTGAACAGGTGGTATTTGTTCCTGGGTGATATCATGAATTTCTTTAGTGGTCAAATGCGTTTTAGTGATTTGAATACATTCAGACAGATAAAACCAAATGCGCAATATTGTTTCACATATAAGCAAAGTCTATGAGCATATACACAATGTAAAAAAGGGCCACTCACAATCAGAAAGCCTATAGGCTCGTAGTATTCGCAACTAAGCCTCTATGGGGGCTCCTCCCATCAATCGGAATATTGATAGATGTGTTCCAAACTCCTGTTTTCGACTTTTACCTCGAATTAAATAAAATACACATGGCACAATAACCAGTTTCAAGAATGTAATAGTATCTTCTATATCAATCTACTCACATACTCATGAGCCTCCCAATGAGTGGCTCGGTATTAAGGCTTTGGACCACTTAATTGAGGGGGGTCCCACCTCTTCCACGATATCCGCTGCTAGACCAAGGTTTGGGTAGGAAGAAGATTTCCAAGGCAGTATGTACCCGTTGTGTGTAAGCAATAGATAGTCATAAGGTTGTTAAAAAGGGTTTATTACATAAGAAGTTAAAACAAAAATAATATCAAAAAAATTAGGGCTTAACCGAGACGCATTTCGCTTGCTCCTCTGCAAGCTTCAGCAGTCGGATTGACTGATTGAGTAATAAGATACAGATAAATGGACATAAGGATGGATATAAGAGGTGTAGAGGGCCCTGTTCATAGGAGCTTACAGTCTAGAGGGATTGGGGTTGAGGAAGACAAGGAAAATTTTATTGGATGTCAGATCGTCAGTGCCAGTGGTTTGGGAATGGAGGGGCCATAGAAGCAGCTTCAATCACGTGTGAGCAGGTGTGCAGAGGGATGAGATGCATCAGTGATGTGGTACGCTGGAAGAGATGGGTTTTGAGGGTTTCGTGAAGGCTTGAACATTAGGGGAGAATTTGATAGAGCGAGGCCCTGCACAAAAAATACTCTAATATTTTGCTGGAGCACCTTTTGCTGTGTTTACGGCTCTCATGTGTCGTGGCAGTGTTTCGTTAAGCTTATGCAATGTCCCAGCATTGATTTCCATCCAGTGTTGCATTAATTTGCCGCAGGTGGGGACGTTTGGTTTGGCAAGGCCATGTACATACACTATATTGCCAAAAGTATTCGCTCACCCATCCATATGCGAGTCAAGGCAGGTGAGCGAATACTTTTGGCAATATAGTGTATATATATATATATATATATTTATATCATGTGTATGTTATACAGGACATTATTTTTATGACATAATACTAACAATGAAAATGAAAAGGTCTAAGTAACACTTGGGAAAAAAGATGGCAGAATGCACATTCACTTTAATATGTCAGCATTCCCTATATTAAATAAGTACAGGTACAAAACAAAGTCACGGCATACAATCTTCAGATTGGTAATGCCGCTTACCTAATTCACAATCTCCCCCTGAATAACTAATTATAAAATATGTTGTAGCGCTCACTCCCGGAGGAGCCGCTGAAATTGAATCTCGGGTCAGTCTCCCCGCACTAGGGAATAAATATACTCCAGCACCGTTGTGGATTTTATAAATTATATAGTTTGCTAGAATAAATGGCATATAATGAATAACACGGCGTTCGTAGATATATTTACAGTACTTCGTAATGCGGGAAACGCGCAGCGGAAAAGAAATACGATGCTTCGTATTTCGAGGAAACGCGCAGCGGAAAAGAAATACAAGGTTTCGTAATTCGAGAAACGCGCAGCGGAAAAATAAATACGATGTTTCGTAATTCGAGGAAACGCGCAGCGGAAAAGAAATACAAGGTTTCGTAATTCGAGAATCGCGCAGCGGAAAAATAAATACGATGTTTCGTAATTCGAGAAACGCGCAGCGGAAAAGAAATGGAAAATTATCTTTAACCCCTTTGTGATTGGGGAGTGAGTCCCGCACAGGTTGTGTCCCGGAATGTAAGTGTGTGTGTGTGTTATGGTACCCGGGTACACTATTCAACTGGCCAGTGAATTTCTCAAGATGTATCTTCGACTAGTCAAGTTGGGGCCCTGTGGGTTTTGGAAACAAACAGCAGCGTGCTTTCTTGGTTTTTACAACGGCCTAGAAGGCCTCTCATCCATCCGCCAGGTACTTGAGGCTCCGCTGGACCCAGGATGTCTCTCCGCTCGATATTGACTGGGCTCTCTTGGCTTCTGGATCCGCTGTCTGGCTTTCTGCTCCTGCTGCGACTTGTCCAGCTTACCGCCTGCTCTCCCAGTCCGATCGACCTGCGGTACTCCTTACTCGGGGTCTTCTGGCTTCCTCAATAGCAGCTTGGGTAATCTTGTGGATCACTGGGTCTCCCTTTGGTAAGGCTGAGTAACCCGATCTGTGACTCCGTTAGGCCGCACCTGCTCTCCGGCCTGGACACTCTTACGTTCTGCAGCACTGTGTCTGTGTCCCTGGTGCGCTCTGTCAGCTCTCCCCACGAGGCTCAGGATGTAAGTCTCTGTGTCCCACCCACTTCCTGTGTTCATTCCCAAAGCATGCCGGGAAATGTAGTCCCAATGTAATATTCAGTGTCTCACATTGCGCTTGTCTCCCTCCGGTGGCCAAAAATAGGTACTGCCACAATAAGGAATTAAACACAGCGCTACACTCTCCCCCTCCTAGAACTCTTGGGTCTCTCCAAGGAGGTGCAACAGTTACATTACATTTCAACACAGTTTAGGCAACATATACAGGCTCAGCAGTAAGCATACAGTGGGTTAGATACACTTCCTCAAGTTGACTCATGCTTTGGGCTACCTCAGCTAACATAGCAGACACTTCGGGCAACCTTCGCACTGTGGTAACAGCCTCTTCAGTCGCTGGGGCGGTCGAACAGAGCATTTTGGCTCTGGCTCAATCAGTTCCTCTTCAGGTGGAAGTACTATAGGCGCTGGCTCAGTCCTTCTTTCTACCACTGGAGCAGACACCTCTTCGGAGTATGATCCCTCCAGTGAAGGCATAGAACTGTAGTCATAAGATTCGACTTCAGGAACTACAGGGATTGCAATAGTCTCAGGAACTTCTAACTGAAATTCAGGAGCTTCAGGCCTCAAATTACTTTCCCACCGTTCAGGAACCGCGATAACCTCTTCAGGTTCCGGTGAGCGCATCCAGTCCAAACAAAAACTCTCTTCCTCACTGTCCCTTTCGCTCTCTTCGACAGCCCGGGTCTGCTGAGACCGAGTAACTGGAGGCAAACGTGGAGCAGGCGGATTTGGCAGAGGAAGTTCGTCCCCAACTGGCATCCTCACAGCCTCTCTCAAAGGTAACAAATGATTCCGGTGCCAGTTCTTGAGAGGCCCAGCCTTTCCATCCAGCCGGATTTGATACACGCTCACGTACGCTACAGGCCTCAGCAATGCACCATACTCTTGATACAGGACTCCTCCTAGACCTTCTCTGCTGGCATCCACATGTAACTCATACGGCTTGAGAGGGTCCGCGTAGGCCAAGACAGGAGCTTGAGTTAGACTCTCTTTCAGCTTCAAGAAAGCACCTTCACATTGACTAGTCCATTCTCCCTGTATGGACTCTCGAGCTTTCCTTGGTCCTGGAGCTGACGGGTTTCGGTCAGAGACCTTGCAGCCTTCTTCTGTGCTTTCCTTCTGTAGGAGTTTGTTCAGTGGTTGAGCTATTTTGCGAATCCTCCTACAAATCTTCGATAATAGGAACAGAACCCCAACAAAGATCTGAGTTCAGTGACGTTTCGGGGTCTAGGCCAAGAAGCTACGGCCTCCAACTTCCGAGGATCTGTTGAAACACCTTCTGCTGAGACCACATGTCCCAAATACATAACAGACAGTAGGCAGAATTGACATTTCTCCAGAGACAGTTTCAATCCCTCTTCATGGAGCCTCTTCAAGACCTTCTCCAAACGTTGCTCATGTTCTTCCAGAGTCTTCCCGAACACAATTATATCATCCAGGTACACTAATACTTCGATCAGATTCATGTCCCCGACTGTCTTCTCCATTAACTGTTGGAACGTGGCTGGAGCCCCCGTAAGGCCTTGAGGCATTCTGTTGAATTCAAAGAACCCAGTGGACAGATGAACGCAGTCTTCTCTTTGTCTTCAGGATGCATTGGTATCTGGTGATACCCACTTCGCAGGTCTAGTACACTAAACCATTTTGCTCCAGACAAACACTGTAAGGCATCTTCTATCCGAGGAGTAGCATATTGGTCTGGGATGGTTCTCCGATTCAGCGTGTGCGATAGTCTATGCATAGGCGGACAGAACCATTCTTCTTCCGGACCATCACTATTGGAGATGCGTATGGACTCCTGGACTCTTGGATCACCTTGGTTCTTTGCAGTTCATTCAGCTGTTCTCGCAGCTCGTCCAAGTCTCCCAGCGGAACTCGTCTTGACCTTTCACGAAACGGTTTGTCTTCTTGTAATCGAATGCGGTGCTCAGTACTTTTAGCTAGGCCTACGTCGAACTCATCTTTCGAGAACAATTCTCTCCACTTTAGAACTTGAGACTGAAGACGTTTCTTCCATTCAGGTGAAATGGGAGCGTCCTTGGGGTAAAATCTTTCATCTGGAATCTCTTTATCCACTCCCCCTCCTAAATCGGTAGGAGAGAGGCGTAGCAGACGCTACTTGCCCGATAGGCATTCGTGCTTTAAGGACTACTGGAGAATCAGATACATTGCACACGCTGACTGAGACTCTTCCTCGTGTTCTTTTCAAAGGTTTAGTGGAGATTATTTCAGGATTACTTCGACTCCGCTTCACTCCCATGAAAAATCGGTTTCCAGTACCACATAGGGACCTGGTGGCGATCCGTTCAACTTGACTGAAGCCCGGAAGCTTGCTACTTCTCCTGCTTGCAGAACCTTCTCTGTTCCTTCTAATCTCCATAGGCGCCCCACTTCGGCAGGTGCCTTCTGTTCTTCGACCATCCTCTGATAGACTGGACGTAACATTGGGTGTACTCCTTGAGTAGAACCTTCTTCCAATACGATAGGTGTCAGGAGACGTCGCACCAAATCAGTATTTGTCCCCACTATCATGGAACTCCTGTTTGCCCCTGAAGGCCGAGGACACACAATGGCCAATGCATCACAACCTCCGGACTGTCCGATGACTTCGGATCCGATCTCCAACTTCACCTGTAGATACCCGTCATAAGGGAGTTTCTCAGTTCCAATGCCCCAGATTTCCAGGTCCTTCAATTTCAGTAGAGGAATGTGCTTCAAGTGTTTCTCGTAGAAGTCTCGGTAGATCAATGTCACTTGAGCCCCTGAATCCAACAGGGCTTTAGTGTAGACTCCCTCCACTTGGATTGGCACAATAGGAGAAGGACCTATCAGCTGGTCAGGAAACTTAGTGGTGGCACCAGGACACTTAGACCCAGTTTGCTGTACCCTGGCCTTCTTCTTGGCCCGTGTAGGTTTTGGGTGTGCATTGCTTCCCCATGACCTAGGTCCGGATGCTAAGGGAGTGACTCTTTCAGTCCTGGCAGGCTCAGCAGTTGGCTGGACTTTGGGCCCTCTCGCCCTCTTAGTCCTGGCTTGATTTTTGGAGCGGGTTTCAACCTTCGGGCACCTAGGTTGCTCCTTCACTTGTGCCCTCTGGCGTTTCCAGCCGGTGAGGTAGATAACAGTCCTTCTAAAGCTTTCAAGAGCTCCTCAACTCTATTCCCTTCAGGCTTTCGGCCTTTGCATTGTGCGCGGAAGTGACCCATTTCTCCACAACCGAAACATCTCTTCTTAGAGAGCGGAGACGCAGTCGCCTGCTGTGATTCGGTTGAAGGACCCTGGCTAGACGCCACAGCAACTCCGGTTGTCTGCATGCCTGTAAGGAACTTCTGCATTTCTGCCTGCATCTCGGTCACCTTCAACAATACTCGGCACAGTTCCGCGTGCGCCTGTTGCAATTCAGCTTGAGCTTCTTGTACTTTCTTAACAGTTTTGTGCAACTCACCATGTTCGGAGAGGTTTAATTCTTTGACAGCCCTCTCTGTGGATTTAAAAGCGATCAGATGCTCTTGCTCGTCCACGTCGGATCCGTAGGTATCTAACGAGTCGCTTTCAGGCTGCAAACAGTCGTTATGCCTCACAGGTTGCGCGTAAGCTTTCCCCTCGCCTGAAGGATTTTTCTTCCAGTAAAGTCTCCTCCTCTCTGACAGCTCGGATCAGTTCCAGGTACTTCAGTTCTTGATTACCTGCTCTGCTTCTCAGCTGCAGCATCACTGGATCTAGAGGTTGAGAGCCCCTCAGGATCTGTTTTATTCGGATCTTATCTACTTCGGCCGGTTCGGCCCCTTTCTTGAGGAGTATCTGGTGCAGAATCTTATCTAGGCGCCTCATGTATTCGGTCATTCTCTCACCTTTCCGCTGGTAGGTGTGTTCATACTGATATACAAGCTCTGCGGCCTTTTCCGTTCGCCCAAAAACTTCCTCCAGAACGTTCAAATAATCTAAAGCAGTGCAGTCTTTCTTACTCAGTTTTAGGTTTCTCACCGCTTCTGACGCAGGTCCCTTTAGCTCTCGGTGATCATTTGCTTTTTCTGGGCTTCAGGAACGTCCCACTCATCCAGAGCCTGCATCGCCTGTTCCACCCATTCTTCGAAGGTTTCTTCTCCCGCCGGAGTTGGTATGTTTCCTGTAAAATTTCTCAACCGTCGATAACCGAAGTTAGTGTGCGGAGGGCTTGTTCTCTGACACTTAGCCAGCAAATAACCAATAGCCACTATAAATTCAGGCCCGATCATGGCCAACGGACTGGGCACGGGAACACTCGCAGATTCGCCTCGTGGCGCACTTGGCTGAATCAGTTGGACTTCCACCTCATCGGTCAGCTTCATGCTCGCGCCCTGAAAACACACTGGAACACCCTTTCTCCACTCAAAAAGAACATACATGTGAGAGGTATCTGGGTTCTCTTTAATGTCCAGGATTAACCCCCGATGATCTGGTGTCAGCGCGGCCACGGCCTGGCGAATCTGATCTTCGGCCCAAGTGTCTGCGGGAATATCCATGACTATACAACATTCTAACTGACTACTGTGCTCCTCACACCATTCGGCAGCAGTGTCTGGATCCATATTTAACCCTTTAGATGCGGTTTTTCCAGAGACTGGATCACGGAAACGAGCCCCCACGTGTAGCGCTCACTCCCGGAGGAGCCGCTGAAATTGAACCTCGGATCAGTCTCCCCGCACTAGGGAATAAATATACTCCAGCACCGTTGTGGATTTTATAAATTATATAGTTTACTAGAATAAATGGCATATAATGAATAACACGGCGTTCGTAGATATATTTACAGTACTTCGTAATGCGGGAAACGCGCAGCGGAAAAGAAATACGATGCTTCGTATTTCGAGGAAACGCGCAGCGGAAAAGAAATACAAGGTTTCGTAATTCGAGAAACGCGCAGCGGAAAAATAAATACGATGTTTCGTAATTCGAGGAAACGCGCAGCGGAAAAGAAATACAAGGTTTCGTAATTCGAGAAACGCGCAGCGGAAAAATAAATACGATGTTTTGTAATTCGAGAAACGCGCAGCGGAAAAGACATGGAAAATTATCTTTAACCCCTTTGTGATTGGGGAGTGAGTTCCGCACAGGTTGTGTCCCGGAATGTAAGTGTGTGTGTGTGTTATGGTACCCGGGTACACTATTCAACTGGCCAGTGAATTTCTCAAGATGTATCTTCGACTAGTCAAGTTGGGGCCCTGTGGGTTTTGGAAACAAACAGCAGCGTGCTTTCTTGGTTTTACAACGGCCTAGAAGGCCTCTCACCCATCCGCCAGATACTTGAGGCTCCGCTGGACCCAGGACGTCTCTCCGCTCGATATTGACTGGGCTCTCTTGGTTTCTGGATCCGCTGTCTGGCTTTCTGCTCCTGCCGCGACTTGTCCAGCTTACCGCCTGCTCTCCAGTCCGATCGACCTGCGGTACTCCTTACTCGGGGTCTTCTGGCTTCCTCAATAGCAGCTTGGGTAATCTTGTGGATCACTGGGTCTCCCTTTGGTAAGGCTGAGTAACCCGATCTGTGACTCCGTTAGGCCGCACCTGCTCTCCGGCCTGGACACTCTTACGTTCTGCAGCACTGTGTCTTGTCTCTCTCACTCCCTGGCGCACTCTGCCAGCTCTCCCCACGAGGCTCAGGATGTAAGTCTCTGTGTCCCACCCACTTCCTGTGTCCGTTCCCAAAGCATGCCGGGAAATGTAGTCCCAATGTAATATTCAATGTCTCACATTGCGCTTGTCTCCCTCCGGTGGGCAAAAATAGGTACTGCCACAATAAGGAATTAAACACAGCGCTACAATGTATTTTCACTCGATACAACACATCTCCTTTAACTAGACACTACGGACAATTGAAGCAATCAGAAAGTCAACAAGTCAATAATTTGTCAAGATTTATTATTCTTATGTCACTTTATTTCAGGGAACAGAATATTAGGCCTTATTCCAAGTCACGTGGTGAGGCACATGGTAATTATTCAATGCCAAATATAAACATATGTTACTGCTCACCTTCTCCACGTTTGTGGTACCACAAAAGCAGTAGAATGATGAGCAATTCCTTGTCACTTGTCATCTGTGCTGTTAGATAAAAGGTTAATAAAAATTTGAAGAACAAAGCCCTGTTATAATGTGATTTTTTGTTGTTAACCTCCATTTCTTGCAATCGGTTGTTTCCACCTTCCTTTTGTGGAAACAGTAGCTATAACATTTTTTTTCACATTATCGGTTTAAATGAATCCACACAGGTTCACAATTAATACCAGACGTTCCATTGTCTGTGACATTGTCTGATTTATTTAATATAACGACACTGTACCAAGTGCTGTAATAATTGAGCACAGCGGGTGAAAACTGAGCAAAAGGAATGGGTAAAGTCTACATTAATCAAATGGAAGGAGATGTAATGGTGCGTAATGTATAGGCTTATAAACACCTGCTGACGTTGGTTCATACGTTTCCGACAACGTGCAGATTAGCACTTTGTCATAGGTTTCCTACAGCTAAATTGGGAGGTTAATTCGGTGTTTGGTAAATGAGAAGAACTTAAATCAAACTGAAGCCACTGATAGGTAGGGAAATAAAGTCCATGTATCTACTACGAATTTACTCATTGTGTATACCGATATTTGCACATAAGAATAAGTAAACTGGCTGCTTCCCCTTTTAGGAGGTTAAGCATGTTAACTATAGGGTGGGACGGGGTTTTAAGAATATCTGGTGCGTACTGTGTCTCCCATAACGGATCTTCTACATCAGTGGTTCCCAACCTTGGTCCTCAGGTACCCCTAACAGGCCAGGGTTTAAGGATTTCCTTGGAGAAATGCAGACTGAATACTGCAATCACTGAGTAGCAGGGCAGTCATCAGGGAGCTGACAGCCCATGATATGTTCAATGGACCCACTGGCTCCAGGGGGCCCAGGTCTTGCCAAACATCATGCAGTTTGTCTATAGGGATGAGCCGAACACTCCCCGAGTTCGGTTCGAGCCCGAACCCGAACTTCCCATTTGTTCGGGACCGAACCCGAACCCGAACTCGAACCCCATGCAAGTCAATGGGGCTGAAAATTCGGTTTTTTAGAGTGCCCTCCAAGAGGGCATATATGCTACATATATGCCATAAAAGGTGTATGGGGGTCCAGGTAGTGCCCTGGGGGACAGGAAACAAGGACAAAAAGTTAAAAAAAAAAACGTTTTTAAAGGGACAGTGAGTTTTCCATGTATTAAGGGTTAAAAATAAAAAACAAAAATTCCTTCAAATATCGTGCCTAGGAGGTCCCCATAACCTGCCCGTGAAGTGGCGGATTTCTAGGATGTATAGAAACACTTAAAAACAAAAAAAATTACGTTTCATATGACGGTAAATGCTTTTCCTTTAATCTATCCATAAACAACTGCTTGGGGCGGCAGCCTGTATGAAAAGACATTTTAGGATGCGCAGAAAAAGTTTAGTGATTTTTTGGCTAAATTATTGTTAAACTTATGCAGGCTTTGGATGAAAGTAACAATAGGTGCTTTAAAATTGGGCTTTTAGCGTCGGCAACAGTGCCGTCACACCGTAACCCCTCTGAGGATATGAATCTGATATGAATCTGATACAAGCATCAGTGGCAGTGCACCCAAATATTGTGCCTTTAGTGCCAGGCATGCAAGTACTATCATACAGTAACCCCTCTGTGGTATTGTGGAAGAATGCAGGGGTGGACCTTGCAGTCCTATATTAAAAAGATATGCATCTGGTTAAGGCGTCAGTGCACCCAGATATTCTGCCTTTGGTGCAAGACTGCCAGGGCAGCAAGGATCATCATACAGTAACCCCTCTGTGGTATGGTGGAAGAGTGCAGGGGTGGACCATGTGGTCCTATATTGAAACGTTTTTGATCTGGTAATGGGTGTCAGTGCACCCAGATATTCTGCCTTTAATGCCAGGCCAGCAGGTATCATCATACAGTACCCCTCTGTGTTATTGTGGAAGAGTGCAGGGGTGAACCTTGCGGTCCTATATTGAAAAGTTTTTTATCTGGTAATGGCGTCAGTGCACCCAGATATTGTGCCTTTGGTGCAAGACTGCCAGGCCAGCAAGTATCATCATACAGTAAGGCTGGGGTCAGACGAACGCAGTGTTAACGTCCGTGTTGCCCGCACATAAGTACGTCCGTGATAGCATACAATTGTGTTAAATGGAGCCCCACACACAAAGTACATCCGCACAGAAGTGCGGGGGCTGACGGACGCTGCAAACGGACACAGGTTAGGCAAGAACGTAATACTGCTAGAACGGACGTGCAGAGTGCGCCACATCCACAACGTCCGCATAGCTTTGTGTGTGAGTGATGCAACAAGGTCAGACGTACTGCTTTTATACGTCCAGCATTTTTGACGGACAGAATGTTCTTTCATTGTAATTTATTTTCCATGCTACATCAGTCAAAAAGTACGTCAGTGAAAAAAACCGACTGTGTGGCCACTACCTTGTCGTCAGTCAGTAAGTACGTCCGTGCTGCACGGACGCACAGTCCGTAGAAAATGCGCTCATCTGACCCTAGCCTAACCCCTCTGTGGTATTGTTGAAGAGTGCAGGGGTGGACCATGTGGTCCTATATTGAAAAGAGTTTTTTTTATCTGTTAATGGGCGTCAGTGCACCCAGATATTGTGCCTTTAATGCCAGGCCAGCAGGTATCATCATACAGTAACCCCTCTGTGTTATTGTGGAAGAGTGCAGGGGTGAACCTTGCAGTCTATATTGAAATTTTTTTATCTGGTAATGGGCGTCAGTGCTCCCAGATATTGTGCCTTTAATGCCAGGCCAGCAGGTATCATCATACAGTAACCCCTCTGTGGTATTGTGGAAGAGTGCAGGGTTGGACCCTGAGGTTCAAAAAAATAAAATGATATAAATCTGGCACAGGCGTCAGTGCAGCCAAATATTGTGCCTTTCATGGCAGCAAGTGCCTTCACACCGTAACCCTTTTTGTGTATTGTGGAAGAGTTCAGTGCTGGAGGTTTTGTGAATGCAGAAGAGGACATCCCCTATCTATTCCATTACTTCAGCATCAGGGGATTGATAGCTGTTGATCCAGGACTGATTCATTTTTATAAATGTCAGCCGGTCTACAGAGTCGGTGGACAGACACACTCTTTTGTCTGTGACAAACCTCCAGCGGCACTGAACGTCCTTTCGGAAAGCATGCTAGATGAAGGGCAACCTAGTAGCTGCATAGCGTATTGGCTAAGTTCTGGCCAGTGATCCAATCACAACACCCAGTAAGCCAGTGGATCATCTGCTGGAAAGGTATCCAGGTCTGCCCTTGTCCCTAGGTAGTCCTGCACCATATGGTGAAGACGCTGGCAACGGGTGCCTACATTTGACGTCCTTGGGCATCGTGGACTAAAAAAATTTAAAAAAGCATCAGTCAAGCGGCCCTGGCCTTCACCGCTATTCCTCTGGTCACCCGCAGCCTCAGAAGCACGTGTGTCAGCACTTGGTAATCTACCAGTGCCTGGAAAGGTGTTACACAAGTGTCGCTTTAGAGCGTCCTCAAGTTTTTTCATCCTGTACTCCCTCTGTGCGGGCAGGATGAGCTCTGAAACTTTCCCCTTGTATCGTGGATCAAGAAGGGTTTACCAACCAGTAATGATCCCTCTCCTTGATAGCACGAATCTTGGGGCCCTTTAGCAGGCTTTGCATCATTAGGGAGCCCATGCAGCGTAGGTTGGAGGTAGCATTTGCTGCCGAGTCTTCCTGGTCAATGAGGATGACCGTATCGTGCACTTCCTCCTCCCAGCCACACACAAGCCCTTCTGTTTTTGGGCACACAAAACACTCCCTTGAGGAATCCCCACCTTCAATGCCCCACTACTTAAATGTTCCTCCTCCTCCTCATCCTCCTCCTGTCTGATCTGAGTAGGACCCGCTGGAATGCTGTCTGCGGAAAGACTGGGGCCTTGAGAGCTAGGGAAGGCCTCCTCTTCCTCCCGCTGCTCTGCCTCTAGAGCCACATCTATAATTCCCCGCAGAGTGTGCTCCAGCAGGAACACTAAAGGAATTGTGTCACTGATGCATGCACTGTCCCTGCTCACCATCCTCATTGCCTCCTCAAATGGTGACAGTACAGTGCATGCATCCTTGATCATCAGGCACTGCGGGGGGGAAAAAAACAAGTTGACATGAACCTGTCCTTGTGCCATACTCACACAGGTACTCATTGATGGCCCTCTGCTGCTTGTGCAGACGCTGCAGCATTGCTAATGTCGAGTTTCACCTGGTGGGCATGTCAAAGATCAGACGGTTTGTGGGAAGGTGGAATTCTCTTTGAATTTCTGCCAGCCGAACGCTTGCTAGGAATGACCGTCTGAAGTGGCTGCAGACTTTTCTGGCCTGGATGAGAAGCTCTGGCAGCCCTGGGTACTTGGTTAGGAAACGCTGTACCACCAGATTTAGGATGTGTGCTAGGCATGGTACATGCGTCAATTTACCCTTGCGTAGGGCGGAGAGAAGGTTGCTGCCACTATCGCAGACGATCATTCCCAGCTCAAGCTGGCGTGGTGTTAACTATCTCTGCACCTGCCCCTGCAGAGCTGACAAAATTTCTGACCCGGTGTGGCTCCTGTCCCCTAAACAAACCAGCTCAAGCACAGTATGGCATCTTTTTGCTTGAGCCATTGCGTAGACCCTGTCAGGCATCGGTTTAACTGCCACTTCGCCGGAGACAGAGAAGGAGGAGGAGGAGGAAGAAGAGGTGGTGGTGGTGGAGCAGACAGACCTCATACAAGCAGCTTTCTGGAGGCGTGGTGGATGAACAAGCTCCAGCACAGAGCCCGTCTTGGATCCCTCCCAGTTGCAATCAGAGTTACCCAGTGTGCCGTGAAGGAAATATAACGACCCTGTCCATGCTTGCTGGACCACGTGTCTAAAGTGACATGCACCTTGCTGCTGACTGCCTTTCCCAATGACTGAATAACATTGTCTTCCACGTGCTGGTATAGTGCTGGATTGGCCTTGCGTGAAAAGTAATGGCGTTTTGGAACCTGCCACTGTGGTACAGCACATTCAGCAAATTCACGGAAGGGAACAGAGTCCACCAGCTGGAAAGGCAGCAGCTGCAATTCGAGTAATTTTGCTAAGCTGGCATTTAGACGCTGTGCTTGGGGATGGTTGGGACTATATTTTTTCTTTTGCTGCAGCAGCTGCAGCTGCGGCAACGTAATCTGACTGCGAAATCTTCAGCTACTGGGATGATGTCACATTGTGAGGAAGGACCTGCTGGTACATCCATTACTGTAGCATCATCCCTGTCGGTGGAGGTTGCAGGCAATGACATGGCAGGACATACAGTGTGGGTAGAGACAGATGAGGAGGAGGAGGACCTAAGCAAAGTTTTGCGCCAGCAGGATGTGTGGCACTTGTTCATATGTCGCCTCAAACACGTGGTACCCAAGTGTCCGGTGTTTATCCCACACTTCAGCCTCCTCTGACATAGATTACGAATAGCAACGGTGCGGTCTGCTGCACATTTCTTAAAGAACTCCCAGACAGCAGAGTTCCTGCATGTGTTCTATGAGACAACAGCGCTCTGCACCGGAGCAGCTCTGACATGTGAGGGCTTGGACTGGATAGTGCTACGGTTGGTCACAGAGGATGTTGTGCCTCTTGTTTGCTGTGCCTCCTCCTCCTCCCCCTCCTCCTCACTTGATTCCTCAGTTCGATCTGGCACCCAGGTGGAGTCAGTGACCTCATCATCAATGTCATCTTCACCCCCTATCTCCTCGTCACTGGAGCCAACTTGGCAGTATGCTGCAGCTGCTGGGGCAACATGAGTGCCAGTTATTTGTGTGTCATCACTGGCACCCCCTTCCTCTAGGTTGATATACTCCCTTGCTCAACCTCAGAGATTGAATCAGAGCACTGTACTTGCTGCGCATCCTCAAGCAGCATGTCACTCTCATTGTCGTCAAACAGTTCAGCTGACTCCTCCGTGTGATAGTGGAGGCTACGGCAGGAGTAGCTGTGGACATGGAGGCTGCATTAGATGCTTTGGCAGCTGAGGTGGACTGTAAACCACTAGAAGCCTGGCTGGCAGAGGACTCGGAGGATGATGATGGCCTGGCTAGCCAATCCACCAAATCCTCGCTATGTTGCTGCAGGTTAAGAAGACGGCCAGCACCAGTTATAAAGGACAAGCGTGCCCCTGCAGAGGATGCACCAAGTCCACCACGACCAGAGGCACAGCCTCCCGACACAGGGGCTGCTTGCCCTCTTATCTGTGTCTGGGAGCGTCTGCTTGTCCTTTTTGTTCTTTCAGACATGGTGAGTGATATATAGATTAATATATACAGAACTCTGATTATACTCTGGTATAAAGATTTAAAGAACTCTGGTATACCTCAGTGAGACACACTGATAGCTAGCAGCCAGTGACATGAGACAGATCACATCAATTCACAAATGTTTTGTAGAAATTAGTGAGCCCCGAAATACAGCGTGGTACTGTTTGTGTGACGAGACACAGATCACCTTAATTCACAAATGTTTTAAAGAAATTAGTGAGCCCCAAAATAATGCATGGTACTGTTTGTGTGACAAGACACAGATCAGCTTAATTCACAAATGTTTTAAAGAAATTAGTGAGCCCCAAAATAATGCGTGGTACTGTTTGTGTGACAAGACACAGATCACCTTAATTCACAAATGTTTTAAAGAAATTAGTGAGCCCCAAAAAAACTTGCTGGCTGTGTGACGAGACACAGATCACCTTAATTCACAAATGTTTTACAGAAAATTAGTAGCCCCCAAAATAATGCGTGGTATGCTTTGTGTGACGAGACACCAGATCACCTTAATTCACAAATGTTTTACAGAAATTAGTGAGCCCCAAAATAATGCGTGGTACTGTTTGTGTGACGAGACACAGATCACCTTAATTCACAAATGTTTTACAGAAATTAGTGAGCCCCAAAATAATGCGTGGTACTGTTTATGTGACTAGACACAGATCACCTTAATTCACAAATGTTTTAAAGAAATTAGTGAGCCCCAAAATAATGCGTGGTACTGTTTGTGTGACGAGAACAGATCACCTTAATTCACAAATGTTTTAAAGAAATTAGTGAGTCCCAAAAAAACTTGCTGGCTTTGTGACGAGACACAGATCACCTTAATCACAAATGTTTTAAAGAAATTACTGAGCCCCAAAATAATGCGTGGTACTGTTTGTGTGACGAGACACAGATCACCTAATTCACAAATGTTTTACAGAAATTAGTGAGCCCCAAAATAATGCGTGGTACTGTTTGTGTGACGAGACACAGATCACCTTAATTCACAAATGTTTTAAAGAAATTAGTGAGCCCCAAAATAATGCGTGGTACTGTTTGTGTGACGAGACACAGATCACCTTAATTCACAAATGTTTTAAAGAAATTAGTGAGTCCCAAAAAAACTTGCTGGCTTTGTGACGAGACACAGATCACCTTAATTCACAAATGTTTTAAAGAATTAGTGAGCCCCAAAATAATGCATGGTACTGTTTGTGTGACGAGACACAGATCACCTTAATTCACAAATGTTTTAAAGAAATTAGTGAGCCCCAAAATAATGCGTGGTACTGTTTGTGTGACAAGACACAGATCACCTTAATTCACAAATGTTTTAAAGAAATTAGTGAGCCCCAAAATAATGCGTGGTACTGTTTGTGTGACGAGACACAGATCACCTTAATTCACAAATGTTTTAAAGAAATTAGTGAGCCCCAAAATAATGCGTGGTACTGTTTGTGTGACAAGACACAGATCACCTTAATTCACAAATGTTTTAAAGAAATTAGTGAGCCCCAAAAAAATCTGCTGGCTGTGTGACGAGACAACAGATCACCTTAATTCACAAATGTTTTAAAGAAATTAGTGAGCCCCAAAATAATGCGTGATACTGTTTCTGTGACAAGACACAGATCACCTTAATTCACAAATGTTTTAAAGAAATTAGTGAGCCCCAAAATAATGCGTGGTACTGTTTGTGTGACAAGACACAGATCACCTTAATTCACAAATGTTTTAAAGAAATTAGTGAGCCCCAAAAAATTTGCTGGCTGTGTGACGAGACACAGATCACCTTAATTCACAAATGTTTTAAAGAAATTAGTGAGCCCCAAAATAATGCGTGGTACTGTTGTGTGACAAGACACAGATCACCTTAATTCACAAATGTTTTAAAGAAATTAGTGAGCCCCAAAATAATGTGTGGTACTGTTGTGTGTGACGAGACACAGATCACCTTAATTCACAAATGTTTTAAAGAAATTAGTGAGCCCCAAAAAGATTTGCTGGCACAGTGACAAGACCCAGAAGATCACCTCAATTCACAAATGTTTTAAAGTTGTAAACCTCAAAAACAATTGCTGGCACAGTGACAAGACACACATCACATAAAATCCCTGATATTTGGTAGAAATGAGACCCAAAAAGACTTGCTGGCACAGTGAGAAGACCCAGAAGATCACCTTAATTCACAAATGTTTTAAAGAAAGTTGTAAACCCCCAAAAAACTTGCTGGCACAGTGACAAGACACACATCACATAAATTCCCTGATATTTGCTAGAAATGAGACCCAAAAAGACTTGCTGGCACAGTGAGAAGACCCAGAAGATCACCTTAATTCACAAATGTTTTGAAGAAAGTTGTAAACCCCCAAAAAAATTGCTGGCACAGTGACAAGACACACATCACCTAAATTCCCTGATATTTGGTAGAAATGAGACACCCCCAGACCCCCCCAGTAGCGTGGCAGACCGGCAGTAACAAGACACAACTATCTCTTCTGAAATCTCCTCTGAAATGCGTGCAGAAGCGCTGCGTGGAAACGTTATATAGTGTGCTGCGGGACTTAGCTCTGCGAGCCCATGTTTGGGCAAAATTTGCCCAATCAGGACTCTGAGCGGTGATTGGCATAGTGTTGAACCAGTCTTGCACCAGACCTGTGGTCAGGTGCAAGGCTGTAGCCAATTACGAGCTTCAGGCCAGTGGGAAAATGCATTGTGGTCAATTGTGGTCGAACATGCGGCGAACACCCGGAAATGTTCGGTGTTCGCGATCTGCTCGAACAGGCTAACCCCAAACCGTCCGAACCCGAACAGCTCATCCCTATGGTCTAGCTGACACAGATGTAAAGGCTCTTTCAAGCCACCTAGAAACTGACCACTGGCATACCAGGAAACTTCCCAGTGGGCCGTGGCATCTGGGGATGGTCAGAGCATTCTGACTCATTACCGAGGAAGCAATTACTATGGGCTGCACCAAGTAGAGGTGCAGACCAAATGCTATGTCACCAGACCACCAGAGAATACCTTTTACCCCGTCTGTGGACCACCAGATAATTAGCCCACTGCATGTAAAACAAGGGAAGCAGAAGAAGACGTAAAAGGTTTTCTTTGTAATTAGTTTACTGAAATGGGTAACTGATCAAAGGGGGTCTTGAACCAGGGGTTCAATAAAGGGCCCTAAGATTTCTGACGGCAGCCTTTCTGAGCAGCAAATCATATCACCTTTGTTGTGCTTAAGATATCTGGAAAACCAGGCCTGTTAGAGAGTCTAGAGGCGATATTACAAAGTTGGTGCTAACTTAAACAGAGCTGTTGTTAACTTAACAGCTCCATAGGCTATAATGGCTCTGGTAAGTTTACAACAGCTCTGGTTAAGTTAGCACCAGCTTTGTAATACTGCCCTAGAAATCCTGGGTTGGGAAATACTACCCTACATCATCACACATCACTTTAATGATAGAATTTTACAGCCCCACCATTAACAATGAGATGTGTCAACAGTATGACTGGTCTCAGTGGTATGTCTTATACCAGCAATTCCACTGAAACGTGCACAGGGAGGATCCATGTTCAATTCCTTATCCCTGTAGAAGCTTCTGTTATCTTGGATATGTCTTCTCATATTTGTATTAATTAGCAATTTATTTTTATTTAATTTAAACCTTGCGTTATATATTTATTCAGCCTTATCTAAACAAGGTTATTAAAAGGAGTTTATAAATATTTAATGCATCCGTATAAAGGCTTGTACTTTCCTTTTTGCCACTATCATGTTTACAAGGTTCAAGTTTCAGGTTTGCTGCTGAACAGCAAATGTGGAACACTTTATTGTTGATGTGGATCACCATAGTGTCACGGGGGGGAACTGGCATGAGCTGAGGTGGGGCCCATTTATAAGGCTAGGACCCCGAAAGGCAAGCGTGCGCTGGCTGAATAGCAGACAGATAAGACTCAGCACAGACCAGAAAGGCAAAGCAAGGGTTGAGGGGAATGGCAAATATACAGAAAGGAAACCCTAATCTAAGGACTAGTCCTGAAAGTAGATGGAACTAATGCTAAGGGAATGGAAAATAGTACTGCTAGGTAAAGCAACACAAAAGGCAGAAAATACAGAGTCAAAAGCAAGCCAGGAGTCAGAACCAGAGAAGGAACTCAGACAAGCCAGGAGTCAGAACCAGAGAGGGAAGTCAGACAAGCCAAGGTCGGTGCACAGGAAGATCAGCACAGCAAGGGTAAAACACAAAGTAAGGCACACAGGAGCAAGGAAGGGCAAAAGCAAAAAGGAATAACCAAAAAATAGGCAAATGACAAGGACAAGGCAACTATAGGGACAAATTGATAAGGGAAACAGGGAACCGAATATAAATTGAACAAAATATACAAAAAGACAATAACAGAGGCAAATACAGGCAGTAGGAAAGGTAAAGTAACAGGCAGCAAAGTGACCCTTATAATACAGCACAGCAGAAAGGGAGAAACGGGCTTATAATGGGAGATGATCAGTGCTATCTGGGTCAAGCGGTCAGTAGGGATGAGCCGAACACCCCCGTGTTCGATTCGCTTTCGAACTCGAACAATTTCAAAAGTTTGAGTTCGAACGCGAACACGAACCAAACTCAATGCAAGTCAATGGGACTCGAAAGTTCGAATTTTAGAGTGCCCTCCAAGAGGGCAGATATGCAAGATATTTGCCATAAAAGGTGTATGGGGGTTCGGGTAGTGCCCTGGGGGACAGGAAACAAGGACGAAAAGTAAAAAAAAAAAACGTTTTTAAAGGAACAGTGAGTTTTCCATGAAATAAAGGTTAAGAATAAAAATGAAAAATTCCTTCAAATATCGTGCCTCAGAGGTCCCCATAACCTGCCCGTGAAGTGGCGGATTTGTAGGATGTATAGAAACATTTAAAAACAAAAAAATACATTTCAAATGACGGTAAATGGTTTTCCTTTAATCTATTCATAAACAACTGCTTGGGGCGGCAGTATGTATGAAAAGAGGAGACATTTTAGGATACGCAGAACAAGTTTAGTGATTTTTTTGGCTAAATTATGGTGAAACTTATGCAGGCTTTGGATGAAAGTAACATTAGGTGCTTTAAAATTGGGCCTTTAGTGTCGGCAACACCATAACCCCTTTGTGGTATTGTGGAAGAGTGCAGTGGTGGAGGTTTTGTGAATGCAGAAGAGATCCCCGATCTATTCAGTTACATCAGCATCCGGGGATTGATAGCTGCTGATCCAGGACTGATTCATTTTTATAAATGTCAGCCGGTCTACAGAGTCGGTGGACAGACGCACTCTTTTGTCTGTGACAAAACCTCCAGCAGCACTGAACATCCTTTCAGAAAGCACGCTGGATGAAGGGCAAAAAAAATTAAAAAGGCATCAGTCAAGCGGCCCCGGCCTTCACCGCTCTTCCTCTGATCATCCGCGGCCTCAGAAGCACCTGTGTCATCACTTGGTAACCTACCAGTGCCTGTAAAGGTGTTACACAAGTGTCACTTTAGAGCATCCTCAAGTTGCTTCATCCTGTGCTCCCTCTGTGCAGGCAGGATGAGCTCTGCAACTTTACCCTTGTATTGTGGATCAAGAAGGCTTGCCAACCAGTAATGATCCCTCTCCTTGAGAGCACGAATCCTGGGTTCTTTACCAAG
Source organism: Leptobrachium leishanense (assembly GCA_009667805.1). Lineage (NCBI taxonomy): Eukaryota > Metazoa > Chordata > Amphibia > Anura > Megophryidae > Leptobrachium > Leptobrachium leishanense. The sequence goes on from CM019069.1 coordinate 51,852,419, forward strand.
CTTTGCAGGATAAGGGAGCCCATGCAGCGTAGGTTGGAGGTGGCATTAGCTTCCGAGTCTTCCTGGTCAATGAGGATGACCTCATCGTGCACTTCCTCCTCCCAGCCACGTACTAGTCCTTGGGTTTCTGGGCACACAAAACCCTCCCTTGAGGAATCCCCACCTTCAATGCCCCCACTACTTAAATATTCCTCCTCATCCTCCTCCTGTCTGATCTGAGGACCCGCAGGATTGCTGTCTGCGGAAAGACTGGGGCCTTGAGAGCTAGGGAAGGCCTCCTCTTCCTGCTCTGCCTCTAGTGCCACATCTATAATTCCCCGCAGAGTGCGCTCCAGCAGGAACACTAAAGGAATTGTGTCACTGATGCATACACTGTCCCTGCTCACCATCCTCATTGCCTCCTCAAATGGTGACAGTACAGTGCATGCATCCTTGATCATCAGCCACTGCGGGGGAAAAAAAACAAGTTGACCTGAACCTGTCCTTGTGCCATACTCACACAGGTACTGATTGATGGCCCTTTGCTGCTTGTGCAGATGCTGCAGCATTGCTAATGTAGAGTTCCACCTAGTGGGCATATCACAGATCAGACAGTTTGGGAAGGTGGAATTCTCTTTGAATTTCTGCCAGGCGAACACTTGCTGGGAATGACCATCTGAAGTGGCTGCAGACTTTTCTGGCCTGGCTGAGAAACTTTGCCAGCCCTGGGTACCTGGTTAGGAAACACTGTACCACCAGATTTAGGACGTGTGCTTGGCATGGTACATGCGTCAACTTACCCTGGTGTAGGGTGGAGAGAAGGTTGCTGCCATTATCACAGACGACCATTCCCAGCTGAAGCTGGCATGGTGTTAACCATCTCTGCACCTGCCCCTGCAGAGCTGACAGAATTTCTTGCCCGGTGTGGCTCCTGTCCCCTAAACAAACCAGCTCAAGCACAGTATGGCATCTTTTTGCTTGAACCATTGCGTAGCCCCTGTCACGCGTCGGTTTAACTGCCACTTCGCCAGAGACAGAGAAGGAGGAGGAGGAAGAGGGAGAGGTGGTGGTGGAGCAGACAGACCTCATACAAGCAGTTTTCTGGAGGCGTGGTGGATGAACAAGCTCCAGCACAGAGCCCCGTCTTGGATCCCTCCCAGCTGCAATAAGAGTTACCCAGTGTGCCGTGAAGGAATTGTAAGAGCCTTGTCCATGCTTGCTGGACCACGTGTCTAAAGTCATGTGCACCTTGCTGCTGACTGCCTTTCCCAATGACTCCATAACATTGTCTTCCACGTGCTGGTATAGTGCTGGAATGGCCTTCCGTGAAAAGAAATGGCGTTTTGGAACCTGCCACTGTGGTACAGCACATTCTGCAAATACACGGAAGGAAGCAGAGTCCACCATCTGGAAAGGCAGCAGCTGTAATGAAGCAGAGTAATTTTGCTAAGCTGGCATTTAGACGCTGTGCTTGGGGATGGTTGGGACTATATTTTTTCTTACGCTGCAGCAGCTGGGGCAACGTAATCTGACTGCGTAAATCTTCAGCTGATGGGATGCTGTCACATTGTGAGGAAGGACCTGGTACATCCATTACTGTAGCATCATCCCTGTCAGTGGAGGTTGTAGCAGGCAATGACATGGCAGGACATACAGTGGGGGTAGAGACAGATGAGGAGGAGGAGGACCTACGCAAAGTTTTGCGCCAATGGGATGCGTGGCAGGTGGTCATATGTCACCTCAAGCACGTGGTACCCAAGCGTGGGATGTCTTTCCCACGCTTGATCCTCATCTGACATAGATTACAAATAGCAACGGTGCAGTCTGCTGCACATTTCTTAAAGAACTCCCAGACAGTAGAGTTCCTGGATGTGTGCTTTGAGACAACAGCGCTCTGCACCTGAGCAGCTCTGACATCTGATGCCTTGGACTGGCTAGTGCTACGGTTGGTCATAGAGGACGTTGTGCCTCGTGCTTGTTGTGCCTCCTCCTCACTTGACTCCTCTGTTCAATCAGGCACCCAGGTGGAGTCAGTGACCTCATCATCATTGTCATCACCCCTATCTCCTCGTCACTGGAGCCAACTTGGCAGTATGCTGCAGCTGCTGGGGCAACATGAGTGCCAGTTCTTTGTGTGTCACTGGCACCCCCTTCCTCTAGGTTGATTATACTCCCTTCCTCAACCTCAGAGATTGAATCAGAGCACTGTAGTTGCTGCGCATCCTCAAGCAGCATGTCACTGTCATTGTAGTCAAACAATTCAGCTGACTCCTCTGTGTGTGATAGTGAGGCTACGGCAGGAGTAGCTGTGGACATGGAGGCTGCATTAGATGCTTTGGCAGCTGAGGTGGACTGTAAACCACTACAAGCCTGGCTGGCAGAGGATGTGGAGGACTCGGATGGCCTGGTTAGCCAATCCACCAAATCCTCTGTATGTTGCTGCTGCTTAAGATGCCCAGCACCAGTTAGAAAGGACAAGCGTGCCCCTGCAGAGAATGCACCACATCCATGATGACCAGAGGCACAGCCTCCCGACATAGAGGCTGCTTGCCCTCTTATCTGTGTCTGGGAGCGTCTATCTGTCCTTTTTGGTCTTTCTGACATGGTGAGTGATATATAGATTAAAGATATACAGAACTCTGATTCAACTCTGTTATAAAAAATTGGAGATATGCAAAACTCTGATTCAACTGTGTTATCTAGATTAAAGATTTCCAGAACTCTGGTATAACTCAGTGAGACACCCTGATAGCTGGCAGCCAGTGACAAGACACAGATTATAATTCCCAGAAACCTCCTATAAATCAGTGAGACCCCCTGATGGGTGGCAGTGACAAGACACATATTACAATTCCCAGGAACCTCCTATAAATCAGTGAGACCCCCTGATAGGTGGCAGTGTGACAAGACACAGATTACAATTCACAGAAATCTGATAGAAGTATGTGGGACCCCTGATAGCTGGCAGTGAGAAGACACAGATTAGAATTCCCAGATATCTGCTACAAGTCGGTGAGACCCCCTCATGGGTGGCAGTGACAAGACACAAATTACAATTCGCAGAAATCAGATAGAGGTATGTGGGACCCCCTGATAGCTGGCAGTGAGAAGACAAAGATTACAATTCCCAGAAACCTAGTATAAATCAGTGAAACCCCCTGATGGGTGGCAGTGACAAGACACAAATTACAATTCCCAGGAACCTCCTATAAATCAATGAGATCCCCTGATGGGTGGCAGTGAGAACACACAGATTACAAAAATTCCCAGATATCTTCTAGAAGTGAGACCCCCACAATTGCTGCTGGCAGTGAGAACACAAAGATTAGAACAATTCCCAGATATTTTGTAGAAATGAGACCCCCACAATAGTTGCTGGCAGTGAGAACACACAGATTACCACAATTCCCAGATATCTTCTAGAAGTGAGACCCCCACAATTGCTGCTGGCAGTGAGAACACAAAGATTAGAACAATTCCAAGATATTTTGTAGAAATGAGACCCCCACAATAGTTGCTGGCAGTGAGAACACACAGATTACCACAATTCGCAAATTTCTTCTAGAATTGAGACCCCCCCAATAGCTGGTGGCAGTGAGAACACACACTAACACAACAATCTCCTCTCAAAAAACAGGTGCTGAAGGCTGTGTGAAGCTTTATATAGTGTGCTGCGGGACTTAGCTCTGTGAGCCCATGATTGGGCAGAATTTGCGCAATCAGGACTCTGAGCCGTGATTGGCATAGTCTTGCACCTGTCTTGCACCTAAACTGTGGTCAGTTGCAGGCTGTAGCCAATTACAAGCTTCAGACCAGTGGAAAAGTGCATTGTGGTCCATTGTGGTGCATTGTGGGCGAACATGCGGCGAACCCGCGGAAATGTTCGGAGTTCAATGAACAGCCGAACGGACGATGTTCGATTCGAACTCCGAACATATCGAACCGAACAGCTCATCCCTAGTGGTCAGAGGCCTGGCATGCTACAGGGAAATCCAGGAGTGGAAGGTGAGGAGGGATGGACCAGACGTGGTCAAGAGCCGACTCGGATTGGCTCAACCATAGGGCTCAGTCTGAAATCATGACGCATAGTCACCTGAAAAACGTTCGGAACCAATGAGGATTCAAAGCACATGACAAGGGATTTACACTACTGGAAGAGTGTAAGTAATAAGTAAAATAACAACTCATTGCTGTCAGGATATTTGTCTAATGTGTGTATGCCAAGTATGGGCCAGCAATATAATTGTTAGTATTGTAAAGACAATGGTCTCTATTATAATTATTATCATCATTTATATAGCGCCAACAGTTTCCGCAGCGCTTTACTATTCTATTCTATTTCTATTTATTTATTTATTTATAAAGGATTTTACCAGGAAGGATACATTGAGATTTCTCTCGTTTTCAAGTACGTTCTATTCTACTAGAGCATGTAAATAGGATGCCACTAATGTCAGAATATGGGATCAGCTGTTAACCATTATCGTCTCCCTGCTATGGCCCGTATTATATTCTTCACGCTAACGGTAGCGCTCACCTGCGTGAGCGCTACCATTAGCTGCGGTATCTGCCGCATAATACAATCCAAATGCAAACAGGTTAAAAAACCCGTTTGCGTTTGGGACCTCGCGTTGTTCAGCGCGAGGTCACTGCACTTTGCGCTCCCTATACTTAACATGGGGAGCGCAAAGCGTTAATCAGCGCTGGATTACAGTGTCCCAGCACTGATTAACGCCTCGCTCTGGTCAACGAAACGTTAACCAGAGCCAGGACCTGATGTTAACGGATACCGCTGGTGCAGAATCCGTTAACACCAGCTTAAAAATAAAAAAAACAAAATCCCATACTTATACTCTGTACCGCGGCGAGGACCGCGGCTCCGGTCACCTCCTCCGGCCGGCGGGAGCAGGGAAAGCCTGGGGAAAAAGTCCCCTCCGTCTTTCCCTGCATATCCCTACGCCGACCGGCTGGATCTCGCGATGCGAGATCCGGCTGGTCACGTGACCGGCAGAGGGGAGCTCAATGGAGTCCTATGGACTCCATTGAGAGGATGCACGTGGCTGCGCTCAGCGCTGCCGCGCGCATCCTGATTTTTAACGCTCGCTAACAATGCAGGCAGCATTTTTTGCGCCTGCATTGTAATCTGGCGTTAAAACGCGGGTGCAAGGGGGAAAACCTGCGGGCGCAGTTTTTCCTCCCCTGCGCTCGCGTTTTAACGCCAGGAACGTAATAGGGGCCAATGAGTGAGCCGATAAATCAGAGGCTCAACTTGGATTTCCTATTGTAAGGTCGCCACCCTCTGGCCAACCTCTGTATTTTCAACTAAAAAAAGTTGGAGTTCATATAAAGAAAAAATATTTTACATTGAATATGGAACATAGTCAATAATTTATTCAAACAATGGCATTACCATTGTTAAAGCTAAATAATAATAATAGTTTATTCAGTTAATGCTACTAAGTCAGTTAGAATAGAAGCGCATGCCTCAAACAACTGTTTGAATAGAAGCTCGACTGTTTGAACAGAAGTTCGTTATAGTTCCAGTATACTGAAAATTCAGTGAATAACAGTATTGGAAAAGTTTAGTGAATTTTTTAAATTTTTGTTTAGGGTTAAGATAGTGTTACATTTAGTGTGAGAGACTAAAGGTTTTCAGTAAAAAAAAAGTGTGAATTGAGTTAGGGTTGGGGTTTTTGTTAGATTTTAATTTTCTGTAAATATAAATATCCTGTATTGAAAAGCCTGTTCTGATAAAATGGGCTGTGACCCCTCCCTTTCTAAGTGCTAATTTTGTATGTAGACAGTCTTTTCTTACATAGGATGTTGCTTGTGGAATTTAGCCACATTTCCTGTAGGGTCTAATTTACAGGAAGTGCAGGAAAGGGTGCGCGGACATTGTAAGCTAGAAAAAAAAATCTCTGAATCATATGTAGTAATCGTTGTTAAACCGTGCTGGGCAAAATATGACGTAGAAATATATCTGTATGCTGATTGACTATAAGTTCTTTGAAATCTAATAAACTGGTTTGCCTGAACAAAAGAAAGGCAGACATATTGCAGCTATATCTTGTGTGGCTGGTTTTACTGTCTCCGCCATGGCGTGCGCACGTTCTTTATTTTTCTTATATGAGAGAAAACTGGAAAAAGGTTTATGGCATTCCATATATGGCAATTATAATAGGAATATTTATTTTGTTTGTCAGAGACAGCAGATGCATCACTGTGAAGCTTCTCCTGTTGCTCTTTGGATTTTAGTTTTGTGAAATGCCGAGGTTTGTTGACAATGTAATACAGCCAATTTTCTCAGGTATTTGCAACACCAGCACTTTGTGACTAACTCCTATATTAATGATATAATTTGAATCTGCTGGAAAAAAAATTATATATAATTTGTCTGGGTCCTACAATGAAAAATGACTTCAAATAGCACTTAAATGTCATGAAATGCAAAATACGGTCAAAATAAGATGAGCCATATAGGGGTAAAATGGCCCAGCAAGGAAGGAAATAAACACGGGGAGCTTTTTCAAAGCCGTTAACACAACTTTACACTAGGCTGTATGTTTTAACACCTATATTTATACGAGGGCTAAACCTTGTGATTCTTATTATTTTAGGTAATCTCACGTTTTTTAACCTGTGAGTTCAATGTGAATATTTTATGCCTTGATTCCACATCCATAAGGAGTTTTTTTTTTAATCTCGACCAGTGTATCCAACATGAAGATCCACTAAGCTGCCCTTCATAACATTATTAATAGATCTCCAACTGTGCAACTTATCTTTCTCTATTTCTTGTCCAGTTACCTTCATGCCTTTATGTTTTCTCTTCCTTTTGAAATCCTCTGCTCTAAAATATTGACCGTTTTTCAGTGATTAACACCTTAACAACACGCTGGTGGCTCCCGTAAGGAGGAGGTTCACGCCGACGGGGCGTACTAGTTCTCCCTGCAGGCAGGTGCTGCCGCAGACTTCTAATGTGGCCCGCCCACGCAGCTGATGTGCGTCATTGGCTGCAGGTGACTGCCTGAGTTCCAGCCGCCTTGCAACACGCTGGGTGCGGGAAGGAGCCAAGGTGGCCCATTGAAGTCAGTGTGGCGTACCAGTACGCCCTGGGTCTTCAAGGCCCACCCGCCGCGCGGCGGGAAAGGGTTAAGGCATGGATGCTAATATTAAGAAACAAATGATATAAATACTAATAAACACTAGTCATAAACACAGCAACACTGAGAAACCCTTAACCGTAAAGGGTTAGCTGGTTTACAGAATATATTTTCGTGATTTATGGTGTTAAGTTTATCATCTGCTAGTTTATGGAGTATCTTAATTCACTCTAGATATGAGTGAATGAATTTAATAAAAACAATATAGGCGACAAGGCTTTACACAGCATGGTTTAATTTTATTCAAATTTTTAATCCACACTTTATTATCATCATCATTTTCAGAATAGCACAGTGATTAACAGCACAACGGTGTCTCGACCACAACATTCTGTTTAACAAGTGACGGCGGATCACACGTCACTTTGCAGGCTATCAACCTGTGCGTCCAAATAAAACGGTAGAACGAGCGTCTCTAGATAAACACGTTTTATTTTGACAAAAATAAAGCAAACAGCTGGCAGGAACAGCTCCGTCTCTTGCCAATCATGGTTCTTTAGGACCGAACATCGTTGTTCACTGCAGTATTGCCATAAAATGAGAAGAGTTTAAAACTAGCAGATGGTACTCAGTGCAGTGCATGGAATAAAATGGAGAATTAAGGTGCCCTAAGGTGTGCATAGAAAAGGCAATTACATGAAACAAATGGGCCTGAGGCCTGGCTGATACTCTGGTATGCTACACAGGAGACAGATAGTACATCTGGTGAACAGACTTTATCGCACGCTAGAAAGCCATAAAATGAACCATCCAAGTTCAGACCTTGGTCTTACAATGACATTTTACCTGTATTGGCATTCGCTGTGGTTTAGCTTAAAAGGTGCCATAATTTACAAATTGTGATTTAAACCCACTTCTTAACATACTGACTCTAATGAGGCCCACTTTTTAGACAGGTTGATAAAATGCAGAGGTTTCCCCTGGAGATAATATGAACTAGATCCACAGAGGAAGATCAAGTTTAGCCCAATAAATACAGTATATGCATATATCACATATCATGCTACAGGAAAACATGGCCGCTGTAGTAGAATGATGCACATATCCTGGCACCCTGCCTACTGAGCTCGAATATTCCAAACCTGATCGTACTGCCCTTTTTGAATTCAATATGCTTCCAATGTAGGGTTATTCGTACGCTCACGATTTATATCTACCAAAGTAAATCAAATGAAGTCCTTGGCAGCATCAGATACCATAAAATAATTCACTTCAAATGGATGTGATCTTCCCTTTTAACCCCTTCACTAACACAATCGAGTATACTTCATCTACCAAATCAGCCGCAGGTGCCCCCGATATTGGGCCGTATTACATAGTTGGTGCTAACTTAAACAGAGCTGTTGTAAACTTAACAGCTCCATAGGCTATAATGGCTCTGGTAAGTTTACAACAGCTCTGGTTAAGTTAGCACCAACTTTGTAATATGGCCCATTGAGTTTACTTAATCTGATTTGATTCTGTTGAAATTCAAGGGAATTCTGTTTACTGTAAGCAAACTTTAGTTACAAATAGTCTCTAAAACATGCCCGTAAAATTTCAAACATATATTGAGCATGACAGCCAATGTGTTGGAAATTATTTGAAAAACTTTGATATTTGATTTTCCTGCAAGGATCCACTGAGCTCAAGCTATAATGTAAATGCAGTAGCATTTTTTGGCCAACAGAGGGATTTCTCTGCATTTTCGAAAGGGCTTACCTACAGGGAACATATACAGACGGACACAGATGAGGATATATAGGGCCCACCTTCTCCTCAAAGGGCATTTTGCCAGTAGTTCTGCCTGGTCAGGCATCTTGGCTCCCATATGTGATGATGCATTTGCACCGTGGGATGTCCCATGGGAAGGTCTGAAATGCAGGAAGTCAGAACACTGTAGGACATTGGCTGGATCTGCCACGATTCCCAAGTAATGACAAGTGGGGGGACGCCCTCCTATATAGCGGAGAAAACTGAAGACCTTAGAGAAAGTGTTAAAGGAAAATAAGGAAGATGTATTTAAATACAACTTTTATCAAAATCGTTTAACCTCCGTGGTGTTACGAATCGTTACAATGTATTTGGCCCCCTGGTGGTATATCGAGTGTGGCTCGGGGTTAATTTCATTGCTGAAAGCGGTAACCCCGAGCCACACTCGGGGCTGTATACATACCTGTCCCTGCGCTCACTTGCTGACCCCAGGTGTCGCCTCCGGACGATTGCGACGTTCTACTTCCTGTTTCCCTTTTCGCGAGAAGGGAACCAGGAAGCAGGACGCTGCGATCGCCGGAGGAGAATGTGATCGCAGAGGTCAGCGAGGGAGCGCAGGTACAGGTATGTATCAAGCCCCGAGTGTGGCTTGGGGTTACCGCTTTCAGCAATGAAAGTTAACTTAGAGTCAGACTCAGGAAAACCGCCAGGGAGGTTAACTCAAACAAATAAGCGATATATATATATAATACACTTATCTCTGGTGCTGTCAGTAGTGGTTAGGGTCTCCCATAAATTATAATTCAAACCACTAGTGTTGCAACTCATTCATAAAAAAGTGAATAACAGGGAACTTCTAAGGGTTAACGACGTGCTTCGCATCCTCCCATTAGCGGCTTCCTTTTACCGACTAAGCCAGACTACGTCCCGGAAACTTCAATAAGTAAAAAAAGTTTAAAGCATATCATTCCCAAATGAAATACAGTATGAGATGGAAAAAATATTTTTTTTTTACCTCTATAATAATCTCAGTGAAGTTAGTAAAATAGAATTTAATGGCAAGTTGCTATTTTTTTATATATATTTTAAACAATCTATGTACGCAGCACTAAAAGAAAATCATTTAATGCATCCGATATTTTAAACTCTTTTCTTTACAAACAAGACTGTCTTTGGTTTTTATTTCATAGCAAAATGGTATAACATTTTTATATGTATCATCCCAAGTATGACCCTGCAAAAAAAAAAAAATCCAAATACCGCAAAAAAAGAAAAAGTCATTAATTTATACCGTTATACGAATTACAGCATGAAGACAAAGAAAGCCTATAATCTGAATTTCTCTTTAGATATCATGGTATCGTAAAACTGAATGAGAGGTGAAATTGAGAACTTCATTTCTACAGAATGTTATTAGTGTTACATGCTATGGGGGAGGAAATGAAGTTGAAACCTCTTTGAGATTTACCTTAAAAAATAGATTTATTGCGAGTCAGACGCACGTGCACTTGCTTGTCTGATTAGAAATAAAATAGTTGATATATTGGGCTTTTATCATTTGTAGTTTTTGATGAGCCAAGAAATCTGCATTTTGAGTTTAATTGACCAAGATATTATTTCTCATCTCTTTCTGGTATAAAGACTCTAATAGAACCAAGGCAGAACAGCCAAATAAGCATATAACACTTTTACAGTATAAAATTAAGTTCCCCTGTAAAATGTGTGCGCTCTCAAGACACGGACACATTATATTCTTACACATAATGTATCTTGTGACAAGACTAGAGGGAGACTGGTGTTTGAATACTTTTCTTTTTTACCCAAAGGGGAATGTTGCAAAGTTAAGATAAAATAAAACTTTGATATGTTCTTGTGCATTAGAACAAGATTAAAGGAGAATTTTAAATTACTCTGCTCCGATAAAGTTCTAGAAAAGAACTTGAAATGTTCCTGTTAATACAACACAGGGCTGAAACGAGTGCGCAGTGGAACATAAATACAGTGAATTCCTCTACCCACACAAATAATGCACTGGAATGGTTTGTACTGACCTAAGGTAAATCATAAGAAATGCACAGAAAGCATCATATTTTGTATTATATATTTTTTTTATTTATACATTTTTTGTTGGGTGATTGAAGAGTGGGATAAACAAATACTTGAAGCAAAATATAGGGATGAAAAATAGAACAATGTCAAAACACAAACAATATTGTGCTGGAAAGAGTTTGCCTAAAAAAAATCCTGAAAAATACCTTAAAAAAATTCAAGCAAATAAAATAAATAAATAGGTGGCTTGCTGAAACTAATAAGAATAAATAATTGAATAAAAACGGTAATATTTTTTTACTTTGAATCCTATGGGATCCGCCTGTTTAAACCTGTTGCGCTGAATCACCAAAAATCAGGGCATTTCACTGACAGTTCGGCGTTCTCTGAATCTCGGCACGCAAAGAAAAACTCCTGAAAAAAGCAGTTATATGAATAGAATAAAATAATACTGACCATTACTTCACTGCCACTGAAGATTGACTATTTGAAGCGACCTGCACCGTATTTCGCTGTCAGGATTTGGCAAATTGACAGCACTCTGAATAGCCAAATTGCCACGAAATTGCATCGTATGGTGAGATTCATCTTTCGGTGCCATTCGGTGGCAAGTTTGGCGCTTATTAAATAACCCTTTATGTCCATGCACTCCCACTGTGCGCTGCAAAACTGCTCAAAAATCATAATTCCTGAACAGAGGACCAATTGTTGAGTTAATGTTCCAGTGGTAAACATTGGCCTTGTAGTTGCTTGTGATCTGTGCCCCATACTACTATACAATGTCCTCAAATGCCACTCTCATATCCTTGCAGTGCTTTGTTATCTTCCGCACATACAAGCCAAGTTCATATGTGTGTTGGCTGTTATATGTATATGTGCAGTGCTTCACCGTCATCATTGTTCCCATTAGTAATTTGTATCACGTGCCAAGTCTCCTTTTTCTAAGTGCTGTCATATGCATACAGGCATGTCTGAGCAGTATATGTGTAACGTGGGTCATCCCTGTCCACGTGCAGATTGCTTGCTGCCGGTATCCCGCAGAAGTACTGCTTCTGGTCCAGAATCCAGTGAAACACAGGAGATCCTTGCAGGTTGAAAATCAAACAGAGAGACTGAGCCAATTTACAACTGGTTCCCACACATGGGAAGGTACAGAAACAATGGAAACACGCCCAGCATTGAAACAATGGATCAGATAACAATGATCTGGGTGAAGTTAGTTGCTGGGGGAAGGGGGGTTGATGTAAGCATGTGAAGACAAAGGAATATATTCTTACAGAGGGAATGTACAGAGTATATACAACAGGAGACTCCACAATAAATACATAAGGGAATATTAATATAACACAGACATCAGGGCACAGAGAACACAAACACCCTGCATCTAAAATTGTAGATACAGGGTGACTTTAACAAAGGAAAGGGCAGGTTAATGATATGAAACCTCAGGCCTGCACCTCTCAGATACAGTTCTAGGCCCATATACTTTGAGTCCAAAGTGATGTACGTCATAATATGATTTGAAGTTCTCTTTCTTGTCTCCTCACCCCAATTCCCATGTAGCAGTGGTCCCCATCCCTGGTCCTCAATTCCCCCTAACAGGCCAGGTTTGCCAGATATCTGAAGCACAGCACCAGGGATATGATTTGCTGCTCAGTGATTGCAGCATTCAGTCTGCATTTCCCCTAGGTGATCTTTAAAATCTGCCCTGTTAGGAGTACCAGAGGACCAGGGTGGGGAAACAATGCAATATAGTACGATCCCTTGGGAACAATGATCTCCAATCCTACTGTATCATAAATTATGTATCACCCCTTTGTCCTGTAGTCATTTGCAATGCTGTGGAACCTGCTTGCGCTATATAAATAATAATATCTGAAGGGGTTACAGTGTCTGTTACCCTGACTGTAAGCTGTTTGTATCTCTTTATTTGACACTGGTAATAACTGTAATTATATCTGTTTAAAAAATCCCATTTGGTGTGTTTAATTACTGCTAATGTAGCAAGAATAGAAGAGGTCTCTGTGGATGGAATCTCGGCACGCAAAGAAAAACTCCTGAAAAAAGCAGTTATATGAATAGAATAAAATAATACTGACTATACAATCTCATACATCTGTTTTGCTTTCTATATCCCAATTGTCCATTTTCCATTAACTATAATTTCAGATTATATTAATGAACAAAATGTATTTGCAACCAACATGAGACATTTTAGTATCAGCTCCATCAGGGTTAGAATTCTGTTGCCTTAGAAATAATAATAACTCATTCCTCTCCAGTGAAAGTTAAATGATAAATACTCTTTTTTTTAATTATCTTTATTATTACTGCAGAATAGAATTTCAAGAATTCATGTTTCCTCGATTGTTTATCTTTTGTTTTCCCCGATCTGCCGGTACTCTCATTTGGCAATGTAACTGCTCCTATCCTGAGAGGATTACTTTGGCAGAATATGATACCATATGGGTGTTATTAACAATCCACAAATTAAACTCGTTATGTGGTGCTTGATTTTATAAACAGTTCTCAATAGTGTGCACAAATAAAATTAGTTTTTATGGAAATGTTTGCCAATAACAATGTCTGCTACTAAGTGATTTATATCCAAACAAAATGTAATCAAAGCCCTTTCATTACATTTAAATTACTATTTGTAACATCATTTCTTTGCCACTTTCCTATAACAAAATAAGCAAACTTTTATTGGTCAAATCATTATCAGCCAGATTAACAAGCCAAAGTAACTAATGTGCAACTGCGACAAAGTTTAGATTTTTATTTAATTGTTTATCTCTATAGCTGGGACCAAGTAATCTCCTAGTGAACCTGCCATTAAAAGAACAGATTTTCAAGTAATATACCATTAAAACATGAATATATTACCGATCATAAAGCTCACTGATGTATGTCACTGTTTAATGAGAGATAATATCCCTACTTTATCAGTTTCAACCATGAGGGCACCTCCAGGCTGCCATTGCTCTGCCCTTCTATAAGGATTATTCTAAGCGAGTCGAACTTGCCACCGAATTACACCGAACAGTGAATTTCACCGTATGGTACAATTTTGTGGCTGATATCGTCTATTCAGAAAGCTGTCAATTCGCCAAATACTGTCACAGCAAAATACAGTGCAGTTTGCCGCAATTCGGCAGCAGTGAAATTGTCCCATATAGAAGCAATGGTTAATCTATTCAGAGGACGCCGAACTGCACCGAAATGTAAGTGAAATGCCCTGATTTCCAGTGATACAGTCCAACAGGTTTAAACTGCCGAATCCCATAGGAATCACTGTTAAAAAATATAACTTTTTTTTTCAATTTTGTTCATTTGTTTATTCTTTTCATTTTCAGCAAAAAGTCTATTTTTTTTTGCCAATTTTTGGGGATTTTTTTGGCAAACATTTTGATTCCCAATTTTTTTTTAATCCTGTAATAGACCATTTTATTATTTTTTAAAGGACCCTTTTCTTATTATTTCTACAAATTTTCATGCATTTTTATTGTTTAGCACATCTTTTAAAGAATAGAGTTCTGTTTATTTTCCTGCTGGTCGGCGGTGCACTTCGGGGACCCTGCGGTGAATATTGAATTCCCCGCAGAGCTGGCGAACTGGAAATACCGAAGCGCACCGGAGTGCACTGAAGGAGAAAGCACTGAAATTTCAGTACTTTTTGAATAACCATTTCTTGACCTAACACTCTCTTAACTGCAAGGCTATGCTGGAGAAATATCCAGTAGCAAAACAAATATCAGCATTCATGAAACTGGCAACAGAGGGAGCAGGAGGGTGGCTCTCTCTCATCGCTCTATCCACAGCATAGATCATTTGTGTGATTGCGGCACACATTTTCCGTGGCATCGTTTCGATGTTTTTTGGCCAGGCAGTGTACAAAGCATGTGTGTATATGGAGTGTTCAGGTAGAGGTAGTACCTCTGATGGGGAACATGTGGTGCTCCTCGGAGCAGTTCGTCCACCTTGGTCCTCACCTGTCACTCAGCTCTCACCTGTGGCTCCTCGTAGCTGTTAGCATGCAACAGCGGCCATACCCTGGGTAACGGCTTCCACTGGCCGGCCAAACCAGGTGGGGGTAGCCGAAGGGTCTCAAAACCCTTGGTGAACTAGGTGTTGCCTACCTATGCATGCGAAGTCTGAACATCGGCTGATCCTGTGGAGGAGACCTTCTAGGTCCAACGGAGGTGACGGCGACTACAGCAATGCACTGTGGAGTGTATGGAGCAAGACGAGGCACGTAGAACATCTTGGTCATCCACTGCATCCGTGCCCATCTCTGGTTGTCTTGACTTCCTCTTACCACTGGATACTGGTGGGCCCGGACGAGAGAGTGAGGTCGACGCAGCGCAACTCTTCTTCACTTTAAACAAAGTTTTCTGCGCAAGTCATCAGTCATCCACAATTCAAGTCCTGTGGCGATGGGTAAGCGACGAAGCGGCAGGTGTGGTGCACTGGGAGTCGTAGCCGCAAGCCTGCACACAGGCGACTCAGGCTATAGGGTCGCTCTTCACTGACCGGAGCAGAAGTGAAGTTCGGCAGCCACCTGAGTGTCTGAGCAGTCCTATTTAGGGTAGCACTGCTCACCTCCATGCATGAGGAAGGGGCTAGAAAAGGTGCCCCAAACATTGCCTGCTCCCCACACCCTGGCTGGCTAACCGCGGTCGGCGGGGACCCAATTATGCGGTCGAAAAATCAAAAACAAACTCAATCACAATAAAATTTGCTACATGGAACATCTGTACTCTTCTTGACAGGGATACCGCAAATAGGCCGCAACGACGCACGGCGCTCATTGCCCATGAACTTGCCAGATACAATATAGACATCGCCGCCCTAAGTGAGACCAGACTCTCCGGGGAAGGAGAACTCACAGAAAGGCTTGCTGGCTACTCTTTCTTCTGGAGTGGACGCGACTCTCATGCAAAGCGAGAAGCGGGAGTTGTTTTTGCTATTAAAACTTCTCTTGTGAGTAAACTCTCCAGCTCCCCGAAAGGAATTAATGATCGTCTTATGACGCTGAAACTCCCTCTCTGCCATGGAAAGAAGTTTGCCACCATAGTCAGTGCCTATGCACCCACCATGACAAATCCAGAAGAGACCATAGATAAGTTCTATGATGATCTGAACACCGTTATTTCCTCCACTCCCATTGCTGATAAACTCATTGTTCTTGGAGATTTTAATGCACGTGTCGGGAGTGATCACACTTCCTGGGACGGAGTGATGGGGAAGCATGGGGTTGGAAATTGTAACAGCAACGGCCTGCTGCTCCTTCAGACCTGTGTTGAACATGGCCTCCTGGTGACAAATACCATCTTTAGCCTTCCCGCACGCAACAAGACATCATGGATGCACCCCCGTTCAAAACACTGGCATTTAATAGACTATGTCATCGACAGAAATTGGGACCGGCAGGATGTGAAGGTGACTAAGGCCATGTGCGGCGCAGATTGCTGGACGGATCACCGCCTCAAAGATGAAAATCCACATTCAATCTAAGAGAAGACCTCATGCCGCCATAGCTCTGAAACGCCTCAACATCAGCAAGTTGAAGCGTCCTGATGTCAAACAGACTTTTGTTGACACCTGGATGAACGCCTTGCTTCAATCACACTGGATAATCTGGATGCGGGAGCAGCGTGGACCACATTTCGTGAGACGGTGTATAGCACAGCCATTGAGCACCTTGGACCCTCTACCAGAAAACACAAGGACTGGTTTGATGAAAATAACATAACGATTCAACTGCTACTCGAGCAAAAACGTCGGGCGTACAAGGCACTCTATGATGACCCAATGTCAATGGCAAAGAAAGTTGCACTGCGTAACATCCGCAGCAACATCCAGTCGCAACTGCGCCAGATGCAAGACTCCTGGTTGAGTGCGAAAGCTGAAGAGCTTCAGGGCTTTGCAGACAGGAAAGATATGAAGAACTTTTACAGCGGCCTTAGAGAAATCTATGGCCCTACTGCCTTAGGGTCTTCTCTCCTCAGTGCTGATGGTACTACACTCATCACAGAAAAGGAGCAAATCTTGGAAAGATGGGCGGAACACTTTGCTAGTGTGCTGAATACGCCTTCTGTCATAAATGATGAAGCCATCGAAAGACTACCTCAGGTCCCAGCGAACAAGTCACTGGACGCTGTTCCAACTCTGGACGAGATACAAACAGCCATCCGCCAGCTGTCCAGTGGCAAAGCACCTGGTTCCGACATGATTCCTGCTGAAATCTATAAAGAGGGTGGACCAGCGCTGACGGATAAGTTGCTCTGTCTAATCCAGATCATCTGGCAGACAGAAACTGTACCACAGGACCTTAAAGATGCTTCCATTATCCATCTGTACAAACGAAAAGGAAATTGCCAGGCCTGTGACAACCACCGTGGAATCTCACTGCTATCCATTGCAGGCAAGATCTTGGCCCGAGCCCTGCTGAACCACCTGAATGTACATCTAGAGCAAGGTCTCCTTCCCGAGAGTCAATGTGGCTTCCGCAAAGCACGTGGGACTATTGACATGGTGTTTGCTGCCAGACAGCTTCAAGAGAAATGTCAGGAACAAAACTCGGATCTATATTCCACATTCATTTACCTAAATAAAGCTTTTGACACGGTCAGCAGAGATGGCCTGTGGAAAATCATGAAGAAGTATGGATGTCCAGACAAGTTTACCGCTATCACCCGGCAGCTACATGATGGCATGTTGGCTCGAGTCCAGGAAAATGGTCAATCATCTCAAGCATTTCCTGTTACAAATGGAGTGAAGCAGGGCTGTGTCCTGGTTCCCACACTCTTCAGCATCATGTATTCTGCAATGTTGTCTGATGCGTTCAAGGATTCCACCACGGGCTTGCCAATTCGATTTCGTACTGATGGATCAGTCTTTAATCTCAGAAGGCTTCAAGCGAAAACCAAGGTCAAACATAACATCATAAATGAGCTTCTGTTCGCAGACGACTGTGCCCTCAACGCTGCTTCGGAAGGCGATATGCAACACAGCGTTGACATTTTTGCTGATGCCTGCAATAACTTTGGTCTCACTATCAACAGAAAGAAAACTGAAGTGATGTATCAGCCAGCTCCCAGGAAGCCTTACGCTGAACCCAGCATCACCATCAGTGGGCAGCATCTAAACGCGGTGGACAAATTCACGTACTTGGGCAGCATCCTTTCTAGATCTGTCGTCATGGACGACGAGTTGATTGCTAGACTCGCAAAAGCAAACGCAGCATTTGGAAGACTCCGCAAAAATGTGTGGGACAGGAGAGGTATCAGACAAAAAACCAAGATCAAGGTGTATCGCGCAGCAGTCCTTTCGACGTTGCTCCATGGATGTGAAACGTGGACAATCTACCAGCGTCACGCCAAGAAATTAAATCATTTTCACACAACATCTCTTAGAAAACTTCTTGGTATTAAGTGGCAAGACAAAGTGCCTGATACCGAGGTCCTTGCTAGAGCGGACCTACCCAGCATCTTCACCATCCTGGCCCAGTCTCAATTACGATGGGCAGGACACGTAGCTCGTATGAAAGACAATTGACTTCCAAAGATGTTGTTATTTGGCGAACTTATACAAGGCAAGCGCTCCCAAGGAGGTCAAAAAAAGCACTACAAAGACACACTGAAAGCAGCTCTAAAGGCCTTCAATATTAACCCCATTAACTGGGAGCTTGCTGCTCAGGACAAAATCAAGTGGAGATCAGCTATTAAGAACGGAGCTCAATCCTATGAGACCAGCAGAGCAGCGGCAGCTGAGCAAAAAAGGCTGGCCAGGAAAGGTAGTGATATACTACTATCTTCTGCGGCTATTCACGGTCCACATTGCCAGAGACTATTTCGAGCGCGAATTGGCTTGGTAAGCCATCTACACACTCACCGTGACCCACCCTATTCACTATATGGATGACTAGATGGTCCTCGTCGACTCGACGGACGAACAAGAAGAATAACTGGATTACTTTAGTTAAAAATACAAAACACAGATTTTACTCATGTTTAGATGATACAAAGAAATTTCAGCCAGTCAACAGCCTCGTCAAGAAAACGATTGACGTTCCTCTTAGCACAGAGCATGGATCTATTAGAAGTATTTCACAAAGAGACAAAAGAAAAACCTGCACGTGAGACAAATATTCAGTTTATCTAAAGATAAAATACAAGGAACACACATATATATGATATTTGGGTACTTTATATAACTTTAGCCCTGTTTGTGAACAGCTTTCACCCATTGTGATAATATATTCTTATGGCCTGCCTCTAGTTGGATGGTGCAAAAATTATGATGAACCTGCAGGTCTATTCACTAAAGGTGAAACTCAGGAGAATTGGCAGGAGGAGAGAACAATCTAGCCCAAATAGCCGATTTGGAAAGAGCGATAAATAAGAGAAATTTATTTTGACCTAGAATTTTCTCTTCTCCAGCCAATTCTCCAGGGTTTCACCTTTAGTGAATAGACCTGTTAGTTTTTCTTTCTATTCATGAAGACGTTTCTGTTCCCACCCAACTCACTAACCAAACTCCTTCCTTCATGCGACTCTGTATTAACAACATCATTCTAGCAACTGCAGTCCTCACCTCCTGTTTCTCACCCCTCCTACCCATATGGATCCTCCTCCTACAGACAGAAACTAACTGGGTTTCAGTTTGCAAGTGCATTGATGGCTCTGGGATCACTTCCATAGGGGTGGGCCGGATTGCAATGTATCTTGTTAATGCTTTTATATTATGAAGTTAAAACTAAGGACAAGAGGACAATCTAGACCAAATGGCTGATTTGCAAAGTGAGATAACTGGGAGAATTTTTCTGGTTTGGCTATTTTGACCTAGAATTTTCACTTCTCCAGTCATACTCTTGATTTTCACCTTTCTCTGAATACCCCTAATGATGAATAGACCTGTTTGTGTTTTTCTATTTTTAATAAGAGAAGGTTTTGGATATTATTCTGGCTCATACCATAAAGAGAGCTTTTGGAAGAGCTTGAAGATGTCATAATATGGGGAGGTTGCACTTTTCTTGTTGCTGTTTAATAAGCATTGTTGAGAATCCTTTCTGGTCTGGTACTAATTGTTTTCTCAGTAGGGATCATTACTCTATCAGTGGTTAACGTCAGCCAAATGTAGCCTATGTGCATGGGGATAAATATTCCAACACCTGGTTCCAGTCATTCACAATATCTCTCAGAGACGCAGAGAGAGAAGCTCCCGCTCAGTTCCAGCAGGTGAGCTCCAGCACATATTGTTACCAGTAATGCATACAAGGGGTCCTTTGCAGAGCTACGCAAAAAACCCCACGCAAATATGTATTTTGTGGAGCTTCATTGGCAATGCACTTTCTACAATCAAGCAACACGTTTCTATGTATGTTTACCTACTTTAATTCACACCTTTAACAATGCAACTTTAACTGTTACTGTTTATCAGCAGCATAGGTGTTTGTTTTGAAGGGTCACTAAATAAACTGTGATATTCAATGTAAATAAAAACTACAAAAATATTTAATTCAAACGATTAAGTTATCATCTCAGAGGTAGGAGGTTTTGTTTTATAAACTATTAAATAGTAGGTTACAGTAGGTTGTAATTCCTGTTAAGGGACATTCTAGGCTTAAAAGGGGGGTGGGGATGTTAACCACTCCTGACTTTGTGCATCCCCTTTTGCTTTTACCCTACAGTGTTCTTTGTACTCACATTCATTCCAGCAAAGAGCTCCCTCTACGTCCAGGCAATCCAATGCAGGCACATTGACAACATTTACAGCTCAGTATATTGCTGATCTAAACCCTGAAAGACATAACAGAACAAGCTGATTGACAGCTTTCACAGTGGGGGGAATCTCTCATTTGGAAAGCTGAATTAGCCTTTCGGGACACAGTTACAAGTATTTATACAGCGCCAACAGATTCTGTAGCACTTTACAATGGGGAAGCACAAACAGCAGACATGATACAAGAGGAAAGACAACCCTGCCCGTAGGATAACTGTCCAGGTCATATAGCACTTTAAACCAAGTGCTCAGGCAAACATCCCGTGAGCTTACAATCTAAGGGACAGGGGTAACTGAAACAAATGGGAGCAGAGGGAAGGTGAAACTGGTGGCCAGAAGAATATTGTAGAGATTGCATGGGAAGGACCAGAAGCTTGGGCTGAGTAAGAGTAATTAGAGAGAGAAGTAGACACAGCTGGAAAGGAGAGCTGAAATTAGGGACCGGGTGGGTTGGGACAGCAGAGGGAGAGAGGTGGAGGTCAGTCTGTGAGAGTATGCTCAATGCTTGATCCAGGGTGCAGAGGGAGAGAGGTGGAGGTCAGTCTGTGACACCTGCAGGTAGGAAGCACAATCAACCATATGTGACCAATTACATTAAATGGTTATGGTGGCTACAGTGTACCTTTACCTTGACTCTATTGCATTATGGCAGGTAGAATAACTCAACCCCTTCACTATCATGATCGAGTATACTCGATCTTCTAAAGCGCGTGCAGGTGGCCAGAGGGTAAGTATACTGTATCTGATCATATTCTGAAGCAATGGAATTGTGTTTATTACAAAATTACATTTATTTGGAAATGAGCTCCAGAATCTGCCCCAACAGTGGCAACAGATCAGGTGATTGAAAAGTTTGCAGATCTGTTATTTCCTTCAAGAAAACATGGAGCCCAAGCTGTAATGTTCATGTAGCAGCACCTTTTGGCCAGCAGATGGAGCCCTTTGTCTGTCATATAGAGCTTACCTACAGGGAACATATACAGTGAAGAGGTTTTGTATATTCTTACAGGGTAATACTGGGTATCGAGTGATTTTTTTTTTTTACATAAAACCAGAGTTCCACCATGTATTTGTTGAACATAGCGCATGTTCCGTAATTGGTCTTGGAGACACCTCACTGATAAATAGAACAGGCTCAACAGACAAAGGCTTTGACAGAAATGTTTATTTTTTGTTTTTTTTTTATTACAGTGAAATTCTTTAAATTCGGGTTTTGTTACAGGATGTCATGGATTTACAGGCCTCAATAAACTTGTTTCAAATTGAATTTCCTTTTTACATACACACATCAATGGCTTTGACTCAGACACACAAACTGTGGATTAATATCATAATGCCGAATACGTAAGAGGGAGTGATATTCTATCTGAATCTATTTTTCCATGAAGCGGAGTGTGGTATAATTGTGAAATGGAGTACATGTCTGCAATTACCATGAACGCATATAACATTCCTGAATGTATAGTCACTCTGGGAATGGTAAAAGGGCACTGGAAAACCATTGAATTCATTATTTAGCATGCATTTTATTAGCTTAGAAATAAAATAAAAGCATAAACAGAGGTTAGTCTATGATTCAAGGCATGATTTTGTGAGTTCGGGGCGTCCTCTCTAAGAGCAGTTTTAGTTATACATAAACTAAAGAGTGATATGTATATTTTTCAAGTGCTTTAAAGCGTTATTATTAAAAAGTAACATCAAATCCTATTAATATGTATATCCAAAAAGGGTCAGAAATTATTCCAGGCTCACTGGAGTAGGTATCCAACACACAAATATAGTACACACATATAGGGCAGCGCTTCTCCGTGTGTAGTGAAGGGGAAAAATAAAATGGAAAGAAATATACCTTGATAGCAACCAAAAACGACAAATAAGCACTCACGCTTTGCGAGAGCTTCCAGCTCTCATATGGTCGCCTCTTTCTGGAGAGGCGCGAAACGCGTTTGGCCACTTGTTCTTATGTTTCTTACTTTTTTATTGTTTACCTCATGTATGAGGAATACATTTTTTTTTTAATATTTGGAAATGTTATCTTCGCCTCCTGCTCTGAATATATTTAAGACCTGGGGACGATCTACTTCTTGAAATTTGAATACCCGGAGGTACGGGCAATCAAGTTGGCCCATAAAACTTGAGAGGCGACCATATGAGAGCTGGAAGCTCTCGCAAAGCGTGAGTGCTCATTTGTCATCTTTGGTTTCTATCAAAGTATAGTTCATGCAATATTATACTATGTGGTGTATTTTTTTCTGTTTTCGAGGTGTATGTAGGACACTGCGTGCAATCTTCCATCTAAAGGTCTAAGGATACCCAAGGAAAGAACTATACCCTCTTTTTTATAAGCATAATTTTCTTTCCATTGTATTTTTCCCCTTACACTACACACGGAGAAGCGCTGCCCTATATGTGTGTACTATATCTGTTATCCTGAGGTATTGAGAAGAATATCTCTCTTTTGGGCCTCTATAGCGACCTCCACCTATGTTGTAAGCGCACTACCATCTATTGCTCTCTATCCAACACACAAATGCTACCTACCCATTGTGGGCCAGACGTGTGCCCGGGTCCCCTGGGCTGTGTACCACATGCAATGAATAAAATTGCATTCAGTATTCCCATATGTGTAAAATAACATTAAGCTATGAAATCCAGCATCATAAACATTATTTATATCTGATTTGCTTATGGAGCAGTTGTCCCTGTAATGGCACAATCGAGCTAAAGCCTTGTGAGACCTGAGCGGGCCCCATCGTAGAGCAGGCCACTAGTGCCGTTGCTCATTCTCAGAACCCTCACAAACCTCTTTTTTGCTCACCATTATTTTTATCTACCTACTGAATAAGGTATCCTTAAAATGTATAAATGATTAAAGGATTTAGGCCAGGAATATACACCCGACAGTGGGCAAGATTAAAAGCCTGGTATAAACCTACCTGAGCTATTAAAGAGCCTATTCCATACCTGACGCTAAAATGGAGACGGTGGGCAGGAAAATCCACGCCTTCAGATTTTCCCTTACCTTCTCCACTTTAATGTCGTATTCCGGTGGTAGGTGCTCTCGTGGCACCTCGCCCCTGGACAAACAGCAAAGCTGCCAAATACCAGCAGTGGTTCTCTGCGCCGCAGCGAGTACCGGTTTGTGGAATCCATAGGATTCCAGTGAGCTTTGCACATCCTGGCCACAAGAACTTGCGAGATTGCGCTGAGCCATGGAGTGATCGCGGAGGGGACTAGAAATTATTTGTTCCCAGGCTCACTCTGCTCCTGGGGTGAAGAAGCAGCAAATCACAATGCCCTTTTACACCGTGGGATGAGTATGGAAATTTGGGGGTGAGGGTCGTCTGATTAACTATCTAATTTTTGGGGAGAGCAGGGGGGACCTCCTCATAATTATGATGTGCTGATTGTACAACTGACTGAGGAATTACTCAATACAGGTAATTTTCATGCTCTTAACCCCTTCACTACCATGTGATTTTCAAAAGAACAAAAACCACTGTTAATATCCAGAGATTTTTTGGAAAATCACTAATTATACAATATGAAATATTTGTGATTATTCCCAATGTATTTCTTACTGTAATGACGTATTTGTCAGGGAGATGACACCATCTGCTGGCCAAATGGAGTTACTGCAGTTCTTAGCTCCATGCAGGATCAGTCTGGGAGCTGTCCCTTAGAGACATTTCCCAGCTGTTTTTAAAGTGTTAGCGTCACGTGCATCATACCCAAGGTACTAAAACTTTGAGAGTAAGTTATGGAGCCCAAGTACAGATGAAATTCATTTTCAACAAACACATTTCATTTGCAGTGACACAGCACAGCCTCGGATCGTGTTAACACGATCTCTGGCTGTTGTGTCTGCAACTGCTTATTGATTATACACATTCACAGTAGTAAAGTGGTTAACATGAACCAAATAAGAAAAAAGAAACAATTCATCCAGCTGGTTTCCCCTTTATGCATTGTTATTCGTTTAGAGAACACAATGATATTTGTGTATAACCCTGCTCCCTCTCCTCCATGTTGTAACATTGCATTATATTAAATGTATCAGTTTGTACCTAAAATATTGAGTTTATAGATGTCAAACATTGTACCAAGGAGTGTGTAAGTAGCTGGTCCCGGCTCGTTCGTTTGTCCTTAGCGATTCCGGTTGTCTGTGTTACTATATACGTGCTTTTTTTGAGGTAATTATATTATTGTTTAGGCTAGGGTCAGACGAAAGCAGTTTTAACGTGCGTTTAGACGCACGAAATCACGGCCGTGCTAGCAGCAAATGACGTCCAATGCCGGGGAACACACGAAGAACGGCCGCACGAAAGTTCGTCCACGCAACGCAAGTGGCAAACGAACGCATTTTGTCGAGAACGTGAAACCACTAGTACGGTCGTACAGAGTGCGCTGCGTCCGCTAGCGGCGTGTGTGCGTGATTGGGAGACGTCAGACACTGCTAATGTCCGGCCAACATAACGTCCAGATGCAAAAAGTGTTTAATTGATGATCCGTACAAAATCACGAACGCAAATGCGCATCGTATGACCGCTATCGCGTACTCCGTGAAAAAATGCGTCCATTCGTTCGAACGCACTTTTTCACAGACAACGCGAAAATGCGTTCGTCTGACCCTAGCCTTACTGGGACACTGATGTTGCCTGTTTGGTGCTTCTTATGTTGTTTTGCTACCTGACTTCTCTTATATCCTGTTCATTGAGTTTATTCACTATTACTCTGTATGAATTGTTATATTTAATTGTGTTTTTTTTGGAATCTTAGGGCCATATTACATTCCTCGCGCATCAGTTTTGCGCGCACGCAAATGTGCATTTGCGCGAGGACAAAACCAACGTCGTATTTCAACGTTCGCGCAAACGATGCGCGTTATCGTTTGACGCGGATGGACTTGCGCGAGCGTGATGAACTGTGCGCGTCCTATACGTAACATTGTGAGCGCAAATGCGTTAAGCGGATGGTATTTCAATAGATGCGCAACTTCCTACGAACAACGTTTGCGCGCATAATTTTAACGTCTTTGAAAACCTGGTGTTAACTATAAATCTGAACGTTCTGGCAGAAACAAAATACACCAGCACAAAAAAAAAATACAGCACAGTATAGTTACACATTCTACACATGCCCAAACAAAAAAATTGTGAATTCATGCATATTTTTTTTATTGCTGCAGCATGTATACTCAGATTTACTTTGACAGGCGCAAAAACGTTAGTGAGTCAATTAAGGTGAATTGATGTCAATTAAGGTTCTTAAATCTGATTGGCTGAATCCCGTGAAAAAACCAGTCCGCGCACTGATTTACATGCGCTACGTTACTGCGCGCGTATTACACTTCGTTTTGCACGTTTTTTTTACTAACGCTATTTTTTGACAGATGAGAAAATGCGTTCGGATCCGAATATCGCGCGATAACGCTGGACAATGCGCACAAAAAAATTTGCGCTACGCAAGCGCATTTGCGCAGAGAATGTAATATTTTATTTATTTATTTATAAAGGATTTTAACAGGAAGGATACATTGAGATTTCTCTAGTTTTCAAGTATGTCCTGGGTTCAAGAACATTGAATTGTTACAGTTACTGAAATACAAAGTAATAAAATGCAAGATATAAAAAAAAAAAACACAAATATACAGATTAACAGAAAATAAATATGTAGGAAATATAGTCACTAGGTTACATGTTTACAGGTGCATTCTGTATTGAGGTATGTTAGTAAGGAGCTCTTGAGTGACTTAAGACTGGGGGAAGATTTGATGATGTCTGGGAGGTTATTCCATAATTGTGGTGCTCTGTAGGAAAATGAGGATCGAGCCACTGTCTTTTTGTATTGTGGTATTGCAAGTAAGGTGCCGGTCCTGGATCGGAGGTTATAGGATGAGGGAGCTGCTAGGGGAAGCAGTCTATTCAGGTAGGGTGGCAGCTTCCCAGAAATGCTTTTAAACACCAGGCTGGAAAGGTGAAGGGTGCGTTTAGACTCCAGCGATGGCCAGTTTAGCGCTTTTAACATGTCACAATGGTGGGTCATGTAGCTACATTGTAATGCAAAGCGGCAGAAGGCCGCTTAGTGTGGCAACAGACTGTATTTATTTACATTCATTGGCAAACTGTACATCTTGTGACCCGTTTTAAATATATTTGTATGTTATTTCAATAAATTTATATATATTTATTGGTGTGCATCTGGCCCCCTTTTTTGTGTACTTTTTGATTTCCAGCCATTTGGGGTGACTGTATTTTCAGATAGCACCCAGATATATTTTTTTTGCTGAGTGCAACACGGTCATTCTTGTGTCTCTAAGTTGCTTTTATTAACATTTTATTTCATTCAGATAAAAGAAACTGAGCAAAACAGAGCGGGGAAAGAAAATAAAATAAAATTCGGTCTGCCGCATCATAATTT
Source organism: Leptobrachium leishanense (assembly GCA_009667805.1). Taxonomy (NCBI): domain Eukaryota; kingdom Metazoa; phylum Chordata; class Amphibia; order Anura; family Megophryidae; genus Leptobrachium; species Leptobrachium leishanense. Next base: position 51,879,508 of record CM019069.1, read on the forward strand.
GAAGCTTCTTATTTATTATGATCTGTGAGAGCAGCTGTATTTTTCACAGTGATTCATGAAGAAACTGTGATTGTTTCATTGAGGCGATTTTCCTCTCCATATTCAGAATGTTATGAACTCACATGTGCTTGGCTTGGGATACTTTGCAGTTAGGTATTAGGCTTGGATAGCATTCCACAACGTAAATTATCAGGAAGCAAGTGTTATACAAATAATGGAGACAGTCAGACTGAGAGACTGATTCCATAAGCAGCTCAGTGATTACAAGTCCAATAAAATTTTTATACTGCTTTGTGTCCCTTAGACATAAAGAAATTATATGTATTCGTATTTGTCTCTACCAATTTAGGAAATAGACTTCTGATTTTTTAGGATAATTTATAACCTGCCATGGGTATATATTTACAATTGAACATTTTAACTGGGTTGCGCTTGTCAATTGACAAATACGTTTTAAAATAAAGTCTTATATACACCGATGAGAAAAAAATATACGTGGAAGAATATATCGCTGAGGATGGGTGCAATCATCCTAGCCCAGAAAAAAAAAAAAAGTTGTTTCATCAGCTGTGATAGACATTAATGGACCAATATATCAGTTTTACAATGTAATCTGGGGTATAAACTTTCCTCATAATTGCATGAAGTGGAAAAGCAGCTTTAACGTTTGGTATATGAACCATAGTATATCATTATGGGCAAATTTGTCACTTTTTGAAATACTAAAAGGAACACTCAATGATACCATAACAACTAGAACCACTGTTCTGTAGTTATAGCTTTTTAAATTATTTAGTTGTTTTTTTTTGTAAACAGATCTTCAAAGATTAACTTACATTAGTTACGTAGGCTGAAAAAAGACATGCGTCCATCGGGTTCAGCCTTTCACATATTACCTACTGTTGTTGATCCAAAAAAAGGCAAAAAACCCAGTTTGAACCACTCGTTATGTTGTCATCTAGTCCAGCATCTGGATGGTGGAGTCAACAGAGAGATGGGAACATAAATAAATATAGACAAATAATGTCTTAAAGTACACAATCTTGACTATCTATAGATGTTAATCAGAGAACCAGGGAATTACACTTCCCAACCTTAGTACAAATACAAGTATAATGATAGAATGAAAAAACATCAACAACGTCAACTGAAAATAAAATACTAAGGGCAGTATTACAATGTTGGTGCTAACTAAGGATGAGCTGTTCGGTTCGATCAGTTCGGAGTTCGTTTTGAACTTTGGCAGTACGAAAGTTCGCGAACTTCGATCTTTTTGGGATGTTCGCCAAAAGTTCGATTTTTTTTTTTTTTTTTTTTTTTTTTTTTTTTTTTAAAAATCCTAAAAAATCTAAAAATAAAGAGACTCTTTACTGCAGAATATTATAAGCAATGGTTTATTAGATATTGAATTAAAACGGGAATATTTTTAACATTGATGCCTATGGGATAAAACATTCTTGTTGCTAAAACATCAGGCAGACGAGGCCCTCTAAATCAGGCACTGTAGAGGGCAGCCCGCCGGAGCCTCCCTCCCAAGGACCCCTTGAGGAGCATGCGGCCGCAATATTACAGAGCTGCGACTGTGCCGGCTGGCCAGCCGGGTGCATGTGGCAGAGAGGTGGCGCGAGAGGTGGACTCCAGGGAGGGACCCACGGCAGACCCCCCTTCCCCACAACCAGGATCCAGGGAGCCCCCACTGACTACCAGCCTAAGGTAAGGCGACACATTTTTAAAAAAAAAATAAAATCCAAGGACATTTTTAGGCTAGGGTCAGACGAAAGCATTTTTCCCCGCGAACGTGAAAAAGTGCGTCCGAACGCATTGACGTATTTTTTCACGGAATGCGCAAAAACGGTCAGACGACGCGCATTTTCGGGCGTGATTTTGTACGGATCGTCAATAAAACTCTTTTTGCGTCTGGACGTTATGTAGGCCGGACATTAGCAGCGTCTGACATCTCCTAATCACGCAAACACGCCGGTATGCCGCAGCTGCGCACTCAGTACGTCAGTACTAGCAGTTCAGCGTTCTCCGAAAAATGCGTTCAAATTCCACTTGCGTTGCACGGCCGGACTTTTGTGCGGCCGTACATCGTATATTGGCCGTCATTGCCCGTCATCTGCTGCTAGTGCGGCCGTAATTATGTGCGCCAGAACGCACGTTAAAAGTGCGCTGGTCTGACCCCAGCCATAAATGTCCCCAGCAACATAAAATAAACCCTTTTTTTTTTCTTTCTAATACTCACCTGATTCCTTGATCCACAAACTGTAGAGGTGCTGCCCGGCAGTGTGCGGAATCATATGCTGCATTAATTATACTGTAAGGCTGGGTTCACACCTGCGTTTTTTTTACGCGCGCAATACGTGCGTTTTTTAACGCGCGTATCGCGCAAATGTAAAAAACATAAGAAAGCGCATTGCAGCGCGTTCACGGCCATAGACTGCAGAGTGAACGCGCTGCAATACTCCCCAAAGAAGCTCCTGTACTTCTTTGGGTGTAGGACGTTTTTCAGCGCGTTCCTGCACGCTGTAAAATGTCCAGGTATGAATGGGTCCCATAGCAAATAATGGGATTTCCCTGTTTATGCGTTTTACAGCGTGCAGGATGCGCTGTAAAACGCTTAGGTGTGAACCGGGCCTTAAGGTGCTGCCCGGCAGTGTGAGGATTCATATGCTGCATTAATTATTCTTCTTACAAATTTGGTTACTTAACCCGTTTGTGTTTGGATTGTAATATTGTGACATCCAGGGCCCCGGGTGGCGATCGGGGGGGCCCCGGACGCATGGTGCCGCCAGCTGGCCGAATGCCAGGAGCTCCGGCGGCACCCGGTGCAGCTGTGAGTGATCAGGGGGCAGGGCGTGGCATGATGACGCAGAGCCGCCGGGACTGGTGTGCGCCAATTCTCACCATATACAGTAGTGCAGTACTAGCGCCTAAACGTTGTTGAGCTGGTTTTGTTATAACAACTACTCTCGCTCTGTGCCCCTGTCTGGTATATTCCGCTGCTTGTTACTGCTGGTGCGCTTCCCTCCTTCCATACACTGTAGCGCAGTAATATTTGGGTGCACTGCCACTGATGCCTATACCAGATTTATATCATTTTAATATTGAACCGCAGGGTCCAACCCTGCACTCTTCCACAATACCAGAGGGGTTACTTACGGTGTGAAGGCACTTGCTGCCACCAAAGGCACAATATTTGGGTGCACTGACGCCTGTACCATATTCATATCATTTTAATATTGGACCGCAGGGTCCAACCCTGCACTCTTCCACAATACTACAGAGGGGTTACGGTGTGACGGCACTGTTGTCGACAATAAAGGCCCAATTTTAAAGCACCAATTGTTACTTTCATCCAAAGCATGCATAAGTTTCACCATAATTTAGCCAAAAAATCACTAAACTTGTTCTGCGTGTCCTAAAATGTCTTTTCATACAGGCTGCCGCCCCAAGCAGTTGTTTATGAATAGATTAAAGGAAAACCATTTACCGTCATTTGAAATATAATTTTTTTCTTTTTAAATGTTTCTATACATCCTACAAATCCGCCACTTCACGGGCAGGTTATGGGGACCTCCTAGGCACGATATTTGAAGGAATTTTTCGTTTTTATTTTTAACCCTTATTTCTTGGAAAACTCACTGTTCCTTTAAAAACTTTTTTTTTTACTTTTTTTCCTTGTTTCCTGTCCCCCAGGGCACTACCCGGACCCCCATACACCTTTTATGGCAAATATCTTGCATATATGCCCTCTTCGAGGGCACTCTAAAATTCAAATTTTCGAGTCCCATTGACTTGCATTGAGTTTGGTTCGTGTTCGCATTTGAACTCGAACTTTTGAAATTGTTCGAGTTCGAATGCGAACCGAACACGGGGGTGTTCGGCTCATCCCTAGTGCTAACTTAACCAGAGCAGTTGTAAACTTAAAACCTCCATAGGCTATAATGTGCTCTGGGAAGTTTACAACAGCTCTGGTTAAGTTAGCACCAACTATGTAATATGGCCCTAACAGTTCTATTCAAAGAAAGGTGAAAATCGGGAGAATTGTCAGGAGAAGAGAACAATCTAGACCAAATAGCCGATTTGGAAAGTGAGATAAATGGGAGAATTTTTCTGGTTTGGCTATTTTGACCTAGAATTTTCACTTCTCCAGTCATTCTCCTGAGTTTCACCCTTCTTTGAATAGACCTGTAAATAATTTCCCTGTGTTTCCTTAGCAAAATTAATGATTTTATACATTTCATGTCGACGATTAGTTTTGCATCTGGACTGTGAGGACGGTTTAGATTGAGTCTCCTGAGACCTGGAGCAGTGTGATGACATTTAAAAGAATATGAAAATATACAGTGAAAAATTAAGAAGTGGTATACAAAAAATAAAGCGTATAGACTTTATTGAGAGTAAATATTTGTGTAGGAACCACAGTTGGCAAGGTTGATGAATCAGCTTGCCGGTGTTCCGTCGAATAGGGATGAGCTGTTCGGTTCGATTTGTTCGGAGTTCACATCGAACATCGGCCGTTCGACAGTTCGCGAACTTCGAACTTTTTGGGATAAAAATGCTTAAATACTAAAAAATCTAGAAATAAAGCGACTCTTTACTGCAGAATATTATAAGCAACGGTTTTTAGATATTGAATTAAAACGGGAATATTTTTAACATTGAAGCCTATGGGATAAAACATTTGTGTTACTAAAACATCAGGCAAACATGGCCCTCTAATCAGGCACTGTAGAGGGCAGCCTGCCGGGGCCTCCCAAGAATCCCCTTGAGGAGCATTGAGGAGCATACGGCCGCCGGATGACAGAGCTGCGACTGTGCGGGCTAGCCGCCCGGGTGCATGTGGCAGAGACAGGCAGCGCAGGGAGGGAGCCACTGCACCTGCAGCCATGGCAGACCCCCCCCCACAACCAGGATCCAGGGAGCCCCCACTGACCACCAGGCTAAGATAATGCGACACATTTCTAAAAAAAATTAAATCCGAGGACATTTTTAAATGTCCCCGGGAACATAAAATAAAACTTTTTTTTTCTTTCTCTACCTGGCTGAATGTATTTAATTATATATATTAGATACGTTCAACCAGGTAGAGGGGGTGGCATGTGGGCTGCGCGGGGTCTCAGGCAGTGGTTTGTTTTCTTTGCGTGTATATTTTTAGCAAATTTATAGTGGAAGGTAAGGGCAGGTAAGATCATGCCAAACTAATCTTATTGATTTTTTGATTGGGTAACAAAAATAATAGACACAGGTGGTGCAGTAGACATTGCTTATTTAGATTTCAGTAAGGCTTTTGATACTGTTCCGCATAGAAGGCTTATCAATAAATTGCATTCTTTGAGTTTGGATTCCAATATTGTTGAATGGATTAGGCAGTGGCTGAGTGACAGACAACAGAGGGTTGTGGTAAATGGAGTTTATTCGGCGCAAGGTCTTGTTACCAGTGGGGTACCTCAGGGGTCAGTACTTGGACCCATTCTCTTTAATATTTTTATTAGTGATATTGCAGAAGGTATTAATGGTAAAGTATGTCTTTTTGCTGATGACACAAATATTTGCAACAGGGTTGACGTTCCTGGAGGGATCAGCCAAATGACAAATGATTTAGGTAAACTAAAATAATGGTCGGAGCTGTGGCAATTGAGTCTTAATGTGGATAAGTGCAAGATAATGCACCTGGGACGTAAAAACCCAAGGGCTGAATATAGAATATTTGATACAGTCCTAACCTCAACATCTGAGGAAAGGGATTTAGGGGTTATTATTTCAGAGGATCTAAGGGTAAGTAGTCAATGTAATAGAGCAGCAGGAAATGCTAGCAGAATGCTTGGTTGTATAGGGAGAGGTATTAGCAGTAGGAAAAGGGAAGTGCTCATGCCACTGTACAGAGCACTGGTGAGACCTCACTTGGAGTACTGTGTGCAGTACTGGAGACCGTATCTCCAGAAGGATATAGACATCTTAGAGAGAGTTCAGAGAAAGGCTACTAAAATGGTGTACGGCTTGAAGGAGAAAAGTTACCAGGAAAGGCTTATTGATCTTAACATGTACAGCTTGGAAAAAAGACGAGACAGAGGAGATATGATAGAAACATTTAAATACGTAAAGGGAATCCACAAGGTAGAGGAAAGGAGTATATTTAAAAGGAAAGAAAACTTTTGAAATTGTTCGAGTTCGAATGCGAACCGAACACGGGGGTGTTCGGCTCATCACTACTGTTGAATACTGCCAGTCGTAAGTGTGAACAGTGGTGTATTTAGGTTTTGCACTACCCTAGGCCTGACTAAACTTGTGCACCCCCTAATTTAAATTTGCCACACTACTTCCTGTCAATGTCACACCTCTTCCTGGTTAAACCCCACCCTTCCTCTTTAGGCTCCACCTTTTCCTCTTAGAGCTCCGCCTCCTGTATATTAAAAGTGGATACCAAGTGCCTACTTGTATATTTTGTATACCGTTTCAAATGTTGTATCTGAGATAATAAAATTATGAAATGTTTAAATTCAACCATTTTTACAAAGATCAGCCATGCATGTCAAGTATACTGGATCACAGTCGCTCTAATTGGTTGAACAATAAAATCCACAGAAACGTGCACGGTGTGTAAGCACATCTCAGAGCTGCACAGCAATAACACGCACAGAAACGTGCACTGTGTATGAGCGCATCGCAGAGCTGCACAGCAATAACACGCACAAAAACATGCACTGTGTATGAGTGCATCACAGAGCTGCACAGCAATAACACCCACAAAAACGTGCACTGTGTATGAGCGCATCGCAGAGCTGCACAGCAATAACACGCACAAAAATGTGCACTGTGTATGAGTGCATCACAGAGCTGCACAGCAATAACACCCACAGAAACGTGCACTGTGTATGAGCGCATCACAGAGCTGCATAGCAATAACACCCACAGAAACGTGCACTGTGTATGAGCGCATCACAGAGCTGCACAGCAATAAAACTCTCATTTACATCCTAACGCCCCTCCACTCCTCATTTCATTACAACCCCCCAAACACACACTCTTTACACCCCCCAAACGCACTCTCATTACACCTCAAAACACTCTCATTACACCCCCCAACATTCATTACACCCCCCAACACACTCTCATTACTATCCACCAAACACTCATTTCATTACCCCCCCAAAAACACACTGCGGCCATCCCTCGAACCACGTACCCCGCGGCCTCTTTGTTGCTGGGCACGGTGAACCTTGGGGCTGGGACCTTCGCCGAGCCACCTCTCTCCTACGCGCCATCGGCATTGTGGTAGAGCGCTGGGAGGAAGTGACGTTATACGATCACTTCCTCTCAGCGCAGAGACAGAAGCTGCACGTGACAGTGGAGGCCCTGCAACACTCGGCGGCGGGGGTTTCAGAAACTGCCGGTGGCGAGTCCCACTGAGCAGCGCGACGGCAGGTCTCACGGGGCGGGGGGTCCCACTGAGCGGCGGGGCTGCCACCCCCTGGAAATTGCCGGCCTAGGCCTTGTCGGCCTAGGCCAGTATACACCGCTGTGTGTGTCGTGACAACTAACTGCTCGCCACATCAACTGGCGTTACGTCACTCCTGTGCAGGCGCAGATCATCTGAGGTATTATCTGACAATCGACAGTATGCAACGGAACACCAGCTTTTGGGTCAAGATTAAATTTAGGATTTTTTTAGTAACAAAATTAAACCAGACAATGTCTCTCTACCAACATAAGAGGTTAATAACCAGCAGACGTACAGCCTAGGCAAACCAGTGTGTTATATAGTGTATGGAGACATCGCCAAAGACATCAAAAGAACGGATAGATCATCAGAACTGAAGAATGATCCGACTGGAACAGTTTCTAAAAAGCAATGTCTTGTCGGGTGCCACCTTGCTTTGTTCAAAAGAAACTTAACGGATTTTCCTTGTTTGGGCCTGAAGAATCCGGCATTGTCATCTTGGAAAATACCTGTGCCGCCAGGAAAGAAAAAGTCCGTTGATGGAAAAACCTGCTCATTTAGTGTATTCAGGGAGTCAGCGCAAACATTAAAAGGGACACTCTAAAACAATAACTTAGTTACGATGAATAGAGTGGCCAGCATAGCTTGAGTCCCGTCCCCCCTGCAGCCTTGATCTGGTTTTATTGCTGAGTGAAGTGGAGGTGTTTCCTCCAACCCACCCAGCATCACCAACACCAGGGATTTTGAATTTCCAAGCTGCTGGCCACCAGATTGTTCAACAATGACGTCAGCATGCTGAAAGAGTTCCAACGTCACTCTTCAAGACCATCCGCTATAGCTAGCGTTCTCAGAGAGGCAGCCAATGGATCAGATCTGTGCATCTGCGTGCAGCTTAGATGCATCATTCTGTGCAGGCACTACGGAACTTGTATACGTAAAATGCATAGTCCCATAGTGGTACGCAATTTGCGGTTCCTTCACTATGTAATTTGTGTCGGAGTGCAAACTGTGCAGAAAAGCTTCAAGGACTCTGAGATCGGGAGACCCTGAGCGGAAGAGGAGGAGCTGTATGGTGAGGGAGAAAAGGTGAGTAAATCCTCCCAAAAAGTAAAGAAAATAAACAATTGGGCAGAGGCTGTCAGCAGCAAAAGTACAGCCTGTGGTCCAGATGAAAACAAGAATCAAGGTGACAAACAGAGGCCATTTTTATTCTTGTGTTCTCTTAAAACTTTGTCAGATGAAATGCTAACTTTTTGTACGTATCCAGTGCATCTTCCGGATTCATCACAAGGTGGATGGTGAATCGGGTTCTCAAAAACAAAGACTATCAGAGTTATTCAAAGAGGATCGAAAAGTCACTGCACGTTCGGTGACTTTTCGTTCTCTTCAATTCGGGGCAAATCGGCTTTCCCATTTCGGTGACCCTGTGGTGTATTCAGCAAGCACCACAGGGCTGTCGAAGTGCAGGGAAAAGCTGCCGAAAACCCGCAGAAAACCTGGCGAAACCCCGGCGAATGCACGCCGAAAACCCGTAAAAACATCTGGATTAACCCGTCGAAGACGCCGGAAAAACCCGAGCAGGAGCCGATCACACGCAGCGAAGCCTCCGGAAAAAGCCGACACCGCAGAAGAAGTCAGTGAATAAATTAGCAAAACAGTTTGCATGAATGATTGAAAAGTGAAACGCTGTTTGCAAAGAAACTACTGAGCGAAAATGTCTGAAATTTACATATGAGGTCCAAGGAATGATAATAAAAAGGGCTGTTACAGAAAAAATAAGTTAAAAAAAAATCGGACTTTTTAAAAAAAATTAAAAAATCCAGAAAAATGCTTAAAATATCCTAAAAAATCTATAAATAAAGAGACTTTTTACTGCAGAATTTCATAATGAACGGTTTATTAGATATTTAATTAAAACAGGAATATTTTTAACATTGAAGCCTATGGGATTCTCCTGAATAAACCTGCCGAATTAAACCACCGAATGGCAGGGCATTTAGGGAACCTTTCACTGCTGGTTTGTGTTCTCTGAATAGCCGAAGCAGTGCTTTTTTATGGGGATTTCACTGCCCTCGAACAGTCACCGAACAGGCACTGTATGTGCAGGCAATTCGCCAGGATTTGACGAATTGCCTGCTCTCTGGATAGCCAAATGGCCAAGAAAGGTAACCGAACGCTGATTTTCAGCGTCTGGTTACCTTTCTCAAGCAATTCGGAGCTCTTTGAATTACCCTGTATTTGTTCATTTTGGTTTTTCTGCTGAAAACACGGGTCATAAGTCTCCTACTCATTTCTGCTCCACACGAGAGTTTATGCAACCATTTCTGCTCGACAGATTGCTTATCATTCAGAAAATATCACATCAAGAAATGAGTTCCCGCAGTTCCAAGCTGTACGAATTATCATTAGAACATTAGAGCAAGATTTACTTACATATGGAGATAATAAAGATTTCTCAACTTTACATGAACACACATGTGGACACGATTACAGGCTTTCTGCTTGTTGTTCACCTGGCTTTGCTCAGTGTGACTTTTTCACTTTAAATTATATGTATTCCATAATGCTTATACATTTATTGAGAAGTCTTGCTGCGCCTGCCAAAGACTGTCAGAAACTGTTTATTCAGCTCTGTAGCAAAACAAAAAATCTAAAGTCAACATATTTCCAGTGTCATCTATTCAATATTTTCTTCACATTTTAAATTAGGTTATGTTAAATTAGGTTATGAATGCTGTGCTTCTTATTGCTTTTAATACATACCCTAATGCATAAAAATTTCACATTGAGAATGGCCCAGAAGATTATTCACAGAGAGGTCGATTTGGTGAGAATTTCCAGGGAAATGAACACCCGATTGGTCTGGCGGCTGATATTACATTGCATTTAACAACGACAACAATCTGTTTACTTGACCCACTGTGAATGCTGGGAAAATCTTGTGGCGGAGTCAGTGATTAGCTCTGCTACATCGAAAATACGATTGCTTTGTTTTATTGTGGTCCCCTATGGTCTCTTTATCAAATATGAATTGGATAACAATTAGTTTTCGGCATTTAAACACTCGAGGCTGAAAATCACACCCGTTTTTTTACATTATATTATACCTATTGCCCAACCTAGTTAATCAGTATTTTTTTTTTTATGTTATACTTACCCTAAAAACGTCACTTTTCCAACGGCGTTTTGTTTTGTTCTTTACTCACCTCCCTCCTCTTCCGCTCCCGTCGTGGTAAATCTTCAACTTGGCTGAAGGTTTACGTGCAAAGTGCGCATGCGCACCTAGCATGTAAACCAGCCAATCAGCAGGCTTCCTCCCGGCTCCACCTTCTTTGATTATTGTTACGCGCAAGAGGATGCCGGCGGCTCGCTCCCGCCAGCTACTGCGGCGAGTAGGAGACGTCATTGCACTGAAAGCGTGATGACGTCTCCTACTCAGCAATAGTCGGCAGAAGCGGGAAATATGAATCCCGCTCTGCTGACTGACAGCTGGGAGGGCGGAGTAAAGTCCTCCACGTCTCTCAGCTGTTTCAGCCGATCGGCTGAGCGGAGGGGGCAGCGGAAGAAAAGGGCATACTTAGGTCATCATGACCACCTAAAAAAGCTTAGGTGGTCATGTTGCCTAGAGTATCCCTTTAAGTGACCATTTGACATAAGGCAAACAATATTTTGGACCAGGATCTCCTGAGAAGCATATAGGAACAGGAACGGGTATTTCTATTAGCATCTGCTTTGGATACACGCAGACATTATTAGTTAAATGGATACTTTAGGCAAAAAACTGTTTGTGGTGGGAGAAATCCTAAGAGGTTTATTATTTCCTGACGCATACTCTGGTTAAAATTATTTTTTTTAACTAAAGTGTTGAAATTCGCCTTCTATTCCATGCTGTGGTCTCACCTTCACTTACTCGAGCTGCAGAAAGTAGCTGGCATGCTGCCCACCGGCTATCAGCATGTGCTCTAATAGCAGTCACACAGATAATCAAATGCTATTGCATGCTGACTTGTGTGTTTTTTTTTATGCCATGGGAACCCAAATCCTAGAAGGTGATCTACCATCCACTGACTGACAGCCTTCGGCAGCTCCGATTTACATAGTTACATAGGCTGAAAGAATACATGCGTCCATCAGGTTCGGCCTTTCACACATCACCTACTGCTGTTGATCCGAAAGAAGGCATAAAACCCAGTCTGAAATGCTCGCCAATACGAAACAAAATGGGAAAAAATTCCTTCTTGACCCCAGAATGGTGTCAGATTTCTCCCTGGATCCAGCTTTTGCCCACATATTAACCCTTTCGCTGCTGAGACTTTTCACACCTCTGTGCTGAGGTCATTTTTACCGGTTTTGCTCATCATGTTTAAACGTGTTTTGAAGGCTTATTTTAGTATATGACCCAGACATATTATATATCGTTCTTTCCGTCAGACTCGGTAGATTCATAATATGTCATTATTATATGTATACGTCATGACCTGTCTGTATATTATAACAAAAAATGCAATAAAATATGTATTTTCAATAATTTACAATGTGTAAAGGTTTTTTTTTTCACATTTTAACATGCGAGCAATTGCGGTTATATTTTGTATGGGGTGCGCTTGTTAAAAAAATTAGAGATGGGGTCTCGTTACATTTTTTTTTGGGGAGAATTACACGATTTTTAACAAACGCACACAAAAATCGTTAGTGCAGCATCATTGTTCACGTTATAATTGAAATGGGAACAATATTGCTGCATTAACAAACCAAAAAAAAGAAAAAAAAATGTTTATTTCTTTTTATAATTTTTTTTAAATTTTTTTTTATTTTTATTTTTCATTTTTTTTTTTTACAAAATTTTTCACAGTCGTGTTTGGTATCGTTGGAACGGCCATGCTCTGGCCGATCCAACAGTACCAAACTTTAACCCCTAGCTGCCACGGATCGGGAGATAGGGAGTTCATTGGAACCCCCTATCTCCACCGTTGGTGGCAGCTAGGGGTTAACTCCAGGACTGGCGTCATCGTGCTATGCACGATGACGCCAGTCCTCAGGGGGAGTTCCCGGAGGCTTGGCCGACAGATGTCGGCCAGCTCCGGGAAAGGATCACGAACCGGCGCTTTTCAGCGCCGATTCGTGATCCGGCACCCCAGGGGTTAATGACAGCCACCGTTTGGAAGGGCAGGCTGTGCCCTTCCAAGCGGTGCCTGTATTAACCCCCTGCTCCCCGGCGATCGGGAGGGAGAGAGGTCCGAAGGACCTCCCCCCCTCCCTTTCAGGCGCCTCCTCCGCACATGCGGGGGGGCGCCTGAATTAGATGTCATCGCGTCGCCGCGATGACATCTAATGTCCCCGCCGGGCTCCCGAGTGCTGGGCTGACATCCAAGATGTCAGCCCGCACCGGGGGGGCGCAGCAATCCGCCGGAATCCAGCAGATTGCTGCCTCCTGTGCTCGGACACGCTGAGCGCGTCCGTAGCACAGGAGAACCACTTGGCTGGACGCGCTGAGCGCGTCCATAGCAGCCAAGTGGTTAAATATTATGGACCCTATTACATTCTTCACGCAAAAACAAACGCGCAACGCATTAATTTTTGCGCGAAGCGTTAAACGTTAACGCGTGTAAATCAACGCTGGTATTACAATCCTCGTGCATTTTTTCATCCGTCAAAAAATAAAGCGCGTAACGTGCAATGTTGCGTGCAGAAATCAGTGTGCGGACTGTTTTTTTCATGCAATTCAGCCAATCAGAATTAAGAACCACAATTGTCTCACGTTAAGTTTTTGCGCCTGTCAAAGTCAATCTGCACATATGTGCTGCATCAATAAAAATAGATTGTAATACCATCCGCGTACCAGTGCACAAACGCATTTGCGCTCACAATGTTAAGTATAGGATGCGCGAAGTACAGTAAGTTCGCGCAGGTTCACCCGCGGTAGACGTATACGCGTGTTTGTTGCGCTGACATTGTAATACGTCGTTCTGTGCAAAGGGTTTTGCCCCTTGCGTTAATGCGTTTTTGAGCACACGCTGATGTTTGCGCGAAGATTATTGTAATAGGGCCCTATGACCCTTAATATTATGTTTTTGCAGGAAGTCATCCATTCGTTTGTTTTAAAGGTTTGTCACAGTGGCCTGGGCCAGCAGGCAGGGTAAGAGATGAAGTATAGTTATGACACAATGACCACCTCAATTTGCTTAAATGATCATGGTGGCTAAAGGGGCCCTTTAAACTAGAATAATAACTCAGGCAGATGAACATTCTATGTTAGAAGTGTAATGTCCATCACTACATGCTGATACATCCCCCAACATTCTAAGCCAGAACACAGCTAAGGTTTGGAACATGAGCATTCACTTAGAGATCAAGAAATGGTTTTATGAGGTCAGGCTATGGCGTGCTTGTCCTGCCCTACAGGCTGCTCTTAGTCAGGGCTCATGAGGTTTTAGATCGAAATGATCATCAAAAGGCTGCTGTATCTCTGATGCAGAGTAGACCCTACCATTTCGTTGGGTCTATTTTGGGTGGATGCAGGCTGATTTTCATGGCATAGTCTCTTCTACAATTGCACCAGTGTGCTAAAACCTTATAGCCACTTATGTTATTGTCATAACACAGCATTCTAATTGAATTTTATTAATGCCACCTCCATAAATTCACTATATTGCTTATACGCATAAGCTGGCTTAGGAAAAAAACATACATATAAGATACACAAATGTGTGGCTAGTAAGAACCACGCAAGGCAGGGGACACAATGAATCTACTCATTACACTAATAAAATTAATACAAATTAATAGATGTGCTGTAATACTTAAACGAATATCAGAATAAATTCTTCCTTAATGTCTTCGTGGCTGTGTGCTGCGCTGCCCATGTAAACAAAATGAATCATTTGCAGAAATCGGCAAATTTTTGGAAAAAAAATTAATTGCTGGATTTTTAAACATTTGGTTTTCTAAGCTTTTTATCAGCGTTATAGCATATATTTTGGGAGAAGTCGTGATAATTTGATTACTGGGATCCTGCGTGCAAAGTATGTTTTTCAGATCAGGCAATCGGCAATAAATGGTTTACCGCACTGACAGTGATCAAACTGGGATAAAAATAGTTGTTCTGTATCTTCCAAAGTGTATATTTAATTAACACTGAAGAAGACATCAGTCATACATATATAACTCCCTTCTGACCTGGCCTAGAAAGTGTATACTAAACAAAGCTTGTTCAGTTGATTTTATAATCCTAACACCGCTCTGGAGTCCCTCTAACACAGAGGGTGTCGATGAGTATAATTACAGAAATATGGCCATTGGAAAAATATTAAAAATCAATGTCATGATTGAAAATGGAACGACGATCTTAAAGGACGAAAATTAACAAAACAATCTGCATAACTTCTCAGTCAGGATTATACATGGTTTATTCTTTCATAATTGTAGCACTCTTATACAATATTGAGGTGAGGACTGTCACAACATGTAAACAATAACACCTAAACTGGCCATCCGGAAAAACCATATGAATACGAGTTCAGCCATAATCGTCATGGATTGAAGGTCAAATGGACAGCTCATAGGATTTCACCAACTCGCTTACATAGGGCTGGTGTGACCATAGTGTAGGCCCTAAGTGAATACTTAGGGCCAGCACTCTAGTAGGGACAGGCAGACGATGTCTCTGTTCTCCTTGCCTCCCTTATTGGTGTTACTTAAAGGGACATGAATTGCTAAAAATTTTTATTAAATTTACATTTAAACACATCTTATACCTATGGACAAATTAGAATAAATCAAGAATGTGTAAATTTTTTTATTTTCTTGTTTTAAACTCTGTCATTGCATCTTCTCTGGCCACGCCCCTCAGCTAGGGTGTTTTTTCAACTCCCACTTCCTGAATATTCCCCGCCTCCACTCCCCCACCCACTACTCCACCCATCAAAGCTTCACATGAACTAGCACACGCTGTGTACGTGAAACCCTGTGCAGCTCAGACTGGGGAAACTGAGGAACTGAATATTTGCATTTCTGCAACTGTGGAAGCAAAACACTCTCACGCTCGCTCATACACTCACCCGATGACGCGCTCATGCTCGCTCGCACACTCACGTTCGCTCACACACTCGCCCACTGACTCGCTCACACAGATTCACTCACCGACTGACATGCTCAATTGCGCTCATTCATGGTTTACACACTCACCGTCTCACTCAAACTCCCTCACACAGTCACTCACCATCACACTCTTTCTTGTATGCGCGCTCTCTCAATGCACCAATTCTTGCGCTTTCTCTGCTTTATCTTGCGGTTTTTCTCTCTTTACCTTTTCTTGCAGTGTCTCTGTGCTTTATTTTTGCTGTCCCACGCTCTGCTCTCTCTTTTTCTTCAATGTCTCTGCAGTAGCTGGGGGTGAAAGAGTTACAGATTGGAATGGCACTCAGCCCCTCCCTCCCCTCAGCTCACAATGCAGGAGGGAGGAGGAGTTATTCAGTCGCACATGCTCAGTGCGTTTTTTATCTATACTTAGGTATACACACTGATTGGTTAGATCACAGTGCCTCCTGAGGTGGGTGTGGAAAATGCCAAGAAAGAAAAGCAGGTAAATATGGAAAAATATCATATTTACTTGTTTTTATGCCTGCTTAATGAGACTATTGGCACATTCAAGGGGCATTGCACATTTTAAAAGCGCACTTGTAAAGCATGCAAGTCCCTTTAAGTAAAAGAAAGTTGCTGCCAGGCAATACTGAGCAGTTGCCAGCAGCTTCCAGATTGCCAGACAGTACAAATACAACAGAGCTGACCATAGGAAAATAATGGAATTAAACCTGCAACTGTGAGTAGATTGGGGCATTAACCAACAGAACTATCTTTCCTAAAGATATTGTCAGGGGCGCTCGGTGGGATGGGAGAACCCAGGTGCAGAGTTTGCGTAGTAAGTTGTATATCGCGGTACCAAAGGAATATCCAAGAAACGTAGTCAGGTTCACAATCGAGGTCAGGGGCAAACAGCGAATCAAGAGAGGTCGGGTATAAAGCCAAGTACTGGTACACAGAATTAACATAAGGAGAAGCTTCTAAGAGTAACACTGGCAGGAGTGATACAACGCTGAAGCAACGATATACTGGCAGAGAAAACTCTATATAGGTGCAGAATCGTCAAGACACTCCCCACTGTGAATCTCTCCACCAATCAACCTCTCCTCTGAGCCAGGACAATCAAGGAGCTGGAGGTGTCTGGTGCAGTTCCCCATCAGGTCTACCGGGACTGAGGACCTCCCCCTAGGTCTGCACCTCCCACCCAGATCCCTGCGCCCGCCCCTGTGACGTCAGACGCCACTCGCCGCCATGCTCAGGGTGGACAGGACGGCATGGCCGCGCCGACCCACCCGAACAGACGCGGCAGAATTCGCAGGGGGCGGCGCAGGACCCGGGGATGCTCCCAGCCCGCACCTGGAGCGTGAGGAGCGCCGCAGCGCCACCCGCTCGGCACCTGCCTGCCTCCGAGGTAAGGGACCCGGCTGGCGGAGTGCCGCGGGGCGGCGTGACAGAACCCCCCCTGAAGGAGTGGCCTCCGGACGCGACAAGGACCCGGCCTTCCCGGGTGTGCACGATGAAAAGCACGGAGGCACGAAGGGGCGTGCACCTGGGAGGCGGGTTCCCAAGAACGCTCCTCAGGGCCAAACCCCTTCCACAATACAAGGTACTGAAGGGTACCCCGGTGAAACCTGGAATCCAAGATACTGGCCACCTCATACTCCAACTCATCACCAACAAGCACAGGAGGACAAGAGGGAGCGGACCTTCCCGGAAACTCATCAGGAGGAACACGTTTAAGGAGGGAAACATGAAACACAGGGTGGATTAGGTATGTGGGAGGGAGAGCGAGTCGGAAGGTAACCGGGTTAACCTGGTGGGTGATCTCAAAAGGACCTATGAAACGGGGCCCCAATTTTTTCGAGGGACATTGGAGACGGAGGTTTCTGGTGGACAGCAGAACCCGGTCACCTGGTTGGAAAGGAGGGGGAACGGACCTGGAGCGATCCGCCGAAGCCTTGTATTTGTCCTGGGCAACACGTAGGGTCTTTTTGGCCAGTTGCCAAACCTCCCGTATGGTGGCCAATCTGGAGTCGGCGTCAGGGACAGAGGAGAGGGGAATCAGACCCGGGATCATAGTGGGGTGGTACCCATAGTTGAGAAAAAATGGGGAGGAAGAAGTAGATTCATGGTCATGGGAGTTATAAGCAAACTCGGCCAACGGTAAAAGGTCAGTCCAGTCATCTTGGAGGTAAGAGGAAAAGCAGCGCAGATACTGTTCTAAGGTCTGATTAACTCGCTCCGTCTGTCCATTTGTCTGGGGGTGGAAAGCTGTAGAGAGGTGGATGCGAATGTTAAGTCGGGAACAAAAGGCTCTCCAGAAACGAGAGGTAAACTGGGTACCCCTATCAGAGGTTATCGAGTCGGGGATTCCATGGAGCCTGAATATGGCCTCAAGAAACAGAGAGGCAGTTTCAGAAGCAGTGGGTAATTTCTTGTATGGGACGAAGTGTGCCATTTTAGTGAAGCGGTCAACTACAACCATGATGACTGAGTGACCCCGGGAAGGGGGTAGATCGACAATAAAGTCGGTGGATAATTGGGACCATGGGCGTGTCGGGATGGGCAGTGGTTGTAGCAACCCCGCAATCTTAGTGGTGGGGTTTTTGGATCGTAGACAAATGGGGCAACTAGCAACATACTTGGCGACACTTGAAGGCAACAGGGGCCACCAGAAATGTCGTCTCACTAGGTCCAGTGTCTTCTTATAACCGGGATGTCCGGCCGCCAAGGAGTCGTGGCACATCTGTAGGGCCTCTAACCTAGCTTTTTCAGGTACATAGATGCGATGGTCTTGTACATGGAAACCCTCACTAGATAGGGGTAAAGAGGTCTCTGCCGTAAATTTTTTGATGTTGTCGTGGAGGCTAGAAGTGACCCCCAAGAAACATTGAGGTGGCAACACTGTGTGGGAGAGGTTCGAGGACGAGGATGGACCCTCCTGGATCCTTGAGAGGGCATCTGCCTTCCCGTTCTTTGAGCCAGGGCAGTAAGTTACATGAAAATTGAACCTTGTAAAGAAGAGAGCCCAGCGGGCTTGACGGGGTCTCAGACGTTTGGCGGATCGCAGATACTCCAGATTCTTGTGATCAGTGTGTACAGTTATTGGATGTATGGCCCCCTCCAGCAGATGACGCCACTCTTCAAAGGCTCACTTGATGGCAAGGAGCTCTCGGTCCCCGATATCATAATTTTGCTCCGCCGGGGCGAGCTTCTTGGAGTAGAAGGCCACGGGATGTAGTTGTCCGGAGGGGGACCTTTGTGACAGGATAGCCCCAGTGGCAGTCTCTGATGCATCGACCTCTAGGAAAAAGGGTAGTTGTGGGTTAGGTAGGTTCAAGACAGGAGCAGTAATGAAGTGATTTCGGAGGTCATCGAACGCCTTCTGGGCCTCTTTGGACCACTCAAAGAGGACAGTAGGGCTGGTGAGTCGAGTCAGAGGTTGAATTACTTTGGAAAAATTACGGATAAATCGTCTGTAAAAGTTAGCAAACCCAATGAACCTTTGTATGCCCTTACGATCTTTAGGAGTGGGCCAAGAGGTGATGGCCTCGATCTTTCGGGGATCCATCTCTATGTGACCAGGTGAAATGATAAAGCCCAGGAATTCCACTCGGGTGGTCTCAAAGGTACATTTCTCGGGTTTAGCGTAAAGGTTGTTCTCCCGGAGTCTCTGGAGGACGGTGTAAACGTGTTGACGGTGTTCCTGAAGGGAAGTGGAAAAAATCAGAATATCATCGAGATATATTACAACATATTTGTCCAATAAGTCACGGAAAATGTCATTAATCAGATGTTGAAACGTGGCTGGGGCGTTGCAGAGTCCATACGGCATCACAGTATATTCGAAGTGCCCATATCGAGTCCTAAAGGCGGTCTTCCACTCGTCCCCCTCACGGACGCGTACCAGATTATAGGCCCCTCGGAGGTCAAGTTTGGAATAGATACAAGCGTTCTGGAGACGTTCTAATAACTCTGGGATAAGTGGGAGAGGGTACCTATTCTTGATGGTGATTTTATTTAATTCACGGTAGTCTACACAGGGTCTCAACCCGCCATCTTTTTTATTAACAAAAAATATCCCTGCTCCGGCAGGGGAAGTGGATGGTCGAATGAAGGCTTTTCGTGTGTTCTCCTGGATGTAGTCTTTTAATGTTCTTAACTCAGGCTCGGATAGGGGGAAGATACGTCCATAAGGAATGGGAGCCCTGGGTAGTAACTCAATAGGACAATCATAGGGTCTTCTGGGTGGCAGCGTTTCAGCTTTCTTTTTATCAAATACATCCTGAAAATTGTGATAGTGTGCGGGTAACTGGGTCTCGTTCCCGATGGTGGTACTTATGGTGTGGAGAGGTACGCAGGTATTTTTACAATGCTCGGAGGAGAAGGAGACCTCGCCGGTTGACCATAGTATGTGAGGGTTATGCAATCGAAGCCAAGGTAGCCCCAAAATCACGGGGAAAATAGGAGAGGTAACAATATCAAACCGTAGCAGTTCTGAGTGGCCATGACCTAGGCTCATTTGAACAGGTATACTCTCCTGTGTAATCGGCCCT
The DNA here is from genome assembly GCA_009667805.1 of Leptobrachium leishanense. Taxonomy (NCBI): domain Eukaryota; kingdom Metazoa; phylum Chordata; class Amphibia; order Anura; family Megophryidae; genus Leptobrachium; species Leptobrachium leishanense. The sequence goes on from CM019069.1 coordinate 51,899,587, forward strand.
GAGCTTAAAGAAGAACCATCAACTAATCTGATCTCAACAGGTATCTCTTTATTTAACAGTGGTAAGGAAATACATGTCGCTAGGGTGGCGTCCATGAAGCACCCGCTAGCCCCTGAATCCACCATTGCCTGGAGTGGGAAGGTCCTCTGTTGCCACTGCAGAGAGATGGGTAAAAGGAGATGAGGCATGGGTAAGAGTGGAGAAGGTCTAGAGAGTGTTGTGATGAAACCACTCTTACCTCTTCCGGGAGTTGCTTTAGCGGGACATAAACGGGCCTGGTGGTTGGCCCCTCCACAGTATAGACAAAGATTGAGACGGCGACGTCGATCCATCTCGGCCTGTGGTAGGCGTCGATCCACTAGCCCGATCTGCATTGGTTCCTTGGTTCTCCTAGGATTAGAAACTGGAACAAGAGCATTGAAGGGTACCTGATTTTCACGTGACCCCCCGGTTGGGGCTGAGGGAGACCTTTCGTCTCTGCGCTCTCTCCATCTTCTATCGAATTGTATGCAGAAATCGATTACAGTATCTAGAGACCGGGGTACTCCAACACGTGCGAGTTCGTCCTTCAAATGATCAGCTAGGCCTCGACGAAACTGATCCAGGAGGGCGGCTTCATTCCAAGCCGTATCATGGGCATAGTGGCGGAAGTGAGTCACGTAGTCCTCTACGGGGCGGCGGCCTTGTTGGAGAGCCCTGATAATGTTTTGGGCGGACTCTCTCTTGTGGGGGTCTTGATACATGGCCTCCAGCGCCGCAGCAAATGAGGGCCAGCTCTCCAGTACTGGGTCATGGTCCCGGAGGAGTGTATGAGCCCACTTCTTAGGTTCTCCACCCAGTAGTGATATGACCATGCGTACCTTTACAAAATCACTATTGTAAGTGCGGGGTTTTAGAGAAAAAAGGATGCAACAATCGAGCATGAATGCCTCAAATCTTGTGCGGTCTCCATTGAAAGTCTCAGGTAGTTTAACTTGAGGCTCAGGAAAGGGGGTATCCAAGTTTGCCTGTATGGGTGCGGAAGGCGGCGTGTAAGGAGGAGGTAGTGTCACGACTTGAACTGGCGCCTGCAATTGTCGATGTTCTGTCTGAAGTTCCTGAAAGGAGTGAGTGAGGGCGGATACCTGGTGTGACAAGGTCGCAACGGTATCGGTGATCTCTGCGGGTTCCATATGTTTGGCTTCAGCGTCTGTCAGGGGCGCTCGGTGGGATGGGAGAACCCAGGTGCAGAGTTTGCGTAGTAAGTTGTATATCGCGGTACCAAAGGAATATCCAAGAAACGTAGTCAGGTTCACAATCGAGGTCAGGGGCAAACAGCGAATCAAGAGAGGTCGGGTATAAAGCCAAGTACTGGTACACAGAATTAACATAAGGAGAAGCTTCTAAGAGTAACACTGGCAGGAGTGATACAACGCTGAAGCAACGATATACTGCCAGAGAAAACTCTATATAGGTGCAGAATCGTCAAGACACTCCCCACTGTGAATCTCTCCACCAATCAACCTCTCCTCTGAGCCAGGACAATCAAGGAGCTGGAGGTGTCTGGTGCAGTTCCCCATCAGGTCTACCGGGACTGAGGACCTCCCCCTAGGTCTGCACCTCCCACCCAGATCCCTGCGCCCGCCCCTGTGACGTCAGACGCCACTCGCCGCCATGCTCAGGGTGGACAGGACGGCATGGCCGCGCCGACCCACCCGAACAGACGCGGCAGAATTTGCAGGGGGCGGCGCAGGACCCGGGGATGCTCCCAGCCCGCACCTGGAGCGTGAGGAGCGCCGCAGCGCCACCCGCTCGGCACCTGCCTGCCTCCGAGGTAAGGGACCCGGCTGGCGGCGTGCCGCGGGGGCGGCGTGACAGATATTGAGGAAGATACACAAAAAAAGCATTAAAAACACTCAATACTTATTTCTAGCGAAGTGGTAGGCATGAGCTACCTACTCCTCTTGCCACAAACTGAAGGACAAGGAGAACAAATAGTTCTCCAAGATCGAGTTCATACGATATCATGCAGGTCTCTACAGAATTTCCATGGAATATTATGGTCTCCAGGTGAAGCTACTCCATACACCACAAGGAGTTTTTTATGGGAAAGTACAAAAGACCTATCAGTGACAATATTTACAAGTGGTTAATGCTCCACGTGGAAGGAAGGACCGTTGTTATAGGAGTATTACTCAATTTATGTCACGTGAGAGCAAACGTTATTCTTAGCACTTGCATGTGCGCCTAAATTGTCACGAACTCATTTTATTTATACACATTTTTGTATGTGCCTTTATGGACCACTTGTATATATTGTCACTGCATGTTTTATGACACAAATTTTTGTTTGTTTTTTGAGTTATTGTCCATTGAGGGGGCGTTACATTATTTGAGTTTTTTTATCAGGACTTCACTATCACGCGCCTGCACTTTGTATCTATAGATAACAAAAGACCTATCAGCCTGAAGCATGTGAAATGTGTTAAGTTCAAAATAAATTATTTATCATTGAGCAGAGTATCAGTCATTGAATGTATCTGTTTTATAGTGACGATACAAGTATTTCCCCCAAGAAACATAATCAGAATTTGTGGAAATTACAGCTCTGCATTGTATGTGGCATGAACAGATAAAAACAGTTTTTGTTTCATGAAATTCTCCCATGTAAACGCCCTAATGGTCATATCCATCCTGTCCTCAACTTATCTAAAAGCAGACTAAGGAAATGTGAAATCACAGTGAATTGTCACCACCCCCTTTCACCTTACAGGCTGCTAGTTCCTTCCCTTGGCATGGACTCAATACAGCAGTTGTCAAAGATCTGCTGTCATTTTAAAGCTTCTATTATGTGCAAGAATTGGCAGCATGCATTGCCACTGGGATAGTGTATATCCTCCCGCTGTAAAAAACCCATAAAAAACATTTGTCTGCCCTAACTGAAAGTCAGATCTAACACAGCTCGATAATGTTTAAAGAGAATTACCGTATGTTGTGAAGTTCTATTTTCTACAATACAGGAAAACACGCGCACACACATATTTTGCTGTATTGTTTTCTTAAAAATGTTAAATTCAATAAAACGCTCAGTGTTGCAATCTAAAAATTTTAATGTCTAATAGATAGATTGCGGTTTTGTCATCTGCGTAAGTATTGGCATAATTATCAGCATTGGTAATATAGTTCCTAAAGTGACTAGCCTGCAGCTGCATGTGTTGGTAGATTGCACCAAAATCCGTCTTTCAGCTTGGAGTCCCTCATACCGGGTGATGAATAAAGTATGGTGTCATTGTCAGGGAGAAATGTTTCCTATTTCCTTCTTTCTGTTTTTCTTTCCTTTTTCCTAATCTTTTGCCATCAACAAATATTCCAAAATAATATTTTTCCCATATCCACCTGCAATAGGCGTAGCATTTATTTGTTTTACTGCCTCCCATATACAACAGTGACATCCTGTGGGCACTGGCAAAAACCACACAACTGTACACAATACATGAATTAATATGCAATCATACATATTTATGTTTTAAATAAAGGTCTCATCAAGTAGTATTATATTGTTGCAAGATGAACAGTTTACAAAAGCCGGCCCATGAGCTTACATTTACAAGTAATGGCCCTTATTCTATGTGGCCTTTATCATTTGGATGTCAAGCACTAACGGCCCTTTGCATGCCTCCCAAATATCATGATTTGAGCATGGCCTTACTGATTTTGGGGGCTCTGTCCATCTCAGCTAGAGAGCCCTCTGTCCCGTATTTTCCAGGCTATGCGGTGGCCAGAGATCTACAACATCGGTAAAGTAGCAACACAACTGGCAACAGTACTGGGTAAAGCAGCAACTAATGAGCAGGCAAAATAAACAGTGATCCTCTAAATTTCATGAGGACCTAGGCCAAGCTGAAATGTGAGGCCTCTTTTGTCATGTAAAACAAAAAACATAAGAAATTTAACCTATATGTTTTAGTTATTGAAGTCTCACACAGCTCTATTGATAGATTGGAATATGTGCGTTAGGGTGGAATGTCACTATGCACATGAGAGCAATCTGACAATTCTACATAACTTCTATCATGTGAGGCCCCTGTTTCAATGAAACCTTAGGCAACCACATATTTTGGCCACGGTTGTGCAATCCGAGCATGGCCAAGGCTTCAAATATACTGCAGCTCTCCAGCCCTTGGCTGCTCCCTGTTGTTTTATATGCGTCTGGTCCCCATGTATGTAGAGAAGCAGTAGCAGTGTGTGTTACAGCTAGGATGGCTGGTCATTCACAATGACCCTCAATATCTGATGGATTTTAAGCAGCAACAAACCTTCTCTGTTACTCTAAGTCTTAGACGGAGTGCCAACTCTCAAAGAAGGCACTTGCATTTCAACTTTCAGAAGTAGGGCAACTTTGTTGGAGATTCATTTGAGACAATGTTTCAACTCAAATTTAGTTTTTTCAAGTCTCCTTGAAAAAAGGATTTTCGAACGGCTGAAATGTCGCAGTTGATGTAATAAAAAATGCTTTTGCAGCCTCCAAGATGGGCCTGGTTCCCATTTATTCCTTGCTGGATTGCGCTTAGGGTTTGGTTACTATGGGATTGTTGAGGACTCTGGTGGTTGGTTGTCTCAGATGAATCTCCAATAAAGATTCCCCACTTCTGAAGTCCTGGAGTGCTCATGCCTTCTTTGTGAAAAGTGACCCTCACCAGAGCAGGCCACTACTTTGGGTAAGTAGTGACAGAGAAAACCACATGGACAAGTGAATTTCCGCTCTCGGCTTCATATTCTCAGCCTCTCAATCTATTTCTCTCATTCTTTCTCTCTCACTGTTTCTCTTTATCTTTCTCCTGTGCTCTCTCTGAATATTAACAGTGGTGAACGCCACTGCTGCATTTATATGGCAGGCATTAAATTCCAACAGAATACTGCCGGTAACCTGATAGCGTTGGCTTTGTGGAGCAGTCACTTTGTAATCAGTCACTCTCAAATCACCACTCAAAAAAGAATTGGGAACATTTTGTTTTAGGGATGGTGATATTAATTTTTGAATTTATTTATTAAAAGGCAATGTCCCTGTTTCAGGGTAGTTTTACATCTACTAAAGCTCTCAGACTCCGCCAGTTCGACATAACTTTGGCTGCATAAAATCCAGCTCTAACTTTCAATCGCCGTGCATGTGTCAGTCAACACTTCCTGCTAAAATGCAGTGTAACATATTTTAAATTTCCCTTGGAACCAAACACTCTCATTTGATTCCACATACTTAGATTCAGTCTCGGGCTTTAAAAAAATAACATGTTTTGTCTACTTTTGATAGCTTACATATGTTAACTTTACCCTTTTAAAATAACAGACTGACTCTAAAATCAGCATGCTAAAGAATATATTTGTAGAAAGTAGACACCCAGGATATTTGGAGGCAATACATAACAATTTCGCATAACAGTCACACATAGTCGACCCAAGATATTGTGAGGCCTTAGGCAAGGCATAAACGTGATGTTCTTGTAAAAAAAAATACACAATCTAATCCAATACATTTAATTAATAAATGCTTCCAATACTCTCCTCACATGTGTGACTGTAGAAGTTCATTTGTGTGCAATATCAGCATGAATGCCCTTTGCATACTGACATTGCACACAAATTCTACCGTTTGAGGCCCCTGTTTGAGTAAGGGTGTAGGTGGCTGCCTATTTTGCCTAATAGAGCTGCCTCTGCAGTCATATAATCCAATACTGTAAGTATGCTATATTATATATTTGCAGAATGTACACATGAGGGGTATTTATTAGATATGTTTCATTGAAGTATTTTATCATTTTATCAATTTATGTCAAGATTTATGGCAATTTTTTTAGATCAATGCATCACTAGGTTAGAATAGAATCACAAACTACAAATTAATTCCATCATTTCATGCAATTTATAGTCAGAGTCTACATTCCATGATGTGTTGAGATTTATCACACTTCTGTTTCACCACTACTTCCCAGTGAGTTTATTTTTATTTTGTTACTTTTTTGAACTGCCAACACAATTGTGACTTATTTAATGTGACTTATTATGTTTTACTTCTATAAGGACACATGTCACTTCCACACATGTCTAATTTAGAAAGGTTAGCGGGAAGTCATTTTTCAGAGGACGCCATTGCGACTGGGAGGCCGCGTCTTTTTCAGCATGTACTACATCTATTTTGCCTGCTGTCAGATTTAATACTCATTGATAGATGAAGAGTAATATATCTTGTGCATTAGTACCCATCATGTGTTTTATTTGACATGTATGTCGAATTAGAACGGTTTTCTTCCTGTCAAGGGCCAAGGGTCAAGGAGGAAACATTCTCGTGCTGTTAAGAAATTTGAAGAATATCATAGATTCATTGTAACTATCCATATATTAGTCCAAACTAAATATTTTTATGCATTAGCTCTTCAAATAATTCATAGCAGTGTATCTGTTCAGGTGTTTGTATAACCTTGCTATAGGTTTCTTAGATTTTATGGTTGCATGGAGTTATGTTTTTGTTCTGTGAATCTGGAAAAGGGGTTGAGCCACAGGAGGGCTGGACTATAGATAATTTGGGTGACATCTTGGCAGGACAAGTTGGCATCATACCTGTGATCCAATAAAGTTACTATTAATGGAGGTGGCAATGTTCACTGACTCTGCAGAAGCAAGGTCTCTTTGGGAAATTTTAGAAGATAATGTCAACCTCCGTACTACCCTAACCAGCTGTAGCACTGGGCTTAAATGAGTTAACTGGCCTGTTGGTCAGTTGAAAGACCAAATAATCCAGTTTGTCCAAATGAAATCAGCACTAGATATGGCTAGCAAGGTCATCAAATATTTCCTTATAACCTTTTGTAAAGCCCATGAAAAATCCATACAAGTTGTTCATTGGGGGGCGTTAAAGATCCGTTAATAAATGCATGAATTAGGGCGCCGATTCATTAATGCCATCCATAAATCACTCAAACTCCATACATAGATACCCCTTACCACTATACAAATAGGGCCTGGCTCCAGAACAAATGCACAGCCCCTTTATTAACCCATCCATAACCCAGCCCTATGGTTGAACTACAGCCTACCCCATTCTGGGCCTACAAGGGTGCACTGAACAAGCAAGTAAATAATCATGTAGGGAAAAATACAATGTGCTACAAACTGGGAAAACCAACATTCTTGATGAATTGTATGGATATTACTTTAGTTTTCATTGGTACAATATTTTTATTCTATCCGCCCTTTTTGGGTCCTATCACCTCCTTAAAGCTAGCCCTCACATAAAGGAGGAGGAATTGGATTCCAAAGAACCCAAAAGGAAGGTGGGAACAAATGATTAAAATTCTAAACCTTTATTGGACTTCTGATAAAAAACGTACACACCCACAAAATGTATAAAAAACACACAAAAAAGATCATAAATTAGAGACCATAACTCAAGGTCAGTGACCAACCACAAAAGGCATGTAATGCAGGGTGAGGTCTCTGTGACAACAATTGTATGTCAAAAACTGATAACCACCACCTGAAATGAATAATAAGCAAGAGATGCCTAAGGATCCCCTCACGTTAGAGTATACTTAAATGCTTAAAGACATGTGCCACCAAATTGGTTATTGTAGTTAGCATGCACCACTCAAAAGCGTCATGATGAGGTGCAAACATAAGTGGTCCACGTCACGGAATACAACTGGTTAATACAGAGACAAGGCGTGAGCCTGGTAGCTACAATTTGCATGCACTGATTGAGAAATCACAATAAAGTGCAGGCAGTAGCAATCACCCAGCCAAAAGTATTCCTCAGAAAAAGAAAAAGAATAAAAAAAAAGTGCATACGTTGGAGTATACTTAAATGCTTAAAGACATATGCCACCAAATTTGTTGTTGTAATTAGCATGCACCACTCAAAAGCGTCACGATGAGGTGCAAACATAAATGGTCCACGTCACGAAATACAGCTGGTAAATATAAAAGACAAGGAGTGAACCTGGTAGCTACAATTTGCATGCACTGATCGAGAAATCACAATAGAGTGCAAGCAGTAGCAATCTCCCAGCCACAAGTGTATTCCTCAGCAAGGAAATTGGTGTGTCTGTCTCATTGTTGACACTGCCAATGTGTTGCAGAATGCGCCTACGCCATTGCTGATATGTTTTACCCATGTATTGTTTGGAACACGTGCACGTGATTAAATATATCACCATAGTGGATGAACAGTTGGCGAATTGTTTCATAAAATATGTTTTTTGAGTAGTGTTGCTATTGAAAGTTTTGGATTTCATAACAAAGCCACAGGCCTTGCAATGTCCACATTTGTAAGTGCCCAATGGTTTGGCTAGCCGTTTTCATTCTTGGAGCCGGGTTAGGATAACTATGGACCAAAATATCACGTAGATTCTTGGACCTCCTGGCAACAAATGAAGGTACTGATGGTAGTATTTACGCCAGCTGGACGCATCTATATTTCATAGAGAACAATACCATTACAGCACAATCTGTTTGGGCTATGACTGATTGCCCATAACCGTTCAGCAAGATTGTAGCATGTTTAATGTTGAGATGGATTTTTAATCTCATGATCCCCTTTATGTATTATATGAATTTTCTTGCTGAGGAATACACTTGTGGCTGGGAGATTGCTACTGCTTGCACTCTATTGTGATTTCTCGATCAGTGCATGCAAATTGTAGCTACCAGGTTCACTCCTTGTCTTTATATTTACCAGCTGTATTTCGTGACGTGGACCATTTATGTTTGCACTTCATCGTGACGCTTTTGAGTGGTGCATGCTAATTACAACAACAAATTTGGTGGCATATGTCTTTAAGCATTTAAGTATACTCCAACGTATGCACATTTTTTTCTTTTTTTTTTCTTTTTCTGAGGAATACTTTTGGCTGGGTGATTGCTACTGCCTGCATTTATTGTGATTTCTCAATCAGTGCATGCAAATGGTAGCTACCAGGCTCACTCCTTGTCTCTGTATTAACCAGTTGTATTCCGTGACGTGGACCACTTATGTTTGCACCGCATCGTGACGCTTTTGAGTGGTGCATGCTAACTACAATAACCAATTTGGTGGCACATGTCTTTAAGCATTTAAGTATACTCTAACGTGTGCATACTTTTCTGACGGGATCCTTAGGCATCTCTTGCTTATTATTCATTTCAGGTGGTGGTTCTCAGTTTTTGACATACAATTGTTGTCACAGAGACCTTACCCTGCATTAGATGCCTTTTGTGATTGGTCACTGACCTTGAGTTATGGTCTCTAATTTATGACCTTTTTTGTGTGTGTTTTATACATTTTGTGGGTGTGTACGTTTTTTCTCAGAAGTCCAATAAAGGTTTAGAATTGTAATCATTTGTTCCCACCTTCCTTTTGGGTTCTTTGGAATCCAATTCCTCCTTCATCATTAGGGCTAAGTCCTGCAAGTTTTTGGTGGACGATTGCTAGTACTCAGAGGCTATAGTAATCACTTGCCACTCCACGCCCCACCCTGTTTTGAGTGGGTGCTTGCTTCTCTCACATAAAAGAGCGTTGGCGTGCCGCGAAAATCACCTCCCGATCGCTAACGGTTTAAAAAAATCCATTAGCGCATCAGTATTATCGCTAACTTACTGTTCTTTGCTCTCCCTATGCTTAACGTGGGGCGCGTAAAGAGTAAGCAAAGAGTAATTAGCGTTAGGATCACATAGTCCTAATGCTGATTATGAACCGCTGCTGCTAACTGAAAGAGTTTGCTACAGCTTAAAGCTGGTGCTAACTGATTCTGTTTCTGCAGAATCAGCAGCAGCTGGAACCCCCCCAAAAAATCGAATATTCACCTCTTATACCGCAGCGAGAACAGCGGCCTTATCTGCCTCTTCTGGCTGCCGGGAGCAGAGTAAGACTAGGGAAAAAAGTCCCCAGTCTCCCTCTGCAGGACCTCACGAGAGGTGAAATCCTGACGGTCATGTGACCCTGCAGGAGAAGCCTCCATGGAGTGCTATGGACTCTATGGAGGGGATGCCCGCAACGGCGCGTTAGCGCTGCCCCGAACATCCTGGATTACGAGGCAGGCACTGAATCCACCGGCTGCTACAGGGCAGCCTGCTGGATTCAGCGCCTGCCTCGCAGCCCACTGGTAAAACGGGGATGCTAAGGAGATTTGCGATTGCAGAGTTTTCCCCTTGGCGTCCCCGTTTTAGCTGTAGGATGATGATAGTGCCCTTTGAGTGATACATTTCATATCTATTTAAAATCAGAATGAAATGCTCGTGGCCCCACAGGAAAATTATGTAAAAAATTGGTTAAAAAAAAAATAATATTTCTTTAGTTTCATCTGAGAAAAAAAAAATACTTTAGATTTAAATGTCACTATCACTTGAATGCCACATACATCCACCAAAATATATAGCAGATTAATTTATTCTCCGGCATTTCATCAGCGTGTACAGGTGCACTGTTCACATTCGGTTTCTTTCAGAACAATAGCATGTTTTGTCATACAATTGTCTCCAGCTCAGACAGAAAAACCTCTTTTTCTCCCACAGAACAAATCAGCCTGTTTAATATCGGAGATTTATGGAGAGGCTCAATGTTTTCGCTATTTTATTGAATCCATATATATGGAAACCTAATAAAATATACTCTAGCCAGATAAAAAATACAGTGGAGGAATTTGCTTTACGATTAATGCTATAATTTTTACGTTCAGAATTGTCTGGGTTTATTAGGTCTACACACATTGAAGCATCTGTGTTTAAAATATCCAATGAAATGAAGATTGGACCTACTTGATTTAAAGATTGACATTCTCAGATTTTTCTTACCACAGTACCTAAATATCTCTGAGCGTTCTCAGGAATATTCTTAGAGGTAAATAACAGCATCCAATAAAAGCAAAACCATAACGGGTTCCATCTTCCGTAAGGGTTTTTTTTTGTGCCACGAGAATTACTACCCATATAATCATGGCTCCCTGCACACTAATATTTCCTCTGATACAGTATGATCAATGTTGTGGAAAAACATTTATTATATTTTTTTCCAGCTACTTAGAGGCATTACTGAATTATGGGTATCGCAAAATGATTCCATGATGCATTTTTTCTTTATGTGACGTTTTTACAGTCTTCATTTTCTGCTTTGCAACCACTGAGCTCGAGTGCTCGCTGTGCGCACTCTCTTCCCACTGCCGCAGGGGTGAACTGATTCTTTTTATTTTATTACACCTGAAATGTACTTCGCATAGCGTGGAGTTTCATCTGGACGCCAATACCCTTTCACAAAATGATGGCACAATTATGCGGGACGGTTAATGGTGACGTTTGGAATTTTGTTGCGAGGACCAAACTGGCGTTCTGCGAATTATGTTTTTTTGTACTTTTAAAGGGTAACCAGGGCGATAGAATTCTGGATATAAATACATTAGTGCGTGACACATTTCTAGATTAGATAATTGATATTTGAGTGTGACAAGGGAACTGCAAACACAATGTTAAAAAATGCTGCTTTTGTTGATTTGGGAATTACATAATCTGAATTACAAGTACCATGAATGCCTTGCACAGGTAAATCATGTTAGTGGTCATGTGTCATACATATTAAAAGGCTAAAAAAGGAATCCTTGTATATTTAATACTTGGCATCTATCTGGAACACCCACTTCCGCAACCATGTTCCCTCTACTATGTATAAACACTCTTAAGCCTATGAAGCGTCTAGCATGTCAAGTACATATTTGATGTACAATATAGTTTAGCTCATGGTTCCTCTTGGCCAGTGATAGTGGCCCTTCAAGGACAGCCTACCACCAAAAAATGAAATGTTCCTATTTTGTTAATTTTATGTTGCTGGTATTTTACATGTGCTTTGTTTTTCTCTTGTATGTTTAGTTAAGATTTTTTTTTACTCTGTATGTGTCACTGGGTGCATCCATTGTGTGATCTTTTATGTAGTAAACCACCCCCGACAATTATCTTGACATCACTTGCTCCTCTCTGGGTGACTGGCAATGGCCATATAATGGAGTCTATGGGCCAGGCGGCCAACTCACATCGTTGCATTGTGTGGGATGTATTCAAAGGACATCACCAGATGGTAGATTAGGCTTCCCTGTCTTATCTCATTCAGTTGCTATCTCTTACCTCAGGTACAGAACATAGTTGTCCCCTGCAGCCTTACCTAACATTCACTCCTCCACCCCATTGACTGCTAAATACTGTAAATTACTGTTCTGGGTCCCCTACTCGTCTCAATCTATACCGCCTCTCTTGACCTTCTCATCTCTTCCTACCGATTCCAATATCCTCTGAATCAAATTTTCCTCTCCCGATCTGTCTCCTCCTGTGTTGGACCATGTTACTGCCTGCTTATTGGCATTCTCCAAATGGATGACTTTCAGTTTCCTAAAGCTCAACCTCTCTAGAACTGAACTTCTCTTCCCTCCCTCTAAAGCCAATATTCCTGCACCCATTTCCCTTCAGGTGAATGGTGCCACTATTACTTCTATTCTAAAAAACAATCGTGGTCACAATTAGTGACAATTGTGACCACGATTGTTTTATGGAATCAATGTGATTTTGGGTTACCCCCTGCTACTTTGACAATGTGGTCTGTTTATCTACATCCTTCACAATACGCATATCAACCTACCGTGTTTGGATCATATATAAAGTATTTACACTATTACTTCTACCTCACAGGCTGGTTGTTTTGGTGTCCACTGACTCATCTCTCCTTCACTCCTCATATTCAGTAGCTGACCAAATTTTCCCACTTCCACCTAAAAAACATTGCATGCATCCGCCCCTTTTCTTAATCAGGACTCTACTTAAAACCTTATCCAACCTTTTCTCATGTCCTGCCTTGATTACTGTAACCTCCTTCTCACTGGCTTTAAGATCCCAGATTCTCCGTCTCCAGTCTGTAATGAACGCCTCTGCCAGGCTCATCCACCTCACCTCTCACACCTCGCCCCTTTGTCGATCTCTACACTGGCTCCGTTTCCTTTAGAATCCAATTCAAGATATTGGTGCTCACGTACAAAGCTCTCCATAACCACGCATAACCGCGCCCCTGCCTACATTTCCTCCCTTATTAGCAGGTACATCCCATCCCGACCACTTCGCTCTGCCAATGATCTGATGTTATCATCTCCTTGTTCACATACCCCGAACTCCCACCTTCAAGACTTCTCCCGAGCTGCCTCTTTTTTATGGAACTCTCTCCTCAGTAACATTAGACTCTCCCCATCTCTCCAGTCCTTCAAGAAGTCTATGAAACCACATTACTTTAGAGAGGTCTATCGACTTACTCCATAATCCTTCACTGTATATTTCTTGCTCCATCTCCCCTACAGCACACATGCACCCCGCTACTTCACATACTCAGCTATTTACCCTCACCTAGTATGTCACCCTCTCCTTTTAGATTGTAAGCTCTTGAGCAGGGTCCGCTCTCCTTCTGTTCTGTATGTTTAACTTGTATGTATATTTGTCGGTCTCACTCATTGTACAGCGCTATGGAACTTTTTGGCGCTTTATAAATTCTTGTAACTGAAGAATCAATGCAACAGCTGTAAATTAAAATGTATGCAGAGATTTTGGTAAATGTTGCATTATAGGAAAAACACATAAAATAGAAACAGGAGATGAAAAAAAATCTAACTTTATTTTTCCTCTTTACATGAAATTACTTCAAAGGAAAAAAACAGCAGCATGTGTTTTATATGGTGGTTTTGTTTGTAATGCACAAGTAATATAGTTACAGCTTATGACAGTGGTAGAGTCTCATTAGTCGTATCTCATTAGTATTGCTGATTTTATTGGATTGAAGTTCATGTAATCCTCAATTCACAGACTAGAGTCAGAGGTAAAGAGCAACACGTGAACTTCAAGCTAGTAGGAAGTAGAAGATATGTCATAAAACTGTAGTAAACTACACAAATATAATTCTATGGATTTTACAGAAAAATACATTTGAAAGTAGGTGGGTAATTATTTTTTTCTTATTTTTCTACATAGAAACATAGAAAAATGTCGGCAGATAAGAACCTTTTCGGCCCATCTAGTCTGCCCAATTACATGGATACTTTACCTGGATTTATCTTTTGTTTAGGATAGCCTTATGCCTATCCCATGCCTGCTTATATTCAATTACTGTTTTGGCCTCTACCACTTCAACTGGAAGGCTGTTCCATGTATCCACCACCCTCTCAGTAAAATAATGCTTCCTGATGTTACTTTTAAACCTTTGCCCCTCTAATCTAAGACTATGTCCTCTTGCTTTGCTACTTTGTTTCCTTTTAAATATACTCCCTTCCTCTACCTTGTGGATTCCCTTTATGTATTTAAATGTTTCTATCATATCTCCTCTGTCTCGTCTTTTTTCCAAGCTGTACATGTTAAGATCATTAAGCCTTTCCTGGTAACTTTTCTCCTTCAAGCCGTACACCATTTTAGTAGCCCTTCTCTGAACTCTCTCTAAGATGTCTATATCCTTCTTGAGATACGGTCTCCAGTACTGCACACAGTACTCCAAGTGAGGTCTCACCAGTGCTCTGTACAGTGGCATGAGCACTTCCCTTTTCCTACTGCTAATACCTCTCCCTACACAACCAAGCATTCTGCCAGCATTTCCTGCTGCTCTATTACATTGACTACTTACCCTTAGATCCTCTGAAATAATGACCCCTAAATCCCTTTCCTCAGATGTTGAGGTTAGGACTGTATCAAATATTCTATATTCAGCCCTTGTGTTTTTACGCCCCAGGTGCATTATCTTGCACTTATCCTGGAAGTGACAAAGGCTGAAGAGGTATCTGGGTAAGCACAGGCTGGCCATATGGTCTTCATTCCTCAAGTCCTATGCAAGAAATCTCATAGTGTATCTGACCCAGCAGAGCCGAAATATTACTGGTGATTTAATCATGGTTCCGAATGACTTCTTTGAAAGTGTGGTCCTCACTGAGATGCCACCTCTGATGGTTGTAATGTCCCTGCAAAGGGCTCTTAGAATTGTTATTTATAATTCTATTTATTTTTTATTATTATCCTTTTATTTATATAGTGCCACATATTCCGCAGCGCTTCACAAGATCGTCGTACACGGGATACATTAGAATATCATGGAGACTAGATGTGACGGTGGCCCCCGCACACCCCCGGCGCCTGGCAGCGGCTTCCTCGCTGCTCGCTGGCCAGGCGCCGAGTGATATCGCGGAACGCTTCCGCACACGTGGGGCGCCGGGGGGCGGGGCCAGGCGCATGACGCGGACCCGCAAAGTTTAAAGCCCGGCTTCACATTCTCACTGGTGCCCTGACGTGGTAGTTACTTCCCGCAGAGCTCTTGTGTGTTATTGGCAAAACGATTATTCTGTGTACCGAACCCTGGCATTGGCAAAACGATTATTCTGTGTCTCGACCCCTGGCATTGGCAAAACGATTATTCTGTGTACCGAACCCTGGCATTGGCAAAACGATTATTCTGTGTACCGAACCCTGGCATTGGCAAAACGATTATTCTGTGTCTCGACCCCTGGCATTGGCAAAACGATTATTCTGTGTACCGAACCCTGGCATTGGCAAAACGATTACTCTGTGTACCGAACCCTGGCATTGGCAAAACGATTACTCTGTGTACCGAACCCTGGCATTGGCAAAACGATTATTCTGTGTCTCGACCCCTGGCATTTGTATCACTCCTCTATTCTGGTACGGAGGTCAGTCCGTGTGGCACCCCAAGCACACCAGACCACCCCTTGTATGTTGTATGTGCTCTGTACTACCATCCTAGTAGCCTGTCTAGACGTGCCGACCACTCTAAGGATCGGAAGGGTAGTGAGCGGTCTGCGTAAAGGGACCACCATCTTGGTAATCAGGGGGATCCGTGACATTAGAGCCATTTGACCCATATGGCTTTTTGGCAGACAGCCTTTTGGGATCTTCTATCGTTCTTGATATAGCAAAATATGATACAAAAGACATGACTGTTGCATATCCTGCAGAAATATTCACTGGTATAAAATGCAGTTGAGTTTTCAACGTATTTTATAGCAATGGTACCACATATACACTCACCAGTCGCTTAATTAGGTACACCTGTTCAATTGCTTGTTAACACAAATTGCTAATCAGCCAATCACATGGCAGCAACTCAACTCATTTTGGCATCTAGATGTAATGAAGCCAACTTTCTGAAGTTCAAACCAAGCATCAGAAATCAGAATGGGGAAGAAAGGAGATTTAAGGGTCTTTGAACGTTGCATAGTTGTAGATGGGATGGTCTCAGTATTTCAAAAACTGCTGATCTACTAGGATTTTCATGCACAACCAGCTCTAGGGTTTACAGAGAATGGTCCGAAAAAGTTAAAATATCCAGTGAGCGGCAGCTGTGTGGAGGAAAATGCCTTGTTGAAGTCAGAGAAGAATGGGCAGACTGGTTCAAGATGATAGAAATGCAACAATAACTCAAATAACCACTCGTTACAACCAAGGTTACGCAAGATACCTTCTCTGAATGCACAACACATTGAACCTTGAAGCAGATGGGCTACAGCAGTAGAAGACCACACCGAGTGTCACTACGGTCAGCTAAGAACAGGAAACTGAGGACACAATTCGCACAGGCTCACCAAAATTGGACAATATCAGACCAATTTGTCTGATATTGTTCAATTTAAGTCTGGATTTCAGCTGCGACATTCAGATGGTAGAGTCAGAATTTGGTGTAAACAACATGAAAGCATGGATTCATCCTGCCCTATATCAACGGTTCAGGCTGGTGGTGTAATGGTGTGGGGGATATGTTCTTGGCACACTTTGGGCCCCTTAGTACCAATGGAGCATCGTTTAAATGCCACGGCCTACCTGAGTTTTGTTTCTGACCTGTCCATCCCTTTATGACCACAGCGTACCCATCTTCGGATGGCTACTTCCAGCAGGATAATGCACCATGTCACAAAGCTCAAATCCTCTCAAACTGGTTTCTTGAACATGCCAATGAGTTCACTGTACTCCAATGACCTCCACAGCCACCAGATCTCAATCCAATAGAATACCTTTGGGATGGCGTGGAAAGGGATATTCGCATTGCGACTGACAAATCTACAGTAACTGCGTGATGCTATCATGTCAATATGGACCAAATTCTCTGAGAAATGTTTCCAACACCTTGTTGAATCTATGCCACAAAGAATTAAATCAGATCTGAAGGAAAAGGGGGACCAACCCAGTACTAGCAAAGTGTACCTAATAAAGTGGCTGGTGGGTGTACATCCTTGGGTCACCTGGTTATGCAATGCATCTCTAATTTTGATATATATGAAAAGTGCCTTCTGATCATGTCATGACAACTCACCCAAGTTTGCATTTCTGCTATGAGGCTATATCTCTGTGTGTGTTGCCCCAGTTCTATCTTCTTACAGAGGAAGTACACATTACCTACAGGGTTATTCAGAGAGAGGTGAAAACCAGGAGAATGACTGGAGAATTGAAAATTCTAGGTCAAAATAGCTGATTTGGAAAGTGAGATAAATGAGAGAATTTTTCTGGTTTGGCTATGTTGACCTAGAATTTTCACTTCTCCAGTCATTCTCCTGCTTTTCACCTCTCTCTGAATAACCCTTTTGGACTTTTAAATATGTAAAAACATTACAAGCTTTTATCGTTTCTAATGGTTTTAAATAAAGTAATGGCCACTTTAAAGCATGTTCCGAGGGCATGCAGTCTATACTCCAAGTACCGAGGGTGGAAAAAAGAGAGAATAAAGATTCTTAACTAATTTACTTCAAAATATACAACAAGAAACCTTAGATTAATAACTTGGGCATCATCTTAGAACATGACACAGATTGTTGTGTCAATTAAAAAAAATATATAAGCATCTCTGTCTACCTGTATATGGGACAGAATCTAAAAAAATCTTGAAATTTTACTATTTGTAAAACAAATTGTCGCATACCTTATTTGTGGTCATGTGTAAGGAACATATAGGAATTTTTAAAGCATAGTTATCCAAAGAAGCAGCCCAAATTTACAAATAAATTGGAATAATAAATATAGGCAGAACCTTATACAGGGTTATTCAAAGAGATTCGAAAAGTCACCGCACGTTCGGTGACTTTTCGTTCTCTTCAATTCGGTTCCTTTTGCCGATCCCATTTCGGTGACCCTGTGGTGTAAGCAGCAAACACCACAGGGTCCCCGAATTGCAGGGAAAAGCTGCCACAAACCTGAAAACGAACCGCAAAACCCTGCGAATGCACGCCGAAAACCCGCAAAAACATCTGGATTAACCTGCCGAAAACCACAGAAAAACCCGAGCAGGAGCCGATCACACGCAGCGAAGCCTCCGGAAAAAGCCGAGACCGTAAACAGAGGGCAGTGAATAAATTAGGAAAACAGTTTGTATGAATGTTTGAAAAGTGAAACACTGTTTGCAAAGAAACTACTGAGCGAAAATGTCTGAAATTTGCATATGAGATCCAAGGAATGATAATAAAAAGGGCTGTTACAGAAAAAAGAAGTAAACTTAAAAAAAAATTGGACTTTTAAAAAAAAAACTAATTAAGAAAATGCTTAAAATATCCTAAAAAATTTATAAATAAAGAGACTCTTTACTGCATAATTTTATAATGAACGGTTTATTAGATATTGAATTAAAACTGGAATATTTTTAACATTGAAGCCTATGGGATTCTCCTGAATAAACTTGCCGAATTAGGCTAGGGTCAGAGTGGGGCAGTCGGAACGCGCGTGCAGGCGCACTAAATCACGGCGGCAGTAGCAGCACATAACGGCCAATGACGGCCAATATATGCAGTACGTGCGTACGAAAGTGCGCCGACACCACGCAACCAGCAAATGAACGCATTTTTATCAGAACGTGAAACCGCTGCTACTGACGTACAGAGTGCGCTGCGGCCGCATGGCAGCGTGTGTGCGTGATTAGGAGACGTCAGACGCTGCTAGTGTGCGGCCTACATAACGTTCAAACAGCCGGATTTCCCTAGACTTCTTTTCACCCCATCGTCATGAAATACGTCCAGAATTGCGCATCGTCTGACCACTTAAGCGTATTCCGTGAAAAAATGCGTGCGCACGCATCGACGTACATTTTGACGGTGGCTGCAGAAAATGCGCTCATCTGTCCCTAGCCTTTAACCACCGAATGGCAGGGCATTAGGGAACCTTTCACTGCTGGTTTGTGTTCTCTGAATAGCCGAAGCAGTGCTTTTTCATGGGGTTTTCACTGCCCTCGAACAGGCACCAAACAGGCACCGTATGTTCAGGCAATTCGCCAGGATTTGGTGAATTGCCTGCTCTCTGGATAGCCGAATTGCCAAGAAAGGTAACCGAACGCTGATTTTCAGCTTTCGGTTACCTTTCTCAAGCAATTCGGATCTCTTTGAATAACCCTGATAGTCAATCAGGGTATTGCATGAAATGGTTAATTTGCTTTCCCAGCAATAAGCATTTTCTTCTATGTAATAATGTTGGTTTGCACATTTCCACAAAGTAACCAAATACTGCAGAACCTCAACAGAATGGAAAATTAAAATACAAAAACCCGCAGTCTGAAGCTGCAGTAATAATTATTATTTCCAAGTAAAGTGATTTCCAATGTCATGTTCCTAGCATGGACTGCACTGATGCTGTTAGCATTGCTTGTGTAGGTTTTAACATCGAATAAATAATAATGAGAATAAAAAAGTTACATAAATTCCATGAACGGCTCAGTTTCACCCAGAACTGCTCTGGATGGTAATTGGTCCAATTTGTCATTTTTCTAACGTTGGTTAGAGACAAACATTTGCATATGACAGTAATAATAAAGAAAAACGCTCATGAGAACACATATAGGATTTCAATTTGTAAACTGTAGTGTGAAATGTGGATGTAGATTCTGTTCACAATTAAGAGTTTCCACAAATCGGTTAGATTTGTCAACTGTCAAGAATCCTTCAGTTGGGAAATCGTTCCAGCGCTCGCGTTATTCCATGAAAGTAAGAAATTAGTGCGCGTTCTAATAGAGGAGCCAAATAAAACTTCAAATGCCTTTGGAAGCACAGATTTCGGGAGTTTATTCTTGACCAGTAAAGCACTTTTGTTTAGGTACCATGTTAATGATGACACCCCATAATCATCAATGGCTACATTATACTTACATAGTCTGTAAAAAAGAAGTGCATCCATCGAGTTCAGCCTTTCACACATCACCTACAGCTGTTGGTCCAAAAGAAGGGAAAAAAAACAACCCCAAAACCAAAATCATAAATAACTTTCACAGGCATACACAAGTGCCAAGATTAGTGGATCACATTAGATCATTAGAACGGGATTATCAAGCGATCTGCTATGTTTGGTTTTTTTTGGAGCCAAGGTGGAGTCTGTATTTGTGCTCCCTTCAACACCAAGGGATTTTCCATAAAACCACTTTCAGAACCTGGAAAATGACTTTCTGTTACCCACACAATAATTATATACAGAGGCGTCCCACTGTATGTGTCCACTGTAGATGTGTAACGTACCCAGCTGGTGTCCATGTATCCTGTTGGCCGGCAGCACTATCCTCGCTGCTCACTGGCCGGATGGAGAGTGAAGTAGCTGCTGATTGCGGCTGTGGGTCAGAGATGCGGGAAGGGCACAACGTGAAGACGTGGCGCCCACCGGATTTAAAACCAGGCATGTGATATCACTCTGTGCCTTGACGTTGTTCATTATCCCCTCAGTGCGTTCCTTGTGTATTATTCGTTACTGCTCTTTGGTGTAGGACCCTGGCTTGTTTGATAACCCTTCTGGCAATTAACTTTTAGTGTTGTTTGACTGTCCAATTTGGCACTGACCCCTGGCATTGGCTGACTATCCGATTTGGCACTTACTCCTTGCATTGGCTGACTATCCGATTTGGCACTGACCCTTGGAATTGTCTGACTATCCAATTTGGCACCAACCCTTGGCATTGTTTGACTATCCTGACTTCTTTTAACACTTGTCTCTGTCTGATATCTTGCCCTGATATTCATTTCCTGGCTCATGTTGACCACTCATTCTGGTTTTCTGTCAATCTGTCTATCCTGTGTCTAGAAATCTGGCAACCTAAAGACCGGCAGAGAAGGTAGATTGTCTGCATGCAGGGATTAGACATTATACATATACATGACGAGATAAACCCTATTTGACAGGTAGAGGGCTCATTCTGCTGGCCAAAAAGTGCTACTTCATTTACATTATAGCTTGAGCAACATTTCTCCATGAAGGAAAAACAGACCTGTAAGCTTTACCAGTAGTTTCAACATATTGCTGTCATGTCCGATGTGTTGAGTCTCTAGGGGCCTGTTCTCCAAATTAATTTTATTTTCAATAAAAGAGATTCCTTTGCGTTGCTCCAAAATCAGACCAGATCAAATATACTCGATATCGGGACACCAGCAGTGACTTTTGAAGAAAGAGTATACTCGATAAGGCAAGTGAAGGGGCTGAACACCTGGTCGCTGCTAACAAGTGCAACCCAGGGTAAATCATCAAGTTCTACTTGTCAGCGTTGACTTGACTAGATGCACAAGAAAAGAATGGCTGATTTGAAGGATGTTCGATGACTTTGATTCTGCAATTAGCCAAGCCAAAGTTGACAAATATAACTCAGTGACAGCAATTTGATGCCTAGTGTATAGCACCCAGAGTTGAACAAGGTATTTATTTTGTTGATATAATTGATAAGGAGTTGGATGTTCGAACAAGTTTAATAAGGCCATGGTCAAATTATTTCTAGATTATTGACCAGCAATAAAAAAAGAAAAATATCAGTGAAACAGGAAAAATAGTCCAGATAAAAGAGCATGTTAATTAGATATAATAAAATAACACACATAAATCAAAGAGTATACATCGTCAAACCACCACCCAACCCACAATCTGAGCCATTACTACACTGAAGGGCACGGCATACCTTTATAAAGAGAATAACCTGAAAAAATACGCAATAGAACCTAAAATCTGTGTGAAGAAAACCCAAAACAACACAGAAGTCCAATAAGCACCCGTTGCCAAAATATAAAACCTGTGCCAAAAATAATTATTTATAATTATTATTATCTATAATAAAATAACAGCCTATAGAGGTACAATAGCAACAGAAATCTTGGTGACAATGGAAACAAAACATAAGAATTAACAAATTCAAAGGGATTATTTGATTTGCATTGATAGTCAGGAAAATATTATGCACGCCGTGCATTTTTATTTCCACGCAAGCTAAATGCAAAGAAATAATCATCAATACTTAAACAGCCTGAATCATTATTAAATTAAATATTAAAATGCATTAGCTGGTTTAAGCAAGTAGGGTAAAATATGCAAATATGCAGATTCATGCATTGTATGTCATAGCAAAAGGAAAATAGGGCTGTAATCCACAGTAGCCGGTAACAGAGAGCCTCTACAAGGAAATATTGATGCGAGCTGATAAACTTTAAGGGAGTCTCTGACTATGACATAGTTATGGACTAGCATATGGCCATGTCCCCATATTTTTGATTCAGACTGAAACTTTCAAGTTTTGAAATTAAGTATTTTGTATGTAGGCCAAGTCATCCTCGTAATCCCTACAAACAGTGGTCATTTCAGCAACACCTCTCCCATTTAATGCATGTTGTTGCTCAATCTTTGTAAATTCTTAATTTTTCTCTAAATACAGTTAGGTTTGATCTTCGTTCAGTTATCCGGATAAAAAGAACTGGAAGTTTGCAACATGTATACGTGCGTCATCAAAGGGCTCCTTTTCTGGTTTGCTACATAGTTGCAGAATTCCTTCCTGTTTGAACACAGCAGCTTTCATCCAGATGAGACTAGGAAACTGGAAACTGAGAGATTTATTAAAACCCCTTTGCTTGATATTTGGCACAGAGATGACACCACATCAAAGTTCCTGCTATGTATGGGAAATTTGTGATTGATACAGCTACTCACTCTATGTTCAATATATGCCCGGATTTATGGATAATATACTTTGATAAATCGTTTCCTCCGTTGTTTTACAGGAGGAAATCAGGGCAATAAAAGTCGCTTTAATTGGTCAGAAGCTGTGGAATATTTGCAGCATTCCTGTTAGTTCAAAGCTTTTCAAGTCACTTCTCAAGAACGTAACATCTTGCTGAGGACGTAGAATGATGTCATCTTAAATTAAGACAAGGCAGTTTTACAGTGTTCTACAGCTGAGATATTGTATCCAGATTTTCTTTTTATGTAACTTTTCGATGGCACAATTTAACCTTGAGACTCCCAACAGTTCATGAGCAAATCTGGGCATGTCCCAACAAATAGCTAACCAGAGTCAGAAAATTCAATGGACACACTTTTGGACAATCCTAGGACCCATTAGACTTCCCTTGTCCTTTTGACACATTATTTCAATTGAATCCAACATTGTAACTGTCCATTGAGATAATATTCCGAACCCTCGTTGAATATCACCCAGAGCTGTTACATTGCACTTTGTACATATTAATACCATCATATATTTATAGCACCAACAGTTTCTACACAGGGTAGTAAATTGACAAAATTACAAACTAATATACAAAATCTGCCATCGGTGGAGCGCTACTTCAAATTCTTCAGGTCGAAGAACCTCAAAGAAAAAGGAATATATAGTGAAAAACTGCCTCTATGTCCAGATATTATGAAAGACTCTGGTAGATCTCAGTCACGTGATGAAGAGCCCAACTTCGCCAGGCAGAAAGCTCAACGCTAACCATGAAGGTGATCCCCCTTCTTTAGTATTCCTCCAAAGTAAACAGAAGGACATTTAGAAGTATAGAATATTCAAAATGATCTACTCACATGCTGGAGTGCCTATCTTGGCACTTGGTAACAGGCAGCCAGGGATTTATATGAGCACTGGATCTCTAAATGTCCCCAATTGCCTCCTCAGGTAATGCCATGGATGCAGAGTAAAATTAAAAATATATTTTCAGAAAATGTACAAATAAAATAACAAAACGCGTTTCGCCTTAACCATTACCATCTGAGGAAGCCACGGATTAAAGCGAAACACATTTTGATATTTTTTTATTTGTATACTAGTTGTAAAGCCTGCCCAGAGGGCAGTCTATTGTGGATATACTGCCCCTGCTCATGGATATACTGCCCCAGCTCGTGATACTGCCCCAGCACGTGGATACTGCCCCAGCACGTGGATACTGCCCCCGCACGTGGATACTGCCCCCGCACGTGGATACTGCCCCAGGCTGCCCAGAGGGCAGTCTATTGTGGGTATACTGCCCCAGCTCGTGGATACTGCCCCAGCACGTGGATATTGCCCCAGCATGTGGATACTGCCCCAGCACATGGATATTTGCCCCCAGCACATGGATATTTGCCCCCAGCACATGGATTTGCCCAGCTCATGGATTTGCCCAGCACATGGATTTGCCCCCAGCTCATGGATTTGCCCCAGCTCATGGATTTGCCCCGCTCATGGATTTGCCCAGCACATGGATTTGCCCCAGCTCATGGATTTGCCCAGCACATGGATTTGCCCCCAGCTCATGGATTTGCCCCAGCTCATGGATTTGCCCAGCTCATGGATTTGCCCCCAGCTCATGGATTTGCCCAGCACATGGATTTGCCCCAGCTCATGGATTTGCCCCCAGCTCATGGATTTGCCCCAGCTCATGGAGTTGCCCAGCTCGTGGATTTGCCCAGCACGTGGATTTGCCCCAGCTCGTGGATTTGCCCAGCACGTGGATTTGCCCAGCTCGTGGATTTGCCCCCAGGTCGTGGATATGGACCCCCCCCAGCTCGTGGATATTGACCCCCCCCACCAGCGCTCATACTTACCTGTCGAGCGGCGCCAGGGAAGTGAAGAT
The DNA here is from genome assembly GCA_009667805.1 of Leptobrachium leishanense. Taxonomy (NCBI): domain Eukaryota; kingdom Metazoa; phylum Chordata; class Amphibia; order Anura; family Megophryidae; genus Leptobrachium; species Leptobrachium leishanense. Next base: position 51,924,423 of record CM019069.1, read on the forward strand.
TTCCCCGCTTCCGGTCTTTGAAGGACCCAAGCCGCGTTCACGTGACCGGGGCTTGGGTCCTTCAAAGCGGAAGCGAGGGAACTTTCCCTCCGCCGCTCGGGGGTAGGATGCGCGCGGCAGCCGGGTATCTACCCGGCTGCCGCGCGCATCCTACCCTGAGCGGCGGAGGGAACTTTCCTTCGCCGCTCGGGGACCCGTTAGATGCACACAGCAGCCGGGTAGAGGCTGCGCTCGCAGCCTCTACCGGCTGCCGCGCGCATCCAACCCCCCGAGCGGCGGAGGAAACTTTCCCTTCGCCGCTCTGGGGTTGGATGCGCGCGGCAGCCGGGTAGAGGCTGCGAGCGCAGCCTCTACCCGGCTGCTGTGTGCATGTGTAACCGCCGCGGCGAGCCGGCAGCCGGCTCGTGCCGCGGCGGTTGCATGCGCGCGCAACCAACCGCCGCTGTTGCGCGCGCATGCGCAGTAAGGCTTTGGCGACGGACAGCCAAAGCCTTACTCTTTTATTATATAGATTTTATGATAATAAATTCTTTTAATTTTACTCTGCATCCGTGGCATTACCGAAGGAGGCGATTGGGGACATTTAGAGATCCAGGGCTCTTATAAATCCCTGGCTGCCTGTTAACAAGTGCTAGGATAGGCACTCCAGCACGTGAATAGCTCATTTTGAATATTCTATACCTCTAAATGTAGTTCTGGGCCATCTGCATTATGTCCTTCTGTTTACTTTTGAGGGACATTACAATACTATAGAAGAGGATCCAAAGAAAAAAAAAGGGGGTGGGAAATCGCCTTTTTTACGGATCCAAAACTGCTGAGCTTTGAGCCTGGCAAATTTGAGCTCTTCATCAGGTGAGTGAGATCTTCCAGAGTCTTTCATAATATCTTGATATAGAGGCAGTTTTGCACTAAATATATATTCCTTTTTCTTTGAGGTTCTTCGAACTAAAGAATACTGAAGAATTTGAAGTAGCGCTCCACCAGGATAGATGTCATTTATATTTGGTGTCGATCGACACTTTTTCCCTTATATTGTGCTTTGTAATTGTGCCTATTGGTCTCTTGCGCTCATAGCATTTCTGTACTTTTTACGTACTACTATAAAAAATAGAAAAAAGAGGTGTGGATGACCCTGCTCGAGTAGCTTTTGCAATTTGTTAAAAAAATACATATGGCAGAAAAAGATAATTTAATAATAAGATATTGTTAAATTGAAGGCACATCATGAATATGTATATGAAAAAATACATACATATCAACTCTTTAATATAGATAATATATGTAAGGACAGTTGGGTCATTAATAACAAAATTGACATTAAGGCAACCTGTACAACACTTAATGCCATTTATAGAATTGACAGACGACTTGAGCTCAGATTTTATTCTCCCTGCAGCTATACAGCTTGCTGAAGCCACACTTTATTCTAAGTATTCCTAAGAATGAAGAGGAACTCTAAATTCTAAGTGAGAGAATGGTAACCATAAATCATTATAAATGCATTATAATAAAGCTGTTATAAGCTATCATATATTAAGCTCTCTTGAAACTAGGGATGATCTATTAATGCACACATTGGAATATTGCTCAATACCCCAAAGAAAGATTTTGTTTCTTTATATAACTAAATAAAATAAATTTTCTAGCTTCCTGTTTATTAAAAAACGAAACAAAACAGGATTAAACAAAAGTGAAAAATATTTGTTTGAAAATAGCCAAATATCCCCTTCCTGAACCTTTGTTAAATGAGATAACAGCACAGGGTGCAACTCTTGCCACCCTTCGTTGCCAAATAGGCAAAGCTTGAGTTCCGAGGAATACGACTTATTTCCACAGGTTTCAAAGTTGGGCACAGGGAGTTTTAGGAGCCAAAATGGAAAAAAAATTATATAAAATAATATTCTGTTTTGTCAAGCCTAAAATATAGGAGGCAAAATTGAAAAATTGTAGTCATATATTTTGAGTGTTGGCCAGTAAAAAAAAATATCCACGACAAAATAGGAAGCAAGATAGCAAAAGGTCAAGCTTGATTTAACTCATCAGTTACACTAATAAAGTTCAATAAAGAACACTTGCATGACATAGCTGGTGGGTTTGCATGGTATTCTATCCCTTGCACCGGCAACTAAAAATTTCACCGGGACAAAAACGTGGACTATTTTACGTTGAGTATGTTAAATAGTCAAAGAGTTTCCTACTTTATGATAGATGTTCACATCCAGTTTATTGAAACTATGATGAAAAATGATATGGTCATAGTTTAGTAAAAAAGTGTGAATTCGGTGAGGTCAGACGTGTATTCAACTAACTGTAGTACTGTTGCTTCAATAAACATTGGTGAACTTCGCTCCAAACAATGGTTTTACCGTTGTTTGAAGCACATACTGCTATTAAAAAAAAAAAGTGGTACCGTTGTTTGAATAAATCATGGGGAATTTTACTTCAAACAATGGTACTACTGGTGTCTGAAGCTATTCTTGTCCATTTTGATTTCTCACCATAAAATTGTCTACCAGGTTTATTCAAAGAAAGTTGAAATTCAGGAGAATGACTGGAGAAGTAAAAATTCTAGGTCAAAATAGATTCTCCCATTTTTATCTCACTTTCCAAATCGGCTATTTGGTCTAGATTGTTCTCTTCTCCTGACAGTTCTCCTTGTTTTAACCTCTCTCTGAATAACCCTGTATATTTTTATAGTCAACGTTACAAAGCTTGGCTATTGGATGGCAACCTTTACAATGGCTAGCTGGTTTGTACCAATGGAAGAGACACTTGAAGGCTCTGAGAGACACAGAGCACCTGTGCATTATTAAAACACAACTTACTGGAGGAATCAGAGTCATTTGTTCCAGCCACGCTCAGAAATGTTTTGAAGACTACTGAGGATATGGTGTTGAAAATGGAGAGTGTTATGTGATAGCGATAGCATCCTCCTCTGACACGGATTGAAAAAGGTTTAAATGCACAAGCCGAGATGCTTCTTTAGTTTGTTTAATTCCCGAGGTTCACGTGATATTTGAACATGAGTTTAGGCGATATAGTTACGTGAAAACAAGTAAATCATAGTAAGTCAAACAAAATGTCTGTCCCACGTGGAAGTCTGAACCAGATAGCAACTACAACAAGTCTACTGATGATGATTGCAAGAAAGGAAGAATAAAAGGAGAATTATTGCACTTGGAGGTATGAAAATCAGAGGAAGGATGTGGATATTAACTGAAAAGTAAAGTAGGTTGAGGGAAAAATAGCAATGCAACAATTCAGTTCATTCATTGTCCAACAGTGTAGGGCAGTGGTTCTCAACCGCGGTCCTCAAGTACCCCCAACACACAGGTCATGTTTTCCAGATATCTGAAGCACAACACAGGTGATATGATTTGCTGCTCACTGATTGAAGGATTCAATCTGCATTTCCCCAAGGCAATCCTCAAAACCTGGCCTGTTGGGGGGACTTGAGGACCACGGTTGGGAACCACTGGTGCAGGGAAACAAATCATCATTGTGCAACACTTGTAGGGACATCTCAACGTCTGCCTACTCTAACCCTGTTTAATGACTATATGCATATTTTAGGACTCCGACCACAGTACAATGTTAATCCCATGAAGAAGGCAGGAATTTACAACAAGATGACAAGGTCATATGGCTACATGGTTGGATAGATATTACTGGCACATATATATGAATGAAAATTACATAAAATAAAGTAAATAAAATTTATTCCTAGAAATCTTTTAACTTCGTGGACCAGGATTATGTTGCTCAAGACCACTTCCGTCAAAGCACTTACTAACAAACCAAAGAGGACTTCTATCTGTCTTGAAGCTCCGTAAACTTTTTGTTTGTGTACAATATTTATATGTTATGGATATCTCATAACATTAAAAATAATAGGATAGCACAAAAGAAATTCCTTAAACATAATATTCATAAAGAAGTCCTAAAAAAATTCGAAAAATACCTTTTTACTAAAATTTGAATAGATTATTTGCTGCAACTGTTGCATATTTTTTAATGATTTGAATTTATACCATACAATGTAAAAATATAAATGTTACCTTTCAGTCGTCATTTCTTAAGAGTTATAAGTTATGTTTCTCAAAGCAATTATTTTTGTTCCACTTCTTTTAAGGTAAAAGAAGGTATGGATTTTTAATTTAATAATTTTTATAATAATCTTATATTGAAATAATAAAAAAACTGACCTAAAACCTGCTTAAGGCAAACATTTCAGACATTAAACTGTCAAAGTTTTCTAAAATAAGAATATATTTGGATTTTTTGTTTTACGTTTAGCTGGAAAAGAAATACCAAAGAGATCTGTAGGGAGAAAAAAATAATAATAAAAAAAAAAATAATCAACATTGTGAGAAAAGCAAAATGGAACACTCTCTGCTTTCAGCACCGGTTAATATATTGCTATTGAAAAGTTATAGAAATCAGAGCGTATAATTTGAAGAGTCTACAGTTCCACTTCATCTCTTCATAACATTTTAATGATTAGGTAATATACATTAACTACGTGTCAATAAAGAATTCCTGGGCACAGAACCATGCAGAGGTTTGCATATTTGCTAATGTTACCCAATAGTGCTGGGGAATGAATCATTATTTAAACAATTTGCTTTCAGTTAGTGCATGAATGCCTTCCCATGATGCCTTGATACTTTGTTTGCCCTTCTATAAAAATTATTTCTGACCCAAGTGTGATCTCTTAAATCACAATACTTATTCTTGCAATTGAAGCTCCGGCAAGCTAATGCCGGGAGAAAACCGAACAAATTTTTCACCGCAACGCTGAATATTCAAGAGGCGACAGTGAAGGAAAGAAGTTAACGTTAATTAATATTTGAAGCAGTGAAATAAAAGCAACAGTGGAGCTAATTTTGCAGGACAATTAATCATGAGTCCTACTAATTACACAGGGGATTTTTTGCAAATGATTTTTTTTTTCAGGTAGTGGAATAAAATGATAATTCACCAACCATCAAAATCATTGGCTTCCCACCAATGTCCTCAGTACGAGCAATTAGCGAAAACAGCCGAGCCTTTGTAATTTCATGTTTGGAGACAGGAATATAATATTTTTAATTTTCATAAACAATAAAAGCTCACTTGTCTAAATTTTTGTATTCAGAAGATAAAGTTTAATTTTTTTTATAAATTATAAGACAAGTTGATGATAAAGCTATTATCTGAAAAATATTACATTTAAAATCAATATATATTAAATAATAATAATAATATATGTGAGTGTGAGATCTGTGCACTTTACCGCTTTTTAAAAATATGACCAAGCATTCTTATAAAGCAAAATTTTTAAATCGCCAATAAAACGGATTTTAACTAGATGTCTTAAGAGGGTGTAAAATCAAGCAAATTACCATATTCATGAGCGCTGCTTGTAAAATTGTTATGCAATAAACTGTGTTCATGTAATTTGCATGTAGCTTTGTTAATTAAAAAAGCTGCTAATTAGAAACAATGGTGCTCTTCTGAAACATCCATCTTGAACACAAGTGACATGCACAGATAATAAACTTTCAGAAAAATCGACAAGAAAATGAAAAATTATTTACCATTACAGGCACCGGCTAAATAAAGATACATTTACACAAATGTTTGTTTAATAGGAACAGGACTATTAACAATCAGAGCCCTTTACGACTTCCGACAATTACAACGTTCTTTGGTAAATCTCTATTTTATGCCTGTTTTTAAAACAAGTTATGGAATTAATATTTAGAATGTGCTTCCTAGATAATGCACAAACATGAGCTAGCGTTGAGAACAAGGAGATATTCTCCCAACATCCATATTTTTAAAATGAATTATATTCCTATTATTTTAATGAGTGGATTTCAAGTAAATATCAGCATATAGGTTGTAGGCACATAAATCAGTTTTATGCAATTCCTCCATTTTTGCAACTATCCTTACGGCCTTTCAGATACATACGTATCAGTTATGAGCAAAAAGTCCAAGCAGGAAAAAGGGTAAAAAAGGGAAAACAAAGTCATCATCTGCTGTTTAGGAGTAATAAAACGGACATAAGGAAAAGAAAAAAGAGAGAGAAAGAAGAGAGATTCAGGGGAGACTCCTCAATCTGTGTCCAAGAGAAGAGCAGACCTCAGGGCATACAGTGCAGTACAAAAATGGCAGGCTATCTTTCTTGTGGCAGCTATAAGCTGTAAGGTCTCCTAATCAGTGCCCAAGGAAAGAACCAAACATCCCAAGCAGAGGCACTTCAGATGGCCTGATCTCAAGCAGAATCATTGCTGTCTAGAGGACCACTTTGGAACCAGCAAGGTCCACCAGACCCGTAGAGGAGCATCCAAACTCTACCCCATATTATGTTTGCTCTGTTCCTGGATGCACAGGAAAGGGTGCATCACCGTACCATGAAAAGCATAATACTTCAGTATAGAATACTGATTTAGAGGGTGAAAAAGCATCACAGATAACATTACGGATAATTTCAAGACTATCATTTTGGAGAGGGTGATCGAAAAGCCAAGTACCATTATCATATGACATAGTTTTAACATTTCTATTTAAACCACTAGACTGTGACTCCTGCTTACTAATGAACAGATATGATGGTAACACTGGAGCCTTTTACAGATCTCTTTAGGCACTGTGACCACTCAATGTTATGAGTGGTCACAGTGACCGGAGTGTCTTCATTCCTCTCATCCCTTGAGAGGGGCATCCAGGAGAGCTGAAATAACTATTCAAGGGACTATCACATAGACATAACCCATCGCCATGGTCAATTCCTATGTGTCATGTAATTGAACACCCAAACCATATGTGAAGGTTGGTAAACTCCAATTTAGAGTGTCATCCAGAAATACGAGGCATTTTGAAACCAGTAATTGAACTTAAATCTGTAAGTCTCATTTGAAGAAGTTGAAAAGAAGTCAAAATACCTACCTTACACTCGAGAATAGAATCATGATTGCTGTTTCATTAAGTAAGTAAACTTTGGATGCGCCAACATTGGCACTGGGTCTTGTGTCTTATCACTATAATCTACTCTCTGGGGATGATCATTGTCCACTTACCCTCATAGTACGCTCTTTTTATACCGATGATGTGGTAGGAGTTGCAGAGACATTATTTGTGTGTGAGGAAGATTTTACTTAATTGATGATTCATGGGGAGATTTAAGGCCCAGTTGGGTGTTGGTTGAAGCAGCATTATCAAATTATAATGGAGCCCTTAAATTTTTTGCCCTCTCCAAGAGACATGATTATTTGCATCTATAAGACTGTGGAGAAGAGAAGTCAAACTCGCTTGAAGGACTACAGGCTAATTGCAACCATCACCTCAGCTCCTGACAGATGAATGCATAATGGTTCACATAATCATAGAACTTTCACATCCACCATTATAGTCTAAGGATGCTCCTAGAAGACCATGCATTAACACAATATAGCGGCTTAGGCATCTATTGCAAATTGAGCAAGAATAGGTCTTTGCTACCCCTCAACCACTGTGAGTGATGGCAAGGTATGGCAAACAGACTCCATATTTTGCTAAATTGTTAAAATTCAGCATGTACATAAGACAAAGTAGTCCCTACCTGATGAAGGCACGCCGCCTCAAAGCTTGCCTTGGCAACCACAAAAACAGCATTGTAATCAAGAGAAACAGTTGTGCGTTGGTTTTTTGTATAGCTTATTTATGATAAGAGATTAAAATGCTAATTTGACAAAGTTCTTTTCATTCCATTTCCAGGTAAGACACGCACTATAATATTAGTAATAGATTGTCAAAAGGAATTATGTGCAAATAGGAGTTAGCAATAAACGACAAAACAGCAAATAATCAACCTGTGCAATTAAATTCAAAAAGAGTACAAAACAACATCAAAAGAATTCCACTTGTTTGCCTGCCTGGAGGCTAATGGGGAATTTTATTCATTACCGTTTCACCTATAAGTCTAGTTCAGGCTTTAAGCAAAGGCAATTATGCATGGGTTTCCGAGATAAAATCATAACTCAAACCGTGCATGATCTCAGAATTTCATATTGGGGGAAAATGAAAAGCTTTACTTAGATTTCAAATTAACTCTGATAAATAATAAGCCTAGAGGAATCAGATTTACATTCCCCAGCCAAATGTACATCATATGAGCTAATAAGAACAAATACATAAAGAGCGCGTAATGAATTGCAAGACGTGTTTTTATTTGTTGACAAGTGATTTGTGAACGAAACATTTCCCCAGCAATATGAACTGTTAAATATGACATCCATTCCAATAAATTAGCGCATTTATATTAGTCTGTGTTTTACAAACTACCTTGAAGCAGAGCATTAAAAAAAAGCTGTATGGTATACAATTCATACATCTTAAACGCCAACATGCCAACAGCAGGGAGCCATGTAGCTCTATAACCCGAGGCTCTATACATCCCTTGGCTTCAGTGTGGTTGGTTTCAAGAAACAAACCAATGATTCATCATTCACCAATTTAAAGGCGTATGCTACTATATAGTCTGTGCAGAAAGGTTTTGTCCATGCTCCAATGAAAACATTTTATTAACCCCCCCACAACCATGATTGAGTATCCTCGGTGTTCAAAAGCACTTGCCGGGGCCCCAACATTGAGTAATCTTGATCTGGTTATATTCTGGAGCAATGCAATGTGATTTCAATTACTACAAATGAAAATAATTTGAAAATGGCCTCCAGAATGCGCCTCCAATTTTTCAGCACCTTGGACATGCCATGAGGTGCTGAAGCTCTTTGAACAGATTTCAGGTCTGTTTTTCTTTCACAGAAACATGGAGCTCCAGCTGAAAAATTATACGTGTAGCAGCACATTGTGGGAAAAAAGGCTTGTATAATATGCTTACTGTCAATAGATTTTATGAAGGATACATTCCTTTTTACACTGTCTGCAATGGAAAGTTGTTTTCCATAAAACCACTGGGTCCTGGCAGTGGTTTTATGGAAAACAATGCGTTAGTCGAGGGGTTAACAACAAAGTTTACGGGCCATTAATAATGGGCCATTAATAATCACCATACCAAATCTAAAAGCTTGGAGAATTGCAAGGGAATTGCCAAATTTAAGCTCAAATAGTCAAATTGGTGGAATACCAGAACATGAAGAATTCCCGATTTCATTTTATTACTTTTTTTGTTGCCAAAACACCAAATACTCTTACAGTTCTCGAAAATCGATTGCCGAGACCATAATCCCTACAGTCTCCTGACAATGAGAGGATTCTCCTCCTCACCCAGTAATATATAAATTGACAATTATTGACAGCTTCTCTGCATTTCATTTTGCGTCTTCCAAAGAGATATCTCAAACTGTTGTCAGTGTGTTTGTCGTATCTGCATCATTATTTTATGATGTGGCTGGTTTGCATTAATTTGTAACCACAAATTCTATTTGATTAGCATTGTGTTGACCCACAAGCACTTTATGCAATTGCCTGTCTGATGAAGGCTGATAATGTGTTTTTCCATTTTTTAGAACCAACTGGGTTGTTCCCGCTCTACATCGCCCACGTGTAGCACCAGCGATATTTCAAAAAAACAAAAACATATTAGACCATGTCAAATTAGATGAACTGCTTAAAAGCTTTCCTCATTTTGATGGTAAATACCAGGTAAGGCGCTATCACTGACCCCCTGCACCATAACCACTATAATAAGTGATCTGGCTTATGATCATAGCTAGGGGGAAGCAGTATGTTTGCTTATTAAGATAAAAGAGCATGTAAATTCAGAGTATTTATATCCATGTAAACGTCTATATTCATGAACAAAAAATATAAATTATGCATCCCGTTTTAAATCCTTTAATTTTTAATTTAGCTGGTTATTTTAAAAAATCTTTAAAAAAAAAAAAAAAAAAAACCCAGCATACCACCATGAAAAGTCAAACTTTATTATAGGTAAACACACAGCTGAACAGACAAACAAATGTCTTTCTGAAATTTTAATTGCAATTAATAAATCTTTTGTGGATGCACATCCTGTGGTTATTGGAATCTCCCCTAATGCTGAATATTGAATTTAATGCACAGAATTGCTCAAATCCAACCTGCTGCATAAGCGCTTTCGTTATAATGCAGGGATAGATCAAAACTTCAATGGTCATGAATTGGTTAAATCGGCCATAAAATAAATAACAGACAGCTGAAATGTGCTGGCAAAGCAATTTTACATGAACTTGCTTCCTACCATGCAGTGCATTAACTTGAAAGGCATGACAAGAATCACTTTGTGGGCACATGTTAAGCACCTGCCTTCTGGGCACCGTGCCCACAGCGCAGGTTATCCAAGAGACACATTTAAGGTGACAAGTACAGTTGGCATATTAATTAAGATATAGGAAGTCCTTGTCGTCTCACTGCATCATCGCCACAAGGCATTAGATTGGAAAAGGCAGCTTTTAGTTCTTCACACCATTCAGATTATCAATTTAATACTAGGAAATAACATTTCATTCGATTTACACATTCCTTTTTCGATTAATTTGTAGCCATCACAATATTATTCTATTGAATTGGCGTAGCGCTATATATTAGTAATTATTTGATCTGTTATTAAATTATTTTTGTCAGAAACCGCTAAACAACCCTGATGTGATTATGAAATACAACCGAACGATAGAGCACAGAATATAAAACCAAAAAGGTCCTTCTCTTATTAATAAGGGACAGCAGAAAATGAGGCAAAAAGTTTTATACATCGTTTTAGTTCTCCATTTTCTCTTTATCCACTGGAGTAAAATTGGATTGTACTTTTCCCAAATAATGATTTCAAGACGAATTTCGGCAAAATAGGCTGCCACCTGAGGCCTTGATCAAACAAGGGCCTTGCATTATGGAATGCAGGTTGGGGATTTGACTTTATTTATTTATAAAGTATTTTACCAGGAAGGATACATTGAGATTTATCTCGTTTTCATGTATGTCCTGGGTTCAAGAACATTGTTACAGAAATACAAAGTAATAAAATATTAAATATTAAAAAAAAGAAACAGCACAAATATACAGATTAACAGAAAATAAATATAGTCACTATGTTACATGTTTACAGGTGCATTCCGTATTGAGGTATGTTAATAGGGAGCTCTTAAGTGACTTTAGACTGGGGGAAGATTTGATGGCATCTTGGAGGTTATTCCATAACTGTGGTGCTCTGTAGGAAAATGAAGATCGAGCAACTTTCTTTTTGTATTGTGGTATTGTAAGTAAGGTGTAGGTCCTGGATCGGAGGTTATAGGATGAGGGAACTGCTGGGGGAAGCAGCCTATTCAGGTAGGGTGGCAGCTTCCCAGAAAAGCTCTTAAACACCAGGTTGGAAAGGTGAAGGGTGCGTTTAGACTCCAGCGATGGCCACTTTAGTTCTTTTAACAGGTCACAATGGTGGATCATGTAGTTACATTGTAGCACAAAGCAGCAGAATGAGTTTTTTTTTGTGAAAGGATTTTACCAGGAAGGATACATTGAGATTTCTCTCGTTTTCAAGTATGTCCTGGGTGGCGAGTATGTACCGTTAGGTGTCTTGCCCAAGGACACTTACTGGAGAGGTTGCTCGCTGGGATTGAACCCATGACTCCACAGGCTCTCTACATGCAGAGCAGTGATGTTACCTCTACTCCATCCAGCCGGTACTACAATGTTATACAATGCAATGCAGTAAGTTTCTGAAGGTGTGTTTGCGCGGCAGCTGTGTTCATTACATCTCCGTATTCAATAGCCAGCATAAGCATTTGTTGTACAATCTGCTTTCTTACCGCGGGGCTCAGGCAGGATTGGTTTCTGTACAGGGCACCTAGCATTGTGACTCAATTTACTCTTTAACTAAATAGGACAGGGCTGGATGGAGGGGAAAAAAATGAAAATCACACATGTACTACATGCAATAGACCTTTGAACTCACATATAATACACTAAAACAGCATGAGCACAGACTATGCAGAAATCCACTGTATAGGCACAAATGTACACCTCTAGTGCACCCTTATATTTAAATACATGCACTTAGAACTCTCCATTTAATACATCTCTGCATTCATTTGCATAACACCATTCCATGTAAATACAGCTCTGTAGTAGCATCTACAAAGAAAAGAGAGCGTTCTTAATTACATTTTCGTTGATTCATTACCTCTTATTTTAATATGGAGAGGCCTTATATTTGAACTAAGGTTTCACTAACTCTAGAGCCTCCACTGGTGAGGTCTCTCATAAAGAACATAACAATTTTTGAGGATAAACTGTACAATTTATAACAACATAAAATAGTCACCTGCCTAGGAATTACAGTCCACAGCAAACTGGAGGAATAGATTTAATATGCTTATGTCAAGATTAGCTCTAAAATTCGTTAAGGCTGAGCGTCCACTGGCACCGTAGTCGGACGACCGATGCATTCATCCGACTATGTGCGACGTCGTACGTCCGACGTCGTCCACTTCAAGCGATCCGTCGGACGATGGGATAGATCAGATTTCTGAAGAGGTGGAGTGCAGAGGCTGCCAAAACCAGGATTAACTGGTTTTACATATAAAACACAGTTCATTCTGCTTTTTTAAACACTGCAGTCCTTTGTGGGACAATGGGTGAGACAGAATACAAATATACATACAAGTACACACAGAACAGTAGCAGAGAGGACCCAAGAGCTTACAATCAACCAAGGAGCCTTCCCTGCCCTACCCCTCACCCCTACACAAACAGGGCTAGTCCCACACATCTCACATACATATAAATCAGGGATCTCCAACTCTGGCCCCAAAGATGTATATTGCCTACAAATCCCAGAATTCTTTGAATGCAATAAATGGCCAGAGATTAATGGGAGGTGTAGTTCAGAAACATCTGGGGGGGGGCAGAGTTTGAGATCTCTGATATAGTTTATTTTAAATGCTTTTATAACTCCCCTGATCAGTTTCTCCACATCCATCTTCTCTGATCTGCTGAAATACATGCGATGCAAACGAGTGATTTGGTTCTGATCGCACATCCGATGCTGTCACGTGTAGATCAGGATTTGGAACCCAGGATGCAGTACCTTCTCTTCCAATACTCGGGCAGCGTGGATTGGAGATAAGTCGTTGAGTAATGCAGAGTACGTGGATAATAGAAAATAGGCAGGTCGAGGTACACGGTCCAATTTCAGGGGCAGGTAGAGTTCGTTCAAAGTAGAGGGGGTCAGCCGAGGTCAAATACCGGGAAATCCAAATAGAGGGTAAAGGAGATAGGTTTGGTGGTAGTAAGAGGTAACAGTGTCCAGCGATTAAGCATGGGGGGCACAGAACGTCTGAACATCAATCCATGGGAGTGAGGGGTTTAAATAGGGCGCCCAGGACAGCCCTTCCCCTCCACAGCTGCCAAGTCCCTCCTTCCCCTTAATTCCACCAATGGTGGAGAATGGAGGCCCCAGCATCATCTCCCCAAGGACGCGAGTGCCGACGCCCCGCCCCTTCTGCGTGACGCGCGGCCGCTGCCCAACGCCACGCCGGAGCTGGATGGGGTATCCCCGGCCAATATGGCGGGAGATCCCCGCTCGCGACGGACGTGGGGAGCCGCCACGGAACGCCGCCCGCCGAGTGGGCGATGGAGCCCGGCACCCTCTGAGCTGGGGGTACCGCTTCCGGAGGCACTCCGGGGAAGGTGAGCCCGGCGTGCGGGACGAGGGGGGCCAGACCCTGACATTACCCCCCCTCAAGGCGCAACCTCCGGAGGCGCAAGGGAGCGGGCTTCTCCGGATGAGCCCGATGGAAGTTTTGGACCAGAGGACGGGCGTGCACCACAGAGGCCGGTTCCCAAGACCGTTCCTCGGGGCCGTAGCCTTTCCATTGGATAAGATATTCAAGACGGTGCCTGCGATAACGGGAGTCTAAAACATCTTCGACCTCATATTCTTCTTCGCCGTCTACGAGGAGGGGGCCCGGAGGGGCTAAGGTCGTCTGAAGAGCGTGTCAGCGATGTGTGGTTTGATGAGCGAGACGTGGAACACTGGGTGTACTTTCATGGATGGTGGCAATTCCAGACGAACATGCACCGGAGAGTACACGATCACGATGGTGAAGGGCCCTATGTATTTGGGTCCCAGTTTCTTTGTTGGGCAGGAGAGTCTGAGGTGTCGGGTCGAAAGCCAGACCTTTTGACCCACTTGATAGGACGGAGGGGGTCGTCTTCGTCGATCCGCTTGGATCTTTTGGGTCCGTTGAGTCTCTTTGATGATGGTCTGGAGGCGACGGTGGCAATCCTGCAATTGGAGAATCCGATCGTTGACAGAGGGTACGGATCCCATAGACGGTAGATCTGGTAATAGAGAGGGGTGGTAGCCGAAGTTTACATAGAACGGGGTATTTTTGATGGAGTCGTGGAATTGGGAGTTATATGAGAATTCTGCTGACGGTAGGAGGGTGTGCCAATCGTCTTGTAGGTAGGTTGTGAAGCATCTCAGGTATTGCTCTAACCATTGATTTACTCGTTCGGTTTGTCCATTACTTTGGGGGTGAAACGCAGAGGAGAGACAGATTTTGATCTTGAGAATTTTACAGAAGGCAGACCAGAGTTTGGACGTGAATTGTGTGCCCCGATCGGAGATAATCGAAGACGGTACTCCATGGAGACGAAAAATGTGGTGGTAAAAGAGATCGGCTGTTTTTTCGGCTGTTGGGAGACTCGAAACAGGGACGAAATGGGCCATCTTCGTGTGTCTATCTACAACCACCATGATGGTAGTATTACCGTGGGATGGTGGTAAATCTACAATAAAGTCTACTGTGATGGCTTTCCATGGGGTGTCTGGTGTTACCAGTGGTTGTAGTAGTCCTGCAGGCCTGAGGGTTGAGTGTTTGGCTTGGCTACATATTTGACAGGATTGTACGTACTGTTTGATGTCTGTATTGATGGATGGCCACCAAAAGTAACGATTGGCGAGTTTGATAGTTTTGTTGATGCCTGGATGACCTGCTGACAGTGAATCGTGAACGGTTTGAAGGATTTCAAGGCGGTTTTGTGGAGAAACGTAGATTCGATCGTGAGCTGTTGGTAGCCCATCTAGATACTGAGTATGGGTTTTCTGGTTAGGATCCTTTCGCATTTTATCTAGAACTTCTGAACAGGTATGGAGAAAGTGTTCTTTCTTGAGAATGGTGGTTTGTGAAGAGTTGGATAGGTCAGGTTCTGAGAACTGTCTGGAAAGTGCGTCTGCTTTGCCGTTTTTGTCTCCAGGGCGGTATGTTATATGAAAAAAAAAACGAGTAAAGAAAAGAGACCAGCGAGCCTGTCGTGAATTCAGCCTTCTAGCGGTTTGAAGATACTCCAGGTTGCGGTGATCGGTGTACACCGTGATTGGGTGTAATGTTCCCTCCAGCAGATGTCTCCACTCTTCTAGAGCACGTTTAATGGCTAATAGTTCCTTATCCCCGACGTCGTAATTGATCTCAGCGACACTGAGTCGTTTGGAATGAAAAGCCACCGGGTGTAGTTTATCATCGGAGTCGTTTCTCTGGGACAGGACCGCACCGGTTGCTTTATCGGAGGCATCCACTTCTAGGAAGAAGGGTTTGGTGAGGTCAGGGAGTTCCAGAATGGGGGCGGAAGTAAAAAGATGTTGAAGTCTTTTAAATGCTGTTTGCGTTTCAGGAGTCCACGTGAATTCGTTATTCTTTTTTGTAAGGGCTGTGAGAGGCTGTACTTGTTTGGAGAAGTCCCGAATGAATTTCCTATAGAAATTGGCAAATCCCAAGAATCGTTGTACCTCCTTCTTGTTGGCGGGTGTAGGCCAAGAGGTTATAGCCGTGATCTTGAGGGGGTCCATCTCCACTTTTCCCGGTGAAAGGATAAATCCTAGGAAGGGTAGTTTATGTGTCTCAAAAACGCATTTGTCTAACTTGACATATAGGTTATGAGTACGGAGACGGTTTAAGACTTCGTGCATATGGGCCCGGTGTTCTTCTAGAGACTTCGAGTATATCAGAATGTCGTCTAGATAGACTACGACGTATCTATCCAGTAAATCGCGGAAGATGTCATTTACCAGATGTTGAAACGTAGCCGGGGCGTTGCATAATCCATATGGCATGACCTTGTATTCGAAATGACCGTAACGCGTACGAAAGGCGGTCTTCCATTCATCGCCTTTCCGTATGCGGACCAAATTGTAAGCCCCTCTGAGGTCTAACTTGGAGAAGATCTTGGCCGTCTGTAAACGCTCTAGGAGTTCTGGGATAAGGGGTAATGGGTATCGTTTTTTTATCGTAATTCTGTTCAGGTCTCGATAATCCACGCATGGTCTTAGGCCCCCATCCTTTTTACCTATAAAAAAGATCCCAGCACCTGCAGGGGATGTGGAAGGACGGATGAACCCCTTGGTTAGGTTCTCGTCGATGTATGTTTTTAGAACCGTTAACTCGGGTTCAGAGAGGGGGTAAATCCTCCCGAATGGAATGGCACACCCCGGTAATAAGTCGATGGGGCAGTCGTATTCCCTATGCGGGGGAAGCGACTCAACCCCTCTTTCGTTAAAGATTTCTTGCAGGGTTATCCAAAGAGATCCGAATTGCTTGAGAAAGGTAACCGAACGCTGAAAATCAGCCTTCGGTTACCTTTCCTGGCCATTCGGCTATCCAGAGAGCAGGCAATTCGCCAAATCCTGGCGAATTGCCTGAACATACGGTGCCTGTTCGGTCCCTGTTCGAGGGCAGTGAAATCCCCATGAAAAAGCACTGCTTCGGCTATTCAGAGAACACAAACCAGCAGTGAAAGGTTCCCCTAATGCCCTGCCATTCGGTGGTTTCATTCGGCAAATTTATTCAGGAGAATCCCATAGGCTTCAATGTTAAAAATATTCCCGTTTTAATTCAATATCTAATAAACCGTTCATTATAAAATTCTGCAGCAAAAAGTCTCTTTATTTATAGATTTTTTAGGATACTTTAAGCATTTTTCTGAATTTTTTAAAAAAAAATTAAAAGTCCGATTTTTTTTTTTTTTTTTTTTTCAGTTTACTTATTTTTTTTGTAACAGCCTCTTTAGTATCATTCCCTGGATCTCCTGTGAAAATTTCAGACATTTTCGCTCAGTAGTTTCTTTGCAAACAGCGTTTCATTTTCCCAGATTCATACAAATGGTTTTTCTAATTTATTCACTGCCTCCTCTACGTCACAGCTGCTTCGGCTCTGTGTGATTCGGCTCCTTTTCGGCTCCTGTTCGGCTCCTGTTCGGCTTTTTCGAAGGTTAATCCAGATGTTTTTGCTTGTTTTCAGCGTGCATTCGGTTAGTTTTCGTCAGGTTTGCGGCAGCTTTTCCCTGCAATTCGGGGACCCTGTGGTGCTTGCTGAATACACCGCAGGGTC
Source organism: Leptobrachium leishanense (assembly GCA_009667805.1). Lineage (NCBI taxonomy): Eukaryota > Metazoa > Chordata > Amphibia > Anura > Megophryidae > Leptobrachium > Leptobrachium leishanense. The sequence continues at coordinate 51,941,771 of CM019069.1, forward strand.
ACCGAAATGCAATCGGCAAAAGGAACCGAATTGAAGAGAACGAAAAGTCACCGAACGTGCGGTGACTTTTCGAATCTCTTTGGATAACCCTGCAAGTGATCATGGTACACCTGTGGCAGGTGGACAAAAGTGCGTTGGGTGCCATGGTCTAGGATGGTGCAGAGAGATAACGGATCAGATGGGGATAGACACCCTTTTTTGCAGAACTCAGAAAAAAAAGAAACCGTACCAGTGGACCAATTGATAGCGGGGTTATGTAGTCGGAGCCAGGGTAACCCAAGGATGATTGGAGATAGGGGTGTCTGAATCAAATCAAACGTCACTTTTTCTTTATGAGCTGATCCAACCATCATTTGCAGGGGTGTGGTTTCTTTGTCTACAACCCCTGATTTTAAAGGAGAGCCGTCTACCAGTAATATGCTTACAGGGTGTTCTTTATTACATGTCGGGATACATAATCGTTGGGCAAAGGAAACATCAAAGAAACAGTTGCTCGCTCCGGAGTCTATCATGGCCGGGAGGGTGATTGTCGTCTCATTCCACTGCAAGGTGACAGGGATAGAAAACAGATGGTTTGACGGTTTTGACAGAGAACATATGTTGGTGAAAAGGATGGTGGTCTTACCTCCCCGGGTCTTGGTTTTTTCAGGGCAAAGTCTGGCATGATGCCCTGCCCCACCACAGTATAGGCATAGTTGGTTCCTCCGTCTGCGTGCCAACTCCTCCGGAGGTAGATGACCCCGCACCAACCCTATTTGCATAGGTTCTTCCGTTGTTGGGAGGGGAGCGGGAGGAGTGAAAAGGCGAGGAGGCGTGGGAGATGCCTGTCGCTTGGATTGGAAGGAGGGGGTGGGTCCTGAGGTTGCTCCCTTCTCTTGTTGGCGTTCTCTCCAACGCCTGTCTATGGCGATAGTAAGGTGGGTGAGGTCTTCCAGGGTGGGGGGGAAGAGCGCCTCTGGCCAACTCATCCTTGATATGCTCGCTCAGGCCGCGACGGAATTGGTCTATCAAGGCAGGTTCGTTCCATGTAGTATCGAGGGCATGACTCTTAAACGCTGTGATATATTCCTCTACAGGGTGTCTGCCTTGTTTAAGAGTTCGAATGGCGTTCTGAGCGGATGTCATGCGAAAAGGGTCACCGAACATAGCATCCATGGCGGCGACAAACGTTTCCCACGTGTTCAAGGCTGGGTCCTGAGCATAGAGAAGGTTGTGAGCCCAGACTCTGGCATCCCCTGTGAGGAGGGTAATGATTGTGTGAACCTTGATAGGACCGTTGTTGTAGGTACGAGGCTTGAGAGAAAAGAAAAGCTGGCATCCAGTGATGAACTCCCGAAAGTGGGTGCGATTGCCATCGTAACGGTCAGGAAGCGGGATGTTGGGTTCAGGGGCGTTCATATCCTCCTGAGGGAAAGGAGGCATGGCTAGGGAGGACAAAGAGTACGGTCGGGGAGCACCTTGAAGGGTCCGAACTTGAGTGCGTAGTTCCTGGTGAGATAGGGAGAGCGCTCCTATCTCACGAGTCAGAACTTCGAGAGTCTCTGTGAGGTCTGCGGATTCCATAGGGTCAGGTTCAGACGTTATGTCACGTGTAGATCAGGATTTGGAACCCAGGATGCAGTACCTTCTCTTCCAATACTCGGGCAGCGTGGATTGGAGATAAGTCGTTGAGTAATGCAGAGTACGTGGATAATAGAAAATAGGCAGGTCGAGGTACACGGTCCAATTTCAGGGGCAGGTAGAGTTCGTTCAAAGTAGAGGGGGTCAGCCGAGGTCAAATACCGGGAAATCCAAATAGAGGGTAAAGGAGATAGGTTTGGTGGTAGTAAGAGGTAACAGTGTCCAGCGATTAAGCATGGGGGGCACAGAACGTCTGAACATCAATCCATGGGAGTGAGGGGTTTAAATAGGGCGCCCAGGACAGCCCTTCCCCTCCACAGCTGCCAAGTCCCTCCTTCCCCTTAATTCCACCAATGGTGGAGAATGGAGGCCCCAGCGTCATCTCCCCAAGGACGTGAGTGCCGACGCCCCGCCCCTTCTGCGTGACGCGCGGCCGCCGCCCAACGCCACGCCGGAGCTGGATGGGGTATCCCCGGCCAATATGGCGGGAGATCCCCGCTCGCGACGGACGTGGGGAGCCGCCGCGGAACGCCGCCCGCCGAGTGGGCGATGGAGCCCGGCACCCTCTGAGCTGGGGGTACCGCTTCCGGAGGCACTCCGGGGAAGGTGAGCCCGGCGTGCGGGACGAGGGGGGCCAGACCCTGACAGATGCAGTCGTTACCCGTCGCAGGAAGATGGACGTCAGACGTCGGACGCAATGGACGATGGTCCATTCACCTGCATGTTGTTGGATCGGACGGACGACGACGGACAATAACGGATGATCGCACCATCGCACAAATATGGTGCCAGTGGACGCCCAGCCTAACTGTAGGTTGTCCGTACCCTACCGAGTGTCCCTATAACGATATTTACTACCCTAGGAACATCCTTATATGTCACTCGTCCCTATACCTTCTCTAGAATTCTTGAAATGCATTTTTGGCACTAAAATTTATACCGTACTATTCTACTTTTGTATTTCTGTAACACTGTAACAATTCAATGTTCTTGAACCCAGGACATACCTGAAAACGAGAGAAATCTCAATGTATCCATCCTGGTAAAATCCTTTATAAATAAATAAATAAAATAAAATAATCGCTGTAGAGTTTCAGTATACCCTATATACCTGTAGGTATTACAAATAAAAATGGGCAGGACACACGCTTTGATAGATACTTCTTCCACCAAAGCTATACAGAGCAGGTCAGTCCAATCCTCATACAGCATGAAATACAGAAAGAAGAACCAGGCATTCTAGGACAGAATCTTGGCAGTCTTTATTGAAGACACACATCACATAAGGCTTCAGCCTTATATAGATCCTTCTTCAAGTATTGGAATTCTCTTATAGGAATTTCAAGCTCACCACTGATTTTTAAATATCCATATATAAATAATATCCGTTACGGATTATAGTACCCACATGCAGAATGCTCCCCTCACCGTCAGTATGCCGAGGAAGTACTGGTTCTACACCAACACTCACTCAATAACAGGAGATCCTTGCAGGGAGAAAACAAAACTGGCAATGGCTTTATTTTTGGTTTACAGTTACAAACATTCAAAAGGTAAAACACGCCCCAGCGTTTCCATGCTGAAAATCCTCCTAATAGCCTCCCCCTCCACACACACTCGCCCTGGTCTACTAACAAAGGGGAAGGTGGATATCCAGTCCAAACCAGTCTCTAGTAGTTGGGTGGAGGCAGAGCAAAGGTTTGCATACAGATTACACACAGGGAAAACAGCACAGTATATTCCACATAACACTCTACACTAAATACATAAAGGAATAAGAATATAACAGACATCAGGGGATAGGGCACAGAAAACACAAACACTCTGCACACAAGAGAGGGCAAGGAAAGAATATAGAACATCAGGCCTGCACCTCCCAATTAAATCTCCAGGTCCGTGCACCCAAGTCAAAAGTGACGCACGTCACAATGTATATCTATTATTATTAACCGCCAACACATTCCGCAGCGCCATACAAGGTGTAATGGGTAAAGACAGGACAATTCTACAATACATACAGGAGGCAGATCAGTATTCCTGCCTGCAGATACAGGAGGACATGAGGAACCTAGTCCCGTGGGAACTTACAAGCTATAAATAATATATATATATATATATATATATATTACGGGTAAAGCCCGAAGTGCGGTTAATCCTAGGAGTACCCGGGTAATCCTGACATTACCCAAAACCGCTGGGTAAAGCTGCAAAAAAAAAAATGAAAATTTTGGATTTACCCGGGTAATCTTAGGACTAACCAACTGCCCTTGGGTAACAAATATAACAAAAAAAGAGGGTGTATACAGATACTGTTGCCCTTGGGTAACAGTCTGGAAGAGCTGAAAAATTCGCACTTTACCCAGATAATGTGCAAGTCTGAAGCTTCACTTGGGTAATCTGAGGACTATCCGCAGCTTCACCTGGGTAATCTGCAGAGCATCAAACCCCACTTGGGTAACAGTGAATTTTGCTATTATCTATGGATATTATCAATGAAAATGGCAAAAGACAAACATTAAAATGTATTAGGGATATAATGAATATACTGTACAGAGTAACAGGATATGTTTCTTATATGAATGTTAAAGAGTTACATGATCTTTATTATGTGTCATATTGTTTGTGAAAGGATTTTACCAGGAAGGATACATTGAGACTTCTCTCGTTTTCAAGTATGTCCTGGGTGGCGAGTATGTGCTTATATATCATTTATAAAACATAATAACCATCAGGTTACTCAGTATATAATATCTTTATCTTCATAAATTTTCAGACAATTAACGCACAGAGTTACATGACAGTTATTTAATGCGGTTTGTGACTGTGGATACAATTTCATTAAAAATAACAAAAAACACAATTTTGTTATCAGTCAGATAACAGTTTGCAGCTTTATCTGGGTAATTCGCAGAATTCAGTCAACTGTAACCTGCTGAAAACCCAAGAAAAGCGGAGTACCCAGAGGCGTTTGGATATTATGCAGATTACCCGGATAAAGTCCGATGTTTCATTGCAGATCACACTTTTTCCAGCAGCACTCGGGTAATGTGCGAATTACCTGGTTAAAATAGAGCAGAAAACCGGAGTACCCAGAGGCCTCTGAATACTTTGCAGATTACCCGGGTAAAGTCCGAAATTTCATTTCACTTCGGACTTTTGCTAATGACGCCTGAGTAATGTCAGGATTACCCGGGTAATCCTAGGATTAACCGCACTTCGGGCTTTACCCGTAACATATACACACACAAGATATTAAAGGGATACTCTAGGCAACATGACCACCTAAGCTTTTTTTTTGTCCTAAGTATGCCCTTTTCCTCCGCTGCCCCTCCGCTGAGCCAATCGGCTGAAACAGCAGAGAGACATGGAGGACTTTACTCCGCCCTCCCAGCTGTCAGTCAGCAGAGCAAGATTTCTATTTCCCGCTTCTGCCAACTATTGCCGAGTAGGAGACGTCATCGCTTTTCAGCGCGATGACGTCTCCAACTCGCCGCAGTAGCTGGCGGCAGCAGCTGAGATTAGTGTTGCGCGCATCCTCTTGCATGTAACACTAATCAAAGAAGAAAATGGAGCCGGGAGGAAGCCTGCTGGCTGGTTTACATGAGAGGCGCACATGCGCGCTTCTCACGTAAACCATTAGCCAAGTTGAAGATTTCCCACGATGGGACAGGCAGAGAGGAGGGAGAGGAGTATAAAAAAAAAGCCGGGGGGCGTGGCCTGGACGGCAACTAAGATGGACGCTTGAGAGTGCAGCTCTGTACCACCACCGCGCTTATCATTCGCTTTTAGCCGTGTAGAGACATCATGGGTCGCAGCAAAAAGTCACCCGAGGACCCCAGCTCATCAGGGACCCCGAGTAAGACTCTCGTGGGACCTTTGGACACATTTCTCCGCTCAGCGGCTACACCCGCACCGGACACGCGGCCTGCACGTGGACCGGAGGCGCCAAAATCACACACGGAATCATCCATGGCGGACCGCGTTATGGAGCTCATTGAGGGACTACCTACCCGCGATTATGTGCAGGATCTACTGGATGCGGTAAGGGAGTCACTTAACCAGGATCTGGCCACGATGCGCGACAATATGGGCGCACTGGAGGCACGAGTGGCAGCTCTAGAGGCAGCGCCGGCCCGAGACACCGATCAACATGGCCCTACCTTAGCCCCGAGAGACCTTCAGAATGCTTCTGTGGTCACAGAGGTCTGGCGCAGGGTGGATGACCTGGAAAATAGGTCCCGCCGCAACAACATCCGCGTGCGGGGCATTAGGGAAACGATCACGGACCTAGATGCATGCCTGGCGCACGTCTTTAACTACATCTTGGAGGATCGGGCGGTTCACCCCTCAAGCTTTGACCGAGCGCACAGGGCCTTACGGCCCAGACCTAGTGACACAGCACCACCGCGCAATGTGATTTGCCACGTGGCGGATTATAAACTTAAACAGGCGGTAATGACTGCAGCGCGGCGCCAGCGTATATGGGAAATAGGAGGCGACCGACTAGAGATCTACCCGGACCTGGCCCAATCTACCCTGCAAGCACGTAGGGCCCTGCGCCCACTGACATCGTTATTGAGCTCACGTGCGGTGCCGTACCGCTGGTCTTTCCCGTTCGCTTTGGTGGCCTCTACTGAAAAAGGGTCCGCTTCAATTCGCTCTATAGCGGATATTCCGGAGTTTCTGAGCACGTTTGAACTACCAGCGCTTCAAATCACTGATTGGATCTCGCTATGCGAGGAACCGCATGCAGTTGCACGCACTGCTGTTGGCCCGCTGCAGAGGTGACGGGGGAGATCGGGGAGCCATCGCTGGAGGTGCTCACCACCACCCCGGGTGGACAGTGTTGTAGAGGAGGACACCTCTTGAGCTAGATGCCAAGCATTTTAGCTCTGGATGCGGATGACCACAAAATTCTCTTTCTTCCCCCCCTCCTTTTTTTTTTTTTTAAGGTTCTTCAGAGAAGGCATTTATCCAATGGCGATACACAGGGGAACCTGTTCTGTGACGATGTTTGGAGAACTCACATTGGGACACTGCTGTCTGCGGGGTAGGTGGGGCGGGAGGGGGGGGTGGGTAGACGGCCAGGACACGTACACTGCCGCGTATGGAAGCTTGCACAGTGAGGAGTTATGCCGATCTTTTTTTTATTCTGCTCGCTGCTTTGTTCCCGTAGCGCGGGATCATTTTTGAAGCGATTATGGGCAGGGAGGTTTTGGTGGGGGAGGGGGCGGGGGGACTTTGGACTCTCTCTACTCTTTACGAACATCACGTAATGATCGGCTCCCCTAAAGGATGACTCTCTCTCCGCCGGACGAGACCGCAGGGCGGCATTCAGGGACTAAACGGCGGGAAGTATGATTAAATGGCGAGGGGGGTAGGGTGGGAGACGGGGTGGGCGGGATGGGTTTGAATGCTGGACAGCGCACCCGAAAACGGCAGCCGCTGTTACGCCTTGTACATGCGCATGACATCTGATACACGGGAAGTGATTGGGCTGGGACTGGGGAGAATGCTCAGGCTAGCGGGCTCGCTGGCTGCTTTTCGCAAATGTTGGGATATGGGGGAGGGGGGATGTAAATTTATTGTCTCACGATACCATACTGCGGGTCACATGTAGTGGGGCGGGGGTGGGGGGCAGGGGGCGAAGTTGGGAGGGTTGGGGAATATATTAGCTTGGGCCGTTGTGTGATACACCTTACGACTCGGGGAGGGGGGTTGATTTGTTGGGGTTTTGGGACATTGACCTGTTAACAGAGCACTTATACCTTTTGATTTATTTATTGTGTTCTTTTTTTTTTTTTTTTTATAAGTCTGGAGGGTTTTAACCCCCGGGGATTACATTGGTAACATCCGAGGTGACATCCGTGCTCCTCTACAATGTTTGTTGCGACCCCTACTGGCACGTGTCTCCGAACAACGTTATGCTGTGCGGTGGGGTACTGTTGATGATTTTCTCTCCTTGTTCCCTGTTTTTCTTATATCTCTCACTTCTAGTTCCTCTTCTTTCTCTTGCTGTTATTGCCGTCCGACGCTGTCTGAGGATACTTCCTTGACAGCACCACACCCCATAGGTGGACGTCTATCTCTGGGGTGTTGAATTGGGCTTGGCCCGATACCTCCCCCACGTGACGTTGAATACCTACCGACCATCTCTTCTTTTTTCTGTCCTCTACTCTCTCTCACTCTTCCTCACCTCTCTCTACTGCTCTAGAGCCGCCCTTGCGGTCCTTTGTTCCCTCCCCCCTTTTTTTTTTTTTTTTTATATCCCCCCCTCTCTCTCTTCACACCCTCCTCCTCGGAGTGTTGGGCCACGCGTGTGCTTGGCCGGGGGGGCGGTGCTGCCTGGTGGAATTTCCAGGATGGCCACGGTGGGGGATGAGCCCTCTGCCTGTTTCAGACCACGGGATCTTACCCTGGTAACATACAACGTGAAGGGTCTTAATACGCCGGAAAAGAGATCCCGGCTTTTAAGGGATATGTTTCTGATGCGCGCCTCTATTGTTATGCTGCAGGAGACACACTTCCGTGAAGGTGCAGCACCATTGCTGCGGGATCACAAATTCCCAATGAGCTACTTTAGTAACTATGTAGGAGGTAAATCTAGGGGAGTCGCCATTTTGTTCGCCAGCGACGTCCCATTTGTTCTCCGGGATAGTTGCACGGACGACCAGGGCAGATATCTGTTCGTGAAGGGGACGATTGCCGAGGTAGTTTACACATTTGCCACGATTTATATCACCAATGTCGTGCAATCGGCCTGCCTTGCCCGTATCATGTCGAAACTGAGGCGCTTCCAAGAGGGCATTGTTATTATGGCTGGCGACTTGAACGCTGCTCTCCACCCCCCTGTGGATACCTCAGGTGGTACGTCGGCTTTACCACCGCACACACTGCGTGCTCCGAGACGCTCTCTTCATGACATGCGCCTTGTAGATACATGGCGAGCCTTTCATCCGGGGGGAGCGTGATTTCACCTTTTACTCGAATCCCTATCGGGTTTCCTCGCGTCTGGACTATATTTTCTTGGAACAGTACCGCCTAGACCTTGTAGTGGGGGCGACCATACACCCCACCACGTGGTCAGATCACGCACCGGTCTCTATACGCCTGACTTCACCGCTGTTTCGCCCTCGAGAGCGAATATGGCGACTTAATGTTTCAATGTTGTCGGATAGGGAGATAACGGCTGGAACACGTGACGTATTAACCAATTACTTTGAAGAAAACTCGTCCGCGGAAGTAGCGAGACCTGTGACTTGGGAAGCCCATAAGGCGGTAATCAGGGGCTATTTTGTGAGTAAGGGCACGGCCTTGAAATAGCTAGAGAGGGGCAGAGACTTGACTTATTAGCTGAAATTCGCACGTTGGAACTGCGCAGGAACGGGGACACTGATGCCGAGACCCAAAGTCAACTACTGCTGGCGCGCCGCGCACTGAACGACTTACTTTCCTTGGACCTTAAACAGGCAGCAGCCCGCACTAAATGCTTTTTTGCTCTAAATGAAAACAGACCAGGAAAATTACTTGCCCGAATGTTACGTAAACAACGGCAACTGGCCTATATTCCGAAGATACGCACCTCCGCGGGGGACATTACGCTTAGACCGGAAGAGATATCGGCAGCATTCAGGGACTATTATATGTCCCTATATAACCTACCTGATACTAATCCACCTTTGCCGGGGGCGAAAGAGGAATATCTTGCTGCTAACCTTCATGTTCGCCTTCGGGATGCGGAAGCAGAACAGTTAAATGAGCCAATCACCGCCGGAGAAATCGCTACGGCCTTAAAGCTCGCAAAAAATGGGAAAAGCCCAGGCCCAGATGGACTCCCTGTGGAGTTCTACAAGGAATTCCGCGATCTCCTCATACCTCACATGGAGACGACCTTTAACGCCGTTACGACTGAGACACCTTTCCATCCTCACACCTTGAGTGCGACAATTACAGTTTTACCCAAACCGGGGAAAGACCCTTCAGAATGTTCTAGTTACAGACCTATCTCACTACTCAATAGTGATATTAAAATCCTGGCCCGTATCTTGGCTGACCGACTTAAACAGTTCCTTCCCGGCCTGGTTCATCCGGACCAGGTGGGGTTCATCCCAGGCAGGGAGGCGAGGGATGGCACACAAAGGGTGATTAATGCTGTATCGGCAGCTCGACGTTCTGGGCAACATCTTCTCCTGCTCTCTACTGACGCGGAGAAGGCGTTTGACTGGGTCCTTTGGCCCTTTCTTTTTCAGACACTGAGGACTCTGAGACTGGGCCAAGGTTTTTTAACCTGGGTCCAGGCGCTATACACCTTACCCACAGCCAGAATTAAAGTTAATGGTGCTCTCTCTGCTAGCTTCCAGATATCCAAAGGCACGCGCCAGGGTTGCCCCCTTTCCCCATTGCTCTTCGCTCTGTCACTGGAGCCGTTCCTTGAAGCGGTGCGACGCAACACCGCGATTTCAGGTATGAAAGGGGCTCACCAGGAACACAAAGTCAATGCGTATGCGGATGACTTATTGTTCTTCCTCACGGACGTTCGCCAATCACTACCGGCGGTATTGGGCGCGTTTGAATCTTATGGCAAATTGGCGGGCCTTAAAATTAACATGACCAAATCGGAGCTTTTGAACGTCTCGGTACCGGACGGGGAGGCTGGTAGACTCCGGGACACATTCCCCTTCCACTGGTGTGACATTAAGATGCGGTACCTCGGGATTTGGCTTACACCGACTCTGCAGGATCTCTTTGCGCTCAACTTTCTTCCCCTCCTGGGGACGATCTTGATATTATGGAACAACAAATTGCTTTCCTGGATGGGAAGGGTGGCAGTGTTCAAAATGAACGTGCTCCCTCGCATTCTCTATCTTTTACAAACTGTCCCAGTTGCTATACCGGGGTCCTTCTTTAAATCGTTCCAGTCTGAAATGATTAAATTTGTGTGGGCAGGGCGGAGACCTCGACTGCGCCTGTTGGTCTTATACAGACCAAAGGAGGCAGGCGGCTTGGCGCTACCGGACTTACTCACATACTACAGGGCGACACAGCTTAATCGGCTGGTTGACTGGTCCTCTGCAGAAGGTAGGCGAGGGTGGTTGGACATGGAAGGAGCAGACCTGACAGTGCCTCTATGGACGGTACCATGGCTGCCGCATCGAACAATCCCGGCTGCAGTACGTACTCACCCTTTAGTGGGGAACACCCTACGTCTCTGGGACCGCTTGAAATTCTCCCATGCACTCTCATCTAGCCCCTCCCCTCTATTACCACTGACATCGAACCCAGTTTTCTCCCCCGGGGTTCGCCCCACGCTCCGCCGTCACCTTGCGGAGGGGACTAGACTTCTTGCCTTACACGTGGCCCACATCCCTACGCCAGAAGCTCTCACATCACGTAACAACCTCCCTCCATTGTCCTTTATGGATAGGTTTAACTTTCAGCAAATTCGTCATTATCTCAGCTCCCTTCCGGAAGGACATAAACTGACACGCGCGCTTTCCCCCTTTGAATGATTCTGTTCTCTTGGACTAGCTTTGTCTCATGGCATCTCCACCCTATACTCCCTTCTCCAGTCAAGAGACTCAGAGCCCCCTCTCTTTATGGGCGTCTGGGAGACCGAATTAAACTTGACAATTTCAGATAAGGAATGGAAAACGACACTGTTTCTGACCCATCATGGCACACGGGCAGTGAGATACCATGAAACGTCCTATAAAATTCTGACCCGTTGGTACTACACACCGCTCCGCCTGTTCCAATTCACGGGTACTTCAGACCCCACATGTTGGCGCTGTGGGAAGGCCCTTGGCTCCTACCTCCACATATGGTGGTACTGTTCCTTGCTCCAACCCTACTGGTCATGGGTGGGGGAAGTGATCAAGGAGGTGACTGATATCTCATTGGAACACGCGCCTCGGACTTTCCTTCTTTTACTCACGGGACAACCGACGGCCTCCTTCAAGAAGTCGGTGGCTTTCCGTTTATTGCTGGCGGCCCGTCACCTGATTTCGAGGCACTGGAGACGCCAGTCAGTGCCTTCACTTCGGGAATGGATCTCTCAGGTGGATGAGATATTCCGGATAGAAGAACGGATAGCCGCACGAGAGGACTCCACACCGGAATTTTACCAAAGCTGGTACTACTGGCTGGAATTTGCCTCCTCGACGTCACTTCGTTGTCGTCTGGAACTTGAACTGACACAGACACCACCGTAGCATGGTGGACTGTAGACGACTTGAGAGCAGAGGGCCACGTTGTGGACTGCTCCCGACAATGGATAAATCCCGTGGACAGCTGTCTCCGCCAGAGGGGGGCCTCTTGCGGATACAATGGAGCGGAGGGTTATTCTCCGATGCCCCCAGTTGGCTCTGCGAGGGGAAGAGGTGTCTCGTTCCACCACACGATGGGGGATGATGGGACGGTTCCGCAAATGGTGCACCGGGCCGGACCGGTTGGCGCTGGACGTGGTCCCTCACTCCACCCCTACTTATAACCATGCCCTCTCATTCCCCCCCTTTTTTTTATCTCCCTTTCTTTTTCCCTCGCTCTCTCTTTTCTCCCTCTCTCTTTTCTCCTCCCCTTTCTTTTTCCCTCTCTTCCTTTCTTTCACTTTTTCTCTGAACCTCTACATTTACACTATATATCTTTCGCTTACCTTCCTACCATTCAGACACCTGATTGATTCTAGATTGCCCTATGCGGCTCCCTCTGTAGATTCTCTTTTGACGCTCACACCGTTCAGTATAACGGAAGCTGGTATGTTTTGACATATCGACAAGCTTGAGACTCCTGTACGCAGATGTCATTACCTGGCTTGTATTCTTATACATTCATGTTGTAATTTAGATGAACACCATGCTTGACACTGTTACGCATTGCTTACTTCTGTTTTCTTCATGTATGACTCTTTTTCTCAATAAAAATTTTGAATACAAAAAAAAAAAAAAAAAACCTGTTGGAAACAAGTGGTTTTTAGGGTAAGTATTACATTAAAACAAAAAAAATAAATACTGAATAACTAGGTAGGGCAATAGGTATAATATAATTTTAAAAAAGGGGGGTGATTTTTAGCCTAGAGTGTTCCTTTAAGGAACATACATTCTTTTGAAAGTTCATTTTTATTATAAAATGTATGCCTTTGGCATTAAAGTTAACAAGGTTCAGGTTGTGGTATTCCAACGCTTTTTTTATGCTTGACATAACAGTGAGTTAGAAGTGTAAATTAAGCTACAGGGAAAAAGATAAACAACAATAAATTAGTTTGCCACTGAAAAGTGCTGCCAGCTGTAGGCAGAAAAGGCGATCAAAATCAGTTTCATCAACACCTGTAAGATTCTGGACTGACTACAATCTGCCTAAGGCTGGGGACTGGCATTAAAAACGCCAGTGGTTAATGTGTGGCTCTGCATAACACATCTACTAGATAAACATCTTCCCCTTAGATTGATCCACCACAGCTTTCAATACCGTTAAAGCATAGGTGTTCTTCAGATGTGTAAAGTATGTAGACCTGTGAGAGCTAGGATTTAAAAGGGAGGTTTCATAAAGATTACCATTAGCAAAAAAATAAAAATAAACCTCAATATTGCAAATTCAATGAAAATGGAGAGTAATAGCTGAACAGCAGCTGCTATGACCTATCTTAAAAAATTACTCATCTAGATTAATACGAAGTATTATATAAACCGTCTCAAATAATGTGAACAAAACACAAGACAACACAGAAAATGAAAAAAATAATGATAGTGATGGTGTGAATGAGGTTTAAGGGTCTGCCCGGCTCCTTAATTCCCACCATTTCTGCTGTGTGTCAGGATATTGGAGGCAATATCGCAAACGTAACCTGGAGGAGAAAAATAAAATTGTCCAGTCCTTAGAAAAGCTGGTAACTAGGCGAGAGAAGGAGTAGTTAGACAACAGGCCTTTATTCTGGAAACCAGGAGGTATACAATAATTAGTTATACAGGTCAAGGTTAGGATGGCAGAGACCCACAGAGTAGAACAACAAGAGCCGGGGTGTAACACAGGGCATATTCAGGTAGTCAACACTGAGGAACGTAGGAGAATAATATAATGCACAGAATGGAGACAAGGACTATGACATTGGAATAACAGAGTGAGCAGGCAGGTCTTTAGTGCCGGAGAAAAGAAAGATGTGTGCAGGCGCTAATATTTATATTTAGACAGTATACTTATAACCAAACCTCCTTAACGCAACAGAGGGCGGGGTATGTGGTTTGTGGTATGCTTATTTTTCCAGTGAAGCAGCATAAGTAACTTTCTATTACAGATATGTACAAAAACAACGGATACAGCCGTCACAAGCAGATATTTGTTTTTTATAGTGGGATATAGCATGTGGGTTACGTATAATACCTCACAGTCTGTACGGAGTGGAAAAGGGGGGGTTTCTGCAACATTATTATTGTCCACTTGCAAAAATAGAGTCACTCAGCGGTCGCTGTGGGGGAGACGGGAGTAGAGGTATCCACTGCTCAGTCAAAGATCCAGTTAGAATCTCAAAACCAAAATAATGGTGCAGAATCTCTATACCAGGTGAATGAGTGTAAATGTGTGGAAGAATACACTCACATTTTAATGAGCCAATAGGTAAGTCTAACCCGGCTCTAGGCTTTACAAGCAGCTGGCCAACTTTATCAAGGGTGGCCTGGCCTTCTCTGTTCTGGTTCCCCCTTCCCGTCTTGAGTTATCCCCATGTATTACCCAGACATACCATGGCAACAGAGACAGTAGGAACCCATTCAGGCTGGGCAGCAAGAGACCTATCAGGAACAGAGGTGGGTAAATTCTGGACAGTGTAGTGTATTACAATGTCAGGGCATCACTTAAATGATAAAACTACCTATATATGCCTGCTGCAAATTTGGTTTTGCAGATTGGGTATCCAGTGCACTTTTATGTAGGAAATGATATATATATATATATATATATATATATATCACACACCACCTTGGATTAATCAAGACCTATCTAGCTGAAAATGAGTCTGGTACATACAAAACAGTTACGTACTAACACAGCCTATAGGACCAATGAGTAGCTGTCACAATGTTAGCTATGGGACAAACTGCTCTTCAGGATACCTCAATAGGATTAGGCTCAAAGAAGTGCTCCAACAGCCCCTATTACTCAGCAGAAAGAATGCCAGTATGGCTTTAAAAAAATGTAGAGGACAAACATGTTTACTTCAAAAGTGATGTCAAGGAGCACTTAGCATTCTAAGGAGAGAGACCTTTGCTTTACCTCAGCAGCTTTAGCTTGCAACAAGTACATCAGAGCAACTAATAGGGAGAAAAGTAGCAGAACAGAAAATAAAGTGACTGTTAAGCGTTTTGCCCTCTTTCTTAGGCATTTAACATTCGCATGAAGTCCCAACACTGCAGAACAGAAGTTTTACACACCGAAGTCTTACAACATCCCCCAGATGTTGATTGCCTACAGTTCCCAGAATTCTTTGAGCACAATAGGAGGACAGAGAATCATGGAAGTTGTAGTTCAGAAACATCTGGGAGGCCCAGAGTTTGAGATCCCTGCTCTAGAATCTCACTTCCAGTCTAAAGGCCATCTAGAAAATAGACAAAGTCATAATAAGTACCTTTGATAAATGGTGATCCTGTGTAACAGTCTGCGAGGTTGTAAACCATGACCTTCATGGCGAGTACTAGAACAAGTGACCTATTGCTTCTGTGATATCACCGGTTAAATGTGGATTGGAAATCTTTGTCAACACTATTAACATCTATCCTGATTAAACTTGATTAGAACTTACCTAGCCATTATTTCAAAGAGAAATCACACCTTAATATCATACTGGTATGTTCAGGGTCATTTCCTTCCTTGCAGTGACTAAGGCCGTGTATGGGCTAACCCATTAAGAACACGGCACTATCTCTGCAGACATAACGTTTTTGTCTTGTCATCCGAGGTACCATGTGCACTGTGATGGATGGATAATCAATTGAGCTGTTTGGCAAAAGCAATGGCCCATCCGTATCCGATGTCCTAGCTATAGGTGAAACGAATGATTCAGCATAAAGGTTTCAGAATACAGGGAACACAGTATCAGTGTGGAGTACACATGTTTATGATAAGGTCATATTAAAAGGTATATTAATCATACTGTTGGACATAATACCCAGTTTTAATGGTTTACTAGAAGTTACATGCAATAACCAGCTATAAATCAGAATATTAGGTTTTTTTTTGTTCTATCAAAGAGATTTTCTAGTATGAGACAAAAAATTCCACTATATAAATAGTGGTAGCAAGACACCTTAAATTCACAAGATGGAAAGCTCTGTATGTCAAAATTGGTCACAACATGCGAACAGGTATTGAAACCTAATTATATATAGAAGGAGCTGAACTGTTTGAACTAGTCAGACAGGTCACAGAGCATAAGTGACAAAAAATAATAAATGAACCTTTATTAGAGCATAAAGCCAAATACTAAAAACTGATTACAATATGATCATATTGGACACACATACATAACACAAATTGGATAAAAAGTGTTCAAAATAGGCATCTGTATAGAGTTTCAGAGATTAGATATTCTCATCAAAATCAGCATCGCTGATGAATTAGAAACATGAAGCTCAATAGTGATAGGGAGCCAGTGAACACATAAAAGAAAAAGAGCAGAACACCCTCAATATGCAGCTGTATGCAGATATATATATTGCCCACGATGTAACCATCAATATTGTAGGGCATAAAAACCACCACAAGCTCCTTATGTAAATGTTGCTTAGTAAGAGTGAGTATTAAGGCATCAATTATCCAGTAAAACCTTGAGGACACGCTGTCCATACAAGAAATAGCAGTAATTACAGCGCAACAGCAGATTGCCAAACATGCACAAAATAGATGAGATTTGGGGGTAAGGGTTAGCTGCCCATGAAGAGAACGCACCCGACGCGCGTTTCACCTTGCACAGGCTCGTCAGGAGTAGGGATGAGCCGAACACCCCCGAGTTCGGTTCGTATTCGAACCCGAACTTTCCAAATGTTCGAATCCGAACTCGAACTCAATACAAGTCAATGGGGCTGAAAATTCGATATTTAGAGTGCCCTCCAAGAGGGCATATATGCTAGATATTTGCCATAAAAGGTTTATGGGGGTCCGGGTAGTGCCCTGGGGGACAGGAAACAAGGACAAAAAGTAAAAAAAAAACGTTTTTAAAGGGACAGTGAGTTTTCCATGAAATAAGGGTTAAAAATAATAACGAAAAATTCCTTCAAATATCATGCCTAGGAGGTCCCCATAACCTGCTCATGAAGTGGCGGATTTCTAGGATGTATAGAAACACTTGAAAACAAAAAAATTACGTTTCAAAAGACGGTAAAGGCTTTTCCTTTAATCTATCCATAAACAACTGCTTGGGGCAACAGTCTGTATGAGAAGAGGAGACATTTTCGGACACGTAGAAAAAGTTTAGTGATTTTTTGCTAAATTATTGTGAAACTTATGCAGGCTTTGGATGAAAGTAACAATAGGTGCTTTAAAATTGGGCCTTTAGCGTCGGCAACAGTGCCGTCACACCGTAACCCCTCTGAGGATATGAATCTGATACAGGCGTCAGTGGCAGTGCACCCAAATATTGTGCTTTTGGTGCCAGGCCTGCAAGTACTATCATACAGTAACCCCTCTGTAGTATTGTGGAAGAATGCAGGGCTGGACCTTGCGGTCCTATATTACAAAGATATGCATCTGTTAAAGGCGTCAGTGCACCCAGATATTGTGCTTTTGGTGCCAGGCCAGCAAGTGCATTCATACAGTAACCCCTCTGTGGTATTGTGGAAGAATGCAGAGGTGGACCATGTGGTCCTATATTAAAAAGATATGAATCTGGTAATGGGCGTCAGTGCACCCAGATATTGTGATTTTGGTGCCAGACTGCCAGTCCAGCAAGTACTATCATACAGTAACCCCTCTGTAGTATTGTGGAAGAATGCAGGGGTGGACCTTGCGGTCCTATATTAAAAATATATGAATCTGGTAATGGGCGTCAGTGCACCCAGATATTGTGCTTTTGGTGCCAGACTGCCAGTCCAGCAAGTACTATCATACAGTAACCCCTGTGTAGTATTGTGGAAGAGTGCAGGGTTGGACCCTACGGTTCAAGAAATTAAAATCATATAAATGTGGCACAGGCATCAGTGCAGCCAAATATTGCGCCTTTCATGGCAGTAAGTGCCTTCACACCGTAACCCTTTTGTGGTATTGTGGAAGAGTGCAGGGTTGGACCCTGCGGTTCAAAAAATTAAAATTATAAATATGGCACAGGTGTAAGTGCAGCCAAATATTGTGCCTTTCATGGCAGCAAGTGCCTTCACACCATAACCCTTTTGTGATATTGTGGAAGAGTTCAGTGCTGGAGGTTTTGTGAATGCAGAAGACACCCCCGATCTATTCCGTTACTTCAGCTTCAGGGGATTGATAGCTGCTGATCCAGGACTGATTAATTTTTAGAAATGTCAGCCGGTCTACAGAGTCAGTGGATAGACGCACTCTTTTGTCTGTGACAAAAACTCCAGCGGCACTGAACGTCCTTTCAGAAAGCACGCTAGATGAAGGGCAACCTAGTAGCTGCATAACATATTGGCTAAGTTCTGGCCAGTGATCCAATCTCAACACCCAGTAAGCCAGTGGATCATCTGCTGGAAACATATCCAGGTCTGCCCTTGCCCCTAGGTAGTCCTGCACCATATGGTGAAGACGCTGGCTATGGGTGCCTACATTTGACGTCCCTGGGCGTCGTGGAAAATACAGTAAGTAAAGCAGGTTTCTATTTTTGACTGAAAGTCTTGAAAAAAATATAACAGTAGTATATACCAGTGCTGGCGGCCTCCTGAGGCTCCGACTTCTCCGACTCCTCCTCCTCCACCACCACCGTCAGCATCTCTTCCGGTGCTATATCTAAGAAATTAAAGAAATAAAAAATACAGTAAACAACAAAACTGATTTATTTTTGTACAAAAGTCGATGCAAAATACAACAGTAAAAAAAAAAACCTGGACTCGCGGCCTCCTGCTACGACTCTGGCTCCCTCTCTCCATCGCCCTGCTCCTCCTCTTCCTCCTCCTGCTCCTCTTGTGCTATATATAAAAAAATTAAATGAAAACACAGTAAACAAAAAATGTTTCTGTTTTTGACCAAAAGTCGTTGCAAAATAAAACAGTATATACCAGCGCTGGTGGTCGCCCGTGGCTCCCCCTCCTCCTCCACTCGGGCACTGGTGCCCGCCGGGGCAGATGCTGCCTTTGCCTTCCTGTCTTCTGCCAAATCCAAAAATTAACACGTAAATAATGCAGACTGGAAAAAATGGTATATCTATACAATATATTGCCGAAAGTATTGCGACACCCCTCCACTACCAGCTTGACCCACCACTACTCCCATCTCATAGTTCTAAAGTCACAAAATATTTATTTATTTCCCCTGCACATAGACATATATTACCGTTCAATTATATATTTTGTTCAGAAGTAAACATTACGTTTATTCAATAAAAACTATTATTTGTGTTGTGTGCGTACAAAACGCATTGTGCTGACTGCTTTTAGTTATTTTATAGATGGCCTCAGCCTCAGTTTCACTTTCAGTTTCTGCGAATAAAATTGCGGATATAGCAGAAACAACAGAAACCCGCCATTTTGTTTTGAAATTTGCATCTAAAGCGTTCAAGGACACTGCTGCAGCAAACTGAATTGCTGCGCTGCAACAATTCAGCAGCTGCTGAGGACGTATTGAACGCGGCTCTGTTTGGATGCACTTTCAGAAGAACTACATGTCCCATCCTACCACTTAGCAGAGACGCAGAGATTTTTGTTGATGCACAGGTGGGAGCCAATATTGGGCAAGCTGCGGGTTATCTCTTATGCATCACTCAATCACAACAACCTCCCCCCCAGCACACTACAGTACACAGTGCCAAAAGAAATCCAGCATTGTAATTTCATCTACCTACATCAAATATCACAATTTTCACGAATACGTAAAATCACAAAAAAGAAGAGCTATGGCAAAAATGCATGTAAGACGAGTCGTGAAAAC
Organism: Leptobrachium leishanense; assembly: GCA_009667805.1. NCBI lineage: Eukaryota > Metazoa > Chordata > Amphibia > Anura > Megophryidae > Leptobrachium > Leptobrachium leishanense. The sequence goes on from CM019069.1 coordinate 51,961,466, forward strand.
GCAAAGCTATACACAATCACATTGCATGAAAAAAGGACTAGATAAATCAACGTATTTCTGTGCACATTAGCACATGCAAGCACATTATTATTATTATACAGGATTTATATAGCGCCAACAGTTTGCGCAGCGCTTTACAATATAACATGACACTTACGTTTGGCTATGACGTGACGGATGTGCCTCAGCTGCTCCTGCTCGCGTGCCTTCAGATCGGACCAGCGTTTTCGGAGCTGGTCCTTTGTCCGGTCTTTCCCAAACAACTCCAGGATGGTGGTTCGGAGCTTGTCAAGGATACGGTCCTTGCGCGCGTTATTCTTTCTGCCGTAAGGGCCCTTACGGCAGTCGTAATCTTTTTTGTCAAAGATGCAGACCAGCTCCAACATCTCCTCAAATGCCATGTTGCTGGCCTCCTTCTTCCTGGGTGGTGTCTCTGGGGTGGAAGCAGATGAGGACGAGGAGGTGTCCAAATGGGACTCTCTGTCTTGTCTTTCAGCCATGTTAAATTATAAATAATTTAAATTTTTTTGGCCCGTCCAAAAATTTTCAAAACTGGCTCAATAAAGTTACGACATCCGCACGCGCGCATGCGCGACCCGCGGACGAATCGGATCCGACCCGATTACGACAGAATTATCGTATCGTCAGAATTATCGGATCATTGGAAACAAGAAACAAGCGATACGCATTTACAAATACAAAATTTACAGAATCAGCGATATAACCGATAATAGTAAAATATACGATGTCCAGAATTACCGAAATGGAACCGAAATCACGAATGGAACCGAAATCATGAATAGAGCAAAAATTAATTTTGATTTGACACATTTCAAGTCCATTCGAAAACTCCGAAAATTTTTCGTTTCGGCTCGGAAAACTTTTCGGATCTGTCGGTTTTCGGGTCCGATCCGATTCAGAAAATCGGCCGAATCCAAAGACACGAATCGGGAAATTTCGTGGAAATTCCGAAACGCACATCCCTACTACGTGGTACCAGCTGTGTGTCAAGAGAAAGATCACCTCAATTCCCAAATATTTTGTAGAAATTTGTGACCCCCAAAATACTGCGTGGTACTGGCTGTGTGACAAGAAACAGATCACCTCAATTCCCAAATATTTTGTAGAAATTTGTGACCCCCAAAATACTTGCTGGAAGTGACAAGACACAGATCACCTCAATTCCCAAATGTTTTGTAGAAATTTGTGACCCCCAAAATACTTGCTGGCAGTGACAAGACACACATCATCTCAATTCCCAGATATTTGGTAGAAATGAGACCCCCCAGACCCCCCAGTAGCATGGCAGACCGGCAGTAAGAACACACAACAACTATTTACTATGAAATCTCCTCTCAAATGCGTGCAGAAGCGCTGCGTGGAAACCTTATATAGTGTGCTGCAGGACTTAGCTCTGTGAGCCCATGATTGGGCAAAATTTGCCCAATCAGGACTCTGAGCGGTGATTGGCATAGTGTTGAACCTGTCTTGCACCAGACCTGTGGTCAGGTGCAAGGCTGTAGCCAATTACGAGCTTCAGGCCAGTGGGAAAGTGCATTGTGGTGCATTGTGGTCGAACATGCGGCGAACACCTGGAAATGTTCGGAGTTCGCGAACAGAACGAACAGGCTAAGTTCGGTCCGAACTCCGAACTGTCTAAACCGAACAGCTCATCCCTAGTCAGGAGTGCTGGATATATAAACAAAAAGAACGTGTGTATTTAAACCCACTTTCAGGAGGTTGGACCCATAGGTAGCCAAGCAAAGCAATGGGATGTAATTGTTGCGCAGTAATGTGAAACAGCTGATTGATTGGCATGCAAATTGTCCAATCACGGGGAGGCATTGACTAGTGGCTATGGTTACCATTGCACAGGGACTGAAAAACAGTTGTTAAACGATAGAATCACGATGTGGTGCCGAAAACACGGTGCTCGGTATGTTATGCGGATGTAGACACGTATTCCTATCTAAATTGTGATCGTAACTCTGCCACTGCAAAATAGATGATATATGCAAACGAAGTTAGTATACAACCATCATCACAAAATTATAAACACAATCTCAGTATGCTATTTATAAAGAATCATCCAATTGATACATGGTAGTTATGGTTACTTGTATACAATGTGTAAGAGCCAGTGGTAAAATGAGTTGAGTGACATATAATCCTGCCAATAGGATGGCAGTATGATACTATGATCAGAACGCCCAGCATGCTATACCAATTGGCGATACACAGTCTTATTGTGAATGGTAAAGATCTTTTGACCACTAAAAATAAGTGATATGTATACACAAAAATAATGTGAGACAATCATTGAAAAATGATGAGATAATAGGCAAGGTGTCAATGCCCCATTTATAAAAAAGACATGAATTATGATAAGGCGTGTAATGCACGTCAATGGACAGAAGAGATGGCAATATTGCACCAAAAAGGAAACTGATATAATATGGTAGTGCATAAGAAATTTAGTTAAAGGTGAATAAATACACATAGACCTAAAAATGTATATGTGTATGTAATTGAATACCCAAGAATTATTGATAACCATGGATATTCTAGTATTGTTAAATTTTACCTTTAATATATTCCATCTGCCATCAATTGCCTCATCAGTCTCTTAAAATCTTTGAAAAGGCTTATCACAACAAAATCAAAATAACAAAATTAAATAATGTATCTTTTGCGTTTAACGTTTGGGATTTCTGTCTCTTCGAAGCTTCGCTCTTTAACCTGATATCAGTGATCTTGCTCTGCAAATTACAGCAGAAACAACCCGTTCCCCCTACTGTGATCCAGGAAACTAAAGGTGCAGAAAGCTGAGTTTGCTAAATAAATAAGATTATCTCTTTTAAGTCATAATACAAATTGTTCCATCTTGCTAAAGTGCTTCTTTTACCAGACTGGATTGGACTCATATAGCTACAGTACTTTATTAATATAGTTCAGTGATCCCAAATAAATATCTAATGCTTTTTATTTTAACGATAACAGCAAACATGTGTAACCTAAGAAATCAGATCACCTTACCATAAGCCGCTACGATTACTCAATTCCTTTTTGATTAATCTAGATGAAATAAATGATGGAATATAAATCTGCCAAAGTGCACGGTGAACCAAAAAACTGCTGTAATTTGGATATCAGACACAGAAGGAGATAGGTTTTTCTTTGTGTTACACGTTGCTGAGAAACTTTATTGATGTAGCAAGTAATAGGAGCCTGGAAGGTTATTTAAATCTAAGGATGACCTTACATGTGATAAGTGGAACCCACTCTAGATACTCGAGTATACCGCTAGATTTTGGTGACAAAATTTACCTTAAAATTGGAGGGGTCGCGTTATATTCGAGACATCTGCATCGCGTGTAAAAAAAAATAATCACAAGTCTCCTGGAAGTTTGGGTAGTCTCGCTGATGTGAATGCGGGCTCCCTGATGCTTGCGAACACTTCAGGAACTCACAGATTCGGGAGAGGTGGGATCCATCACGGCCAGAGCGCATGCTCGGTTTAAGCCAATATTTCCCCCCGCCGGCCGTCTAATCGCCAGTAAAGAAGGACAGGTGGCTGGCGGCTTCATACTTAGTAACAACTGCAATCATTCTAGAGCAGAGCACCCTGGCCTGAGGGGCAGCCTGACTGTGTTAAGAGAACCTGGAAGGATCTTAATTGTTTACCGGTACAGTATAATTGTGTTCCTCGCGTTACAGTTGTGTTCAAAATTATTCAACCCCCACTGAAATTGAGTGTTTTGGCCAGTTTGACATTGATTTTGATCATTCAGTCATCTTGCTTACAATTAAATCAAAGAGGCACGTGTAGGTCAGACAAATATAACATAACATTTATAATGAAATAACCACAAATGTCTTTTCTGTGCTCACATCATTATCAGTTTTATTCAACCCCCAAGTGACATTCAATCTTAGTACAACATCCTTTTACAGTTATAACAGCTTTTAAACGTGAAGCATAGCTTGACACAAGTGTCTTGCAGCGATCTACGGGTATCTTCGCCCATTCGTCATGGGCAAAAGCCTCCAGTTCAGTCACATTCTTAGGCTTGCGCACTGCAACTACTTTCTTTAAGTCCCACCAGAGGTTCTCAATCGGATTTAAGTCAGGTGACTGCGATGGCCACTCCAAAATGTTCCAGCCTTTAATCTGCAACCATGCTCTAGTGGACTTGGAGGTATGCTTGGGATCATTGTCCTGTTGAAAGGTCCAACATCTCCCAAGCCTCAGGTTTGTGACGGACTGCATCACATTGTCATCCAATATCTCCTGGTACTTAAGAGAATTCATGGTACCTTGCACACGCTGAAGCTTCCCTGTACCTGCAGAAGCAAAACAGCCCCATAGATGATTGACCCCCCGCCATGCTTCACAGTAGGCAAGGTGTTCTTTTCTTCATAGGCCTTGTTCTTCCTCCTCCAAACATAGCGTTGATCCATGGGCCCAAACTGTTCTAATTTTGTTTCATCAGTCCACAGAACACTATCCCAAAACTTCTGTGGTTTGTCCACATGACTTTTGGCATACTGCAGTCGACTCTTCTTATTCTTTGGAGACAGCAAGGGGGTGCGCCTGGGAGTTCTGGCATGGAGGCCTTCATTACGCAGTGTGCGCCATATTGTCTGAGCTGAAACTTCAGTACCCACATCTGACAAATCTTTTCTCAGTTCCTCAGCAGTCACACGGGGACTTTTCTCCACTCTACGCTTCAGGTAGCGAACAGCAGTCGAAGTCAGCATCTTCTTTCTGCCACGACCAGGTAGCGTTTCAACAGTGCCCTTTGCCTTGAATTTGCGAATGATGCTTCCTATGGTCTCTCTTGGTATGTTTAACATCTTTGCAATCTTCTTATAGCCATTGCCCTTCCTGTGAAGAGTAATCACCTCTTCTCTTGTCTTCCTGGACCATTCTCTTGACTTCACCATGTTTGTAACCACACCAGTAAATGTCTAGAAGGAGCTGAGTATCACAGTCATTTTAAAGCTGCCTAATTGGTGCTTATTATGCTTTATTGCTGCTCCGTGACATCCACAGGTGTTTTCAATACCTGATTGAAAACACTTGAATGAACCTCTGTTCTTCAGAGTGGTAGTCTTTAAGGGGTTGAATAATTGTGTCAATGAAGAATTCACAAAAGAAACATTTACTACTGTATTACAAAACCAATTGATGTCATTTTAGTTGCATATGGTTCTTTAAAAAGTCCTTGTAGGATTTCATTCTGAATACAATTACAAATGTACACTAAATTCCCTAAAACCCTTTACAGCATTGGGGGTTGAATAATTTTGAACACAACTGTATATTCGAGTCTTGAGTATTCTCTCATTTCCCTAATAAATCTCTATCCATCGCGTTATATTCGGGTTGCGCTATACTCGAGTATCTACGGTAATAAGGAACCAAAGATTTTTATAAAATGGACTGTGTCCTGAAAGCCCACTCATATTTTTGAACCTTACATGAATAAGAAAGCAGTATCTCAATTCAATACACAGACAAACAATGTATTCTATAAAAGCAGCCAATTAGTAGCAGTCATTTAGAAGTCAGGTTATCAAATGGGTCATCTGATGTTTTATAAATGTCCAGAAGCTGCCCACTTTGTCCCAGACAAATTAAATGGTTCTGCCAGCCAGTAAACAATAATAATTGAAAGTGACACAACTCATATTAATTGCCTGGTTGTAAAATACTCTTTTATTATGTCTAAGTCATGATGTCTCCCCACCGATGCCGTCTGTACTAAATTGCACAGTCAGTGCTTGAATAATATATATGAAAAAAACAAGTGTATACAGAAACACAAAATTGTGCCGATTCATACAAAAATCATATACTTTACCAAAAATATATACAGCTTGTAGTCATTAAGAGTTCTGAATAACAGGGTTAATAGATAAGATACATTGAAAATGCAGTGAAATGATTCGTTGTCAATAGATTGTTAATCTTCATTTAATAATACACCAATCAGAGCTGCAGAGTAGTGCTAGCACTTATTGGGTTAAAAAAACAAAAAGCACAAAGCCCTAATGATGCCTTTATCCTAATATGCTATTGGTGCTGTATATACTGTATATACTTAGCTCTCCAATGCGAAAGACACTCAGAAAAGACCCATTAGTCTTAGTTTTGGGGATAAATAATAAGGTTCTGTTCAGAACGTGATGTAAATAGTCTCGAATGACAGCAAACTTATTCGTATAGTCAATTACAACAGCTCAGAAGGAATGATTTGTAGGAACAGCCACTGTTCAACCTCTGTGACATCAATGTTTCCATGGTAACAGTTACTTCTTGCACTCCCTAGAATTGAGTATTGATCAAAGAAGGAGAAACAGTATTTCAGACACGCTGCTTTACTGTGTTGCAATTTACGATAGGAACCCATAACATCACTGTGTATGTTTCAAGCCCCAAGGAACCAATTTCGCAGACGGTTACAGTAGAATATTAGAAGAGGTCAATAATGGAAGTCTGATCATTGTCCTTGAATAACTACTCAGCGCTTCGGCTGCGTGAAGCTTATCACATCCTAAAATATATAACCAATTAAAATGGGTAACCAAGCTTTAAACCATAGGGTTTTTTTTTTTTTTATTATGATTTTTTTTTTTATTAGTCCTGAACTTTATTCTACATAGTTAATTCACCAAATAAAACTATTCGCCTGTATCTATAAGGATTCGGAATCAAGAAAATAAATAAGTATTGATTAAAAGGTGGGACAATCTCACAGTGTTCTCCAGAGTTTCAATTAATGTTTCCACTGGGCGAACTGATAAGGTTTGCACAATAGCCGAATTGAAGGATGTATTGCAGCATTATTGACTACAGGCAATAAACTACCACATACAAAAGGCTAACCACAAAGACATGGATTTTAAACACTGTGTTGTTGTCACCGGAGAAAGAAATGTAGATCTTTCTAACAAACTGCAAGGTCACATCATTTTTAGAAATAATTTGCATTTTTTGTTAATTTGGGGTTTTCACAATTTTTTTTTTAAATACTTTATGTTATGTTATTTTTAAAAATTTAGAGAAACCCCAATTACTCTATAGTAAAAAGAGCGGAGGGTTGTTTGAGCTGTGCAAAAATATAACTGGGGAGGGGCCATATTTTGGCATAAAAATCTTCAATACTCGACAAATACACTTTCAGGGCTATCCAAAGAGATCCGAATTGCTTGAGAAAGGTAACCGAACGCTGTGATAATCAGCGTTCGGTTACCTTTCTTAGCCATTTGGCTATCCAGAGAGCAGGCAATTCGCCAAATCCTGGCGAATTGCCTGAACATACGGTCCCTGTACATTCGGTGCCTGTTCGAGGGCAGTGAAATCCCCATAAAAAAGCACTGCTTCGGCTATTTAGAGACCACAAACCAGCAGTGAAAGGTTCCCGAAATGCCCTGCCATTCGGTGGTTTAATTCGGCAAATTTATTCAGGAGAATCTCATAGGCTTCAATGTTAAAAATATTCCCGTTTTAATTCAATATCTAATAAATCATTCATTATAAAATTCTGCAGTAAAGAGTCTTTTTATTTATAGATTTTTTAGGATATTTTAAGCATTTTTCTGGAATTTTTTATTTTTTTTATAAAGTCCGATTTTGTTTCTTTTTTTACTTCCCTGGACCTCATATGCAAATTTCAGACATTTTCGCTCAGTAGTTTCTTTGCAAACAGTGTTTCACTTTTCAAACATTCATGCAAACTGTTTTTCTAATTTACTCACTGCCTCTTCTGCGGTGTCGGCTTTTTCCGGAGGCTGCGATCGGCTCCTGCTCGGGTTTTTCCGTGGTTTTCGGCAGGTTAATCCAGATGGTTTGGCGGGTTTTCGGCGTGCATTCGCCGGGTTTTGCGGTTCGTTTTCGTTGGGTTTGCGGCAGCTTTTCCCTTCGGGGACCCTGTGGTGTTTGCTGAATACACCGCAGGGTCACCGAAATGGGATCGGCAAAAGGAACCGAATTGAAGAGAACGAAAAGTCACCGAACGTGCGGTGACTTTGCGAATCTCTTTGAATTACCCTGTTTGTATTGTGACTGTTAGAGAATGGAAAACTCTATACTGTGCAATGTATATCTGCCTTGAATGTGTTTTTATATTTGTAGTTGTATTTAGACATATTTTCCATGTTGAGTTGCCGTTTACCAAATTATAAACAGTTGTTAATGGGCTTTTAGGATTTTCTGTTCATGTACAGGCTTGTGATCTCCTGATGTGCCAATATTCGTCATTTGATATCCTGTTAATGTCACAATAGAAATAAAGAACGGTTTCTGACAAAATCCAGGTGAATTATGGGATGAAGGGCTGCTGGGTATTATTTGTTGGAGCGGAGCTTGAGGTGGGGGAACGGAAGGTATTAAAAGGTGGTAGTTAAAAAATGAGAAGACGAGTCCCTTGTTTCAGTCATAAGAGATAAGTGTATTTATTAGTGGCTGGTGTTAATATGCATAACAATAGTTGGTTTGCTAAACAAAACAAAAAAAATAGACTTTTAAAACACACAGGGCTCTATCACATTCTCCGTGCAAATTTGTACGCGTAGCTCAATTTTTTTTGCGCGCGGCGTTAAACTTTAACGCGCGTAAATTAACGCAGGTATTACGATCCGAGCGCATTTTTTCATCCGTCAAAAAATATTGCGTGTAAAAAAGACGCGCAAATTAACGCTGCGCGCAGAAATCGGTGGGCAGACAGTTTTTTCACGCGATTCAGCCAATCAGAACCACAATTGTCTCCCGTTCAGTTTTTGCGCCTGCCAAAATCAATCTGAGTATATATGCTGCAGCAATAAAAATAAACACGCACAACAACTCAATTTTATTGTTTGGGTATGTGTAGAATGTGTAACTATACTGTGCTGTATTTTTTCTTTCGTGCTGGTGTATTTCGTTTCAGGCAAGACGTTCAGATTTGCAGTTACCACCAGCTTTTAAAAGACGTTAAAATTATGCGCGCAAACGTGGTTCGTAAAAACTTGAGCTTCGATTATAATACCAGCCGCGTACCAGCGCACGAACGCATTTGCGCTCACAATGTTAAGTATGGGATGTGTGCACAAACTTTCGCTCGCGCAGGGTAACTCGCGTTAGACGTTAACGCGCATTTTGTGCGCGAACGTCGTAATTTGACAGTCAGTGCAAAGGTTTTTTTCCCCTCGCTTAATGCGTTTTTGCACACGCACACATTTTTGCGCGAAGAATGTAATAGACCTCACAATGTAACAACTTTTAGAAACGTATAAGTATTTAGAGAGCTATTCAGAAAGCGCCAGTGTTTGCCAATGTTTGGCGAAAAATCATCAAAAACAGCTGATGTTCCACAAAAAAGAAAAAGAAAAATCCATACAACCACAGGAGAACCTTCACTGTGAAGTCTCTCCTGCAGCTGTTAGGACTTTTTTTTGTCAAGCGTAAGTGTTTGTTGCCATTGGAACAACAGCTTTTAATTTAAAGTTTATTTTGTTTTTCAAATAAAGAAGGGGAAGAGGGTGCAGAATAGAAAAAGAAGGGGGTGGAGAAGCAACACTGAAAAGCTTAATGCCACAGTACAAAGAGTGTATTGTCAGAATACATTGTCGAGTATCAAATGTGAAGCCCAATAATCAATGGAGATATCGAACACAAAACAAGAGTTAAGTTGTAAGCGCTGCTAGGTTCCACAAATACCATGGATCCGATTTAATACGGATCCAGCCCTCACTGGTACGTGCCATCCAACATTCTGAAGTCATTTAAATGTTTATTAATCTCCGAAACCCCTGGCACCTCCAAAGTTTACCATCAGGAGGTCAGCTGTGAAGTAGCCATGTGAGAGCATTATTCTTTTGAGGAATAGAGAAAAAGGAAGGGAACATACTGTATGTAGAAAATAGATTTCTGGGCTCAAATCCAGTGATGTGCCAACAGTTTTGGTTGTCACGTCGTTTCTCCAAAATGTTATGATGTGAGGACAGGTCCACCAGACATGAAAAAAGGTATCCCTTTGGTTTTCCGCATCTCCAACACCCATCGGAGGTTGTAGAGAATCACAAATAGTCCCAAATAACTGAATTCTTCACAAACTTGCCAACTCACACAACGTAGAGCCCATATGTCCCGGCTCTAAGGAATGATCGCCTCTGGCCAGATAAAGTGTGGCTCATCCCTTCTTTAGTTAGGCTTTTGTCCTTTCAACGCCAAAACGAAAGTGAAACAAAAAGGACAGACAGAGCTCTCGTAGCGTTACATGTACCATATGGTACCCACTGGTTCCCTTTAGGAATAACACTCACCGCCAATGGAGCCTCTTGGTATTCTCAGCTCATAGTATTCACCTTGGCACTGCTTTTAGGTTTGTGCCCAACCTTACGGCCAGTGTAAGTCAGCCGAAGTTGATCCAGGTTTTTCGATATAGATATGCAATATCAGGAAATAAAAGTTTCCCTTGTTCAGCTATTATAAAACAGTGAACAACTTTATTAAAGAATAAAACATACCATAAGCAAAAAAAGTACTGAGACGCATTACGGCAGTGAGGCTAGGGTCAGACTGAGGCAGTGCGAACGCGCGTTCTGGCGCACTTAATCACGGCCGTGCTAGCAGCAGATGCCGGGCAATGACGGCCAATATACGCAGTACGGTCGCACAAAAGTCCGGCTGCGCAACGCAAGTGGAAAATGAACGCATTTTTTCGAGAACGTTAAACCACTAGTACTGACGTACAGAGTGCGCTGCGTCCGCTAGCGGCGTGTGTGCGTGATTAGGAGACATCAGACGCTGCTAATGTCCGGCCAACATAACGTCCAGATGCAAGAAGTGTTTTATTGATGATCCGTACAAAATCACGGATGAAACTGCGCATAGTATGACCGCTATTGCGTATTCCGTGAAAAAATACGTCCATTCTTCGAACGCACATTTTCACGGACAACGTGAAAAATGCGTTAGTCTGACCCTAGCCTAAGTCTGCCTTCTTCAGTCGGTGAAGTCCTCTATATGGGATCTTTGAGTGGCTGGATTTGAACAAAATAAAGAATATAAACACAAGGACAATACTTATAACAAAAGAGATCACAGTATAAATATAAAGCCAAAAAGATAGGTACACAGAATCAGGATAACAGATAACCATACAGGGATAAGTGGAGAAGCAGACTCAAGATACAATAGCCAGGGTCGGTACACAGGTAAACTACACAGAGATAGATAGAACAAGGCCGAGGGACAAGACAGGAAACAAAGGTCACAGAGCTAGTCAGGTCGATAAACAGAAAATCTACACAGGGGAAGGGAGGGTTGAACCAAAGGATAAGGCAAGGAAGGGAAAATATAACAAAGCACAGGCTGAACCACAAGGGAAATAAAATATAAACCAGAGGCCAAGGCAAGCATAGGGTACAAGACGAAACAGAAGCCAAAGGGAGCAAGGAACCAAAAATAAACAGGTCTAGGGCAAGAGTGGAGATCAAACAAACAGCAAAACCAGCAGAGAAACACACAGCAAGAGGTTCAATGACAGAGCACTGCCTATTGGGAGTCACAGCCTTAAATACCTTGTTAAACAGCAAGCTTGATAGCTGTAAGAAAACCCCAGACTGGATGGGCAAGAACTAAGAGCCGGCCCGGATCAGCTCGCCTATAGGGCTCAGGGCTGGATTCGTGACATGGGGTAACGGCTTGCCTAATAATACACGGGAGCTGCTAAAAAAAACTGTCAGTAACCAGTGTTTTTTTGGAAAATAAAGATTTGTAAATATTCCCAATGTATTCCTTACTGTAATAACCAATTTGGCAGGCAAACGTCGCCATCTTCTGGCCAAAAAGAGTTACTGCAGTTGTGATCTCCGTCCAGGATCAGCTGGGAAAAGTCCATTAGAGACACTCTCCAGCTAGTTTTAAAAAGTGTTAGAGCCTCTAAGCAAACGTGTTCTTTTAAGTTATTTTTCTTTTTCATAGTTTCTAGAACACTCAATATAGTGATAAATCAACGTCTCGATTATAAATTAGTTACATTAAGTTCAGTTTAAAACTATTAAAATTACTTTATTAAAAAAATAAATGCTGAGCCGCAGCTACATTCCTGAAAGTCCAAAATAAACATTTTAAACACATTTATTTCTTCTTCATTTCATAAAACAACACTGTTTAGTGACTGTGCACACAGGATATACTTAGTACAAAATCTCTGCGGAGTCAGCAATCTTAAGTAACAAATAGTATCTTTGCCTAGTGCGGTGCCCTACGTCTCCGTCGAGGAAAGCACACATAATACATTTTGATCAAGCAGAAAGGAAACAGCTAGAATTTGTGTTCAACAAAATAAACCCACTGTTTAATTTCATTGCCTTTTAATGTTTCACATATTTTCCCAATGGATCCGTTAATCACAGTGTAAAGTGTTTGTCGTTTTTAAGAGAACGCACTCCTATCGCTCATGGAAGCATATTCTAAAACACGCATGTTATTAAGAATTGACAGCAGGGTGTAACAGCAGCCATATGTTTTACCTCATTTAAGTGGAGCCGGGTTGAAAAGGGACATGTTGTAATGCTTGTTTTTTTTGCCACAATTTCTATATTTCCTTACTTTACAGTTCATAAACAAAAATAATTTAAGGCTTGGTCGAGAACACTTAGGGCCCTATTACATTCTTTGCGCGTGCCAAAACGCATTAACGCGAGGGGCAAAACCCTTTGCACTGAACGTCGTATTACGACGTTCGTGCACAAAATGCGCTTTAACGTCTAACGCGAGTGACCCTGCGCGAACCCTTTGCGAGCGCAATTTAGTGCGTGCTTCCTATACTTCACATTGTGAGCACAAATGCGTTTGTACGCTGGTGCGCGCATGGTATTACAATCTTAGCGCAAAATTTAACGGACAACGTTTGCGCGCATAATTTTAACGTCTTTGAAAAGCTGGTGGTAACGGCAAATTGTAACAACCTGACCGTACCAAACTGCAGATTCACAACGGAGAACGTCGATGCGCACGTTTTTTTTTACTAGATCCGTCAAAAATGACGGCCAGTACCTTGTCTTCCGTCGGAACGTACGTCTGTTGTGCGCAGTCCGCACAAAATGACGGACATGCGTTAAAAATTACATTGCGCTCACTGATTTCTGCGTGCAACGGTACTTTGCTCGTCCGTTTTACGAGCGCAATTTCCCGACGGATGAAAAAATGCGCTAGGAATGTAATTCCAGCGGTGATTTTCGTGCATTAACATTTAACGTTCTCACAAAAAAACACGCGTTTAGCGTGCGTTTCTGCGTTAAGAATCTAATAGGGCCCTTAAAGAATTGAGATCTCTAATGTGTGGACCATTCAGCTATGGCATTGACAGGAATACATTTGAGTATTCTGTTCTTCCAGTTCGTAAGCTTAATCATTTCAAGAACATTTTTGTTTCTTCCTATCAAACACTTAAAATTGTGAACAACATATATAAACATGCATATATACAAGTAATGTGCCTGTAAATATACAGTGGTTTGAAAGAACATAGCAGCCCAAGGTTTGATTTACCTTCTGGAAAAATATAAATCAGCAACTCGACCATACACTGCAGATTTTTCTCCTAGATCCCACCTGCTCTGTAGTCCCTAGTGGGCCGTACAATCCCTATTTTGCCACCTGTTGACTGACAATGTTTTCAACTGGGCAGCTTTCCTGAAACACAGGAAAATTCAAAACATATGTTACAGAATGGAAACGAAACAAGAGGCGGAAGATGAAAGGTTTTGGCTAAAAAGTATTTATAAAATCAATAATTTAGTGATCACATTAAGGACATATGCCCCGCTACAGATATCAAAGTGATTAGAGAACTATAGTCCCCCCCCCTCCATTTTACAAATTTGAATGTCATGGCTGTTTTGTATTATTTGCACTCTTGATAATAATCCAGCGTGTGTGTTTTGCATCGATATAACGTATTTCTGTCATATTATTCACATCTTATAGGTTTTGTGACTAAACATATAGGTTTGGCACAGGCTCATTACATTGAGAGGAGGTTCCATACCGAGATCTCACCCTGACAATTTGGTAGGCCTAAAAAGCAGGGGGAGGTTAAAAACATTTTTTAACTGCATGTTGTCTGTAATAACCAGAAAAACAAACCCAAACAACTGATAGATACTATAGTTTATTTGAATTTAGGAAATCTCTAAATTCATACGTGAATTATGTTACAGGTCACATTGTAAAAAGAGGGCATTTTTGTTTCAGACTAGGTATACTGTCAACATATGATTATATCAGTAGTGTTGAAAATGATGGGCGTTACACAAGATGACATCTCACTCTCACAGGTCTTGGGCTAGGGTCAGACGAGCGTGATTTCTACGGACTGTGCATCCGTGCACACGGACGTACGTCAGTACGGAAGACACAGTAGTGGCCACACAGTCCATTTATCACTGACGTATATTTTGACGGATGTAGGAGGGAAAATAAAATAAAAAGCAAAACCATTTTGTCCGTGAAAAATGATGGACGTATAAATGCAGTCCGTAATACCACATTCCATCACTCACACACAAAGCTATGCGGCCGTTCTAGGGATTCTACGTTCTTGCCTGCTTTGCGTCCGTGGGCCGCGGCCGTTGTGCGTCCGCAGTTCAGTGCGGACGTACTTTGTGTAACGGGCTCCGATGGGCTTCCTGTCATGCTATCACGGACGTACTTTTAGGCGCAATCACGGACGTGAGCACTACGCTCGTCTGACTCCAGCCTAAGGCTAGGGTCGGACGAAAGCATTTTTCCCCGTGAACGTGAAAAAGTGCGTCCGAACGCATTGATGTATTTTTTCACGGAATGCGCAAAAACAGTCAGACGACGTGCATTTTCGGGCGTGATTTTGTACGGATCGTCAATAAAACTCTTTTTGCGTCTGGACGTTATGTAGGCTGGACATTAGCAGCGTTTGACATCTCCTAATCACGCAAACACGCCGGTATGCCGCAGCTGCGCACTCAGTACGTCAGTACTAGCGGTTCTGCGTTCTCAAAAAAATGCGTTCAAATTACACTTGCGTTGCACGGCCGGACTTATGTACGGCCGTACACCGTATATTGGTCTGTCATTGCCCGTCATCTGCTGCTAGTGCGGCCGTAATTATGTGCGCCAGAACGCACGTTAAAAGTGCGCTGGTCTGACCCCAGCCTAAGCCTAACATTATTTGTTTTTTTTAGATGGATATTAAAGGTCCTCCTTTTATTCAATAAGTATTCTGCAGAATATAACACATGTAGAACACACACACAGAAGGGGTTATTCACCAATTATTATTCATTGAAAGAATGGTTGTTTAACAATGGCTAGTTATGATGATGCAACAGTGTTGGAACTACAGTAACTCTCAAGGGGTAGCTTGCTGTCCGATTTACCATTTCCACCGTAGTTCCTGCTAAACGTCATCAGTGTTGATTTCAGGGTACTTTTAAAAAGGGGTTTCAACCATAGTTTCTGTAAATTTAGCTTAGCTTAGATTTCATTGCAGTGTCCAAAAGTGGTTTAGTTGAAGTTGTCTAGTGTTGTTTTCTACTATTGTTTGCAAAAGTAGTTTGCATGGGATGTCTACGCTACGAAGTTCATGAAATCTTCAAAGCACTTTCACCGGTGAAACAATAGTAACTAGAGAATGAACGGTGAACATTGGCACTGTGTTAATTACCCTTAGAGTATAGTTTGTCAAAATACAAAATCCGGAACATACAGTATATTTAAAAAAAATGATTAGTCACATCTAAATGTGCCCTTTACCTCATCCCCCCATTGCCTCTTCAATACTGTAGAACAGTGTTTCCTAAACCTGTCCTTGGGACCCTCAACCAGGCCAGATTTTGCAGATCACTTTGGGGAAAAGCAGACAGAGTCTTGCAATCACTGAGCAGCAAATTGTATCACCTGTGCTGTGCTTCAGATACATGTCAAACCTGGCGAGGCAGAGGGTTCCGAGGATAGGTTTGGGAAACACTGCTGTAGAAGCTGTACCACAGCTGTTACGTGGGTCTTTTGCTCAAATTTTGGTAAATGTTACATCATGGGAAAAATCCACAAAATGGAAAGAGGGGATAAAACCTTTTATTTTTCCTTTTTACATGCAATAACTTCAAACAAAAGACAACAAAAACCTAACAGCAGCAGGTGTTTTAGAAGGTTTTTTTGTGATGCACAAGTAATCTAGTTACAGCTTATGTTAGCGATATTGTCCATTTAGGCTAGGGTCAGACAAATGCATTTTTCACGTTGTCCGTGAAAAAGTGCGTTCGAACGAATGGACGTATTTTTTCACGGAATACGCGATAGCGGTCATATGATGCGCATTTTCGTCCGTGATTTTGTACGGATCATCAATAAAACCCTTTTTGCGTCTGGACGTTATGTTGGCCGAACGTGTGCAGCGTCTGACGTCTCCCAATCACGCACACACGCCGCTATGCGGCCGCAGCGCATTCTGTACGGCAGTAGTAGCGGTTTGACGTTCTCGAAAAAATGCGTTCGTTTGCCACTTGCGTTGCGCAGACGAAGTTTCGTGCGGCCGTTCGTCGTATGTTCCCCGGCATTGGACGTCATTTGCTGCTAGCATGGCCGTGATTTTGTGCGGCTAAACGCACGTTAAAACTGCTTTCGTCTGACCTTAGCCTAAATGTAGAGGTCAGCAAACAAATCCTGAATTTTTTTTTAGAACTATGTATTTTATGATGCTCACCCACTCTTTAGAATGGGACATGTAGTTCTAAAACAGCCGTTGGCTGAAGCTTCTTTACCCTGTTTTAGAGCTTGAAAAATAAACTTTATTTATAGCAGAAATCTATCAAACATTTAGTGCTCCCCTTCACTATAAATAGCCTCCAAGCCACCGAGGAATCATAAGGACTTTCACTCATTTTTAACTTCCTTAAGAACGATAAGTAGATCAATTAGCAAGGGCTACAAGTTCAGCATCTTTACGTGAGTAATCAGTCGTTTTGTGTAGCTAAAAAAGTGCCTGCCGACTATCTCTGATCTGCTTGGCTTTTCCAATTCTGCAACTACTTTCATTACTGCAAATACTCTTGAAATATGGAACCTGGATTTGCTAATTCCCATTACTAATGGTCTTCAATTGATTCTTAATTAGTTACCATTTTGGATGCCGTCCAGTGAGGGGGAAAAAAAAGAGCTGAATTCAACCAAAGAGAACAAAACAACTTTGCTGAGGGATGAAAAAATACATTCAAACCATGGTTCTTTCAATTTTCATGTAGTAAAACTTTTTAGCAGAGACACATTTTTTTTATGGATTTACAATGTACAGGTTTAGGTTAAACTTAATGCACAGCAATCTTTGTAAACATGATAAGAACTGACATGGAAATGTTGCAAATGATACCTCATTCCAAATAAACATTACTCTGGTAGGTTTGGAGTTGTATTCTAAAAAATAAATAATTGGTGATTCATTCATACATGGACAAAATTAATTATAGATTGTGATGGAAGCCTCCGCCATCTTTTCAAGGACTTGGATTCCAAGTGTCTGAGACTGGTGGATGCTGGCACTCACAGCATTGCCCGCACTACGCATAGACTGTGTGCCCTTTGGAGAGGAGTGGATTCCAGCCTCGTGCCCACAGACTATGAGTTATTATGGCAGAGACTGTTCACAGAGCATTACGGCATTGCCATGTTGTATATGATTTGTTTTAAAGCATGTTTCTGTTTAGCAGTTCTTAGAGTTGTTCGTTTGTATTAGTTTAACCTCCCCCTCTGATATTGTGCTGAACAGATACGGTTATCACTGGGGAGGAGGTCGATACGCAGACAGCAGAGGGCTATTGTTCTAGACCCCTCCCAGATAACAAACATACATTGTGCAAACTGTTTTAACATACTGTCTGTCTGGAAAATAAAGTCATTCTATTCCTGCTTTTACAAAGGATCATGTCTCCCTGGCCGTGTGTGTTGAATCTTGGCTTCACTGGGGAATCTCTCTGCAGTGTGAGGGCTACGAGTCTGGTAGTCCAGAAGGTGACTGTGGTTCTCCTGGCGAGGTTCTGGGACAGAGAAGAGACAGACGAATAACAGGCTGGTTCTGGCAGTTTGGACAGAACCCTGTGCGTCTCCATTAGATCGTAAAAGAATAAAAGGAAATTAATGATTGCTTCAGGCAATTTACCTTCTCTTATATTGAGCACATCTCATCAAAGCGCATGTTGGAAGCATTCGTTCAGGGTGGCAGCACAGCCAAGACAACAGTGCAGCCATGAGAATAGCACTCCTGCCGAACAAAATGGTTTATTTTTTTGAACTGCCACAAGGTTACCTCCAGGAACATGGTACAAATCTCTGGCGATCCCTGTCTACTGACCAGGAGTTCTTTATCTGGACTGTCTGAAGGAACCGTATAAAGCCCTGCTCGATTCACGTTTTAGCAGATTGGATTAGGATTGAGATGCAAAACATTGATGATGCAATATGATCTGTAACAAAAAACTTTGTGCTAGGAAGCCAAAAATACAATAGAAAGTCAAAACTTAGAATGTCAAAGTGGCATAAACATTAGATGTAAACATAAGCACCACAAACATTAAAATAACACATGGTGCTGAAGCCATTTGTGCAAGGGGCTCTGTGCAGTCATTGGAAAAGTGGCGTCCATTGTGTGATATCATCCTTACATAAAAAAGGTTAGATTTGCAATCATCTAGGTTTTTAAGTGGAAATAATAATTATGGTGAAGTATAATTTGTAACCCATTGTATCTAATATTAACAAATGATAGACTCCGGGGACGACCACCTGAGGAATCGTATTGACATATTCTCAAAGTCCTCGGCTATGTCTATAATCATGCTGCTGATACTCACAAGGAGTTAACTGCTCAAAAAAGAGAAAATTCCAACCTAGCACAGATTTTATTCACTAGGACACCCACGTGAGAACATGATTTTATGTGTGAGGTTCCTAGAAAATAGCCCTGCTTAAATAATAAGTCAAAAAGGCAATTTGCAGTTGAACGTTATGGAAAAGAAAATATTGTTCGGGGCAATTAAATATCAGGAAAAAATCCAAAAGGACTTTAAGAAATTGTATGATCAGCACATACATGAACAGCTATTTATGTCTTCCATTGAAAGTAGGGTTTCTATTGCGTAGTATCTATGGTGCCCCCATTACTTCTGAAAGAGATGCACACCAAAATATATATAAATTTTATTGCAAATAATTAAGAATAAGAAAAAGCCATCACTACACAAAGTAACATGGTAGCCCTTGAGAAAATTCTAAAGGCCGAAACGTTGGGTACCTGGAGAAAGCTCCTTCTGTACACTGGAAGTCTGACATATATTCAGCTGATGTCTGATATGTGGTAGCTATTTACTCAACACGCCATGTGTTCTTATATTGTGTGTGGATATTGAAGGGGTTAACTGGCCGCTTGACCCTTTGGTGGGATGGACACTCGGTAGAGGAAACACTCGTCCAGCGCTGGGAGAGAGAATGGACCAGAAAGAACACACAGACAGATGCTCAAGTGGTAGAATCTCTCTGGCTTTAATATTTTTCGTGAAGCATCTTATATACACATCAGAAATGCACATTCTGAAACAAGCTATCTAAAGGACGTATCATAGATTCGGCGAATTTAGCTGTGCAGACACAGTGACCACAATCCTTTCTATATGTTATGGTTTAAGCTGATTACTGCCTTGGCGTGTAAGGATACTAGGACATAGTGTGCAAGGTCGTAAGCTGTTTGCAAAGATAATAAAGAAAACACGCGACCTTTTACAGAGATACAGCCGCGGGCCGCATTCCTAAACTACAGCAATATTAGTTAGATACATAAGGGTTTCTGGATATTTAACTGTGTAGGGGAATTTAAGGGTGAAATCCCCCCCCCAATCCCTTCAATCCTCTCTTTTCCTCATATGTGAAATAATAACATATGATGAATCTAGCGAGATGGGGACACATGGGATTTCACCAGGAAACCTCACATATGTCAGGTGGAGCACATCGGAATAGTGGGAAACATCATTTGCGGAAGGGGTTAACACGCAAATGCATCTACTCCGGGTGCTCCTGGTTGTGGTAGCATCTCACTAGATCGTTTCCCTACCGTCAGAGAGATTGCGTATGTATCTGCGAAGTGCGACATAATCATCATATTGGCGAGGGTCAGTGTACGGGTCGGGTGTAGTGGTGGATACATACATGTGTAAGGGGACGGGTCTCTTCGAGAACATTGTTTTGAGACAGGGCATGAGGCAGTACACTATGACGGCAATACAAGACACTACCAGAAGAAGAATTATACCAAGCTGGACTAAAGCTTGTCTCCACCCTCGAAACCATCCGAAATATTGATCCCAGGGGTTGTCAATTCCCGAATTCTTCTTCATTTCGTTAGAGAGGTCCGTCAATTTTTTAATGGCCAGGGTTACTTTTCCATTTGGGCCCACATTGTCAGGGATATAGGTACAGCAGGAACCTGTTCCTTCAATCATTTTACATACCCCGCCCTTTTCCGCTAGGATCATATCTAGAGCCATTCTATTCTGAAAAGTCATGATGGAGGTGGGCTGTAATTGGTCAGCGAGTCCCTGCAGGGCATCCCGGGTATAATTAACAAATCTCTGTTGATTGTAATATAAATAGTTAATCCAATCCACGTTTTTATTAATAGTCACGAGGGGTGCTAGAAATGACTCAAACCCTGCTTTCACCTGATCCCTTGCCTTAAACTCGTCTGGCACTCCTCTGGGCACCCCAATAGCATCAATATATATATGGGGATCCAGGCTACCGGGGGCCTGTCCAACCTCTCTTTTTCTTCGATTGGGAGATGATTGTAGTGTTTGAGGGTGATCTGGGTCTGAGACTATATGAAATCCCATAATAGCAGCAACTAGGGTGCAGTCTCCGTTCCAGCGTGGTGGTAGGCGCGCTCTCAAACGCATGTCTCCACATAGCCAGTATAGGTCGCCTAGCAAATACGTCTGCCCCTGAAGGTAGACTGAAGCGTCCAGGGGTGAGAAGTGGGTACAGAAGGGGGGGGGAAGGTGTGAAAGGTTTCGTCCTGTGGCCGTAGAGTGGTAACAGGTATAATTACCGGGGTATATGTGTATCTTCTCTCCTGGTTGTGGTAATGTCAGGAGCCGTGGAAACGTGTTCTTAAGTTTGATACATTCTTGTGGGTCTGGGGATGCAGGAGATGGGGGGTCTGTGGTTGTAGTGAGGAGCTCCTCGGATGTATCAGTAAGGGTGCTATTTAGGTAGGATTTTAGAAAGCAGAGCTCTATCGCTTGGGGTAAAGGGAAGGGTACCGTACCCAGATGGGGCCTGGCAGCGCCACAAACATAGCAATTAGTGCGGTTCTGTTGTTGCGCGTTAAATTTGACCCATTCTAACCAGATGTTGACATCGGAGAAACCTGTCTCAAGGGCGAGACTGTCTTCATATGTGGGGTTTACAAACGTCAGTATACCAGAGGGGTTTTTCTGTGGTAACGGGGGTAGGAGGGGGTTGTGGTGAGTATTAGCATATGTAGAAATATCTTGTAGCCTAAACTTACCCCTATTTTCTCCCCCGGATCCTCCCTGATACCATACACCTAAAATGTACATTCCATTGTCTTGGGGTCCTGGATTTTGTATAGTGAGCATTAACTGTATTGCGTGGTAGATTCGACTCCCTTCTTGGGAACAGGCTCTACCACGGATTAGGGACATTCGTGTGAGTAGGCTGCGGCCCTGTGTATCCCTGCGGAGGGCGGCGGAGTTAGGTTCGTAATTCCACCCGGTAGGGCTGGTTTGTCCTTCTCGCAGATAGCCAGTGTCCCACCCCACCGAGCCCCAGCTGTCACAATTATACTGCCAGTACTCATCAGTAACACATACATACATAGCTTGTTGATAGGTAGCGCAATGCCAATAGATGTCAGTGGAGCAATCCACAATAGCGCAGTAATCGAAAACATAAGTGGCCACTGTGACAGCGGAGGAATTGTAGTACAGAGTCATCATGCCATCAGCGCGGGCCATATAGACGTTGGCCGTATCGGCATGTACGCGGCGAAAACAAAGAGCCAGTAGGAGGTAAATAATGATAGTCTCCACCCAACCGTCGGACAACTGAGAAGGCGAGGGCCGGTTGGGATAGGGCGTTGCACTCTCCTCGTCAGAGTCATATGGAGGTGGCTCCATATCTTCGGAGGGGTTGCTATCCTCCCTTTCTCCCATCATGGCGTAGGAGGTCGGGACCTTAGGCCCCCGTTATCGGGTTCTGGGGTGACCGCTAGTACCTCTTTGGTGCTGACGTGGTGGTCTCGGCTCCCCTTGTCTGTGTCTTTGCCTTGGTCTCTGTCTCTGTCTCTGTCTCTGTCTTTGTCTTTGTCTTTGTCTTTGCCTTTGTCTTTGCCTTGAGACGGAACCAGTTTGGCGCGGGAGGCGTGGATCCAGGTAGGGCTGGCCTCCGTGAGAATGGCGGTCCTGGTGATGGCAACAATGGTGGTGGGAGGTCCGTAGGCGAAATCCTCGGGACGTTTCCCCTTCTGTAGGTGCTTGATGAGGACCTGGTCCCCCTCCTGGAAAGGATGGGTCGGAGTACCTGGGAGGGAAGGAGATCTGAACGTAACTTCGTCTCTGATGGAGTCTAAAGAGGTGATCAATTGCCTGACATACTCATCCCTAACTTGTTGGAGGTCCCCGAGGTCAGTGAGTACCTGATGACGGGCCCAGGGGCTGGGGAATGGTCTACCCATTAGGATCTCAAAAGGAGAAAACCCAGTATTCCGATTGACGGACATACGGATTTCCGCCAAAACTATCGGGAGGACTGACTTCCAGTTATGAAAGGTGCCCCCCGTAGCTTTCCGCAAACGGTCTTTGATGGTACGGTTCATACGTTCGACGAGGCCAGAACTCTGGGGGTGCCATGGGATATGATACTTCCAGTCCACCTGAAGGGCCTTACAAAGGCTCTTCGTTAATCTGGAGGTAAATGCGGGGCCTCTGTCAGAATTGAGCTGGAGGGGAATCCCCCAGCGGGGGATTATCTCTCGAGTCAAAATGCGAACCACTGTTTTAGCATCCTCCGCCTTAGTGGGAAATACTTCCGGCCAGCGGGAGAACATGTCTACCATGACAAGTGCGTATTCTTGAGCTTTTCCAGCAACCCTGGGAATATGTGTGAAATCAATTTGCAGATGTGTGAAAGGAGTCGTGGGGTACTCCAAATGTTGATGTGGGATACAGTGGGGGTTATTGGGGTGGTTGCGGAGACAAGTGAGACAGCGGGAGACATAATCCTTCGTGAGGGCCAGAAGATCGGTGATATAGAAGTGTGACTCTAGTAGTTGTCTCGTGGTTTTGATGCTGTGGTGACTGGTGCCGTGAAATTGATCGATAAAGAGTGTGGCGCTGGACTGGGGTATGCAAACCTTACCGTTCTTGGTAATCAAACCAGAGGTGAGATTTTTGTGTAGAGTGGGATAACACCAGTCTTTTAATTCTGTGTCTGTGGCGAACCGCTGTAGCTCAGAGAAGAGAAACTCATTAGTAATAGAAGGGGGTTTTAACATGGGAAGGTGTAGGTGGCTATGACCGGTGGAGGCCGCACGTTTAGCAGCCATGTCAGCTAAACGATTCCCTAGAGAGACAGCGTCGTTCCTACGCGTGTGTGCTCTACAGTGCAGAACAGCGAGGGCAGAGGGGAGCATGAGGGCACTTAGGAGATCATCCACAAGGGATGAGTGTGATATGGGTTTCCCATCTGCTGCTACGTAGCCGCGTTTCTGCCATATCCTACCATGGTCGTGGACAACGCCGAAGGCGTATTTAGAATCAGTGTAGATAGTAACGGGCATACCTGTGTACAGAATGCAAGCGCGTGTGAGAGCAATGAGCTCGGCAGCTTGTGCAGAGCGGTAGGGGATAGGTTCTGCCTCGTGGATAATATTAGGCAGGGAGATTCTGGCATAACCTGCATGGTAGGTAGTGTCTGTGGGACGGGTACAGGAACCGTCTACGAATACTACGTCAGCTTCTGGTACGGGGGTTGTGTACATGTCTGGGCGGGGGGATGTATCAGAGTCAATGGTAAGGAGGCAGTCATGGTCGGGGGGTGTTTTGTCATCAATATCCTTGAGTCCTAGGAGGGCGCTAAGGATAGCGGAAGGACCTACAATGGAGGAGCTATATTCTATATGTAGGGTCGGGTTGCTGAGAAGAGTCACTTCATAGCCTGAGAGTCTTTGTGATGTCATATGTTGGGTGTGTATACCTTTAAGGAGGGTTAGTACGTCATGGGAGGTGTGTAAGTGTGTTTCATGTCCTAAGGTGAACTGAGTAGCCATTTGCACCGCCATCGAGCTAGCTGCCAGAGAGCGTAGGCAAGAGGGCATACCTTGGACTGAAGTTGGCATGACTTTAGAAAAAAAGGCTATGGGACGCAAACGGCCCCCGTGTTCCTGGGTGAGCACACCGGCCATGGTTTTACAGTTGTCCCTTGCAAACAAATGAAACGGTAACATATAATCAGGGAGCCCCAAGGCTGGACTGGACATAAGAGCAGTTCTGAGAGCCTCATATGCGTTTATCATTTCCGGGGTCCAGGTGAGCTTGCCTGGGTTCCCCACAGTGTGTTGTCTCAGGATGTTGTCATAGTAGGAGCAGTCAGGTATCCATTGTCTACAGTAGTTTATCATTCCCAGGAAAGACAGCATTTCTTTTCTGGTACTTGGGGTGACCAGGCCCATGACAGACTGGATCCTTTTGTGACTGATACTCCTTTCCCCTGCCGTAAAACAAAACCTAGATATTCAACCTGCGTTTGACAGGTTGGAGTCAGGATTTAAACACTACGTTTTGTCATTTGTGCTTATGGATTAATTTTCCTCTGTGTGGGGAAGAGCAATCACTTTTTGGTTGAATATATATATATAGAGATTGTTCCTTTTTGCATTGATGCTATTATATGACTTTGTACTCCGATGCATGTATTTATGTGTCTGCATATTGTGAGATATACATACAGTATGGACTTCTGTTACTTCTTGTAGTGATGATGGCTATTTTTATTCTTAATTATTTGCAACAAAATATATAATTTTTAGATTTATTTTGGTGTGCATCTCTTTCAGTTGTGTATTGGTTAGTTGTTGGTCCTAGGGATGATAGCTTCCTTTTATTGATTATTTCGACCAGTGTACCGGACACCCAGTATCTGATTTTTGGCCACCATTACTTCTACCACACAGGCTTGCGGTCTTGGCTTCCTCGTTGACTGTGGTCTCTCCTTCGCTCCTCACTGTCATTAACTTAAAAACTTTAGATTCATTTGCCCCTTTCGAACACAGGACTCTACTAAAATGCTCATCTGAGCTCTTATTATTTCCCGCTTGGACTACCGTAACCCTTTTCTCATTGACCTTAAATGATCTCAGATTATCCCACTACAGTCTAATGAATGTCTCTGCCAGGCTCATCCACCTCACATGCTGTATCTCTTACACATCACCTTTTCGGGACGCTCTACACTGGCTGCTGTTTTCTGTTAGAATTCAATTAAAAACAGATCCTCATATACAAAGCTCACCCTAACTGTACCCCTGCCTATATCTCCTTATTTATTACCAGGTATATTCTTTCTCTGCTGTCATTATTATCATCACCCCATACACACACTCCCAACGCTCCCGCGCTGCCACTAATCTATGGTATTCCCTGTGTCCCTCGCAACATCCAGATCTCACCGTAACCTCCAATCTTACAACAAGGTGTCTTTAAAAACGCATTACTTTAGAGAGGCCTATCAGTTCACTCCATCATACCTCACTGCACCTTTACTGATCTCCCACACAGCCACCATGCACCCCATTACTTATCATACTTTGCCATCAACCCTCACCTCCGTGTGTCACCCCACTCCTCTTAGATTGTAAACCCATTTGAGCAGAGTCATCTTTTCCTATCGTACTTTTTCAATCCTATATGTTAACTTTGTTTGTTTTGACCTACCCATTGGACAGCGCTGCGGAACATGTTTGTGCTCGATTAACCCCCTCACTACCGATAGAGATATCTCAGGCTTCAAAAAGGGCACCATCTGGTGCCCCGATATCAAGATAATTTTTTTTTGAGAAAGGATTTTACCAGGAAGGATACATTGAGATTTCTCTCGTTTTCAAGTATGTCCTGGGTGGCGAGTATGTACCGTTAGGTGTCTTGCCCAAGGACACTTACTGGAGAGGTGCTCATCGGGATCGAACCCATGACTCCACAGGCTCTCAGTTACCTCTACTCCACCCAGCTGGTTCACCTATCTCGCTATGCTGATCTGCAGCCCAAAAGCAAATGAAATTTGTTTGCTGCAAACGAATTTCGATTGCTTTCGGGCTGCAGAAGGTGCCCCCAAAATTTTAACCCTGTGTCCCCAAAGAGCTAAAACTGTAAAATCAACTGCTCAAAGCTCAGAAATATTGGGCTTTCAGCAGCCGATGCAGAGAGAAAAAGAAGAAAATAGACCAGCCGCTCAAACCTCTAACTCAATTTGACAGTAGATGGCGCCATCTCCTGGCCAAAAATAGGTTATTTACAGTAAGACATACAATGGTATAAGCTCAAATATTTCTCACGTTTTAGTTAAAAATTATTTTACAATGTTTTTTTTGGAAGAAAAAAAAAATCACTTGGTAGTCAAGAGGTTAATAATTGTAAATGTATAGCTAGCTAACCTTGCTCAGTTTATTCATGGCTCAGCGTCACCCTGATGATTCACAAAAATGTAGTCACCAATATCTCTAGTCACAAGAGAATACTAGTGTGTGCAACATTTTTATATAAGCGCTTTAGTGGATATCACACCTGTTCTAGTCTCTATCATTTTTCACTAAACCTGTCCCTGTAACCCAGCAAGAGGCCAGAATTTCATTAAACATCCCTGCTTTAGCACAGGTGAGTTATAAATCAATGGTTCGGTCGCTTTCATTCATACACCTGCATATTTGATTGCATGTCCCCTTCCTGGACAAAAGAACGAGTTTGAAGAAAGCTGTTCTACAACCACATCTGATATTTACCTTTTCTTGGCCTTCGTTCACAATTTATAAACAAATATGCTTTTTTACATGATGCAATGCATTATGTTTCATGCAAATAACGCGGTCATTGTTCCACTGATTGGACGGCACTAAGTACATTACGCGCCCGATAATCGTATAAAAATATAATCCTTTTTGTTTCTAAATAATAGGCTTAGCATTAAAGCATGAATAATTTAATGCAAAAGGAAAAAAAAAATGTATAAAAATATTAAAATAAAAAGGTTGCTGCAATAAATCAGCAAATTTTCCAAACGGAAGGATGTATTTATGTTTTGTTTATGGAGACAATCGGAGGTCACACCACAGCTAATTTTTCATATTTCAAGTCTAATTACGTTTTACAATAGATATGAAGGATTTCAGAGAAAAAAAAAATACCAGCAGCTCGGCTGCCGGTGAATGTGAAGTCACGTGGCAAGCTTTTGTATTCAGAGATAATAATTCAATGCCTTGGAGCCCGAAAGGATGTAGAAAAAGGTATCCCTAGAGGAGTCTTTGTTGCCAAGTGGATGCATACATTCCGCCATCCACACAGAAACATGTCCAGGATCACAGAGCTTTGTCTTTTGCCCCCAACCCCCCTTTGTCTGTACTAAGTAAAAGGTTGATTCATGTATTATTATTATTTTTTTACAAGGAGAGAATGCAGAGAACATATTGCTACAATTAATATCTACATCGATTCTCTGGCAAAGCACCCGTTGATGATTCTTTTGAGTTTACGCAGAAAATGTATCCCTTTTATTTTTTTACTAAATAATGATAGAACCCCCCCCCCCCCCGCACCAAAAAAAAAAGAAAAACACACCAAACGGTGCAGTATGGAGAACATGCAGCTGCCACGTCAATGTAGAAGTCATATGTTAAATTCGGCTAATGCCTTTTATTTTATGAACGAGGTGTCTGCAGCCCTTGCGATATTAATAATGATTATTGTACTCATAAACGTGAATCAAAATAAGAAAAAAAATAATAATTGAAGAAAAAATAAAAAAAACAACGTGATCACAGAGCCAGATAGGCTGCTGGGAATGTGACGTGCAGTAACTTCATTGCAAAATATTGCTTTAAATATCACATGTAACAAGAGGTTCCTAATTAACTCACTAGGCTTTGAACTATGCTGGAAATAAAAAAAGCCCCTGCAGCAAACAGCAGCCTATTTAACTGTAGAGGAAGGATGACTGCAGAACACACACAATCTCATGCACCACCTGATTAACCTTTCGCTGACTCCTGCCGGTCACGTGACTTCGAGCGATGCTTCTCCTTAGAATGATAGCTTTAGAAGAAGATGTTAAATTTAACCTCCACCGCAATGATAAATTGACAATAAAAAATTCAATGGCTTAGTAATTACCAATCACTTTGGACATCGGCAACATTTTTCAGTTCTGTCACCGCTCGTTGGCACAAAAGCCTCGGCTGAAAATTCTCTCGATCTTCCTTTTTTTAACTTTGTTTTCGTGATGCAGATTAAATCTGCCACCCTATTGCTGATTCATTTTCCTAATTTTTCATGTCTGATCCCTGCCCCAGCTGCACCGGGCTGATAATTGCGCAGCCCAGCCCTGATGATTAACATCAGAAGAATTAATTATGCCTGTCGTTAAAAATCCAGGTTCCGCACGGTGATCAAGAAAAATTAAGTTTCCCCAGGCTTCTAAATCATTCCACCTTTGAGGGGAGTGATCGTGCGTAGACATCTGAGCTGCAGCGTGCGCTCCTGCAGAGGTTTAAATGATGTACCCTTTGTGTAGTCTGTGCGGTACCTCGCTGGTTGTTTTTACGCATTCGCAGTGTTTACAAAAAAAGAAGCGCCAGTCGTACTGCGGTCAATCTCACCGCACAACATTCTGAAGGTGATACGTGAATAACCCATGAAAACAAATATTTCACTGAGATTTTTTGACAGCTGACGTAGCATCATTGCTGCACCTTAAGGATCGTGTCAGACGAGCGCACTGTTCACGTCCGTGTTGCTGCACATTTGTACGTCCGTTATAGCATATAATTATGACCAATGGAGCCCCACACACAAAGTACGTCCGCACTGAACTGCGGACACGTAACAGACACGGCAAACGGACACAGGTTAGGCAAGAACATAAATCCGTTAGAATGGACGCACAGAGTGCGCTGCGTCCGCAACGTCCGCGTAGCTTTGTGTGTGAGTGATGGAACGTAGTCAGACGGACTGCATTTATACGTCCAGCATTAATTTATTTCCCATCTACATCCGTCAAAAAAAACGTCAGTCACAAAAACAGACCGTGTGGCCAATACCTTGTCGTCAGTCAAAAAGTACGTCCGTTGTGCACAGACGCACAGTCCGCACACAATGCGCTCGTCTAACCCTAGCCTTAGTGTTGATCTATTTTGGAGAAGGAAAGCACAGGAAGATGCTGACCTGCAGCATGAATAATTAATATGCAGCAGTAGAGGAAGCTTGTACGGGCAGGTCACCTGGGAATGAGGCTGGGGTCAGACGAACGCAGTGTTAACGTCTGTGTAGCCGAACTTTAGTACGTCCGTGGTAGCAGATAATCATGACCAATGAAGGCCCACACACGAAGTACGGATGCACTGCGGACACGGCAAACAGACGCAGGTTAGCAAGAAGATCGAACCGCTAGGATGGATGTGCAGAGTGCGCCACGTCCGCATAGCTTTGTGTGTGAGTGATGGAACATGGTCAGACGGACTGCATTTATACGTCCAGCATTTTTGACGGACAAAATGTTAATTTAATTTATTTTCCCTCCTACATCCGTCAAAAATAACATCAGTCACAAAAACGGACTGTGTGGCCACTACGGCGTCTTCCGTCAAAACGTGGGTCCGTACTGCATGGGTGCACAGTCCGGAGAAAACACGCTCGTCTGACCCTAGCCTTAGGGTTGCCAGTTCAACTGTGCTTTCCTGGACACAATTTATTCATGCGGATGGGCAATGCATGAAAACTGCAACCCTGCAGCATGTAGAATTCATACACTGCAGGTAAATCAATAAGAAATCCCAGGTGGCCTGCCTTCATTTCCTTCCTACAACATATGCATTCTACATGTTCAAGGGCAGCAATTTTCCCTGTGCTTCCCTCTGTATGAAATAGCATATGTATCCAGGAGAGCATGGCTGATCTGACAACCCTACTGGAAGTCCTCTGACTTATCTGCAGCACATGAGTTCTACATACTAGAGGGTTCCATTTTCCATGCACTGCCCATCAGCCTGAATAAACTGTCAGGGTTATGCAAAGAGAATTGAAAAGCCACCGCACGTTCGGTGACTTTTCGTTCTCTTCAATTCGGTTTGATTTGGCGATCCCATTTCGGCGACCCTGCGGTGTATTCAGCAAGCACCACAGGGTCCCTGAATTGCAGGGAAAGGTCGCCGCAAACCCGCCGAACACTCACTGCAAAACGAGGGCGAACGCACACGGAAACCCGCAAAAACATCTGGATTAACCTGCCGAAAACGCTGGAGAAACCCAAGCAGGAGCAGATCAGATGCAGCGCAGCCGCCAGAAAAAGCCGACACCGCAGACGAATGGAGTGAATAAATTAAAAAAACAGTTTGCTTGAATGTTTGAAAAGTGAAACGCTGTTTGCAAAGAAACTACTGAGCGAAAATGTCTGAAATTTACATATAAAATCCAATGAATGATAATAAAAAGGGCTGTTACAGAAAAACTAAAGTTAAAAAAAAAATAGATTTTTAAAAATAAAAAAAATCCCGAAAAATGCTTAAAATATCCAAAAAAAAATCTATAAATGAAGAGACTCTTTACTGCAGAATATTATAATCAATGGTTTATTAGATATTGGATTAAAACGGGAATATTTTTAAAGAAGCCTATGGGATTCGCCTGAATAAACCTGCCAATTAGGCTAGGGTCAGACGAATGCAGTGTGAACGCAGGTGCAGCCGCACTTTATCACGGCCGTAGTAGCAGCAGATGGCCAATGACGGGCAATATACGAAGTACGGCCGCACAAAAGTGCGGCTGCGCAACGCAAGCGGCAAACAAACGCATTTTTTCTAGAACGTGATACCGCTAGTACTGACGTACAGAGTGCGCTGCGTCCGCTAGCAACATGTGTGCGTGATTAGGAGACGTCAGACCCTGCTAATGTCCAGCCAACATAACTTCCAGACGCAAAAAGGGTTTTATTGATGATCCGTACAAAATCACGGACGCAATGCGCATCGTATGACCGCTATCGCATATTCCGTGAAAAAATACGTCCATTCGTTCGAACGCACTTTTTCACGGACTACGTGAAAAATGCGTTCGTCTGACCCTAGCCTTAAACCACCAAATGACAGGGCATTTCGGCAACTTTTCACTGCTGGTTTGTGTTCTCTGAATAGCCAAAGCAGTGCTTTTTCTTGGTTTTTTTTCACTGCGCTCGAACAGGCACCGAACAGGCACCGAACAGGCTCCGTATGTGCAGGCAATTCGCCAGGATTTGGCGAATTGCCTGATCTCTAAGTAGCCGAATGGCCGAGAAAGGTAAGCCATTCGGATCGCTTTGAATAACCCTGTATGTGTCCAGAAAAACAAAGGTCGAACTGGCAACACAATATACAACCCATGCATGAAAATTACTGTCTCGTTTATTTGTTTAGGATTTAGAATTTTTTTTATTTTTTATTTTCTTGGTACCATGTTAGCCAGTTCATTAAATGAAAAATAAAAAGTCCCTTAAGTGATACATTTATTGACTAACAAATTCTTTGATTTTTATTGACACCAGGGAATTCTCTGGGAACAGTGCCACACTCCTCAGTAGAGTTGCCAGATCGGCCATGTTTTTCTGGACATAGAATTTATTCATGGTGATGGCCAGTGCATGAAAAACACAACTGCTCACCAGCACATACTGGAAAACTAGAGAAGTCTTGATGTATCCTTCCTGGTAAAATACTTCACAAATAAATAAATGTATAACTCATACAGTGCAGGTAAGTACCAAATATAAACCACATGTGTCCTGCCTTGATTTTCTTCCTGCAGCATATCAATTATACATGTTGCAGGGCAGCACTTTTCCATGTGCTCCCCTCTGCATTAAATGGTAATATGTGTCCAGGAAAATATAGTCGATCTGGCAACTCTAGCTCAGCAGTCTGCTTTCCGCAGTAAAACAAGCTGGAAGTGTGAACAAGGTTTCAAGTCGAAAAGGTTTTAAAAGGGACACACACACACACACTAAGGCTAGGGTCAGACGAACGCAGTTTTAACGTGCGTTTAGCCGCACGAAATCACGGCCGTGCTAGCAGCAAATGACGTCCAATGCCGGGCAGCATACGACGAACGGCCGCACAAACGTTCGTCCGTGCAACGCAAGTGGCAAACGAACGCATTTTTTAGAGAACGTCAAACCGCTACTACTGACGTACAGCGTGCGCTGCGTCCGCATAGCGGCGTGTTTGCGTGATTGGGAGACGTCAGACGCTGCTCATGTCCGGCCTACATAACGTCCAGACGCAAAACGTGTTTTATTGATGATCCGTACAAAATCACGGACGAAAATGCGCATCGTATGACCGCTATCGCGTATTCCGTGAAAAAATACGTCCATTCGTTCGAACGCACTTTTTCACAGACAACGTGAAAAATGCGTTAGTCTGACCCTAGCCTAAAATCAAAGGAATTTCAATAGCAGACAGGCACTGTGAGAATAAAACCTGCAAATAACCTAATTCCACCCTTTGCTCATATAAATAGATAGGTGCAAATCTTTCATAAGACCATTTGGGGTTCAAAAACACCAAGGAGAGACCTCATGGCCATTGTGAAGCTGGTGGGAGCAGATCATCTCTTGGCTCTCCTCCCCAGGGTTATGGGTCCAGGGGAAAAACAAAACAAATAATTAGTGCTCAAACTCGGCCCTCCTGATATGTTGAAACTACAACCCCCAAGAAAATCAGCCACTCGTAAGGTCGACAAAGCCTTTAAAGGAAATGCGGTTCTAAAATAGGAAGGCCAAGGCTGAGCACCCTTGGACTAGGTCAGGGGTCAGCAACCTTGGCCTGATGTTTTGGGAACTACATCTCCCATGATGCTCAGTCACCCATTAGGCTGACTAAGCCACATGGGAAATGTAGTTCCCAAAACATCAGGGAGCCAAGGTTGCTGACCCCTGGACTAGGTGATAGGTGTAAAATAGAGGAAGTTATTCACTAACCTCCAAAATTGCCACCGAAATGCACCGAACAGTGAATTTCACCATAGGTGCAATTTCGGGGAAATTTGTCTATTCACAAAGTTGTCAGTTAGCCAGATAAGGTGCAGCACCAAACTTGTCCCCCTGGAAACTATTGATTTGTCTATTCACAGAATGCTGAATTACACCACAAATTTGGCAAAATGCCCTGATTTTCAGTGTCTCAATTTGCCAGGTTTATACCGGTGAATCCAATAGGTTTCGATGTAATAAATGTAATATCTTTTAAACAAATCTTAAAGACCATTTATTATTTCTATTTTTTGCAAAAACCTTTTTTATTTTTTAAAAGACCCTTTTGTATTTTTTTTAAAAGTCTTTATTTTTTAATAGACCGGTTTATTATTTATTAAAAGGACCTTTTTTTTATTATTTCAACACATTTTTAATACATTTTTTTGGTTTAAGCTCCTATTAGGAGACTAGGAGACCTACTTTTTTTTGTTACTTTGGTGGAATTCAGTGAGGCTAATTTGGGGCAATTGCAAAGCAGCGAAATTTATTCAATTTCACTATGTAAATAGATCCATTAATTAGTGTGTTTTTATTAATTATAATATTTTTTTTAAAAAATATTTGGGAATATTCCCAATGTATTCCTTACTGTGATAACTAATTTGGTAGGCAGATATACAGGCCAAAAGGAGTTACTGAAGTTACAGCTGCAGCTCTTGGTTAACTGCATCGGCTGCTGAAAGTCCAATAAGGACATTCAATTAGCCGATTTTACACAGCTTTATCTCTTTGAGCATTATATCCACTTGGCCAAAACTTTGGAGGCACCTTATGCAGCCCAAAAGCAAATGAAATTCATTTGCAGGAAATAAATGTAATTTGCTACAGATCGAGATAGCTCGATATCGGGCACCTGATGGTGCCTTTGAAGACCTGAGTTATCTCGATCTTGGTAGTGAAGGGATTAACCCTGTTGAATTGCAAGTCAGGTCATTTTGCTGAAATTTGGTGTTCTGTAAATAGACAAATCGATAGTTTCCAATGGGGTAATTTCAGAGGTGCACATGGTCGTTCGGTGCCCATCTTACCCCTCCACTGGCCAGGCCCGGGATCGGTCTGTGCCTCTTTTCTTTCCTCTGCCCTCTGTACCTCTTTCTTTCTTTCTTTCTTGCCTCTTTCTTTCACCTATTCTTTCATGTGCCTCTTTTTTCTATCATGTGCCTCTTTTTTTCTTTCATGTGCCTCTTTTTTTTTTCATTTGCTTCTTTTTTCTTTCTTTCTTCAGTGCCTCATCTTTATTTATCTCTTTCTTTCGTGCCCTTTCTTTCTTTCGTTCCTTTCTTTCTTCTGTGCCTTTCTTTCGTCTGCCTCTTTTTCTCATGTCATCCACATGTCATCTGGTGGCGCCTGCGTGTCACCATAAGATGCCCACCTTCTGCACCGCTAGCGAGGGTCCACGAGCAGTAGTGTATTTAGGTTTTGTGCTGCCCTAGGCCTGACTAAACTCGTGCACCCCCTAATTTAAATTTGACGCACCCCTTCCTGTCAAGGGCACACCTCTTTGTGGTTAATCCCCACCCTTCCTCTTTAAGCTCCACCTTTTCCTCTTTAGAACTCCGCCTTTTCCTCTCTTGATATTAAAAGTGGATACCAAGTGCCTACTTGTATATTTTGTATACCATTTCAAATGTATCTATTGAGATAAATAAAATTATGAAATGTTTAAATTCAAGCATTTTTACAAAGAACAGCCACGCATGTCAAGTATACTGGATCACAGCCGCTCTAATTGGTTGAACAATAAAATCCACAGAAACTTGCACTGCATATGAGCGTATCACAGAGCTGCACAGCAATAAAACCCACAGAAATGGGCACTGTGTATGAGCATATCAGAGCTGCACAGCAATAAAACCCACAGAAATGTGCAGTGTGTATGAGCATATCACAGAACTGCACAGCAATAAAACTCACAGTAATGTGCAGTGTGTATGAGCGTATCCCAGAGCTCCAGGGCAATAAAACTCACAGTAATATGCAGTGTGTATCACAGAATCCACAGCAATAAAACTCACAGCAATGCAATGTGTGGTGTGTGTCAGCGTATCAGAATCCACAGCAATAAAACTCCCAGCAATGCAATGTGCGGTGTGTATGAGTGCATCAGAATTCACAGCAATAAAACTCCCAGCAAACCGAGTGTATATGAGCACACAGCAATTATGCTGTGGAGCCATCTTGTCAGCAGTGGGGTGCCACTGTCAGAGGGTGCACTGTAGCTTTGATTCCCTTCCCGGTGGGTGTTCAGTCCAGAATATAGTCTGTGTTAACGAAAGGGCGGGCAGCTGCGCGCGTGCGTTTCACGTGGTTCAGCCAGTCATGTGGTACTGAGACTCAGAGAAATGGCAGTGAAATGCCCTGATGTTCGGTGGTTTCAATCAGCAGGTTTATTCAGGCGAACCCCATAGGTTTCAATGTTAAAAATATTCCCGTTTTTATGCAATATCTAATAAATCATTTATTATTTTAATCTGCAGTAAAAAGTCTTTACTTATTGATTTTTTTTTAGTACCTTTTAGTCATTTTTCAGATTTTTTGGGCAAAATTCCCCCCCTTTTTTTTAATAGCAGTTTTTCTTTTTTCTGCAACAGAACTTTTTATTATCAATCATAGGATCTTATATGTAAATTCCAGACATTTTCGTTCAGTAGTTCTTTTGAAAACAGCAGGCCACGGGTTTGCGGTGGCAACATTCAGCGGCCGACTCCATGCACTTTGGGGACCCTGCGGTGAATGGTGAATTCACTGCAGGGTGGGGAAATTTTATTCTCCTAAGTGCAGGGAACTACAGAACACCAAAAAGTTGGCGTCATTTCGGTGCTCTGTGAGTAACCCATTTAGTGGTGAGGTTTTTTGCTGCCCCCTGGAAAGTGAAATTGAAAGTGTAAATTAGTGAAATCTCAATGTATCCTTCCTGGTAAAATACTTTGCAAAAGTAAAAAAAAAAAAAAAATTTTTTTTTTTTTTTAGGGGTGGGGCCACCCAGTGCAGGCCACCGCCCCCTGGAAAGTGCCGCCCTAGGCCTGGGCCTAGTCGGCCTAGGCCAAAATACACCAGTGTCCGCGAGCCAACAATGACGGCTTTGCGAGCCGCCACTGCCAGCTACAGCTACACAAGCCGCACAATGAGGAACGGTTACCATAATGGAACCTGGGTTGGGGCCCACTGCTCCCCTAGTTGGCAGTGCGCACTAGGCGGTTGCCTAGCTTGCCTTGTGGGAGCACCGGCCCTGATTGTTTAATTTCTTTGGATGTAGCTGTATATAATTAAAAGTGCCATGTTTCTGTTAAACACGAAAAAGACTTGTGAATAACCGAAACATTGCTTTTAATGAATCTCCAATAAACCTGCCCTGCAAGAAAGATTCGGAGTGCCTGTTCCTTGTTTATTCTGTACCAACCTAAACTGGAAGACCTTTGGGTTGTATAGTAATTTACTGCCTAGGACAATGCAATACATTATTAGACTATATTGACATTTAACAGCTACAGCTGAATATTCTTATGTTGTTTTTAGCCTTGAAAGATTTTACCATCACCTGCTTGATAATTATTCTTGTACTCCATAGACCTGTGTAGGTAATTGGCTGTTTGATGTTTATCACACTAGATATCTTATAAAAGCCAAAATAAAACAGAACAAACCGATTTAAGCACGTTAAACATGCTTTTTCTTTAATAAATCAATGAGTATAAATATATAAAAACTGATGTCCTTTAGGCCAGCGATTAATGGGTAAGACACAGTACGTTTAAATGATAGATTTATAAAATGATTGCTGAACAAGAAACTTAACATGTATCTAACTTAGCCGCAGGTACTGAATTTACAAGAGCCGTGAGCAGTGTGATGATATGCATTTATCAAATTCTCCTTTTCACAACGGATTCTGTATTTAAATTACCATAATAATGTGCATCACAGGGAGTATTCGAAGGAAAAACATGGGAAGTCGAGAGTCGTTTGTTTGAACTGATGAAAATATCTGAAACCAAAAACAAATTAGAAATAAAAATAGCTACATTCACACTTTCATAGAAAAGCACTTTCTAACTGCTCTATAGGCTGGTTTAATTTGCATATTTGTTTCTCCTATATAAATCACTGTAAGAGGTATAAAATCTAATGCTTATTCCTTATTAAGTGCAGGAATAAGAAGCCTTTGCGGGATTTTTTCTTTTACTGCCCTTTGTAGGCGAAACCTTATTTTTCCTCCTTTGCATTCTAAGTAAAATTTTCAGGGTAAAAACACACAAAATATTGACTTGATTTGGCAAAACAAAATAATATGGAGAGCAAAAGTCGAGGGGTCAACAATGTCACCAGATATCTAGAATACAGGATGGGCAGGATGGATCCTTGTTTTCATGTTTCCGTCAAATTCTGACCCTGCCATCTGAATGTCACAGCTGAAATCGAGACTCATCATACCAGGCAGCGTTTTTCCAATCTTCTATTGTCCAATTTTGTTGAGCCTTTGCGAATTGTAGCCTCAGTTTCCTGTTCTTAGCTGACACCAAATGTGGTCTGCTGCTGCTGTAGCCCATCTGCTTCAAGGTTCGACGTGTTGTACATTCAGAGATGGTATTTTGCATACCTTGTATCGAGTGGTTATTCGAGTTCCTGTTGCCTTTCTATCATCTCGAAACAGTCTGCCCATTCTCCTCTGACCTCAGAAAGGCATTTTCGTCCACAAACTGCCATTCACTGGATATTTTCTCTTTTTCGGACCATTCCCTGTAAACCCTAGAGATGGTTGTGCGTTAAAAGCTCCATTGATGAGCAGTTTTTGAAATACTCAGACCAGCCCATCTGGCATCAACAACAATGCGATGTTCAAAGTCATTTAAATTCCCTTTCTTCCCCATTCTGATGCTCGGTTTGAGCTTCAGCAAGTCGTCTTCAGCACGTCTAGATGCCTAAATGCATTGAGTTGCTGCCATGTAATCCGCTGACTAGCAAGTGGTCAGTTACATTGCAATATAGTGTAATAAGTTGGACTGTGCCTTGAGTAATAAAGTAATAAGTTGGACTGTGCTTTGCTGTTTGTGGTGCACCCAGTTTTTAGAGCAAAATCTGTGTTATGAAGAAATGATTATGGAATTTGATTTGTCTTTTGAATTTGATATTACACAAAAGCTCATAGGTTTAAATAGCAGCTTATTATATAATTATATCAGCAATTAAAGGAGCACTCTAGAAAAAGACAACGCATTAAAACTCCATTCCACTATGAATTCACAAATATAAATGATGATGACAATAATAATATATTTCCTAAATATTTCTGCTTGTTTAATTGTATTTATTAAGTTCTTTAGTTCTATATATCTTCGCCTCTCTACCTGTCTGCCTGCCTATCTATCACTTCCTACAGGTCTGCATGTTTAATGCCAAGTCCTGATTCTCTGTATTATATCTAAAATATTCATAAATAATGTCTTGAATTGTGCTTGTTCAGGTAAAATATAAACCTCCCAGAGAAAGCAATTGTTCACTTGCAGGTTCGTTACCAAGTTAAACTTATTGCTTATCAGCAATATTGTTAAAAATCAAAGCCCTGAAACAGAGCAGTAATTAATAACACTTTGGGTTCTTTAAGATTGTACGTTGATGAAGATTCACGAGAAAAGTCAATAGTTCATCCCTGGTGACTCCACTCGTATTTGTTTATCTGATTGGAAGGCCTAGTAATATGTTAGTGCTGACGAATGCTATCTGTAGCGGATAATTCGAGTGCGGCGTTACAGTCTCTTGTAGTTTGATCATTAGGAAAATATATGTTATATAAATTATACTAAATAAAAGATAATAGGACAGTTAACCTGTACGTACTCAAAGCGCACCCGTATCACCTGCATTCTACACAGGTTCCTGATGCCTATAATCTAAATGAAGTGTGTGTATATGACCATTAATGTGTTTTATGTCAGTAAGTGTGCATCAGTGTCAATGAGCATGCGTGCCAGTAATATTGTGAATGTGATAATTAATATATTTTTTTCCCCAGTGATGGTGCCCAAGATTAACAACAGAACATATACTTATGCATCGTGTATGGTATATGTGACGTGCGTCACTTTGAACTTGGGGACATGGGCCTAGAGATGTATTTGGGAGGTGCAGGCCTGATGTTCTATATTATTTCCCTGCCCCCTCTTAAATTGAAGTCACCTTGTGTCTAGGATTATAGGTGCAGGTTGTTTGTGTAATCTGTGTTATATATGAATACTGTTGTTGATATCGTACTATCTGCTGATTGGTTACTGTGTGGTTCATCTTTGCTTTTTCCAACTCCCCCTATCTGGAATGTGTTTGTATCTGTTAAAGGTTTGAATGGATATTGTTCGGTCTTGTTTGCCAAATGTTGAGTAATACTAATCCCATTATCTATCCCTGGTCTAACTATAGCAAGAAAAAAGATGTCATCTGCGCTCGTTTCTATACAATTCCATGTCCCAGACTCCAGGACTCAAACCAGAAACTTCAGAGCAGTGAGAGTAGAATTCTATGGGAGGGAGTTAATGATGAAGTGCAGCAGAAGCCAGAGTGTCATTTCCTATTGGCTTCTAGGCTCCGCCTGGCACAGTGTATATTATTTCATTAAAGGCTCAGTTACACTCTGACTGTTATAATCTCAAGATCTGCGTCCTGACTCTTTTCTGGGGAATGCTTTCACTGCCCTTTGCGTGTACCCATCCTTAAGCTCCAGCTAAGGACTGGAGAAAAAAAAGAAAACTGAATCAATGGCCCCACCTAGCGGTAGTTCTTAACAAAAAAACAAGATGCAGAAATAAGTCTGTATATAATAAGCATATATCAATGCATGTAGAGAAACTCAATATGAGTCATAAATATAGA
The DNA here is from genome assembly GCA_009667805.1 of Leptobrachium leishanense. Classification (NCBI taxonomy): domain Eukaryota; kingdom Metazoa; phylum Chordata; class Amphibia; order Anura; family Megophryidae; genus Leptobrachium; species Leptobrachium leishanense. The sequence goes on from CM019069.1 coordinate 52,001,688, forward strand.
ATTACACAGAGGATCTAAGTCCATGAACTTCTTAAAGGTGAATAAGCAGCTGTCCCCCTCCATTTGGTGGTATATCCAAAACCATCGGCGAAGTAGGATAAGAAAGAGATATGGCAGAGTCAGCGATTCCTTCAACAGTGGCTTTTCTCTCTCTATCTTCTTTCTTTAACCACTTCGCTGCGGAGGACGCGCTCCGCGCGTCCTGCCGCAGGAAGGGTTGGCTGCGGAAGACGTGCTGAGCGCGTCCTCCTGAAGCAGCCTGCATCTTGGATGTCAACCCGTCAATCCGGGACCGCCGCGGGCACAATAGATGTCATCGCGGCGGCGCAATGACATCTATTTCAGGCGCCCCCCTCGCGTGTGCGGAGGAGGCGCCTGAAAGGGAGGGGGGGGAGGTCCTTCGGACCTCTCTCCCTCCCAATCGTGGGGGTCCTGAGCTTAATGTCAGGCACCGTTTGGAAGGGCACAGCCTGCCCTTCCAAATGGTACCTGGCATTAACCCCATGGGGGCCGGATCACGAATCGGCGCCAAAAAGCGCCGGTTCGTGATCCTTTCCCGGAGTTGGCCAACATCTTGGATGTCGGCCAAGCCTCCGGGAACTCCCCCTGAGGACTGGCGTCATCGTGCATAGCACGATGAAGCTAGTCCTGGAGTTAACCCCTAGCTGCCACCAATGGTGGAGATAGGGGGTTCCAATGAAGCCCCTATCTCCCGATCTGTGGCAGCTAGGGGTTAATGTTTGATATCGTTGGATCGGCCAGAGCATGGCCTTTCCAATGATATCAAACATGACTGTGAAAAAGTTTTTTTTTAAAAATAATAATAAAAAAATAAACAAGTTTTTTATTTTTTATTTGTTTTGTTAATGCAGCAATATTGTTCCCATTTAATTTATAATGTGAACAATGATGCTGCACTAACGATTTTTGTATGGGGTGCGTTTGTTAAAAATAGCGAAATTTTCCCCCAAAAAAAATGTAACGAGAGCCCATTTCAAATTTTTTTAACAAGCGCACCCCATACAAAATATAACCGCAAACGATCGCATGTTAAAATGTGAAAAAAAACACTTTACACGTTGTAAATTTAAATTTTATTGCATATTGTGTTATAATATACAGACAGGACATAACGTATACATATAATAATGACATATTATGAATCTTCCGAGTCTGCCGGAAAGAACGATATAATATGTCTGGGTCATATAATAAAATAAGGCTTCAAAACGCGGTTAAACATGATGAGCGAAACCGGTAAAAATTACCTCAGCACACAGGCGGGAAATGCCTCAGCAGCGAAAGGGTTAAACGTGGATATATACCTCAAACAAAGCAGAATTTAACATAGCGCAGCAATATGGTCTCCACATATTCAATGAAAAGAGAGGGAATAAACTCACATATTATGGTGTCTCGATCAGACACTTGATATATCCAGCAGCCGGTGATTTTCTAAGGAGCACCGGATCTCCCGAACATCCAGCAAGGTCCTTCGAGTGTCGAATAAGGCCAGGATTCGCAAGATTTGCAAACAAACAGATTTATTATAAGATTATAGCGAAAATAAAGGCACAAAATACTGCTGGTGGGAGAATGTGGGTCCAGCAAGGAAGCGTTTTTTACAGATGTGACCCAGTTGGGTACGGAGATCTGTTACAGTATATTTCTCTGATTAGTGTGTCTACCATAACATGTTTATTTGTCTCACGCAAAAATACTATGGTCTTGATTTAATTTGGCTCAATCCCTGAAATCTACTGCGGGGTTTTTCTACTGCAAATTGTCCATTTTTAAAAAATTTTTTAGGGAAATTGCAGCTTTAGCGATTCAATTCAAATTAATCAGTAAGCTAATTTTTGAAAAAATATCAAGCGTAGAAAGGGGTTGATGAATGGATTTTCAGGCAGGGAAACAGAGAAAATCAGACTGCAACCCTCTTTCAAACACTGTTTTTTTCAATTCAGCAGAAGTAGTGAAAATCGATATAATACTGTCCAAAAATATGCTTTTTTTATCGTCTTTACAGGCCCGCCTGTCTTTGGACCAGCATAATTTTTCAATTTTCAGCTGTGGCCACATTTTATGATTGCATCAGCCAATTGTTTGAGAAAGATATTAGTGGAAACTCACCAATGTTTTTTTTTTACAACAAAAGAAAGAATTAAATCGAGCTCTCTGTGTAGTGCACATTTGTTCATGTTACTTTGATTATGGTACAAAGGATTGTCAGGGATTATTATCTCTGCACGTGACTACAACATGTCGAGATTTATATTCAATAAGAAACTTATACGAGACACAAATATCAATCGTTTATATTTCCTAGAAATTCTACTAAATTCTTTTATTTGTCTGTGTTTTGCTTTGAAGAATACACTAGTCAATAATCGGATAAAAATATATATATATTTATTACATATACAAAGAAGTTTCAAATCTCATATCATAAACAAAGATTTATAAACCACAATCCGTCCACCAACACATAGACAACTAGCTTCACAATATATGTATCACCTGTTAGTAACTGCATATATGATTAATATCATTTATCTTCTCAGTTAGTAACTATACACAAATGGTTAATAAACATTTCTGCTTAACGAAAATTTAACATATATTTCCCAGCAAACCAATGTTTAACAAGCTAGATCTTGTAGATATATATATATATATATATATATATATATATACATATATCTATGCTACATGGATCAACAAAAGATGAGCTATTACTTATTCTATTTTTAGAATGATAAGTAATAAAAACTTATTTAGTGAATCCTCCCCTAATATCGAGAATTAAACTTCTAATCTTCTGCTTTTTATATTGTAGTTATATAATTCCCTGCTTATTAGCCCTTTCGCTGCTGAGGCTTTTCACACCTCTGTGCTGAGGTAATTTTTACCGGTTTTGCTCATCATGTTTAAACGTGTTTTGAAGGCTTATTTTAGTATATGACCCAGACATATTATATATCGTTCTTTCCGTCAGACTCGGTAGATTCATAATATGTTATTATTATATGTATACGTTATGTCATGTCTGTATATTATAACAAAAAATGCAATAAAATATGTATTTTCAATAATTTACAACGTGTAAAGTGTTTTTTTTCACATTTTAACATGCGAGCAATTGCGGTTATATTTTGTATGGGGTGCGCTTGTTAAAAAAATTAGAGATGGGGTCTCGTTACATTTTTTTTTGGGGAAAATTACACAATTTTTAACAAACGCACCGCATACAAAAATCGTTAGTGCAGCATCATTGTTCACATTATAATTGAAATGGGAACAATATTGCTGCATTAACGAACCAAAAAAAGAAAAAAAAAATGTTTATTTTTTTTTTATAATTTTTTTTTAAATATCTTTTTATTTTTAATTTTAATTTAAATTTTTTTTAAAAAACTTTTTTCACAGTAGTGTTTGGTATCGTTGGAACGGCCATGCTCTGGCCGATCCAACCATACCAAACTTTAACCCCTAGCTGCCACGGATCGGGAGATAGGGAGTTCATTGGAACTCCCTATCTCCACCGTTGGTGGCAGTTAGGGGTTAACTCTAGGACTGGCGTCATCGTGCTATGCACGATGACGCCAGTCCTCAGGGGGAGTTCCCGGAGGCTTGGCCGACATCCAAGATGTCGGCCAGCTCCGGGAAAGGATCACGAACCGGCGCTTTTTAGCGCCGATTCGCGATCCAGCTCCCCAGGGGTTAATGCCAGGCACCATTTGGAAGGGCAGGCTGTGCCCTTCCAAATGGTGCCTGGGTTAACCCCCGCAACGCCGCCGATCGGGAGGGAGAGAGGTCCGAAGGACCTCCCCCCTCCCTTTCAGGCGCCTCCTCCGCACATGCGGGGGGGCGCCTGAATTAGGTGTCATCGCGCTGCCGCGATGACACCTAATTTCATCGGCGGCGGTTCCGGATGCTGGGCTGACATCGAGGATGTCAGCCCGCACCGGAGGGGCCAGCGATCGGCCGGAACCCGGCCGAACGCTGACCCCAAAGGGAGGACGCGCTCAGCGCGTCCTCCGCACAGCGGGAGCCATGTGGAGGACGCACTCAGCGCGTCCTCCGCATGGAAGTGGTTAATTTCAATCACAGTAATTTCCAAATTCAATATATATATATCGGTATATCAATCTTTGCAACAGTTTCTTTAGGATGAATCCTTATATCCAATTCTTCTTCATATCTCTATCTGCAGATATAGAAATATTTTGAAGACTTTAGATCTAACAGTAATCTGAGAAATCTCAGTCTATCTGTTGCAAGAAATACTCCAAATATATATAATTTTTCTTAATAAAAATAGCTTTCATACATTACCTCTCCAATCAGGATTCAATGAATTATAGCCTTTGAATATTCTTTATGTAATATTGTTTTTGGAATATGTGAAAATTATCAATGTCAGATAATCAATGCATGTGAGTTAGAGATTTGGTGTGAGTTAGAGATTTGGTGTGAAATCTTGAGTGTATTGTCGTGTCCTGGAAGTCTGAATGCATTGTTGTGTAAGTCTGAATGCCTTGTAACGAACAGTGCGGCTCCAATTATAGTCAATTTGACGTCACGGACAATCTATTCTCTATATTAAATATAATCTTTACTATCCTCAAGAGGGCAGTGTTGCACTTCAGATTAATTCCACCATTTAATTTTTATATCTCTTATCTCAGATCAAAAGGTTAATCTGACTTACAAAGACCCTCTATTTTCAATATAGACTCTGAGTCTATCCTGCCAAAATAAAATTTATGTCTCTACTCCTCTCAAAGTTTTTACTGGGTCTCTTTATCAGTTGAATTCCTTTCTCTGTTAAAATCACAAAATCTCTTCAGTAATTATACTATTTACCAATCCTATACTCTACAATATTTATTGGAGCATCTATTTTCTACTGTAAATATAATATTATTCCTATACCCAAAGAGAAAATATCTTTTTGTTTTGAAGACTTAAGACAAACCAATAAATTTAATTATGACAGGTCTAGCACTTAGCTTCACCACTATATCACATAAAGACATTTTAAGGTTCCCTCATGTCTGGCATTTATAGAAATTTCACCTAGCCGTGAACTATTTAAAAAAAACATCTCTGTTAATTTCTAAAACTAGGGAAAATTGAAAAAGAAAAGACTTTCCATTTAAAACAAAATGGCTACAGGCATCCACTTAAATTTTTTTCTCCTAATATACCCGACAGGATACATATATTTCTCACAATGTGCGCATGCGTGTGTCAGCCAAATAACAGCCACTCTGTTGCTTTGTGAAATGCTGCAGGACTGTCTAATGCAGCGCCAATTATGTTTTTCAATCAAACTGAATTTTGTGTTAGATAAATTGTGCAGAGCTATGAAATATTGACATGGAAACAATCCTATTGTGTTCCTATGGTAACTTGATACAATTCATCAATTAGTGTTCCGCTAATTAGTGTTCAAAGCGGAATATTGGAAAAATATATAAACACATTCATTATGTTAAAAGATGATGGAGGTGCAGCTCTGAAAAACTAAACTGCAAGAGAAAGGTAACGTGGGTCTTCTGAAGAGGTTTTTCTAAGCCAAATAGAATTTATAAGAGCTTATGTATATTTTAATACATTATATGGCCATCCTCAACATGTTAAAGGGATTATAAAATAAAAAATGACATGTAGAAAATGGTGCAGGAAATGGGCCCTATTCCATAGTTGGTGCTAACTTAACCAGAGCTGTTGTGAACTTACCAGAGCCATTATAGTCTATGCAGTTGTTAAGTTTACAACAGCTCTAGATAAGTTAGCACCAACTTTGGAATATTGCCCTATGTGCTTTACTCAGATTTTTTATTATTCTATTCTATTCTATATTTTATTCATTTTTAAAGGACCTTTTTATTGTTTAAACGCATTTTAATGCATTTATATTAGTCTTCGGGAACTCCATTGTCAACGCACTTTGGTGACCCTGTGGGGAATAGTGAATTTACTGGAGGGTCGACGAAATGGAACCGCCGAAGTGCGCCAAACTAGAAAGCACCAAAATTTTGCTGGCATTTCCATGCTTTCTGATAACCCCTCTATTCTTTGGTGGTCTGGTAAACAAAGACATGTCCCTTATTAGGTCTCTCGAGGTCCAGGAATCTCTCAACTCCCACAAGAAAGCCATGAAGCATCAAAAAGAAAACCTATGGTTATACAAATACATGCAGGGTTATTCAGAGGAAGGTGAAAACCAGTAGAACTGGCAGTAGAAGAGAACAATCTAGACCAAACAGCCGATTTGGAAAGTGAGATAAATGGGAGAATTTTTCTGGTTTGGCTATTTTGACCTACAGGGTTATTCAAAGAGAATCGAAAAGTCACCGCACATTCAGTGACTTTTCGTTCTCTTCAATTCGGCTTGATTCGGCGATCCCATTTCGATGACCCTGCGGTGTATTCAGCAAGCACCACAGGGCCATCGTAGTGCAGGGAAAAGCCGCCGCAAACCCGCCGAACACTCACCGCAAAACCCGTTGAACGTACACCGAAACCCGCAAAAACATCTTGGTTAACCCCACCGAAGACGCCGGAGAAACCCAAGCAGGAGCCGATCAGAGCGCAGAGCAGCTGCCGGAAAAACCCGACACTGCAGACGAATGGAGTGAAAAAAAATAAAAACAGTATGCTTGAATGTTTGAAAAGTGAAACGCTGTTTGCAAACAAACTACTGAGCGAAAATCTCTGAAATTTACATTTCAGGTCCAATGAATGGTAATAAAAAGGGCTGTTACAGAAAAAAGAAAAAACGTTTAAAAAAAAAAAATAGGGAAAATTTGTTTTGTAAAAAAACCCGAAAAATGCTTAAAAGATCGAAAAAAATCTATAAATAAAGAGACTTTTTACTTCAGAATATTATAACAAATAGTTTGTTAGATATTGGATTTGAACGGAAATATTTTTAACATTGAAGCCTATGGGATTCGCCTGAATAAACCTGTCTGATGAAGCAACCGAATGGCAGGGCATTTCCGCAACTTTTCACTGTTGGTTTTTGTTCTCTGAATAGAAGAAGCTATGGGGATTTCACTGCCCTCGAACAGGCACTGAACAGGCACCGTATGTGCACGCAATTCGGCAATATTTGGCAAATTGCCTGCTCTCTGGATAGCTGAATGGCCAGGAAAGGTAACCGACCGCTGAATTTCAGCATTCGGTTGCCTTTCGCCTGCAATTCGAAGCTCTTTGAATAACCCTGCTAGAATTTTCACTTCCCCAGTTATTGTCCTGAGTTTCACCTTTCTTTGAATAGACCTGTTATTATTGCCCTTAGTGAGGGTCTGTGAGGATGAAAACCTGAAAGCCAGTAGTGTAGGCTTGTCTCTCATTTAATTTAGTGAGAAGTGCTCCTTTAAGTTTATTTATCTTCTACTCAGATGCCCACTCATTTATGATGGGGAACAGAGTGTGGCACCATACACATTCACGTCTCCAGTAATCTATGTATGTAAATACCAGAATATTCAAATTAATTCATCTGTCCACCCACCTTGATGGTATTACGAACATCACAGAAGAATCCTGTAAACAGGATATAATTCCAGGAAAATAGTATTGCTCCCTCCCACGTGCAGAAAGGTCATGATTTAGATACTGTATCTGTTTCTTGATGAGCATTTACATTTTGCAGTAACACCAAAGTGTCGTCTCCTAATACAGACTTTTCTTGCATTAAAATGTCTCCAATGTGAGAAAATGTAACCTCCCTTTCATTCCTTATTCATGACCGTTAAAGATTATTGACCATGGACCTCTCACTGGATCAGTATATATTTTTTTATTTGTTAAGCATTTTGAAGCAAAGAACATTATCACAGACACAGAAATGGACCATGATAAAAATGCTGTAACTCAGTGGTTACCAACCCTTGACCTCAAGTCCCGCTGTCAGGCCAGGTTTTCCAGATATGTGAAGCACAGCACAGGTGATATGATTTGCTGCTCAGTGATTGCAGGATTCAGTCTGTATTTCCCCCAAGGGAATCCTTTACAATCTTACCTATTAGGGGTATTTGAGGACCAGGGTTGGAAACCACTGCTGTCTCTGGTCTAGATCCAGTGTACCAACCAGCAAAGAGGTTTTGGTTTGTTACTACTTTTAGCTTATCTATAAACTATTGTGATGTTGAACTATCATGTACAATAGTGATTCACAGATCAGTTCACATAAACAAAATGCTTATTACAATAAAGCTTATTTTGATTTGATTTGATTTGAACAAAATGCTTATTACCATTTGGTCTCAGCAGCCATATCTGCCATATGCAGTGGAAGAACTGTTAGTGTTCTTCAGTAAGTGGGCTGCAAATCACAGGCCTAAATACATTTGTTTAAATTGGGTAACCACCTGTTAGTGAAATATTAATGGCAGTTTTTAGGACCTTGAACTATTTGTCACAAATACATATATGGGTTTGATTTGCATATAAATTTCAGATGAAGATACACCAGATTCTTAAGACTAACTAGTAAGTTGTGTGCCAGTGAACCAATCTTTAAACTGTATTAACCCCTTCCCGACCGCTGATGTATCATGTACATCCTGCCCATGGGTCTCCCTTAGACCCGCAGACGTACATGGTACCTCAGCGGGCTCTTAATCTCCCTCCCGCTGATACTTACCTCCCTCGCCATCTACCACGGCGTGTCTGGCAAGCTGGAAGCTTGCCTTGCCGTTTCCTGGGGGATGGCAGATGCGATGACGTCATCACACTATGTGACGACATCATCAGCAGGCGCCGGTAGGTAAAATTCAGGAAGGAGAGGGAGGCTCCTTTGGAGCCCTCTATCTCCCCAACCATTTTACTGAGAGAGATGCTTTTTGCACCACTGGAAAGGGGAGAGCATTAACCATTTCGCTGCCGGATCGTGATTCAAACCTGGAGGTGGCTGACATCTTTGCCAAGCCTCCGGGTCACTCCCCACCCACTGACTTTCTCCCCAAATGTGTGAGGATGTCAGTGGGCCAGTTAACCAGCTGCCAAGTGGAGATCCTTTGGGTCCCCTAATCCGACGATCCGTGGCAGCTAGAGGGTCATGTCTGACATTATTGGAAAGGTCTGATCATGGCCTTTCTAATGATACCAGGTTTGGTGTAAAAATAAAATAAATACATTTAAAAAAACTTTAATTTTTTTGTCTGGGGGGGTTTAGTTAAATAGGACCTAGGTTGTCATCTAAAAATAATGAGCATAAAATGGTCGTAATGAGCTCAGCACACATAGGTGAACTGGCTCAGCAGTGAAGGGGTTAAAAAGCAAAAACATGTAAAAATTGGGTATTTCTATTCTTGGGACAAAATTTTGAAACTATTTAGCTGGGGTCTTTTTTGGTGGTTGTAGATTTTGTGGATTAATTTACGAAAAAGTGTGTTTTTACCATTTTTGTCATCATATTTCATATTTTTTTATAGTAAATTATAGGATATGATGGAAATAATGGTATTTTTAGAAAGTCCTTTTAATGCCGGGAAAAATGGTGTATAATATGTGTGGGTTGCATAAACGAGTAAGAGGAAAATTTGACCTAAACACTAACAGCGCAGACACGTAAAAACAGCAGTGGGCACTAAAGGACGGATTTGTGTAAAACCGCCCGGTCACTAAGGGGTTAAAAAGAGGATGCAATGCTGTTCGTTCCTGCTACCATACAACCCAACAACCAACACTTAACTATACCATTGCCCAGAATAGGCAAAGGCATTGGGCTACATATATTTTGGTTGCGTGTAGGGTTCCATGGATGATATGGTGGCAGGAATGGAGGGCATTGTACCCTCGTTGGATTCAGTCCCTCCGGTTCATTAAGGAACAGGTGGATGGAGCCAGCAAGCCAAAAACAGGCAAGACAAGAAGATCATTTGTCTAGTGGTCCAAGCATCAAAAGCACAGTTGGGGCACCTTGGATATCACTGGACTGCCCAGTAAGTCATTGAATATTTTCCTGTTTTGCCAATCTGAGTCTGAACATCTTAATTATGTTGAATTATGTTAAAAATATGTCAAAATGACTATAATAGGACTTTTTCACCCACGTTTGGTCATCATAACAAAAAGATTTCCTGAGTTGCGTGCACCTACATTGCAAGAATAATTAAAATCAAATATTTAGGTTGGCAGTCAAATGTCCAGCATTAGACACATCATTCAACTGTAACATACGCTTCGTGTCTTTACTCATGCTTGAGAGGTTATTCCACTCTTGTGATATATACCTCTAGGCCGTGTCCACGTGCACCCGACCATTCCAGGTCCTAGTTAAAGGTCTTGTTTCATAATACAGCTGAAACGTTTCACTGCACCACCATCATACCAGCCCGCTCCCACAAGCTACTTAATACTGTCCACAGTCATGCTTTATTGCCCATGAGACAGCCTATGATTGCTATTTGCTTAATTGCTTGGCAAACCAAGGGGAAAAAAAGGTGTCTGTAGTTTAGAATAGTGCTACCTTCCTGCCTGGAGATTTACAGTTTAGCACCATTCAAGATTTCAGGATTTAAAAGCTAAAGGAGTAAAGGGCATTTTTTACCAGTTAAGTGCAACAGCCGTGTCTACAAGCCGAACTCCCGAGAAACGCAAGAAATACAGTACGATTAGAAATTTGCGGTCAATCCCTTGCAGCTGCTGATTAATATTTAGCTTATTCACTCAGTAAAACCCTTGTCAGATATAGTGTTTCCCACCTGAATAATTTTCTAGACAGACAAAAAAAAAAGTAATATGTAATGGAGGACTTGGTCTAGAAACAGGCTATGTCATCACCGATGTTCGTCTACATGAGCAGGGTATGAGTTCTGGGAGCCTGCAGAGCACAGTTGCAGTCTGCAACAGCCCATAACATGTACTAAATCTGTCATCACAACATGAATTTTTATATTCAGCTCTTTCTCGCTGCATGAGCTAGGAACTTAAGTGGGAAACATTCAGTGTCATTTATGGTGTTGTTGGGTCAACCATGACATCACTTGCACATTTGAAGCCCTATAATGAGGTGAAAAGACAGTTTTCAAATAACATAATGTTTTATACGGTTGGAAATTATGGATACACTTTTTTTTAATATTTCTTCTTGGTGCTCGGGGGAGTATTACTTGATTATTTTTTTTAACATGAGAAAAAATGGCTTCTGAAGCTGAACTGACATGTGAGGACTAAATACAAGATTGGCAAAAGCAGAGAGCTGGCAACATAGCTTTAAGGAGTCCGGGACACACGTTGGACCAAGAACATGCCATAACCTAAACTGGTTTAATACTAGTTAAAACTTGTCAATAAAAGAATTGCACTTTTTCGGCAGCCCGTCTGAAGGACGACTAATGGAATGTTAAAGACAATCTATACAGAAAACTGAAACGAATTGTCTATCACTGACAAAATACACATTAAAACATTTGACACAATATAAAAGTAGTGAAATGTAAGGTAAAAATAGAACTTTTCACTCAATGACTTTTACTTTAGACATCTCAGATTAAATCAAATAATTTTTATACATGTAATTGATACCGGAAGTAAAATTTTAGGTTTTAATTTTGTCAGCCAGGAGACATCCTCTGTGTTTTATGTATAGCTTTCTTCGTATCACAACATAACGTTATCGGGTCTGTCCGAAACCATTGGAACCATCTTCTCTATTTTATTTATTGATTTATTGATGAATTTGGAAAGGAAAATCGAAAAGAACAAAGAACCGAAATTTCGGTGCTTTGCACTTCGGTGATTCCATTTCGCTAAAACGTGAATTCAGTAGTCACTGTACGGTCACCGTAGTGCGGTGAAGATGGAGACGCCGAAGCTCCAGGGAAAAGTTGGAGAATGTCGCTGAAGACCAGCAAACTGGCCTTGGTGAAATCCACCCAATTTGAAAAAGAAGAAAAAAATGCAACTCTCCTATTCTCCCAATAGGTGTTTAAACAAATAAAAATGTATTAAAATGTGTCAAAATAATAAAAAGGTCCTTTAAAAAAATAAAAGGCCTGTTACGAAATAAAAAAAGCCGTTCAAAAAAAAAAATGGGAAACAAAAATTTTGTCAAAAAAATACAAAAATTACAAAACGGTTTCCAAAAAAATAAATAAAAATATTAAATAAAAAATACTTTTTGCAGAAAATAAAAAGAATAAATTTTATTTTTTTTAAATATTTTTACATTGAAACCTATGAGATTTGCCTTTTTAAACCTGTCAAACGGAATCACCGAAAATCAGGGCATTTCACTGACACTTTGGTGCAGTGCGGCATTCCCTGAATAGATTAACCATTACTTCTCTATAAGAAAATTTCGCTGTCACCAAAGATCGACGAACTGCACTGTATTTCGCGGTCAGTCTAGTGGATAAACAAACTGCCACGAAATTGTACCATTCGGTGAATTCAGTGACAAGTTTGGCGCACAGTCAATTACCCCTTTAAAGTTGTATTATCCGGTAATCGCCTGATGACGTTCATTAGAGCCGTGAGCTATCATTTCTACTAATCAAAGTTAAACATGACGACCACGCAACGTTTAACCTTACGTCAGCTTTTGCATATGATTGCTAAGTAAATTAAATATAGAATATTCCATCAGCTCGCATATAAGAAAAATAGCTACACTTGCAGACTGAAAGTGGAAAGTCCGATAATCAATATGATTTCATGTCAGATTTTAACATGCAGCAAACATGTGAACGGAAATTTATTTTCAATGTAAAGGCTAAAACTTTGGAAGTCCACAGTCTGTATGTAAGAACTGGCAACTTGTGTGTCAAACTGACATAATCAGTGCATTTAGCTTGTTGGCGACACGTCTCAGTTTTGCTTGCATCCTTTTTTTATGCTCTGGATGTCTCATACTCAACTGTGACGGGATTTAGATTTCAGTAAGGCTTTTGATACTGTTCCGCATAGAAGGCTTATCAATAAATTGCAATCTTTGAGCTTGGATTCCAATATTGTTGAATGGATTAGGCAGTGGCTGAGTGACAGGCAACAGAGGGTTGTGGTAAATGGAGTTTATTCGGCGCAAGGTCTTGTTACCAGTGGGGTACCTCAGGGGTCAGTACTTGGACCCATTCTATTTAATATTTTTATTAGTGATATTGCAGAAGGTATTAATGGAAAAGTATGTCTTTTTGCTGATGACACAAAAATTTGCAACAGGGTTGACGTTTCTGGAGGGATCAGCCAAATGACAAATGATTTAGGTAAACTAAAAAAATGGTCGGAGTTGTGGCAATTGAGTTTTAATGTGGATAAGTGCAAGATAATGCACCTGGGACGTAAAAACCCAAGGGCTGAATATAGAATATTTGATACAGTCCTAACTTCAACATCTGAGGAAAGGGATTTAGGGGTCATTATTTCAGAGGATCTAAGGGTAAGTAGTTAATGTAATAGAGCAGCAGGAAATGCTGGAAGAATGCTTGGTTGTGTAGGGAGAGGTATTAGCAGTAGGAAAAGGGAAGTGCTCATGCCACTGTACAGAGCACTGGTGAGACCTCACTTGGAGTACTGTGTGCAGTACTGGAGACCGTATCTCCAGAAGGATATAGACACCTTAGAGAGAGTTCAGAGAAGGGCTACTAAAATGGTGTACGGCTTGAAGGAGAAAAGTTACCAAGAAAGGCTTAATGATCTTAACATGTACAGCTTGGAAAAAAGACGAGACAGAGGAGATATGATAGAAACATTTAAATACGTAAAGGGAATCCACAAGGTAGAGGAAGGGAGTATATTTAAAAGGAAACAAAATAGCAGAACAAGAGGACATAGTCTTAGATTAGAGGGGCAAAGGTTTAAAAGTAACATCAGGAAGCATTATTTTACTGAGCGGGTGGTGGATACATGGAACAGTCTTCCAGTAGAAGTGGTAGAGGCCAAAACAGTAATTGAATTTAAGCAGGCATGGGATAGGCATAAGGCTATCCTAAACAAAAGATAAATCCAGGTCAAGTATCCATGTAATTGGGCAGACTAGATGGGCCGAAAGGTTCTTATCTGCCGACATTTTTCTATGTTTCTATGTTTCTATGACGGCACCACTCAGGTACAATGCAAAGGTGCTTCAGAGCATCAGTGGAAATGGGGTGCCTAGGGGTCCAGGGAATCCGCCCCTATGTAGACAAAAAGCAAACAGGGTCCCCACACTCAGACGCAACAATGTATTTTATTTACAGCAGTGACTATTTGGTTAGCAGGTTCATTATAAGGAAGACTGAAAATCAATCAAACATGAAATGTGTAGAGCAAAAGTATAACTAGCTCTCCTTGTACCGTTTCCTAAACAATCACATCGGGATGAAAGGGATCTGGCTGGGTGGAGTAGAGGTAACCACACTGCTCCATGACTGTGGAGACACAGGCTCAAATCCCGGCAAGAGTACCTCTCCAGCAAGTGCCCTTGGGCAAGACACCATACTCCCCACCCAGGACATACTGAAAACGAGAGAAATTCCAATGTATTCTTCCTGGTAAAATACTTTCACAAAAAAATATATAAATATAGGGCCATTATAAACCATTGCCTGGAAGACAATTCATTAATAGGGACTATACACAGGACACAAGGTCACCCATTTAGACTGGACAAAAGGAAATTTGGCCTAAAGCATAGGGAGTGTTATTTTATGTTGAGAACAATAAAGCTGTGGAATTCTCTGCCTGTTGAGGTGGATGGGTCAGATTCTGTACAGAATTTTAAACAACGACTGGATGACTTCCTGCAGACACAGAATATTAAGGGTTATAATATTTAATATGTGGGTAAAAGCTGCTCGATCCAAGGAGAAATCTGACGTCATTCTGGGGTCAAGAAGTGTGTTGCATTTTGGTGAGCATTTCAGACTGGGGTTTTTTGTCTTCTTTTGGATCAACAGCAGTAGGTGATGCGTGAAAGGCTGAATCCAATGGACGCACGTCTTTTTTCAGCCTATGTAACTATGTAACATTCTCTTTCTTTTTCCATTGCTTTTTGGCAACAATATGTTTCTCTCTTTTTTTTTTGTTATATTCTTTAGGGAAAGCGTAAACAGAGCAGCCAAAATCCAGAAAAGAGGACCGTGCTCCGTCCATCTTAACAAACCTCCGATGAGTCCTGGAAATAATTTTTCATTGTGTGCAACTTATAGGAGCTCAAAACATGGGCACAATATCGGGAGCATTCCCGGCAGTACGCGGTTTTGCCTGGCCACGGTCTCCATTGTCTAATAATTCTACTCAACAGACAGGAAAGGAAATGTTAACATGTCATGAAAAGCTTGTAAAACTTTTAACGGCACTATATTTCATAAGCAAGGTGTTAAATTCAAACGTCTGTCTTAAACATTTCCAATAAGCAGAGTTTTCAATGCATGAGTTCTCGCTCTCCAGATGCTTCTATAAAAGAAGAAACGGTATTTGTTAGGAGTTTTCCTTGCTCACATGGGCTGACTTTAACAATAATGGGATTTTAAACTAATTTAGACCTTGATCAATGTTTTTGTGATGCAGAGACTTTAGAATCAATATTTTGTATTTTTGGTTTTACTTTGAAGAAATAACAGTGAGTTTTATTAATTTTTTTATATTGGTATTCTTTCATGTCACTCAAAATTTCCCTATTAACATACCTCAATACAGAATGCACCTGTAAACATGTAACCTAGTGACTATATTTCCTACATATTTATTTTCTGTTAATCTGTATATTTGTGTTGTTAATATCTTACATTGTATTACTTTGTATTTCTGTAAATGTAACACTTCAATGTACTTGAACCCAGGACATACTTGAAAACGAGAGAAATCTCAATGTATCCTTCCTGGTAAAATCCTTTATAAATAAATAAAATGTTTTGTTTTTTTATATCATATTCTACAGGTTTTTGTATAACATGAAATGTGTGCACACAGAGTAATTCCCTTGACTCCTGCAAAATTTGTAAGTTTATTAGTGATATTATTTATATTTGCACAATCTACCACAAATTTCTACCTTATGCTCCTCTAAGGAGCAGGACATGAAAGAAGTCTACCATAAAGGAGTCTAACTATTAAAACATAACTTCTGAAGGAAATATAGCTTCTAAAACAATCATTTTCAACAGATATAATACTATGTGTCAGTATTCTTCATTAATGTTTGTATACAGGTGGAAAAATGGCTGCTTTTAGCCCACTTGCGTCATTCTTAGCTGAACCTGATAACAAATGTTACTTTACTTTTCTGACTCTATAAAGTGCCAATAAGCACTAAAGGAAGATATGCTTCATTTATAACACCAAGATATTGCTAGCTAATAATTAAAAATATAAATATTGAGAGCTAGATTACACCTAGAATAAGATGTGCTTGGAACCTGATACACCTCCCGAAAAATGCCTAAAGATCCTAAAAAATCTATCAATAAAGAGACTTTTTACTGCAGAATATTATAATCAACGGTTTATTAGATATTGAATTAAAACGGGAATATTTTGTACATTGAAGCCTATGGGATTCACCTGAATAAATCTGCCGCATGAAACTACCGAACAGCAGGGCGATTCGGCAACTTTTCACTGCTGGTTTTTGTTCTCTGACTAGATGAAGCATTGCCGCACTGTGGGAGTTTCACTGCCCTCGAACAGGCAATGAACAGGCACCGTATGTGCAGGCGAACTGCCTGCTCTCTGGATAGCCGAATGTCCAGGAAAGGTAACCGTAAGCTAAATTTCACTGTTCGGTTACCTTTCGGCCACAATTCGGATCTCTTTGATTAAACCTGCAAATGGGTTTGAAAAAGTGAAAGCTTGATCTCACGAGAAATTGTATTCATATTTGGTAAAATCACACCTAACGCATTCAGTAACATCTTCTTCTCTAAACTGATACCATAATACTTTGCCATGAGCATAATGAAAAAGCAATTTCTGCTGCAATATATAGAAAACAGAAGCCCGAGGCCATCCGAAAAGATACAGGTACTTAATTTACTAAAATGAGCAACAGTCATGAATTTGCTTTCACCTACATTAATATACCATTTTAGGACTAAATGTTGCTCTTGCAATTGCTGAGCGACAGAACTGACGTGGAACACCAAATGAGCTGTAATTCAACAACAGATTGAGAAAAATATATTTGGCACAACTGTACTACTTGTCATTAGTAGTGTTAATTTAGTAGACTAATAATTTTCATTATAGACTTAGTTGACTGCATTTTTTCAATGACAAAAACGAGACTATAACTAAGTTATGACGACTAAAACTATGATGAAAATGTAAATAGTTTTCCGTTGACTAATAAAAACTACAGAAAAACATTAGGGAGAGACTTTTTTTGAGAAAGTATCTTACCAGGAAGGATACACTGAGATTTCTCTCGTTTTCAAGTACATCCGGGGTGGCGAGTATGTACCGTTAGGTGTCTTGCCCAAGGACACGTATTGGAGAGGTGCTCTTGCCTGGATTTGAACCTGTGTCTCCACGATCATAGAGCAGTGATGTTACCTCTACTCCACCCAGCCGGTAAACTTTTAATAAAATGCCATTTAAAAAAATGACTTAGGTCACTTATCTTATATCAGAACTGGAAGGCGTAATAAGATTTTATTATTGAGTTAATTGTTGATATGGCAGCCCTCGACTGAAACTGTTCTTGAGCATGAATTATGCAGCCATTGAACATTGGATGTTCAATGGCTGTGACAAGAAAGAAGAGTTAGGTTGGATTCTTGGATAAAAGTCCCGCTGTTGTAAATACAAGTAAATAATATCCATGATAATTACATTTTCAGTTGAGTTATTTAAAATATGAAAATGTTTCATGTGTGCATGACATTTATTTATCTATTCAGTCATATCTTTAATACTTTGTAAATAGAGCAATTATCTAGAGCTTCTTTAGCAAAGTTGGCTTACCAGTATATACAGTATTTACACATATTAGTACAAAAGGAGCAGGGAGAACACATTAGTAGAATTTTTCCAATAGATCCCAAATAGTACCATAGAAGATATCGCATGAGTCTGCATAATTGTTGTGACGTTGGATATAGCATCGCCTGTTTTACAGAAAAGAGTGTATGTTATTTAATGGTACCTATGCCTCTACGTTTAACGCTGAATCATTAGTTTAATGTATTTAACGATACAGTTCTCCTTACTATGTTTAACTAATTAGCAACAATGTAATTCCTAGTGTTTTATTTGTTTAATGGCTCACTCTTTAAATGGACACAGCAGGATCACAATTAATTCAGCAAAGTACAATTTTACACCTATTTTTTTGAGGCCCTAATCAATCAACCGGAGCAGTTTTGTCCACACAAGATAAATTATAAATCACTTGTTGCCCCACTGTTGGAATTAATCTTTCTTTCTGAAATCTTAAATCTCCTTTACAAACTAAGATTTTGTTTATACAACATTATAAACGTTGATTCAACTTATAATTATTTGCTGTTAAATAATGGCCCAGTTTCTATAAAAAATTCAATATGGGAATTCGGCATTTTTTGTAATATATCTGGAGAGAGGTCTGCCAACAAGGGTTTGGGGAAGGTCATCGTGCTGAAATGTTGCCTTTCTGTACACTAATAAAATACAGCTTTCCGATGGATACAGAACATTGTTCAGAAATTCTTTTTTTTCCTAGAGTTTTGTTAAATCACTGAGCTGTGGTACATTGAACAGATGTGCCAAAATATTCTAAAACAGAACAAATCTACATTTACAGAATAACTATTGTATTTGGAAACAAACTGATAGTTTTGTCTAAATTTTGCAAACCTTATCTTCAAGTCACTATATTATGATAGATAAAACACAAATTTCCGAGGTGTATTAATATTACTAATGCAATTTTTCCCCCAATTGTGTTCATGCCTCCAATACACAGACAGATTTGACACTTGGATACCCTTAAAACCACCTAATCTTACAATGTTATATAATCATTGTTATCTAAAATACTTAAACAGTGTATGTTTATTAACGCACTGCATGATTTCCAGAATGAAAGGCCAGTTTGCATGAGATACACAGTATTTGATCATGCCATAGTTAAAAATGACTTAAAGACTTATTCACTAACCTCAGAATTGTCCCCGAATTGAGCCAATCAGAGAATTTCACAGTTCGGTGCAAATTCAGGGCAATTCGTCTTACCCATTAAGCTGTCAATCCGCCAAATACAGGTGAACTGACAGCAAACTACGGTGCAGTATGGCAACACCAAAATTGTCCCATAGAAGACTATTGTGTCTTCTATTCATAGAACGCAGAATTGCACAGAAATTCCGGCAAAATGCCCTGATTTTCGGTGTTTCAATTCAACAGGTCGAAACAGGTGAATCACAGTTTCTAATGTAAATTTTATTTTAAAGAACTCTTATTTTTATTTTTTGCACAAACCCTTTTTATTTTTTAAAAGATTCTTTTGTATTGTTTAGGCATTTTATTTTTTTATATTCTTTAAAAGACTATTTTTATTTTGCAACACACCTTTTTATTATTTTTTTTAAGGACCTTTTTAATTATTTAGACACATTTTTATTGATGAAACTCCTGTTAGGAGAATTGTAGGCTTCTTTTTTCTTTACAGTTCGGTGGAATTTGCCGATGCCTATTCAGAGCAATTGGACTGTTATCAGCGCGATTCGGCAGTTTTCACCGACGTCTAATTACTGCTTCGGCGACTCAGATTTCGGCACAATATGGTGACCATTCGCTAAATAGTGAATTCACCGTATTTTCAGCAAAATGGAATCACCGAAGTGCGCCAAAACACAAAGCACCAAAATTGCACGCAAATTCTGTGCTTTATGAATAGACCCTTTAGTTCTAATTTGTCACTCAACTATCAATTTTTGTAAAACAGAACGTCTAGAATTATGCAAGAAATGTGTTAGATGCTGAGAAACATTCCATGAAAATGAACTCTACTTTACACTATTGCTAGTTTCCACCACAACACCGTCTCACTGTGTCAAAAAGACACAACATACCAGAACAATACTAAAAAACAGTAGACAGGGCAACAGTAAACACTACTGTATCGATTTACAGTCCCTAAGTTATCAGCCTTTAGGTCAAACGTTTCTGATGCATTGCAAACTGAAGGTTCCTGTAATGAAATCCAATAGAAAAGGCAGTTTGAAAAAAAATAGTACATCTTTTCCTCCCCTTTTCCTTTACTCCTTTTCTCTCTATTCTCTAGACATGTGCTTTTACATTCGGGCAAGTCCAGGGCCGGATTAAAATAGGGGCAGATGGAGCAGCAGCTCCAGACCCATGCCTCAGAATAGGCCCAGAGAAAGGATAACTTTGTCTGCATTTGAACCCCTGTATCTCAGACTCCATAGAGGCTACAGGGCCAAGTGACATATCACTGGAAGGGCCAGAGAATGGCCTTTCTAATGATACCAAATGTGTCCAGGTTTTACAAAAATACAATAATACATATTTGCTTTTTCTTTTTTTTCCAACAGTAATAATTTTCACTTTTCAATTAAAAAGTAAACAATGATGCTGCACTATCCATAACATTTCTCATGTCACCAACAAGTGTTGAGGTAATGGCTGATGCTACAATCCATTGTTACGAATTGTTAGTTACATCAAAAACCTAAAACACCGCATTGCTGCGAAGAGCACTGTGGGGAACTTTGGACCCCTGCCTCACTAATCTTTACACCTCACAAGGTCAAGTGAGGTGTCATTGGACAGGTCAGAGTCTGGCCTTAGCATTAATACCAGTCCTGACCCTGTAAAATCTAAAAGACAAAACAATTTATTTATTTATTTATGTTTAGTTCCAAAGCGATGGCATTGTCCATTTGTCACGTATAAAATGAGCAATACCACTGCCATTACTCACCTTCTCATTTCCCACGCTGGGAGCAAGGTCTGTGTCTTATACATAGTCATATTATGTGCAAAAAACATCTTCCAAAATAAAAGGGAAATATTTCATTTTTTTAAAAAAATAATTGGTTAAATTGTATATTTTCTCAGAAAAATGCAGTAACAGGTTCCCATTTCACGTTTTTTTTAACAAGAATGCCCTATAGAATATATAACCACAAAGGTTTGGATGATAAAATGGGAAAAAAATGAATCACACAGTATCTGCCTGGTTAGATATACCCGTATCTGCACTATTAAATAACCAAAAACATGTTTTAATTTCACTAAATTACAAGAAAAGCCAACCAAAATATTCAGCTCCAGGCCCATAGAGATCTTAATCCGGGCCTGGGCAAGTCACTGATTCATCCGAGATTTTGTCATTCTGGTAATATGAAACGTATATAAAAAAAATTCGGAGTAAGGTATAAAATTTTATATCCAGCGAGCTTGTATGAGCAGGGACCTCTGCACGCTTGTCTTGTTTTTTATTATTATGTCTGCAATTTTGTAAGTTTAGTAAGACTAATGTCAGATGATCGGAGTCTGAGCGCCATCTGCGTGCGTGTGTCACGGTTCCCGGATCCCACCACGCAGTCCTAAGGCTAGGGTCAGACGAACGCATTTTTATGTTGTCTGTGAAAAAGTGCGTTCGAACGAATGGACGCATTTTGTCACAGAATACGTGATAGTGGTCATACTATGCGCATTTTCGTCCGTGATTTTGTACGGATCATCAATAAAACCCTTTTTGCGTCTGGACGTTATGTTTACCGGACATTAGCAGCGTCTGACGTCTCCTAATCACACACACACACCGCTAGCGGACGCAGCGCACTCTGTACGTCAGTACCTGCGGTTTCACGTTCTCGAAAAAATGCGTTCATTTTCCACTTGCGTTGCGCAGCCGGACTTTTGTGCGACCGTACATCGTATATTGGCCGTCATTGCCCGTCATTTGCTGCTAGTGCGGCCGTGATTAAGTGCGGCTGCACGCGCGTTCGCACTGCCTCAGTCTGACCCTAGCCTTAAAGCCCAACACTCCACAGAGCCCTAAAGCTACCAACAGGGTAGCCGTAGAAGAATCCCTAACGGTCTGGTCCTTAGAATTGGCCAGGTATACTAGCTAGACAGAAAGGGTTAATCAAAGACAATGTCGTAATACAAAACCAGGTCAGCAACACGGGGGTAGTCAGACGTGCCAGAATCAGGAATACAGAGTATAGAATAGTCAAATGGAATAGCCGGGTCGATATCAGTGCAGAAGCGTAGTACAAGAAAATAGTCTAGGGCAACGGAAGGCAGAATAGTCAGAAAACAAGCAGAGGTCAATAACAGGTTAAATCACGAGAGAATTCAGGTACAAGGAGCTCAGGTATGGATAACCACGATCTGGCACTGCTTAGAAGGAACTGTTGGTTTTTAAAAGACCTTCACCAGACCGCGCCCCCCCCCTCTCAAGCCGCACCTCATGCAGCCACCTCCTGCCTGTTTCAATTTAAACCGGGTGTTGGTGAGCGAGCAGCATCAGACATGCTGCCCTCAAGCACACCGGAAAGGCTGGAAGCCCCCAACGTTACAGTACCCCCTCTCCACGGGAGGCCACCAGACGACCAACAGGACAAGTGACAGGACGACCACCGGGGCGAGTGGCAGGACGACTACCAGGGCGATCGGGGTGCGAGGCATGGAACGCCCTGACCAACCTAGAGGCAGACATGTTGGAAGCCGGAATCCAGGACCAGTCCTCCGGACCATACCCCACCCAATCGACCAGGTACTGCAGAGCACCCCTGAACAGCCTAGAATCCAGAACTTTCCTAACCTCATACTCCGTCTCTCCATCAACCTGAACAGGTGAAGGAGGAGGAACGACCCGCGTGTACCTGTTACACAACAAAGGCTTCAGTAGGGAGGTGTGGAAGATGTTGTGCAAGCGAAGATGTCTAGGAAGGGCAAGAGCATAAGCCACAGGGTTAACGCGGCGAATGATCTTGTATGGACCGATAAACCGAGGTGCCATTTTCATAGAAGGCACCCGCAACTTCACATTCCTAGTGGACAACCAAACTCTATCCCCCACGTTGCAGGAAGGAGCTTGTAACCTATGCCTGTCAGCCTTGCGTTTCTGGACAGCAACATTGCGCTCTGTGTTTTCACGAATCTGTCTCCAAATATCCTGTAGTTGTGTGAGATGTTCATTGAGAGCCGGGATGGCCTGTTCAGCAAACTGAAGCGGTAGAGCCGGAGGGAAAAAAACATAGATAGCAGAAAAAGTGTGGCCAGTGGTCTCGTTAACGGCGTTATTACGTGCATACTCAGCCCAGGGCAACAACTCCGACTAATTGTCTTGTTGTTGTGTGGTAAAGCAACGTCTCGAGACCCTGATTTGCCCTCTCTGCTGCCCCATTGGTTTGTGGATGATATGCTGAAGGGAAGGCCAATCGCACCCCCATCTCCGCACAGAAATCCCTCCAGAAACGAGAGACGAACTGAGCTCCTCTGTCAGAGACTATTTCAGACGGAACCCCATGTATTCGTACAATCTCTCTAGCAAAGACGACCGCCAGTTCTTTGGCTGTAGGAAGCTTAGGTAAAGGAATAAAATGAGCCATTTTGGAGAAGCGGTCTACAACTGTCAGAATCACAGTATGACCCTTGGACTTCGGCAAGTCCACAATAAAATCCATGGATAGATGAGACCAAGGCCTATTAGGAACGGGTAAAGGCTGCAATAGACCGACAGGCAAGGTTTTACTGGTTTTGCTTCTGGCACAGACTTGACAAGCCAAAACAAACAGACATACATCCTGTCGCACGGTGGGCCACCAGAACTGTCTGGAGATACTGGTAAGAGTCTTAGTAATACCAGGATGACCTGCTGGTTTTGAATCAAGAAACATTATGAGTAATACTTGTCTTTCCTCTTCAGGCACAAACAACATATCTGGAGGCTTGTTAGGTGGAGCCCCCATTTGAGCAGCTTGGAGGCATTCCAGAAAAGTCGAGTTAACAGACAAGACCGTGGAAGCCAAAATACGTTCAGGAGGAACTATAGGATTGTGGTCTTGTGTATTTGATTCATACGGGTCATATTGACGAGATAAGGCATCAGCCTTTACATTGCGGTCACCTGGTCTGTAAGTCAACACAAAATTAAACCGAGACCGTAGTAATGACCACCTGGCCTGTCTCGAGTTCAGACGTTTAGCATCCCCGATGTACGTAAGGTTCTTATGATCAGTGATTATCAACAAAGGGTCAAGAGTACCTTCCAACAAATGTCTCCACTCTGACAGGGCAGACACAATAGCAAGCAATTCTCTGTTACTGATATCATAATTGCATTCTGCTGGTGATAATTTTCTTGAAAAGAACTCACAAGGATGTAGAGGCTTCCCTGGAGACTCTCTTTGAGATAGGACAGCCCCAATGCCTATCTCGGAAGCATCAACCTCAAGTACAAATGGAATTCTGGGATCAGGATGCCGTAACACTGGAGCGGAAGTGAAAACCTGTTTGAGAGCTTCGAATGCCTGTTTGGATTGTGAAGACCAGACCTGGTTCTTCAGACCTTTACGTGTCATATTAATGATAGGGGAAGCTACAGCAAAATAATTCTTGATAAATCTCCTATAATAGTTGGAAAACCCCAGAAACCTCTGTATGGCTTTGAGGCATTGAGGGAGAGGCCATTCTGAGATGGCCGTGAGTTTGGAAGGATCCATCTCAACCTTCTGGAGTGATAATGTACCCAAGAAATTTTACAGTAGTAATGTCGAATAAACACTTCTCCAGTTTGCAATAAAGACCATTGTCTAGTAGTTTTGCTAATACCTGTCTGACATGTTCATGATGGGTTATAAGATCAGGAGAGTAAATTAGTATATCATCTAAGTATACGATAACAAAGGATTGCAAAAACCGAACGGCATGACCAGATATTCATAATGCCCACTCCTGGTGTTATATGCTGTTTTCCATTCATGCCCATCTATTATACGTATCAGGTTGTAAGCCCCTCTCAAATCGAGTTTTGTGTATACTGCTGATCCCCTTAACCTGTCGAACAGTTCTGATATAAGAGGTATAGGGTACACATTCTTGATGGTGATCTTGTTAAGCCCCTATAAATCGATACACGGGTGTAAATCTCCTTCTTTTTTAGATACAAAAAAAGAACCCAGCCCCTGCTGGAGAAGAGGAACGTCTGATAAAACCTCTCTCCAAATTCTCCTTTATGTACTCCTCCATGATTTGGTTCTCTTTTATGGATAAAGGATATACTTTGCCTCGAGGAGGCATGGTACCTGGATGAATGAATATCGATGGCGCAATCATACGGTCTATGTGGAGGTAGTTTCTCTGCCTCTCTTTTATTGAATACAGCCCTGAGATCGTCATACCAGTCAGGAACCTCTGTAGACAATGAAGGAGCTGTAGGTGTGTTCAGGGCATCAATATGCTGAATGGGTATTAAACAAGTCCCAAAACAAGCAGGACTCCAAGAAGTATCTCTCCCTTAGCCCAATCAATAACAGGATAATGTTTCGCCAACCAAGGGAAACCAAGCACAAAAGGATTGGAATGTGAACGGATAACCTGAAATATGATCTCCTTTCTATGCAAGAGACCAGTGGTAAGAACCACTGTAACAGTATTGTGAGTAATTCTGGGACAGGATAACGGCCTACCGTCTATGGCTTCGACGGCCAAGGGTGTCTCTCTTACAACCAGAGGGAGAGAAATGGAGGAAGCGTATTCAACATCAATGAAATTACCAGCAGCCCCAGAGTCAACAAAAGTGGTAGTATGCGTGGTCTTGGTCTCCCAAGCCATGGATACTGGTAACAAGAGTCTAGTGTCTTTGACAGGAGACATGAATGTCACACCCAAGGCTTGTCTCCTCAGTTGCCTTAGGTGCGGTAGTTTTCCGACTTATCATGCATTCTAGGGCGAGTGGGACATTGAAGTCGTAAATGTCCTTTTAAACCACAATACAAGCACGATCCCTCACGAAGATGCCTTGTTCTCTCTTCCTCTGTAAACCTAGTATGGCCTAGTTGCATAGGCTTAGAGGGAGGGGATAACTCTCTTGGTGGTGCCTGAAAGACAGGGCCAACCTTGGTAACGGTCTCTTAGGTTTCTCTCTTGGAGTTCTTCTGTCCCTTATCTGATCATCCAGATCTATACAATACTCTATAAATTCACTCAACACCTCAGGTAATTTACGAGGAGCCAACTCATGCATCAATGACTCTGATAACCCCTCCATAAAAGCCAGAACCAGAGCCTCATTAGTCCAGTTCACGTCAGAAACCAACATTTTAAATTCTATAGCATAATCAGATACAGTCCTGTTCCCTTGACGTATGTTGAACATGGATTTGCCAGCTACCTTGGCCTTTCTGGTAGGATTAAACGTACGTTTTAACTCGGCTATGAATTCTTTATAGTTCAGTACGATAGGCTTCTCTGCCTCCCATAAAGGATTCGCCCATGTCAACGCTCTGCCAGACAGATGGTTAATAGTGAACCCCACTTTGGCTATGTCAGTGATAAACATTTGTGGATTTAATTTAAAATGAATATCCACCTGGACCAAAAATCCCCGGCACTCCAAGGGAGTACCGTCAAACCTCATAGGAGTGGTCATGTGTACCTGGGATGTCTGAACAACAGAGGATACAGGTATAGCAGGCGGAGGTGCAACCCCAGCTGGTTCCAGGTGAGCCGTACGAGTCAGGATAGTTTGTAAGGCGAAAGCAAACTGATCTATCCTATGGTCCTGCTCGTCCTGTCTGGATACAAAGTTACTCAAATGCTGTGTTAAGTCTGCGGGATCCATTTTGGCCAGATCGTAATGTCACGGTTCCCGGATCCCACCACGCAGTCCTTAAAGCCCAACACTCCACAGAGCCCAAAAGCTACCAACAGGGTAGCCGTAGAAGAATCCCTAACTGTCTGGTCCTTAGAATTGGCCAGGTATACTAGCTAGACAGAAAGGGTTAATCAAAGACAATGTCGTAATACAAAACCAGGTCAGCAACAGGGGGGTAGTCAGACGAGCCAGAATCAGGATTACAGAGTACAGAATAGTCAAATGGAATAGCCGGGTTGATATCAGTGCAGAAGCGTAGTACACGAAAATAGTCTAGGGCAACGGAAGGCAGAATAGTCAGAAAACAAGCAGAGGTCAATAACAGGTTAAATCACGAGAGAATTCAGGTACAAGGAGCTCAGGTATGGATAACCACGATCTGGCACTGCTTAGAAGGAAATGTTGGTTTTTAAAAGACTTTCACCAGACCGCGCCCCCCTCTCAAGCCGCACCTCATGCAGCCACCTCCCTGCCTGTTTCAATTTAAACCGGGTGTTGGTGAGCGAGCAGCATCAGACATGCTGCCCTCAAGCACACCGGAAAGGCTGGAAGCCCCCAACGTTACAGCGTGCATAACGGACAGGCGTATGTGGCACACTCTGCACATCCATCCTAGCAGTTTTACGCTCTTGCCTAACTTGCGTCCGTTTGCCACGTGCGTTGTGCGTGCGCAGTTCGGTGCGCAGGTACTTCGTGTGTGGGTCTCTATTGCTCATGATTCTATGCTACGACGGATGTTAAATTGTGCGGCAACACAGCTGTGATCACTGTGTTACTCTGACGCTGCCTAAGTTTACTTACAGCTCTCCTTTCCAGCTGTCTCTACTTCTCTCTCTAATTATTCTTACTAAGCCCAAGCTTCTGTCCTTCCCATGCAATCCCTACGATATTCTTTTGGCCACCAGTTTCACCTTCCCTCTGCTCCCATTTGTTTTAGTTACCCCTGTCCCTTAGATTGTAAGCTCACGGGGTGTCTGCCTGAGCACTTGGTTTAAAGTGCTGTATTATCTGGACAGTTATCCTACAGGCAGGGTTGCCTCTCCTCTTGTATCATGTACGTCTCCTATTTGTGCTTTCCCATTGTAAAGTGCTCAGAATCTGTTGGCGCTATATAAGGCTGGTCCAGACGAACGCAGGATTAACGTCCGTGTTGTCGCACAGTTTAACGTCCGTCGTAGCATAGACTCATGAGCAATAGAGACCCCCACACCAAGTACGTGTACACCGAACTGCGCACGCACAACGCACGTGGCAAATGGACGCAAGTTAGGCAAGAAAGTAAAACCACTAGACGGACGCGCAGATTGCGCCACGTCCGCATAGCGTTCTGTGTGCGTGATGATACAAAGTCAGACGGACCTCATTTGCGACGTCCAGCACCTTGACGTACAAAATGGCTTTTCATATCATGTACCAATTTTTATAATTTTTCATATTAATTTTGTTTCACATAATTCCCCTTTGTTTTCTACGTCGTCAAGAAGAACGGACCGTGTGGTGTCTACAGTATCTTCCGTCGTTACGTCTGTCCATTATGCACGCATGCAGAGTGCGCTCAGACTGCGTTCGTCTGACCCTAGCCTTAGTACTTGTAACTGTAACTGTACTCCACCACTCTCTATTGAAAAACATAGAGGGAATCATTTATTTATGTATAAAATGTTTTTAACAGTAAAGTCATTTGACACAAATACAGGGTGTTTGTGTTTTCTGTGCCTTATCCCCTGATGTCTGTGTTATATTATTATTCACATATGTATCTATTGCAGAGTGTCATGTTACACACTGCGTTTCCCTTATGTGTATCTGTGAGTAATGGATTCCTTTGTCTTTCCCTGTTTCCATCAACCTTCACCCTCCCCAAAGGTCTGGCTTAAACCAGATCTCTTTGACCTCTTCCTCAGGCGTTGATACCAGGGCTTGTGTGTGGGATTGGCAGACTTTTCAGTATGGAAACGCTGGGCCGTGTTTTCCATTGGATTCTGTACAATGGATACCCACGGTGAAGGGAGCCTTTCTACACACGGGTAGAGGAGTAGGGGACCCCAC
This sequence comes from Leptobrachium leishanense, assembly GCA_009667805.1. Taxonomy (NCBI): domain Eukaryota; kingdom Metazoa; phylum Chordata; class Amphibia; order Anura; family Megophryidae; genus Leptobrachium; species Leptobrachium leishanense. Next base: position 52,030,513 of record CM019069.1, read on the forward strand.
TTTACAGTGTTAACTTAACCAGAGCTTTAAACTTACCAGAGCCGTTAGAGCATTGATTCCCAAACCTGCCCTCGGGACCCTCAACCAGACCAGATTTTGCAAATCACTTTGGGAAATGCAGGCTGAATCCTGCAATCACTGAGCAGCAAATCATATCACCTGTGCTGTGCTTCAGATATCTGGCAAATCTGGCGAGGCGGAGGGTCCTATGGACAGGTTCGGGAAACACTGCATTAGAGTCTATGAAGTTGTTAAGTTTTCACCTGCTCTGGTTAAGTGTATAACAACCTTAGAATATGGCCCTATGTATGTTACCTGTATATTTACATGCTCAGACTGTGACACTTGCACAGACTCACATTCATACACATACATCATGCATATAAGTAGCGCCTACACACATTCATAGGCAAATACTCACTGCAAAGCACCTAACACATAGAAACACTCTGCCCCCTACATACACCCCACTTACCATATATACGGGTCTCACAGGGACATCTAAAAGTAATTGTCTTTACTTGGTGCATGGCCACATCTCTTTAACTCCAGTCATCTCCGAGAATAGCAAAACATATGACCTTGGTATCCATAGTTATGCATCATTCGAAGAGCAATATATTTCTTGGTAGGTATTATTAACCCCTTCACTACCATGGCAATGTATATAAGATTAGCAGTAGCAGACAAAGGTGCCCATGATCATGTTAACACAATCTGAGGCTATGCTGTACCATTGAAAATTTAATTTGTTTGCTGCAAACAAATTCCATTTGCATTGCGCTCCAGAACATGCCCCTAAAGACTAAGCACCCAGGCATGATGGCCAAGCTGCTAACACTTTTTAAAACCAATTGGAGGTCTCTCACATGTCCCCAACTGATCGCGCACAGAGATCAGAACTGTAGTAAATCCATTTGGCCAGCAGATGGTGCCATCTGTCAGCCAAATAGGTTATTACAGTAAGGAATGCATTGGGAATATTCCCAAAAATTTCTTACTGTATAATTATTTTAAAACGATTTTGCAAAAAAAAACAAACATTGGTTCCTCATAGTGTTTTTTTATATAAAAATTCCCTTTGTAGTCAAAGGGTTAAGGGCGCTATTAAGAACTTTAAATGGATCAACATAAAGGTGATGGTTTGTAAAGGTAGCTGGTGAATGTAGGCCCTTGACTGAAAGCAAGACTGAATGTAATGTGAAATAAATTGAATAACAGAAGGGCAACTGTGATACAGAGTGATGCCCAGTAGTAATGGAGTGATGGTATTGGCCAGTAGTAATAGAGTGATGGCCAGTAGTAATAGAGCGATGGCATTGGCCAGTAGTAATGGAGCGATGGCCAGTAGTAATAGAGTGATGGCATTGGCCAGTAGTAATAGAGTGATGGCATTGGCCTGTAGTAATAGAGTGATGGCCAGTAGTAATAGAGTGATGGCATTGGCCAGTAGTAATAGAGTGATGGCCAGTGGTAATAGTGATGGCATTGGCCAGTAGTAATAGAGTGATGGCATTGGCCAGTAGTAATAGAGTGATGGCCAGTAGTAATAGTGATGGCATTGGCCTGTAGTAATAGAGTGATGGCATTGGCCTGTAGTAATAGAGTGATGGCCAGTAGTAATAGAGTGATGGCATTGGCCTGTAGTAATAGTGATGGCCAGTGGTAATAGTGATGGCATTGGCCAGTAGTAATAGAGTGATGGCCAGTGGTAATAGTGATGGCATTGGCCAGTAGTAATAGAGTGATGGCATTGGCCTGTAGTAATAGTGATGGCCAGTGGTAATAGTGATGGCATTGGCCAGTAGTAATAGAGTGATGGCATTGGCCAGTAGTAATAGAGTGATGGCCAGTAGTAATAGAGTGATGGCATTGGCCAGTAGTAATAGAGGGATGGCCAGTAGTAATAGTGATGGCATTGGCCAGTAGTAATAGAGTGATGGCATTGGCCAGTAGTAATAGAGTGATGGGCAGTAGTAATAGTGATGCATTGGCCATTAGTAATAGAGTGATGGCATGGGCCAGTAGTAATAGGATGATGGCCAGTAGTAATAGTGATGGCATTGGCCAGTAGTAATAGAGTGATGGCATTGGCCAGTAGTAATAGAGTGATGGCCAGTAGTAATAGTGATGGCATTGGCCAGTAGTAATAGAGTGATGGCATTGGCCAGTAGTAATAGAGTGATGGCCAATAATAATAGTGATGGCATTGGCCAGCAGTAATAGCGTGATGGCATTGGCCCGTAGTAATAGGATGATGGCCAGTAGTAATAGTGATGGTATTGGCCAATGGCCAGTAGTAATAGAGTGATGGCTGGCCAGTAGTAATAGTATCAGCAGTCCTGCTAGGTTTCCACAATCTGGTTGCAATTGCACCTCTCCCCAATTGCTCCATCACACTAAAATAATGTATAAGGTCATGTTAATAAATTATTTTCTCGTGATAGAAAGTGAGGAGTGTCACAGATGATTTTTAACACTGAATACCTTGCGCTCGTTTTTCTCCATGTAACAAAAAAACAGTGATTTGTGCTTGTCATCGGCTTTCAGTAATAAATGATTGTTTGATTGCTTTCCTAGCATCCTCTAAATGGATAACATATATAGTTTAATGACTTTTTAGTTGGATGCACTAATGACTGTCTTTTAAAATATATGTGTTTACACACATGGGACTGGGGATAGAATACAATAGATACTAATCAGACAGGAGAAGGCTAAAATCAATGTAATTTATTAAAATCAATATGACCATGAGACATTCCTCACCACAGAAGGTGAGAGTTAAAAATAACAATGACAAAAAAAAGGTCTCCTACAATTTTAGAAGTGATAGCGGTTATTGACCACTCCGAAAGCATCCAAGGTTAAGTGACATTTAAATACAATTATTTCGGTATTATTAGTTGGATTTGGTGAAGGATAATATTCACAATAAAGTGCGCCGGCCATATTGGCAATTTTACAGTTGGGGAGGAGGCGCAAAACAATTTATAGTTAATTGAATAACGCATTTGGCTTTTATAATGTTTTTCTGTATTTATCTAACAAGAAATTGGATTTTACAAAATAGGAACGCTTGAAAGGAAACTCTAAGGCAGGTCTGTCAAACTCCGGCTCCCCAAATGTTCCTGAACTACAACTCCCATGATTCTCTGACTCTCTGTTGCATTGAAAGAATTCTGGGATTTGTAGTCAGCAACATCTGGAGGGACGTGAGTTTGACAGCCCTGCTCTAGGGTATTTTTTATTTCACTACATTGCACAAAAATATATTAAATAAGTAGCATTAAATTTAAAAATACTTACCTAGGGAAAACAATATTTAACTATTTCTCTAGCTCGAAAAACATCTATGGTGCACATGCACGCAGATAAAGCTTTAATACAGTATATACAAGGAACACAAGACAGTAACGTGAGACTTTTGCAGTAGGATATGATAAAAAATATTGCCTTGCCAACTTACTACATTGTTTAACTCATTCTGCCGCTTTGTGCTACAATGTAACTACATTACCCACCATTGTGACATGTTAAAAGAGCTAAACTGGCCTTCGCTGGAATCCAGACGCACCCTTCACCTTGCCAACCTGGTGTTTAAGAGCTTTTCTGGGAAGCTACCACCCTACCTGAATAGGCTGCTTCCCCCAGAAGTTCCCTCATCCTAGAACCTCCGATCCAGGACCTGCACCTTACTTACAATACCACAATACAAAAAGACAGTGGCTCGATCCTCATTTTCCTACAGAGCACCGCAATTATGGAATAACCTCCCAGTCGCCCCTCAGGCTAAAGTCACTTAAGAGCTCCCTATTGACATACCTCGATACAGAATGCACCTGTAAATATGTAACATAATGAATATATTTATTTTCTGTTAATATGTATATTTGTGCTGTTTTTTTTATATCTTGCATTTATTACTTTGTATTTCTGTATCTACTGTAACAATTCAATGTTCTTGAACCCAGGACATACTTGAAAACGAGAGACATCTCAATGTATCCTTCCTGGTAAAATACTTTATAAATAAATAAATAAATCTATTAATAAATTGGGATAATCAGCTATCACATGCATAGAAAAAAAAGGAAACGTGTTTATGCATTTATAGCCTAAGATAGTAAAATGATTACCAGAATTTAAATTTGTGCATTTTCAATATTTCAATTACTTTATTCTTTATAGAAATATTGTTGGGATTAAAAGTTCTAGACATTGGATGGTGTCCCTTATCCTGCACAAAGTCAAATTGAGTCTTTATTACTAGCATTTTTTAATAAACATTTTTTTTTACAGCATTACACTTGTTAAACCAACACAATTAATGGCATTTGCAGGACCTCACAAAGCAATTTTTACAGCATTACACTTGTTAAACCAACACAATTAATGGCTTTTGCAGGACCTCACAAAGCAATTCTCTGGCTGCATGGACCTTGTATCCCAGATATAGCAATGCTGCATGGCTGAGAAAGGTAGTATATGGAGCGTCATTCTCAAAAGAATCATGACGCCAAAAAGCATATTGCGGTTTTGCTATTTTGTGATTCGTTCAGACATGTTTCGGATTTTGGATTTCAGACAAATCGCCTTAAAACCAAAATTTTGGACACTTTGGTGAGTTCTCCAAACACGAATACATGTGACTAGAGAATCGATAGGAAAGAGGAGGGCAACATGTAGTATTTTTTCAAAAGTCTTTTCTGTTACTGAATACTAAAAAGCAGCTAACTTTAATTCATCATAAGCTAATTGAAAAAAAATTGGAAGAAATTACCTAGAACTGTAGGTACAGGGTGACTACAACATAGGAGAGGGCTGGGAAAAACCATCAGGCCCGCATCTCCCAAACGCATCCCTAGGTCCATGTACCCCAAGTCCAAAGTGACTACTGTCACAAACAGCAATCTTGCAATAGGGCCAATAGTGTATATAAGTTACAGCAGAGGCTTAACTAGAAACCTCAGGGCCCGGGTGCAGAAACCATGACAGGTCCCCCCCCACCCTAGGTAAAACATATTTTGTCCCCTCTTCCATCAACATGCATTGGTCCTCTCCAGGTCCACAATGTTGACTCCAGACAATCAGTGTCCCATTTTTAGCAGGTCGTCCATGACCTCTTCAGTCAGTCCATCCCATTTTTAATGTAATGTGCACTATTTGTAGCTCACTGAGTTCCACAGCAATAAAACTCACAGTAATGTGCATTGTATTACCGTATCACCGAGCTCCACAGCAATAAATCTCACAATAATGTGCAGTGTGTATGAGTCTATCACAGAGCTCCACAGCAATAAAACTCAGTAATGTGTGGTGTGTATGAATGTATCACAGAGCTCCACAGCAATAATACTCACAGTAATGTGCAGTGTGTATGAGTGTAAATCAGGGTTCCACAGCAACAAAGCTCACAGTAATGTGCGGTGTGTATGAGCATATCACAGAGCTCCACAGCAAAGAAACTCACAGTAATGTGCAGTGTGTATGAGTGTATCACAGAGCTGCACAGCAATAAAACTCATAGTAATGTGCGGTGTGTATGAGTGTATCACAGAGCTCCAGAGCTGTAAAACTCATACACACTGCACATTGCTGTATCACAGAGCTCCACAGCAATAAAACTCCCAAATAAGTATAAAATAAAATTAAAAAAACAATTATATCTATATATTATAGGCAAGCCCCCAGGCCCAGGCAGGTGAGTGTGGGCCCCCCGGACTCAAGGGCCCAATACAAAAATATTAAGATGTCATCGAAAAACACATAACTTTAGAGAGACCTATCAGCTCACTCCATAATCCCCCACCCGTTTTATCTTTCCTGATCTATCACCCACACAGTCCCCCTGCACCCCATTACTGCTTGTACTCTGCAATTTACCCTCACCTCTTACATTACAAGCTCACTGAAACAGAGTCCTACAGCTCTCTGTGTCTCAAACTTATTTCCTAATTATATGTTTGTTTCACCAATTGTACAGTGGAGAAGAATATGCTGGTGCTTTATTAATAATTAAATTAGTAATGCATTTAATTTTAACAAATTTATAGAAACATGGCTTGTTCCGACTCACTAAAACACAGAGATAGAAGACCCATAGCATGTTTGTTTGTTTATTTATTTATTTTTGGTTAATGAATCTCTGGGTCAATTTGATTGTTTTTGCACTTAGATACAAAGTTGCTGGGCTCTGTAAAGAATTAGCTTATACTTCCATTTCCTGGATTGTCTGTAGTTTCTTTTTCCCCCTTGTACAGGCAGAAGCTTTGCTTTTAAAGGACAGAAAGAGCATCGTATTCAGTTTCACCTTTGCATATATAGATCTGCAGAGAGGATGGTTCATTCTAAACCTAATCGAGTCCCATGCTCACGTGGTTCTCTGAAATTAGTGGAAATCAATTCATGTGCTAATGAGAAAGTCCATAATTTATTGTCTGCTGAGGAATGCATGTTACATTTATTTTAACAGTAAACAATTATTTTTATTGCAAGATTAATTATCCTGATTTATCTTAACCCTGTCTATTCATATTCATGAAAAAGACCAGGATTTTTGGTTACTCTCTTTTGTTAATCTAATAAAAAAAAGAAAAAAAAATCAATGCCCTTTCCAGACCTTGTGAACTAAAGCAGAGAAAAGATTTGGTTGGTGACACACATTCTACTCTCATTCTATTTACAAACAAATAGTGAATATAATAAATATCATGTTTGTAATATTATCATTTTGTGAACCTACCAAGATATAACAATATAATTTCTCCGTAAGGTGCCAATATTCAGATACCTTGCTCTATGTATATTAAAATATAACATATTATAAAAAATTATTTATTTTATTTATTTATTTAATTTATCGTTCAATTCTTTGTTTTTCTACCTCGTTAATTTCTGTAAATTCAAGAAATGTATAAGTAACCAGGTGATCTTGATTCCTTTCATAGATGATTAAAAAAATATAAAACTAGACTACAAAACAGAAGAAATGTATTTATTTGTTTTATTTTACAGGAAATAAGGACAAGGGATGTTCGGATGCCTACTGGAGAAATGCTTTGGCAGACACTGCAATATCCAGTATATAAAAATAGGTACGCATTCATTTCTTAGACAGCTCTGGATGCAGATTCTTCAAGGATGAAGAAAACCCCTGCAGAGGAGTTTAGCATATCTACCAGGTGCTATTTTTCTAGAAAAGCTATATATCAGTATGCCAATTTTATATCTCTGATGTTGTGGCACCAATATATGTCTGTGTTTTAAATTTTTTAACCCAGATCAATGCCTATAAACCCCATGATAACGATCACCCTTCGCTACATCAGTTTTTTTCAATATCATAATATTTACTTGAATATTAGGTTAATTTAAAAATAATTTCATGAGTTTTATACAAAATTCTAGGTTTATAAAACTATTTATATTATCATTTGCATTAAAAGGATTACATACCATTTACATTAAATGATTGTTAGAAATAATATTAGAAATATTAGAGGGATTATAGTTGGAAAAAGAGGTTTGCGAAGGTCTTCGGGACGAGCAATGGCACTAGTGGCCTGCTCTATGGTGGGGCCCGCTCAGGTAGCTATAGTTTTTTAAGAGGGATTAAGCATTTAAAGGTTTTATAATGTAGCCAAGGTCTTGGAATCTTCCCGACACTGATTCCTAGCAAGTATTGTAACAATCACCAGTAATTATATAATAAAAACACTACAGGGGTTATTCAATAAGTGACAAACTTGCAACCGAATTGCACCGACTGGCGAATTTCACCATACAGTGCAATTTCGTGGCAGTTCGTCTATTCACAAAGCTGTCAATTCACCAAATAAGGGCAAATTGGCTGCGAAATACGGTGCAGTTTGCCGCAGATTGCTGCACTTCGGCAGCAGCAAAAGTGTCAGGTAAATGCCCTGACATTCAGTAATTCAGTTCGACAGGTTTAACCCCATAGTGACCAGGCAGTTTTGCCATTGTCAGTCCGAAAGTACCCACTGCTGTTTTTACATTTCTGCGCTGTTTGTGTTTAGCTCTAATTTTCCTCTTACTCGTTTAAGTAACCCACACATATTATATACCGTTTTTCTCACCATTAAATGGACTTTCTGAAGATACCATTATTTTCATCATATCTTGTAATTTAATATAAAAAATATATGAAATATGATGAAAAAATATTTTTTTTAAACTTTGTTTCCTGAAATCTACAACTGCCAAAAAAGACCCCAGCTAAATAGTTTCGAAATTTTTTCCTGAGTTTAGAAATACCCAATGTTTACATGTTTTTGCTTTGTAACCCCTTCCCTGCTGAGCTCATGTTGACCATTTTGCGCTCATCATGTTTAAACGCGATTTGAAGTCCTGTTTTATTATATGACCCAGACTAATATTTTTTTTTTAAAAAAACATGTTTTTATTTTTCATTTTATTTTTTTAAACCAAACCTGGCCACGTTTGGTATCATTGGAAAGGCTCTAGCCTTTCCAATGATACCACACATGACCCTCTAGTTGCCACTGATTGGAGATACGGGGGTCAAAAGTACAGCTAGGAGGTTAACTGCCCGACTGACGTCATGGCACATATGGCGATGATGTCAGTGGGCGGGGGGAGGCCCCGGAGGCCTGTCTGACATCCAAGATGTCAGCCACCTCTGACAGAAGTCTGCAATCCAGCACCGAATTGGCGCCGGATCGCGGACCAGCACGTAAGGGGTTGTGTGACCTTTGTAACTATGTTAAGGAATACTATGGAATCCAGGAGTGAGCATCAACCATTGTTACCATGAGCAGTGGAGTTGTGAGCTGTCACTGGCAAATCACTGCCATGATGAACAATGAGCGGATGCTGAGCCTGTGCAATTCAGCAAAGATGGTCAAGTTGTAGGTGTTTGATGAATGAACTCACATGTTTTTAAAATCATATAAAAGAAGACACTGAAAAAAGGGAGTTCTTATCCACGATCTTCTTTAACCCATCAACCTATTCAGTAAATATCAATTCTGTAAAACGCGCTCGCGCTGGCGTATTTAATAATAAATTTCAATTTAAAGAAATATCCAGATCAGCTTTCAGGCCACCCACTGTTAAATACACACCGATAAATGTAATTAAAGAATGTTCTTAATAACCTTAAACAATTGGGACATATATCTTCCCATTGTGTGTAAGTAACGTATCACTTGTCTGTTATAATGTATCCTGCACTTTCAAGTCGGATCTAATTTCCCTGGTTCCTTTAAAAAAACACTGTGAATAAAGAAATGAAAACACTCAAAATACACAATTAAGCCTCTGTCACTGACGGGATGATAGAAATGCTGCGCAATAATTAATTCTCAAGGAACAGAATCCGTCTATAAATTATGCTTTTAACTTATTATAATTACTTGTATCTAATCGGATTATTAACACTTTGTGAACCACAGAAGGTTACTTTTGGCTCCTTAGGCAACTGGTCAATTGACGACAAATTTAAAAGAATTTATAGTACAGAAGATCAATATATAAAACAAAGCAGAAGCATATTCCAAACTATCAAGAACTAGCAAAACACATGTACAAATGAATTGAAAGATGCCAGAGCTAAGATAGAAAGAGAGCAGAATATGAAGAGAATACATAAGAAGTACTTAGCTCAAACATAAAAGCAGTGCTTCATGTTAGTAGACTTTCTGAGATGTCGTTCCAAAATCATATCTTTGAAAAGATAATATGTAAACAGGTGATTTCAGTGAGCAATGGATAAAGTGTAACAACGACCATTAAGGTCAATTTGATGTATTATAACTGGAAATATTGCAAATCGATATTACCTAATAGTAAGTCTGTTTATCTGTAACTTGGGGCTCGATTTAATTGTATCTGCCATTATTTTCCTGACAAAATATCAGCTGCTTGAAGAAGGTATTTTTTTTTTAAATATCAGCTGATTCAGTTGAAAATAATTAATTTGCAGACGATATTCGAAAAATGCAGCTGGGCCGAAAAATGTCTGGAAAAGAGTATTTTTGGCCATCATCATACAGATTTATAACTTTAAACATGACTATTAGAAATATCCAACATTAAAAGAAGATTTCAGCTAAATTAAATCGAGCCCTAGGTCTGCTGAGAAAGCTATGCCAACAATTTGATTGACAGGAGTGGGCAGGGAACACAACACATTACTTGACAGTAATTAAACAAACTGTCTTTTTGCTATAATAAGATTATTGTTGTAGGAAAAATGTAGATCACTGACAAAGAGCTCAAGCTTTGCAGATCTTGAGTTGACAGGCTCACTTTAATATTGCTGAAGCGTATCTTAAAAGGGACACTCTAGGCACCATGGCCAATCAATATAATATGAATGGTCATGGTGGTGACATGAGTGTCGCCATCTCCTCTGTGGGTGTCCTGAAGGGGGCTGATTCAACCCTCGCAGCAGGTGGGGTTCTTCCCAACCATAAACCTGTCAATTGACTTTCTCTGATCAGCATTCTGGACTGCAGGTCGGGAATGTACAGTTATATATTCCTGTCCAGCCAATGGCTTTTAATGACCTGTCATTGAAAGCCACTGAATAGACTGAAAGCCAGAATAGGCTTCCAGCCTGAAGGAAGCAACAGCGGCTGCCAGTACAATGCAGCTCTGATGAAGCCCAGTGTTGGAATGATAGGTTTTCCTATAAAGATACAGTGTAGGAACCATGCCCTTTTAATTTATTTTAGATGATTATGGTGAGCTGAGTGTCTTCCACCCCATCCTCTCCACAGGTGTCACTGCAGCCAAACACAGCCTTCCAAAGCAAGGGTCTTTCCTGAAAGCCTTCAATTAGCTTGTACTTACTAGCCTTCTGGGCTTCCATATAGCGATGCACAGCTATGTGCATTGCTGATGCAGAAGCATTGAGAGACATTCATCTGGTTGAGCACTTTACAACTGTCAGAGAGGAACAGGAGTAAGGGAGACCACAACACTAAAAGGGTGGTGGGCTAGGGGGGGCAGGTGGGTTAAACATTTAGCCCCTCTAGTTCTCCTCTCCTCGATTCCAGGTTATTTATTTATTTATAAAGTATTTTACCAGGAAGAATACAAAGCAGAAAACCTGGGTAGCGCTGATAGATGCTGTGATGGAAATCGCTGATACACACTTGGATGGTCCTTGTCGCTCAACCATCAATAAGGGAACAAGCGTAATAAAAAGATGGTGTAGCGATCACAATGTTCCTTTCAATAAATAAAGTCACAATTCCAATGGTATGTTCATGTTTTCTTCTTCTTTAAATAACCTCAGATAAAGCAGAGACAACATATCATAATGCAACCCATGTAGACTCACTAATGGGCACATGTATATATGGTAGCACTCACATGGAATAGAACCCTCCCGGTTCAAGGTAATATGCTTCTGGGTAATTGACCGGCCACCCAAAATGTCCCTCCGGTAATATGATCCTTCAATACCTTGAATATAAAAAGGTAGGTACTATAGCGCAGACTGTAATAGACTTTATTTATTGAAAGGAACATTGTGATCGCTACACCATCTTTTTATTACGTTTTACCAGGAAGGATACATTGAGATTTCTCTCGTTTTCAAGTATGTCCTGGGTTCAAGAACATTGAATTGATACAGTCGTTACAGAAATACAAAGTAATAAAATGCAAGATATTATAAACAAAAACACAAATATACAGATTAACACAGAAAATAAATATGTAGGAAATATACTCACTATGTTACATGTTTACAGGTGTTAGAGAGTAAAAGTCAACTGACACATGTCCAAATGATAGTATACATAGAACATCTATAACGTAACAAAAATAGCCACCTTGGTGGAATAAAATTGGAGACTTGTGATTTTTGTATGCGCTTTTCTCTATTTAAATATTTTTTTCCAGTGCATTCTATCCTCTATTTCTTAACTGGCAATTTAGTTTATTCATACCACGTGCTTATTAAAAAGCCAGGTACCATAGTACAGATAGAAAGTGAAAAAATAAAACGATTGCGCATTGAGGTCATCTATCTCAATTCTCTGCTCGACAGTTTTCTTGACCAACTCAGCAGCCGTTCTGCTTCACACGAGCTGAACCAGAAATTCTCATTAAAACCAAACCATGCTTAAATTATGAAAATAATTTATCTTGTGAAAACATGGTAAATATATTGGTTTTAATCATAAATTTAGATTTGCTTGTTGTAAAAGTATTTGCCCTGAAATAATTATGCAATGTCATATTTTTTTATTCTTCTTTTAAAGATGAAGCAGAGGAGAAAATTTCAATCCAATGTAAAATATAAATGGGTTACTTGACTAATGCAAACAATTGTATTAAAAGCCGCACAGCTGTAAAGTAACTTTCCAACCCCTACATGCTTCCCAAAACTCATTAACACCTTCACTGGCATGATTGAGTATACTCGATCTTCAAAAGCACTTGCAGGAGCCCAACATTGAGTAAAGTCGATCTGGTGATATTTTGGAGCAATGCAAAGGAATTTTGTTTATCGCGAATGAAATTAATTTGCAAATGTGCTCCAGAACATGCCCCCAAATTGTCCACACCTCGGACATGCCTGTACAGGTGCAGAAGCTTTTTGAACAGTGTGGAGTTCCATTGTTTTTTACAGAAACACAAAGCTCCAGTTTTATTATTATACATGTAGTAGCACTTTTTTGGCCAGTGGGGGGAGCCCACTGCTGGCGAAATAGACTTATTGTTCCTAAAATGTATGTATGAAGGGCACCCATACATTCTTATACTGCATGTAAAGGAAAGTGGTTTTCCATAAATACACTGGATTCTTGCAGTTGTTTATGGAAAATCCCTTGGCAGTGAATGGGTTAAATATATGTGAAAGATGTAAACTCTTTGAGTGATATACATAAAAATGGATTTTCTAATACTTAATTTCTTAAAGGAATTCTAGTGAAAGGGTCGTTCTCCTGTTTACAAACAAGCAGGGTTATTCAAAGAGATCTGAATGGCTGCCGAAAGGTAACCGAACGCTGAAATTCAGCGTACGGTTACCTTTCCTGGCCATTCGGTTATCCAGAGAGCAGTCAATTCGCCAAATCCTGGCGAATTGCCTGCACATACGGTGCCTGTTCGAGGGCAGTGAATCCCCATAGAGAAGCACTGCTTCGGCTATTCAGAGAACACAAACCAGCAGTAAAAGGTTCCCGAAATGCCCTGCCATTCGGTGGTTTAATTTGGCAGGTTTATTCAGGCGAATCCCATAGGTTTCAAAGTTAAAAATATTCCCGTTTTATTTTAATATCTAATAAACCGTTCATTATAATATTCCAGTAAAAAGTCTCTTTATTTTTAGATTTTGTAGGACCTTTTAGACATTTTTCGGGATTTTTTTGCAAACATTTTTTTTTAACTTTTTTTCTTTTTTCTGTGACAGTCCTTTTTATTATCATTCATTGGATCTTATATGTAAATTTCAGACATTTTCGCTCAGTAGTTTCTTTGCAAACAGCGTTTCACTTTTCAAACATTCAAACATACTGTTTTTTTTTCTTCACCTCCTTCATCTGCGGTGTCGGCTTTTTCCGGCGGCTGTTCTGCGCTGTGATCGGCTCCTGCTCAGGTTTCTCTGGCGTCTTCGGCGGGATAATCCAGATGTTTTTGCGGGTTCCAGTGTGCCTTCGCCCTCGTTTTGCGCTGAGTTTTCGGCGGGTTTGCGGCGACTTTTTCCTGCATTACGGCGGCCCTTTGGTGCTTGCTAAATACACTACAGGGTTGCCGAAATGGGATCGCCAAATCGCACCGAATTGAAGAGAACGAAAAGTCACCGAACGTGCGGTGACGTTTTGATTCTCTTTGAATAACCCTGTAAGTCATACAGGGTTATTCAGAGAGAGGTGAAAACCAGGAGAATTTGTAGGAGAAGAGAGCAATCTAGACCAAATAGCCAATTTGGAAAGTGAGATAAATGGGAGAATTTTTCTGGTTTGGCTATTTTGACCTAGAATTTTCACTTCTCCAGTCATTCTCCTGGCTTTCACCTCTCTCTGAATAACCCTGTAAATAAATCCATCCTAGTAAAATAAGTAATTTAACAACAAAAACCATCTTCTTATTTTCTTCTTGGAAGGAGATCATCATATTTACTCAGTAGCCTTTGGGAGCCTGAAACAAATCAGCTGTGAATTATACCTTCCTGTATTATAGCAGAGGGGAGAGAGATGCTGCATTCTGTGCATGTTGAAAATAAGGAGAGGAGGACAGAGATCAACTTACAGAGTTATACAGGAAGACAGTAAGCTTTGCTGCGAAACAGAAAAGTAGCAGCGGCCACTAAATTCAGCTATAAAGGTATAAAAATGTAATTATGTAATGTCATGTAATTATTGGGCAAGTCTTTTCAAATATTTTAAGAGAACAACGCCGCAGTTTGGAAGTTGATGGAATATATTTAAGGTAGTTTTGAACTCTTCATGAATATCCCTTTTAAATGTTTTTGGTCAAATATGTAAAGTAGTTCTTCCACAAAATACCTACCACCAGATCTAAGCAAATGTAGGGCACCATCGCGTGCCTCTCGCTAAAAGTGGAACGCAAAGGGGAAAGATTAGCGTTCGCTAATTTCCCCTTTGCGTCCCGGTTTCACCAGCAGATCGCGGGGCAGGCGCTGAGTGCAGCAGCCTGCCCCGTAGCGACCGCTAGGCTCGCAGATGCTGGGGCAGCGCTAAAGCGCCGTCCCAAGCATCAGCTCCATGGAGTCCATAGGACTTAGTGGAGGATCGTGTTGCCGGGTCACATGACCGGCAGGATCTTGCCTTTTGCGTGATCGCTGAGGGAGACGGGGACTTTTTGCCCCCAGTCTCCCTCTGCTCCCAGCGGCCAGGAGCGGTGGACCAGGCCGCCGTCCTTGCCGCGGGATAAGAGGTGAGTATTTGATTTATGGGGGCGTTTGAGCTGCAGGTAACGGATTCTGGAGCAGCGCAATCAGTTAGCAGCAGCTCAGAGCTGGTGTTAACTCTTTCATTAGCGCCAGCTCTTAGTAACTAGCGTTAGGGCCAAGTGATCTTAACGCTAGTTATTCTGGGCTTACACTTTCCACTCCCCATGTTAGGTATAGGGAGCGCCAAGTACAGTAAGCTTGCGGTACAGATCGTAAACTAACGCGTTCTAACGGGTTTTTTAACCCGTTAACGATTCAAAGGTGATCTGGGTGCAGCGCTATGACCTCTGTTAAGCTGACGCTCACGCTAGTGTTAGCTTGAAAGAGGTGATAGGGCCTGTAGAAGGATGATGGGCATTTTGTGAGAAAGAAGTAACTTTTACAAGAAACATACCTTGGAGAAAAAGGAAGTATTTTTTTTAACTGTGTAACGCTAAGAATCAGCTGTTATATATCAATTACAATCAAAATACTGATCTGTGTTAGAAAACCTATAAAAAGCTTAAAAAATAATAAAAAACTTTTGAGATACATACAAAATGAACACATTCATCTTAATTTACACTATAAATACTTAATTGGGCATTGAGTTCATAATTAAGCTATGCAGAATAAAGAAAATAATGACATTTCTTAACCTTAAGAAAAAAGGAATCTGCTGTGAGACTAGTACACTAATTAAACCAGGGGGTCACATGCTTACAATTAATTAAAGCAGTTAATCAGTGTGAATGAAGAAAAATGCACTCTTCTCCAACCTGTATACAGACTCTGCTCTCGTTTGCTCATGTTGACCTGAACACTGTTTGTCTTTATATTTGCAGAATCTGCAAAGAAATCAATCGTGCGTCAGGAAAAAAAAAAGTTCTTTCCCCTTTAAAAGTACAGTTACTTATGCATTATGTAACTATAAAAATAGTTCTAGCTGGCTTTTTAGTTTCTTTTCCACTGGGAGGCAATCCAAGATATGACCCTGGTTTAAAAAGCTGCTTAATTGTACCCCAGGAGAAGCAAGAAAAATGTGATATAGAAGGAGGGGAAGGAAAAAAACAAAACATTTTCATGTTACATATTGATCAGCCTATCCGGGAATTCGTTCCGTGGTAGGTAAGCATTGATGCCGTTTCGTTCCCCATTATATTAAGATATATTGTTTAGCTAAAAAAAAATAACGAGTAACATTTATTTGGAGCACTATTAAGTGTAATGTTCTAATAAGCAAAGTATTTCTTGCCGACATCAATAGCGCACATATATGCAACATGATGACTTATTACGTTTACAAACATTACAGCCACAAATCAATGGCTAAAAGCAAATAAATAAGATGAACGAACAACATAGTTAAAGGGATATTCTAGGCCCCGTGACCATTTAACTTAAATGGTGATGGTAAGCGGTGTCCCTTCCAGCTGTCACAGGGAGCTGTGACAGCCTTCTAACACGGAGGGCTGACATTCACATGGAAAGGCTATCGATCAGGTCTCACTGGACAGGATTTGCAAAGCTGGCCGTCCAATGGCCTACAAGACAGAAATATTAAGAATCATCTGACTGCACGTGCCCAAACAATTATCATTTATGAGACTTGTTTTGGTTTGTGTCAGTGCATTCATGAATACATTGCATTATATTGAATGGATGGACTGCTTGGTCGCCCACTAACTATAGACTCTCATAACCCTCACCCATGGTCCAATGGTTGAACAGTTAAATTAGAGCAGGTGGGCTTCTTGATCACCACTGTTTAATACGCCTTCACTTGCTGGCTAAGAGTGAGAAAAATAAAGATTATATTTATTAATATTGTCCCCATCCCATAAACCAGGCCAAATAGCCCATCTGCTCTGATTTAACCCCTCAACTACTGGCTATGGTGTTGGACAGAAAGGTGTTCCCCCTATGTGCGTGGGCCATGTTTTTTGGGAGAAATTGGGCTTCTCATCAGCCTACCCAGTTTTCTGATTACCCACTTTCCACATTAAGACCATCTTCAAGAAGCTCACTGCAGCAGAAGCCATCACGATCAGTCCAATCACACTCAGCATGTCAGATACTGTATTCAGCAGTTTGTTGTGTGCCTTAAAGCAGCAGGCCTAGGGAGAGCATTGCTTGGCCCGCTTACATGATTTGCAGAACAGAGGATACGGCCATATTTACCAGGGCTACGCCAGGTCCATGAATAGTTTGGGTCTCCATTCAAACAGGATACCGGTGCAAAGGAAGAACCCCCTGCAATGCTGGAGCTCCTACGCATTTCAAATGATTAAGACTCTTCTATAAACAGGGTGTGGAAATACATCACCAATCCATCCATCCATGGTTTTCCAGGCCAGAATGCTTACTGTGAGGCACTGCAAGTGCGATGTGAAGGCAGCAGGGCGGCTTTTTGTCAATATTGACACATGATCCCAATATCGACATTTATTGAATCCCACACATAGAATCCCTGCAATACTTGTAACC
The DNA here is from genome assembly GCA_009667805.1 of Leptobrachium leishanense. Lineage (NCBI taxonomy): Eukaryota > Metazoa > Chordata > Amphibia > Anura > Megophryidae > Leptobrachium > Leptobrachium leishanense. The sequence goes on from CM019069.1 coordinate 52,047,896, forward strand.
TCATCATGTTCCGAGTGGTGGATACACCTGAGAACTAGCAATACCATCCCACAGTTCTCCTGCCCTCCTAATTATCCCTGCTTGCCATGAAAACTGAATCAAGTCCTTCCATCTCAGTCAACATCCAGGACTCCAGCAGGTAAAAGATGTTTTTTCTTGTTTATGTGTCTTGATTGGTTGTTTTTGTTTAGCAGTTTAACTAAACAAATAGTGCACAAGAGGAGCAGGCATCGGTCCAGGGACGTAGTTGGTAAGTACCCCTGACCTAACATCATCAAAGGGAAGATTTCTGATGCTTTCTGCAGCACAATTATTCTGTCTGGAAGCATGACAAGGGAGGCTGCGGCATATAAGGTGCATTTTATCCCTATTTGAGCAGGGAAAAGGGTTAAAATTTGTGTCAGTGGTAGGACCCTTGATACTGCATTGCTCTGTGCCCTTTCTTTGAGCTTTTGTTCTTTCCCAGGGGGGTCCTTTAATTTTGCCAGAAATGTTGGATTGCTGGGGGGCAATGCGCAAGTTGTGGGGTTGGCGGTATAATCCAGAGGTTTTATGGGCCTTGATGCTATTTTGTCCTTCCCTACTATCTATCCTCCCATACCCCCTTTTTTTCCCTCCATCACTTTTTTCTCTCTTCCTCTTCTCTTTATCTCTCTTTCCCCTTCATTCTTTCTTACTCTAACAATTTTTGCCAGCTCTAACGCTGCTCCGTCTGGTACCCCGGGGCTCCGTCTGGGCTCCAGGTACCCAGGGGTTTCTCCCTTCCTTCCTTGGTTGGGAATTGAGAATCCTAGGTGGGTCATATGCATATTATCTGTAGCTTGAAAATTGTTGGACCTCTGGTAAAATGTGAATGCCTTGATGTGGCTTTTACTCTTCTAATATTGTGATTGCAGCTATTTCTGTTCTGTTTTAAGACGTATTTACTTAGTTCTCATGTATGATTTTTTTTGTCCTTATTAATATTTTGTTATGTTTGTCATTGCTTGATTCCGTAATAAACTTTGAGTAATTAAAAAAAAAAAAAGATGATATCTTCAGGAGGGCGAAGTCTGCAGACGCTAAATGAAAGAAATAGATAATGCGTGGAAATTAGTAAAACGCTTGTTTTAACATACTGGACTAATTTATGTTCAAAAACCTCTAGAAAGTACCTTTAAGAAAACCCATATGTAAAAATTTGGACTGCAGGCTAGCTTCCTGGTGAAACAGAGAAGCAAAGCAATCTGTTATTTATGAATTACAGATCGTGAGTAAAAGCATGGTTTGAAAATATATTTTTCACGTAGTTTAGGTAATAAAGCTGTTTATTTCTCCCACTAGCGATATAAAAGTGTTATGTGTTTTAGCATTCCTAACAATGAAATATTAAGCAGAAAACTATTCCATGCGTGCTGTTCCAAGCATTTTACATTCATTTTGCAGTGAATCATTTATGAGCAATAAAGTTTTGTGTTTTGAATGATGCATTTATTTGTACGACTCTGCTTTAAGGGCCCTTACTTTAAGTTCACTTTTCACTTGGAAACTATTTAACACGGTAACATGCCCTGCGGGGACACAACTGTGGTTTTATGAAGCTAATGTCAGATGAATGCAGTCTGAGCACACTCTGCATGCATAACGGACAGACGTACTGACGGAAGATACTGTAGACACAACACGGTCCGTTTTTTTTGACGGATGTAGAAAAAAAGGGAAATATGGGAAACAAAATTAATTTAAGTTAAAAGACAGGTACAGTCAGCCAGACCAAAAAAATCTTCTGAGCGTCAACGTGATGGACGTCGCAAATGCGCTGAGTCTGATGTTGCATCATCACACACACAGGCCGCTACGAGGATGCGGCGCAATCTGGGCGTCCGTCGTAGCGTTTTTACGTTGAGGCCTAAATGGCATACGTTGCCACCTGCGTGGTGCGTGTGCACTTCGGTGCGCACGTACTTCGTGTGTTGGTCTCTATTGATCACAAATCAATGCTACGACGGACGTTAAACTGTGCGGCGACACGGACGTGATGACTGCGTTCATCTGATGCTAGCCTTAGACATTATAGATTAGCCTCCGTGTGATGAAACTATGGTTAAGTTACAGATGAAATAAATACTAGTTCTTTATTTCAAATGTAGTGAAGATATTTAGGTTTGACATTGCATTTTAAACACCTTTATGCACTGAAAGCACATTGCTATTGGCTTCACTTTCATCAGAATTCTCTTGAAAGTACAGCTGGAAGTACCAATCTATCTGCAGAAATTTATGATGCAATCGCTGCTTGGTGACATCACATGCCTCATCCAGAGTGTCAGAGTCAGGGCTAGTAGCTAAAATAACGGGATGTTGTGTGAACCCTATTCCACAGTTGTCGTTAACCTTAGCATTCGAGACGGCAGGCGTTATTCGCTTAATTTTTCACATCCTATTCCAACTTGTCGGTAAAGAAGACGTTCTGACCTTAGCGTCTCACTGTTCACTGGACTTGATGTCTCCTACACTTAACATGGGACTCGCACGTTAAAAAACACAAGAATATCAACCTATTCCAATGTGCTGAATAAACTTAACGTCTAGGTGCAAACCAGGGAGTTTTAACAACTCCTAAAAGCTGGTGTTAAGATCATAATGACACGTAAACCCTGCTGTTAGTTTCCCAGCGCAAAGAAGTCTATAGAGTTGTTAAGGCTCTGGTTAAATTTACACTGGGATTGAAATACAGACACAGGGGTTTAATTATCGTTAGCTGAGGCATGTCCACTTTCGATAGCAACAGCCATTAATATCAATGCCCCACACAATTTTTAACGACTTGCAAAGAAATTTTAGCGTCTCCAGCCAACTTTAGCGTCTTGTTTGGGAAATGGAAGCTAACGGTGAGACGCTAACGGTTAACAGCTGGCTCATTATTTTTCCATTAGCGTCTGATGTTTAACAAAAACAATGGAATAGGGACTCTTTTATATTATATCAAGTGAAACGATTACTCTCTTCAACTTAATAGAACACATTTAACAATACTTAAGTTTAATATCGGAAAATAAAAAGTACAACCCAAGCACCATAATGACTTATGCTTCTTCAACATGTTATGGCACATGTGATCCCCATTAGGGATGGGCTGCCGGTTCGAATCGGTTCGAAGTTTGATTCGAACATCGGCTATTCAAATGTTCGCAAACTTCGAACTTTTCAGGACGTTCGCGGAACTTTCGAGGAAAAAAAATTTCAAAAAAATGCTTAAAAGATCCATAAAAAATCTAAAAATAAAAGAAACTCTTTACTGCAGAATATAATAATAAACGGTTTATTAGATATTGGATTAAAACTGGAATATTTTAAACATTGAAGCCTATGGGATTCATAAACATTTCCCACTCCTTGTTGCTCAAACATTTCCCACTCCTTTTTGCTCAAACATTTCCCACTCCTTGTTGGCCAAACATTTCCCACTCCTTGTTGCTCAAACATTTCCCATGGCTTCAAATCACGTTTAAACATGAGCAAAAGCGGTAAAAATGAGCTCAGAGCACAGCGATGAAATGGGTCAGCACTCAGCAGTAAAACAGTTAAAACAGTTAAAAAAGTTTTTCCCCCCCATTGTTTCCTGTCCCCCAGGGGCCCCCATACACTTTTTATGGCCAATATCTTGCATATATGCCCTCTTGGAAGGGACCTTAATTTTCGAACGTTTGAGCCCCATTGACTTGCATTGTGTTCGAATTGTGTTCGAGTTTGTGGTCGAACTTTTTCGGGTGTTCGAGTTCGAATGGGAACCGGACACGGGGGTGTTCGGCCCATCACTAATCCCCATTATTGTTGCCATTTAAAAGTCAGTTATAACTGTAGCAGTTATCCTTCTCGATTACATCACAGGGTTACGTGCCCTATCAGCAGCGTTACTAAGATCAAGCTGAAGTGGACTTTGTGTAGCGCTCCTCTTGCTTATGCATCATGGGATGCTGTGATACCTTTTTTACTTAGACTAATGTTATTTATCATGGAAATATGTAATGTAGCTCTGTCATATTGGATACATCACATATCATAATAAATTGTTGGAGTGTTTCTAGGGGTTATGCCGTTTGGTCTCCTAAAGATATACGGCTGTGCACCACCGGCTACATTTGTTAAAACAACACTGCAATGGTCCGTTTGGTCGGTTGAAGTGACTTTGCCATGCTCCACGTGGCACGTTCGCGAGAAGAACATCTCTGTGCTCTTTTCAGTTTGATAAAGTGATACTGACATGGTCTGTTGGGCTCTGCAGAGAAATGGTGATGTCAGGCAGGGAAAAGTTTAATGTGGGTACTTCTGTTTACAGAAATCACAGCGCAAATAATTATAAGGAATTTTTAAAAGGTTCTGAAGTAGAAATGCTACTGAGCTGAACAGTGCGCTTTACTTAACGGCGGCATTACTTATACATGACGTGGTTTTTGGTTAAGAGAGAATACTATACATTTTTATAGTTGTATAGTTTTGAACATATGACATTTCCGTTTCTTATTTTGCGTGACGAATTCATATATCATATATCTTAAAGGGACACTACCACTAACATAAGCTGTAACTAGAATACTTGTGCATTACAAAACAACACATTATAAAACACATGCTACTGCTTTTTCTTTGAATTAATTGCATATGAAAAGGAAAAATAAAGTTAGCTGTTTATCTCCTGTTTCCATTTTGTGGCTTTTTTCCCATGATGCAACATTTACCAAAATCTTACAGCAAGTCTCCCTTTACAGCTGTGGTAAAGGATTAAACAGTATCGAAAAGGCAATGGAGTGAAGGAGGGAATGTTTAGACAAGGGTGCCAGGGGATCTATTGTGTTGTATAGGCTACCCGAGATAAGAGATGGCAGCTGAATGAGATATGATAGTGGACTTTCGACACTTCTAATCTACCCCCCTTGTGATGTCCTTTGCAAAATCTCACACAATGCAATCCTTCTGAATCGGTTTTTTGGAGATCTGACCTATAGAGCTCATTCTATGCCCTTTGCCACACAATGAGGAGCAAGTGCTGTAAAGATACTGTGGGGGCAAATTATGAAGACACAGTGACAGACATACAGGGTTATCCAAAGAGATTCGAAAAGTCACCGCACGTTCGGTGACTTTTCGTTCTCTTCAATTCGGTTTGTGTTGCCGATCCCATTTCGGTGACCCTGCGGTGTATTCAGCAAGCACCACAGGGTCCCCGAATTGCAGGGAAAAACCTGACGAATGCACGCCGAAAACCCTCAAAAACTTCTGGATTAACCCGTCGAAGACGCCGGAAAAACCCGAGCAGGAGCCGATCGCACGCAGTGAAGCCGCCAGAAAAAGCTGAGAAAAAGCCGACACCGCAGACAGAGGGAGGTGAATAAATTAGCAAAACAGTTTGTATGAATGTGAAAGTAAAAAGCTGTTTGCAAAGAAACTACTGAGTGAAAATGTCTGAAATTTGCATATGAGGTCCAGGGAATGATAATAAAAAGGGCTGTTACAGAAAAAATAAGTCAACTTAAAAAAAAAAAAATCGGACTTTTAAAAAAAAAAAAAATTAAGAAAAATGCTTAAAGTATCCTAAAAAATCTATAAATAAAGAGACTCTTTAACGCAGAATTTTATAATGAACGGTTTATTAGATATTGAATTAAAACGGGAATATTTTTAACATTGAAGCCTATGGGATTCTCCTGAATTAACTTGCCGAATTAAACCACCGAATGGCAGGGCATTTCGGGAACCTTTCACTGCTGGTTTTCGTTCTCTGAATAGCCAAAGCAGTGCATTTTCATGGGGATTTCACTGCCCTTGAACAGGCACCAAACAGGCACCGTATGTTCAGGCAATTCGCCAGGATTTGGCGAATTGCCTGCTCTCTGGATAGCCGAATGGCTAGTAAAGGTAACCGAACGCTGATTTTCAGCGTTCGGTTACCTTTCTCAAGCAATTCGGAGCTCTTTGAATAACCCTGATAGAGTAAAAGAGTTCATTAACTAGAAATGAGAAAAACAAAGTATGTGTAACATACTGTAAAATAAACACAATAAGGGCATTTCATTTTTTGGTTCTAGTGGCCCTTTAAATTCTTTAGTTACAGCATTTATTTTTATTTACATGTGTACTTGAGGATTTGATTATTATTTTTATTAAATATTATGCAGATTGTACTGTTGCAAATCTTCCTTTAATTAGATATTTGGTTTTGGAGGAAAAACCAAGGAAAATCTGAACGGCCCAACCACCTTTGCCGTTTTTTATGATTTTGGACGAGTTGTATGTTTTGGTGGAATTTTTCTTTGAATTAAGCAAATTTGGCTGAAGCAAAACCACTTATCACCAGTTTCTTGCAACCGGATATTTATTTTTTCCGTTGCAATCTGCAAACAAGAATAACATGTTTGTGGCTCAGCTGGAAACAAGACAGGAGCCATTAGTGTTAGCGAGTGGAGCCGTCATACATAATTTACATTTAATACATTCCAATAATAAATTGTTTTAGCCCTGGAACATATATATATATATATATATATATATACATAAAACAAAAACATGGAGAGAGCACTCCAGACAAACACATTCAAAAACCTGCAACAACAGCTTTTTGAATGTGTTTGTCTGGAGTGCTCTCTCCATGTTTTTGTTTTGTATTTTATTTTGAGATGCACCCGCACTGAAACACTTAGTTAAGGCTGAGTGCTACCCCACCATGTGTTTTTTATATATATATATATATATTTATTTTGCTATACATTGGAGATGCTGTTATATTGCCAACAGTGGGCTTGATAATTTAATTTCAAGCATTCGTGCTTTTTACTATATACAGTCAGGTCCAGAAATATTGGGACATCGACACAATTCTAACATCTTTGGCTCTATACACCACCACAATGGAGTTGGAATGAAACAAACACAATCAGGGTTATTCAGAGAGCGTGAAAAGCAGGAGAATGACTGGAGAATGAAAAATTCTAGGTCAAAATAGCCGATTTGGAAAGTGAGATGAAAGGGCGAATTTTTCTGGTTTGGCTATTTTGACCTAGAATTTTTCATTCTCCAGTCATTCTCCTGCTTTTCACGCTCTCTGAATAACCCTGTATGTGATTTAACTGCAGACTGTCAGCTTTAATTTGAGGGTATGTACATCCAACTCAGGTGAACGGTGTAGGACTTACAGCAGTTTGCAGATGTGCCTCCCACTTGTTAAGGGACCAAAAGTAATGGGACAATTGGCTTCTCAGCTGTTCCATGGCCTGGTGTGTGATATTCTCATTACCCCAATTACAATGTGCAGATAAAAGGCCCAGAGTTCATTTCAAGTGTGCTATTTGCATTTGGAATCTGTTGTTATCAACTCTTAAGATGAGATCCAAAGAGCTGTCACTATCAGTGAAGCAAGCCATCATTAGGCTGAAGAAACAAAACAAACCCATCAGAGAGATAACAAGAACATTAGGCGTGGCCAAAACAACTGTTTGGAACATTCTCAAAAAGAAGGAACGCACCGGTGACCTCAGCAACACCAAAAGACCCGGGAGACCACGAAAAAGAACTGTGGTGGATGACCGAAGAATTCTTTCCCTGGTGAAGAAAACACCCTTCACAACAGTTGGCCAGATCAAGAACACTCTCCAGGAGGTAGGTGTATGTGTGTCAAAGTCATCAATCAAGAGAACACTTCACCAGAGTGAATACAGAGGGTTCACCACAAGATGTAAACCATTGGTGAGCCTCAAAAACAGGAAGGCCAAATTAGAGTTTGCCAAACAACACCTAACAAAGCCTTCACAGTTCTGAAACAAGATCCTATGGACAGATGAGACCAAGATCAACTTGTACCAGAATGATGGGAAGAGAAGACTATGGAGAAGGAAAGGAACTGCTCATGATCCTAAGCATACCACCTCATCAGTGAAGCATGGTGGTGGTAGTGTCATGGCGTGGGCATGTATGGCTGCCAATGGAACTGGTTCTCTTGTATTTATTGATGATGTGACTGCTGACAAAAGCAGCAGGATGAATTCTGAAGTGTTTCGGGCAACATTATCTGCTCACATTCAGCCAAATGCTGCAGAACTCATTGGACGGCGCTTCACAGTGCAGATGGACAATGACCCAAAGCGTACTGCAAAAGCAACCAAAGAGTTTTTGAAGGGACAGAAGTGGAATGTTATGCAATGGCCAAGTCAATCACCTGACCTGAATCTAGGCTTGTGCACCGATTTTTTTTTTTTCGGTTCGATTCGGTTCGATTTGTTCGGATGTTTAAACTTTTCGATTCGGCTCGTTTCGACCGATTGCTGTTTCAATTCGGTTCGGTTCGGATCGTTTTTCGTGTACAATTTTTTTTCGGAATATCGACCATTTTTCGGATTTTCGGGTCACTTTGCTCGTTTTTTGTATCGACTTTTCGGAAATTTCGGAAATTTTCGTTTTTACGGAACGTCTGTTCTCCTCGTTTCAAAGTGTCTACGATAATTCTGGCGATTCTATCGTGGTTTTTTTAATTAAATAAAGATCCTTTTTTTCTTATGAATAATTGAATATACATTTCACAACTTTATTTAATCATATTAAAATGGTATGACAGCCAAGGAACAAAAAAAATGAACAAAACGATTTAAAAAACGCTAAACTGACCCGAATGCCACAAGAAACAAGTGACACGCATTTACAAATACAAAATTTACAGAATCAGCGATATAACCGATAATAGATTAATAGTTAAATATACGATGTCCAGAATTACCGAACTGGAACCGAAATCACGAATGGAACCGAAATCATGAATAGAGCAAAAATAAATTTCGATTTGACACATTTCAAGTCCATTCGAAAATTCCGAAAATATTTCGTTTCGGCTCGGAAAACTTTTCGGATCTGCCATTTTCGGATCTAAAAATTTTCGGAAAATCGGCCGGATCCAAAAACACGAATCTGGAAATTTCGTGAAAATTCTGAAATTCCGAAACCCGAAACGCACATCCCTACCTGAATCCCATTGAGCATGCATTTTACTTGCTGAAGATAAAACTGAAAGGAAAATGCCCCAAGAACAAGCAGGAACTGAAGACAGTTGCAGTAGAGGCCTGGCAGAGCATCACCAGGGATGAATCCAGTGGCTGGTGATGTCTATGCGTTCCAGACTTCAGGCTGTGATTGACTGCAAAGGATTTGCAACCAAGTAATAAGAAGGGAAAGTTTGATTTAGGATTATTATTCTGTCCCATTACCTTGGGTCCCTTAACAAGTGGGAGGCACATCTGCAAACTGCTGTAAGTCCTACACCGTTCACCTGCGTTGGATGTACATACCCTCAAATAAAAGCTGACAGTCTGCAGTTAATGCACATTGTGTTTGTTTCATTCCAACTCCATTGTGGTGGTGTATAGAGCCAAAGATTTTAGAATTGTGTTGACGTCCCAATATTTCTGGACCTGACTGTATGTAGCAAGATTTGCACTACAGCTTTGATATGTCCGATACAGAGTTGAATTATGTACATCAAACTGTTAAAAAGGTGTCCAGAAAGAGAAGAAAGGCATAGGTTATCAGATATGATTTGCGCGCTACATACAGTGCTTTTCAGTACTATTTTTCAAGGTATAAGTCATTACAAACCCAAAATGACCTGTGGATACTGAGGATCATCCTTTCCACAATTTATGAGCGAACAAAGGGTCTGTCCTTTTGCCCCCAGTGTATAATAAGTGATCTGATTTATGAAGCATTTGTTCAGTGTAATCTGATAGTACTGTCGGTCTAACGTCTCTGCGTAATGTTTTTAATATGGGCTGGGAGAGCCAAGGCTGGACTTGACTTTGCCTCTTGGAATTCCAGTTTCTCCACTTCTGGCCATAAATTTGACTCTCAAATTTACTGCTCACCAATTTCAAAGTAGTAGCGTATAACGGCATGGTATGCGATTGCTTCCTTATGTCCTTCAGTGCTCTTCACATATCTTTTTTTTAGGCTTATCAGCTTTAAGGCAATAGAGGTTATTCGCTAAGCTATGATTTGGTGAGATTTCAGGGGAACTGCAAATTTTTAAGTGAAATTCAGGACATTTTAAATCATCGGTCTCCCATTCAAGGAATTAACAATGCAAAGATTTTCTCTTAGCGAATAAACCTTGAAAATAAATTTTTTGGTATAGTATAAAGGAATACGTGGAACAATAATTTGGTATCATCCATGCATCATAAATCAACGGGGTTATCACGTGTCTGTTAATAGAATACTTACAGGGTTACTCAGAGAGAGGTGAAAACCAGGAGAATGACTGGAGAAGTGAAAATTCTAGGTCAAAATAGCCAAACCAGAAAAATCTCCCATTTAGCTCACTTTCCACATCGGCTATTTTGACCTAGAATTTTCACTTCTCCAGTCATTCTCCAGGTTTTCACCTCTCTCTGAATAAGCCTGTTAGAGTCAGAATTCCTTTCCATTTAAACTGATCAATTAATTATCACAGTATTATTTCATTCTAGAAAAACTATAGTTAGTTTGAGAAATATCCAGGAAATACATTAATTTAAATGAGTTAAATTATACAGTGTCTGGCCAAAAAACAGTCACACACTCTAATATTTAATTGGCCCGGTTTTTGCTTTGATTACGGCCCACATTCGCCGTGGCATCATTTCAATATACTTTTGCAATGTCACAACATTTATTTCCGTCCAGAGATGCAATCATTTGTGGCCAAGATCTTGTGTTGATGATGGGAGAGTCGCAGCGCTGCGTAAAGTCTTCTCCAGCACATTATCCCAAAGATTCTCAATGGGGTTAAGGTCTGGACTGTGCGGTGGCCAATCCATGTGTGAAAATGATGTCTCATGCTCCCTGAACCACTCTTGAACAATTTGAGCTCGATGAATCCTGGCATTGCCATCTTGGAATATGCCCGCTGTGCCATCAGGGAAGAAAAACCATTGATGGAAGAAAAACTGCACATTCAGTATATTCAGGGAATCAGCTGAGCTCATTTTTACCAGCTGAAGCATATTAATCACTGCAGTAATTATCCAGTGGAAGGCTCACACCTATTTTCTTAGTTAAATGCAGGCGGTGACTTTCTTTGGACAGGCAGTGTGTAAATATTACTATTATATACACAGTCCCTTTAGGCAGGCAGTAATGAGATAAACATTCACCAAATGCTGCTATCAGAATATCTTATCTTCTGATATTTGCATATTTTCCAAAATTTGGAAGTGATCTGGTTGGTATGACCAACTTCTATGGCGCAAGTCTGTTTCGCAACCTATAAATCTGCCTGGATATACACAAATTTAATGTTACCCTCTGATCAGGGGTCAGCAACCCTGGACCCCTAGATATTCTGGAACTACACATTCTATGATGCTAGTCAGCTCAAAGAGTATCTGAGCATTGTACTTTCAAAATACCTTGGGCACTATCAGCTGACCCACGCTAAAACTGGGAGGCAAAGGGGAAAAATTAGCTTTGACAGCCTGCCCCTTAGCGATCGCTAAGCTCGCGGATGCTGTCCCCAGCATCCCCTCCATGGCGTCCATAGGACGCCATGGAGGATCGTGCTGACGGGTCACATGACCAGCAAAATCTTGCTTCTCGCGAGATCCTGCTGGTCCGAGGCGTGATCGCGGAGGGAGACGGGGGACTTTCTTCCCCCTCTCTCACTCTGCTCCCGGTATCCAGAAGCAGTGGATCGGGCCGCCATTCTCCCCGCAGAATAGAGGTGAGTATGTGATTTTTGGGTGGGTTTTGAGCTGCAGGTAATGGATTCTGCAGCAGCGCAATCCGTTACCTGCACCTCTGAGCTGGTGGTAACTTTTTCGTTAGAGCCAGCTCTTAGTAACTAGCGTTAGGACCAAGTGATCCTACCGCTAGTTAATCTGTGCTTGCACTTTGCGCTCCCAATGTTAGATATAGGGAGCGCAAAGTACAGTAAACTCGTGCTGCAAATCGCAAATTAACAAGTGTTAACCCAAATTAACGAGCATTAACCCAAAGGTTTTTTAACCCATTAGCGATTCGAAAGGCAATGTGGGCGCAGCGCTATGACTTCCTTTAAGCTAACGCCGACACTAGTGTTCGCTTGAAGGAGGTGATAGAGCCCCTAGAGGGCCCAGCTTAATGTCCACTGCTCTAGATTGTAAGCTCTTGTGAGCAGCACCTCAGCATCTCTTGGTTTTGTCATTTTTCTATATTTTATGTTGCGATTTTATATCGTTAAGCTCCATGGAAAAAGCGTTGGCGCAATATAAATGACGATAACAATTATCGACATGTCCACACTCGTGATTTGGTTCATTAGGATGAGCCACTTCTATTCGGCTAAAAAGAGACACCGTATTATGCTGGAGAAATAAAGCACCTCTACCTCGAAATCAATTCGTAACACGACTCTCCATGAAGATTTTATTGCATGTTTAATCAGCACATTGCCTGCATTATCACTTCTAACACGTTAATTACAACATGTTGGGTAAGGGTACATAAAAAAAAAATTATTCTGGAAATACAGATATTACACAAGCACTAAATATATTTACAATCCACCGAGTATTCATTTGCCATTTTTTTTATGTCGCGCTCGGTTTTATAATTCCCACTCTGGTCTTTTTGTATTTTCTTTTTTATTGTTTTACTATTTGTGTATTCATGGATGTGTTATATGAAAATAAAAGTGTATATAAAAGTCAGCAGTCTGGCTTTATTATGCAGTCAGCGATAGAATCGTGGAAACATCTCATCGATGAATAGCTATAAAAGGGACGATTCTTTCAAAGGTTATTCCCTAAGATATAAAATCAGAAAACTCTTCCTACACTGCGCTGTATATTAGCTTAACACCGTCAGTGCTGGTGATACCGGTAATGAGGCGGATGGCATTTACCGAGGGGGGTGGGAGGAATTCAATAATAGTCAAATGTTACATTTTACGCTTTTATTAAGTGTTTGAAACATTGTGGTCTAGAGGCACAGGGGATGCATGAAGAGATTTGGCATTTGAAAACTATTGCATGGGGAAAAGTAGACACTTCTACTAAACATATGGCAAAGAATACAAAAAAAAGTAGCTACCATTAATACTTTAACTGTTTGGAAACTAGAATCTGCATCTCGTAATCCAGCATTTTGTGCAATTGAAGAATGGAGGGATTATTGCTTGTATCTTCTAACACGATTCTCTTTTTCTATTGGCAGGATGTATCCAAGAGGATGAATTCTTAAATTAAGGAAAAAGAATAATTTAAGGTAGAATGGAAATTGAAATAAAAAAAAACTGTTAACATGTCCTTAACCCTTTCGCTGCTGAGCCATTTCACGCCTCTGTGCTGAGGCCATTTTTACCGGTTTCGCTCATCATGTTTAAACGCGTTTTGAAGCCATATTTTATTACATGACCCAGACATATTATATATCGTTCTTTCCGGCAGACTCGGCAGATTCATAAAATATCATTATTATATGTATTTGACATGTCCTGTCTGTGTATTATAACAAAAAATGCAATAAAATAAAAATTTCAGTAATTTACAACGTGTAAAGTGTTTTTTTCACATTTTAACATGCGAGCGTTTGCGGTAATATTTTCTATGGGTTGCACTTGTTAAAAAAAATAGAAATGGGGACTCGTTACATTTTGGGGGAAAATCACGATTTTTTTTAAAATATTTTATTTAAATTTTTTATTTTTTCATAACTTTCAACATGATCATGTTTGATATCGTTGGAAAGGCCATGTTCTGGTCAATCCAACGATACCAAACATTAACCCCTAGCTGTCACAGATCGGGAGATAGCGGGTTCATTGGAAGCCGCTATCTCCACCATTGGTGGTAGCTAGGGGTTAACTCAAGAACTGACGTCATTGCGCTAGACACGATGACGCAAGTCGTCAGGGGGAGATCCTGGAAGCTTGGCCGACATCCAAGGAGAGGATCGTGATTTGGCGCCTTTCCGCACCGAATCACGATCTGGCCCCCAAGGGGTTAAAGCCAGCTACTGTTTAGAAGGGCAGGCTGTGCTCTTCCAAACAGTGCCTGCCTTTTTTATCTGCTACCCCCAGCCAATCAGGAGGGAGAGAGGTCCAAAGGACCTCCCCCCTCCCTTTCAGGCACCTTCCCTGCACTCGTGGGGAGGGCGCCTGAAATAGATGTCATCGCGCTAGTGCGATGACATCTATTGTCCGTGCCGGGTTGACATTCAAGATGTCAGCCTGCACCGAGGGGGGCGCAGAAATCGCCCGGAATCCCGGCTAATTGCTGCCTCCTGTGCTAGGAAGCGCTCAGCACGTCCATAGCACAAGAGAACCACTTGCCTTAGCAGCCATGTGGTTAACCCTTTCGCTACTAAATTGTGCCTGCATGATATTGAATTGAGAAGCAGTGAAAAAAATAAATTGGCATACACTGTCTTATTTGCTTAACTGTTTAACACAAGGTTACTCCTGTGACATACTTGACATACTTGAAAACGAGAGAAATCTCAATGTACCTTCCTGGTAAAATACTTTGCAAATAAATAAATAAATAAATATAGAAGCTACTAAGAGCAGGCCTCACTCTTACTGTAACTGAGAGTTTGACAACATTTACTGCTGTATCACAAGTCAGAAGAGGGCAGAATGCAAGAGATGCTCTGGGAGTTCTCACTACTGTACAGGTATACTATTCTGTTGGTTACAATTGTTGAAGATGCCTGTACAGTACAGTTACAAGGCATTACTGTAATTTCCATACACAGGCATTATGCCACATACAGATTTTATTTTATATTCTATTGGTATTTTTTGGAAGCTGCATTGACAATAATCTCATTATGATCACAACAAACCCCCATAAGCAGGAGAGCTCACCATTTTTATTATCTCTCATTTACTGTAATTGACGCAAAGGTCCTTTCTGCCTGTGTGCTGATAATGCAGACCCCAGGTGAAATTGCGCAAGATACGGTTTGCCATCTAGAGTTCAGAACTTTTTATCCCAGCAATGTTTCTCAAAAGGAAAAGCAAATTAAGAATGAGCAGATTTATATTGTTATTCTGAAATAGTTAAAAAAATAAACTATCTTTATGAAAAATGCTATTTTATCCTACATTTAAGTTTTGATTATACATCACATGGAAGACACCAAAACCACAAAACCAAAGACCAAAATAGCATAGTATACTAGTATGTTGGAACTCTCTGGGTTTATTTATTGTTTCAGTTCTCCTGCTGATGAGAGGGTCCTCTCTGTCCTCATAGCTATCCGTTGACAAATATACATTATATTTGATTTATTAATCCATATGTAACTTCTAATTTAATATTTACTAAACATGAGAGAGTGGTAAAAATCCATATGTGCTTTAGACTGGTCGGCAATTACCTCGACAGGGATTAAACATTGGGCTGGTTTCCAGCTGAGTCGTTAGCATTAGCAATTGATTCATTTACTCTTTCAGATCCACTCATGTATGTTAGGGGCTCCCCTGCTATTCCAAGATGAGCTTTAACTCCTGTCTACTTGGCAACCATACTGTTTATTTACATGGTAGACAAGTGTACTGGGAGCCGACGAATAACCAGCATTTCCCAGTTCAGTTGCTCATTATTCAATCTAAAAAGAGTTTTTTTTTCATTTTTTTAATAAAGCTCATTAATGTTGATGTTAAGTGATTTTGTGATTGCAAAATCACTTAACGCAATAAATACACAAAAAAAAATAGAAAATATATTTAAGATCCTTATGTTAAGCGGATGGTACATTCTACAGTGTCCTTCTGAAAGAGCAGTGCAGTCAAAGAAGATACTCCATAGAGCCGTGTAGACTCCAGGAGTCAACCGCAGTGGATGTGCACATGACTTCTGCTTGTGATGCTCTTTTGAGCTCATACAATTACAAGCCCATTCACTTTCATAGTGGATGATTCGTAATTATTTGTCAGTCGCATAAGTATAAAATAAATGAAAATAAATTTGGCGACTGGACGAGCCTGGATATTGAAACCTACAATCCGAGTGGAGATAAAGGGGCACTCTACTAACAATGTACCACGCGTTTAACCACTTTTATAAATGGACAGATGATGCTGTCAGCATCAGCCCAATTATTTCCTTTCTAGTTTAGCTGAAAATACTCTACTTTTCTCTCTTGGCGCGCACTGCGCCTCCCCTTCAGCTCAGGGCTTCCGAAATGTAAATTGTGTGATACAACTTCTGTACGCAAGTTTCGCAATGCCTGTGCAGAATAATGGATTGCTGCTGGTCACACTTGCGCAGCACCAGTCTTCCGAAGCTATTTTACAGAATGCACGCTGCTGCAAGCGGTCAGAGACAGGATGATGTCAGCACACAGAATATGCTGACATCATCGGTGACTGTTTTGTTGACCAGCAGGCGGGATATTCAAATCCTGTCTGCCTGGGGCGTCTGCGTAGGTGTAAGGAACTCCTGTGCTTCAAACAGCAATAAATGCAAAATGGTACCGGATGGAAGGGGAGGAAGCAATGGGATATCAACACAGCTTGACCACTTTAATAAGGTAAAGTGGTCAGCGTGCATAAACGTCACGGATCCCCCTTGGGTCTATGATGTTGGTCCCTGTACACAGTATACTATCTAACCCTCTGATCCTTTGATGGTCAGTAACGTTAACTATCTTCAGTGAACAGATCATCAAGTACCCAGCAAGGGTTAACAGATACCAGAATATGAGGATATACTTGGTTGATATAACAGGGATTTTAGCACCAGGAGAGAAGGTCAGCCGTATGCCAAGAGCGATACACAGAGCAGGGTTGTCAGGAATAGCCGAGTCGGTACACAGAGCAGGGTCATCAGGAATGGCCGAGTCGGTACACAGAGCGGGTTCGTTTGGAATAGACAGTCATACACAGAGCAAAAACTGTGGAGACAGACTGTGGAAACACAAGTTCGAATCCCGGTAAGAGCACCTCTCCAGTAAGTGTCCTTGGGCAAGACACCTAACGGTACAGACTCGCCACCCGGGACATACTTGAAAACGAGAGAAATCTCAATGTATCCTTCCTGGTAAAAATACTTTCTCCGAGAAAAAAAAAGTTTGTTAGGAATAGCCAGAGTCATACACAGAATACCAAAATATACAGAAAGCACTGAGGGATATGGAACCACGTCAGGGCATTGAGTCTGCCTGTGCAGACTGGCTTTAAACTCGGCGGCGCCACGTCATCAGGCCACGCCCCACCCTGCTCCTTGGCCACCTGCGTGCCCGCTGCGGGCGTGCATATCACTCGGCGCCCGGAAAGCGAGGACACGACTGCTGGGTGCCGGGTCAGATCCTCGATGCGGGACGTGACAATAGAGTGTCCCTTTAATAGAAAATAATAACTGGCATGGTATGTATGGCTGCTATTTAAAACAGATATTATGGAACACAAATATGGAAGATAATGGAAAAGAAAGCCAAAATAGCGTGAGTTACAAGAAAGCGAACATAACAACTTATCATAGGAGCTTGCAATCTTCTAAAAAGCTCGCACTTTTAGTTAAAAGACAACTGGTGCACATTTGCTAACATGTCTACGTTCTTATATATTTTGTGCATTATAGTAGCACTTTGGCAAAAAGCGGCACGGTTACTTGGGTCTAATATTTCACAGATGTAAAGACTGAAAGATACAAATTAAATCGCAGGAAATATTTTCACTTGGACTATCGCTTTAGCTTTTGCACATGGGAACAAATGGCTGTCCGTCCAGCTTCAGGAGAGATTAGCAACAAGGAGCTATGAGGCATTAAGTAATTTACAATTTCTGGCTACAGTTTTCATTCATCACATGCCTTGATTCACTGCCTGCCATCTACATGGTTTCTGTTTGAGACTACACAGTCATCAGTCTTTTTAAATGGAACAAGTAGCTATATTTTGAAATAGTTTAGTTTACTGATGTTGTGTTTTATTTTAAATTTAAATGTAAGGCCTCTGTTCATCCATCAGAATGACGGTGGAACTCGTACAGTTTTGTCGCGAGATGTAGTGGCACGTTTACGCTATCAGCAGATCTATGTTTGCGGTTTATATGAAACCATTTCAAGAGCAACATTTACATACATTTGAATGAATATGGGGAAAAAAATGCCACAAGCCATAAATAGAGACCATGGGCTAGATTACATTCCTAGCGTTAAAATGGGGATGTTAGATTTTAGCGTTAGATTCCGGGGCAGGTGCTACCACTGCAGCTTGCCCCGGAACAAAGCATTACCGTCGGTGATACTCGTGGTAGTGCTTCCACGACGCCGCAAGCATCACCTCATGGAGCCCATAGGATTAGTGGAGGGTTACACTGCTGGGCTACAAGAGCCCTGCACAATCTCGATTTTTCCGAGATCGTGGAAGGAACACTGGGGACTATTTGTCCCCAGTCCCACTCTGCTC
The DNA here is from genome assembly GCA_009667805.1 of Leptobrachium leishanense. NCBI lineage: Eukaryota > Metazoa > Chordata > Amphibia > Anura > Megophryidae > Leptobrachium > Leptobrachium leishanense. The sequence goes on from CM019069.1 coordinate 52,066,286, forward strand.
GCGGTCAGTAGAAATGGCAGATTGGGCCACCGTTCGACGCGTGATGAGAGTTGAGTATCGTATTTATTGGGGAGTTTTTTAGAGGGTGCTAAATGATCCTGCAAAAGTGGAATCAGTTAGCACCAGCTTTTAGGAGTAGCTAAAAAAATGTTTTAACCCTTCGGTGCGGTAATTAGCACTTTGTAATACCTTACTTATCCTAACACTAATAAGTGATTGCGCTCCCCGAACGTGCGGTGACTTTTCGATTCTCTTTGAATAACCCTGAATGTTTTGATGTATATACAGCTACACACGAATCTATGGTATATTGGACCAGTGGCGTCTACACAGTGAACATAATCTAATTTATATGTCAATTCCGCAACACTGGGGCCTGCTGATTTCTGATGAAACACAATAAAATAATATGAATTTATAGCACTACAAAATGGAATGGTATTGTGTCTTTTATTGCCTTTAGGGTGAAGTGATTTTGTTTTTTATTCTTCAAAACATTTCTGCATTAAATGAATTAGTAAGCATGAAAGCAAATGGATTGATTTTCCAGGACATGAACCTTCTGGCAAAATGGGTTTGTGAAATCACAAATAATTTTTAACAGCAAGACAGCAGTTCTGTAGTGTTGATACATTCTGGATAACTCTTTCTGCATTAAAATAATGACTTTTAAACCAGACACATGTCCATCATGCCCAAGCTTTTTCAGCGATCTGTACATACTGCTACAAAGTACAATATTGAATTTAGAACTCAAAACACTCGTAGAGGAACATACTTTGTCTTTTTTTTTCTCCTACTGCAAGCAGGGGATTAAAACAACCGAGGGATAGATCAGGTATGAGGCACTGGATGATTTAGAGCAGAGGTACCCAACCCTGTCCTCGAGCACAGCACAGGTGATATGATTTGCTGCTCAGTGATTGCAGGATTCAGTCTGCATTTCCCCAAGGTGATCCTTAAAATCTGGCCTGTTAGAGGGCTATGAGGACCGGAGTTGGGAACCACTGATTCAGAAGATTTATTTAATAATTCTAATAATTAAATAATAATAATAAAAAAATAATAAATAAAAGCACTATTAAAAATTCAGGACTAAAAAAAAATAAGTGTTGATGACATGTCAACGACAGGTCATGTAAAAATCCATGATCAAGTACCATCAAGACAAATAATGAACCATTATTGCAGACCTGTCCAAATGTGCTCTGTGTACATTTTTGCAATTGTTTGCTCTAAAAGGATGACTGCACACTGCACTTTACACATCTAAGGCTAGGGTCCATCGAACGCATTTTTCGCATCGCCCGTCAAAAAGTGCGTCTGAACGCATTGACGTATTTTTTTTACGGTGGATGCGAAAGCAGTCAAACGATGTGCATTTTCGTGCGTGTTTTTTTACGGATCGTCAATAAAACACTTTTTGCATCTGGATGTTATGTAGGCTGGACATTAGCAGTGTCTGACATCTCCTAATCACGCACACACGCCGCTAGCGGATGCAGCGCACTCTGTACGTCAGTACTAGCGGTTCTACGTTCTCGAAAAAATGCGTTCGTTTGCCGCTTGCGTTGCGCGGCCAGACTTTTGTGCGGCCGTACTTCGTATATTGCCCGTCATTGCCCGTCATTTGCTGCTACTGCGGCCGTGATTAAGTGCGCCTAAACGCACGTTAAAAATGCGTTAGTCTGACCCCAGCCTAACTCTTTCCTGAAACAGCAAGAATTTTTTTTTTAAGATAACACTCACAATGATGATCTTACCTAGGGGATGGTTTTAAGTCTATGCTCTTCCAAGCTCTTATCGATAGTCGAAATTCTCACAGTACAACATCATTCTGATTTTTATCTGTTCCATTATGAACTTAATAAGTGTAGTCACATAAGTCTGTAAAGTGGCATAAGGGGTTATTCAAAAAACACCGAAATTTCAGTGCTTTTCACTTAGGTGCATTTTGGCAATTCTATTTCGCCGAAAATACGATTAATTCACTATTCACCTTAGGGTTACCATAGTGGGGCAAAGATGTAGTCGCCGAAGCATCATGAAAAAGTTGCCATACATCACCGAAGAGCACCGAAAAGAGGCGAACTGGCCTCGGCGAAATCCACGTACTGCTTATAAAACGTAATTCTCCTATTCTCCTAATAGGTGTTTAAACCAATTAAAATGCATTAAAAAGTGTCAAAATAATAAAAAAAGGTCTTTTAAAAATAATGACAAGGTCTGTTACAGAATTTAAAACAAAAAGCCTTTTAAAATAAATTGGGAAACAAAAAATTTGTCTAAAAATACAAAAAGGTGTCCTAAAAAAATAAAAGGGCTTTTTTTTAGAATAATAAAAAAAAGATATTACTTTTATACATTGAAATCTATGGGATTTGCCTGTTTAATGCTTTTGAATGGAATCACAGAAAAACTAGGGCATATCGACAGCACGTTGATGCAGTTCAGTGTTCTGTGAATAGACGGACCATTACTTCTCTATGGGACAAAATTGCTACCACCGAAGATTGCCGAACTGCAGTGTATTTAGCCATCAATTTGCCAGTATTTGGAGAATTGACAGCTTTGTGAATAGACAAATTGCCCCGAAATTGCACCATGCATTGAAATTCACTGTTTGGCGCCCATCAGTGCCAAGTTCGGCGCTTTGTGAATAATCCCTTTAATGTGTAGTTGTGAATCAAGACTGAATTGAGTTAGAAGACCCACAGTATCTAATCTTTTCCCGTCTTGCAGGACAGTTGAGTGTTCGGCTCAGTTGCAATCTGTGAAACAAGAAGTATCTGTGACCTGGATGGAGTTACATGAGCATTGCTTACACTAAAATACTTCGGCATGTGTACAAGAGAAATTCAGAAGATAATAATAGTGGAGAAGTTAGCCTTGGATGGTTATCTTACAACAGTACAATCCCGTTACAAATATTGTTGATGGGGGTAACCCGAACTGTATGTGTGAATAATGAAAAATGTATCCGGGATTGGCAGCGTATGAGATACTTTAGTACAATGTAACCTGAAGTCTTAAAGGTATCGGGGACATAGTGTCGAATGAAAAAACCTTTAATGCGTACTCATATGGACGAGTATGCAGATGCTATGTGTACATCAGAATTAACACATGCAACCAAAGAGCTGGGTCTATCGACAAAACACAAAATCCAACATTGTACTGAAGTATCTCATACGCTGCCAATCTCGGATACATTTTTCATTATTCACATGAGCATTGTTTGCACTCTGAGTCTTGTGAAATGTTAATGTCATTTTTTGTTCAAATTTCCGGTAGGACTAACATCACAAAGATTTTTAAGCAATGCACTCACTAGTATTTATTTCCTCCATAAAATCTAGAGAAACACCACATCTAAGTAACTCGAGACCTTATTCTAAGTACATTAATGTCACACTATGGTACCAAAAGCGAGTCATCAAGCTATACATTTCTAATACTTAAATAGTAGATATGTGAGAATATGAACAAAGTAAAGCGATTAATCTGTAAAATGTTCACAGTGTGAGTTGCACCCACAGGAATGTAGGGTCTTGGTCAAGTAATGAAAAAGATGAATTTTATGACTCTTAATGTGTGGTTGGGTTGTCTGGAAGATTCCTCACAGTGTTTATTGACAAAATTGTTGTCTTGTGTGCCGAATCAAAAGCACTTCCCTGTGTCAATTACTGCTAGGGTTATTAGTGCCTGTAAACTTTATGGACACTTGGATATCCTGTCTGGAAGAGCTCTTTGTTCTTAGAATGCAAGGCCAATGGCCACACAATGCAACATTCCGTAGGAGTCACCACACAAACAATAACACGTTCTTTAATGCAATCATTGTACATCTCTTACAGACGTCATTCTCCTTTACAGGGATGAGGAGGTTTTCATTCTTTAGTTTAACAATGAATGGATATGGAAGATACAGTGTTGCCTGCAGAGTAATGTTTGTGTTAAATACATCGTCATAAAATAAAAGGGCTCCAACAAATTTTATTGGCAGCTACTTCTGCGAAAAAAAGAACTGTGATGTTTAATATAGTATCATTTAATTGTTTGAGGATTTTTTCAGTTAGGCTAAGGTTGTCATGGGCATGTTGTATCTTTACTAACCCCTTCACTGCTAAGTGATTAAAAAAATATACAGTTGTGTTCAAAATTATTCAACCCCCACTGAAATTGAGTGTTTTGGCCAGTTTGACATTGATTTTGATCATTCAGTCATCTTGCTTACAATTAAATCAAAGAGGCACGTGTAGGTCAGACAAATATAACATAACATTTATAATGAAATAACCACAAATGTCTTTTCTGTGCTCACATCATTATCAGTTTTATTCAACCCCCAAGTGACATTCAATCTTAGTACTTAGTACAACATCCTTTTACAGTTATAACAGCTTTTAAACGTGAAGCATAGCTTGACACAAGTGTCTTTCAGCGATCCACGGGTATCTTCGCCCATTCGTCATGGGCAAAAGCCTCCAGTTCAGTCACATTCTTAGGCTTGCGCACTGCAACTGCTTTCTTTAAGTCCCACCAGAGGTTCTCAATCGGATTTAAGTCAGGTGACTGTGATGGCCACTCCAAAATGTTCCAGCCTTTAATCTGCAACCATGCTCTAGTGGACTTGGAGGTATGCTTGGGATCATTGTCCTGTTGAAAGGTCCAACGTCTCTCAAGCCTCAGTTTTGTGACAGACTGCATCACATTGTCATCCAATATCTCCTGGTACTGAAGAGAATTCATGGTACCTTGCACACGCTGAAGCTTCCCTTTACCTGCAGAAGCAAAACAGCCCCAAAGCATGAGTGACCCCCGCCATGCTTCACAGTAGGCAAGGTGTTCTTTTCTCCATAGGCCTTGTTCTTCCTCCTCCAAACATAGCGTTGATCCATGGGCCCAAACAGTTCTAATTTTGTTCATCAGTCCACAGAACACTATCCCAAAACTTCTGTGGTTTGTCCACATGACTTTTGGCATACTGCAGTCGACTCTTCTTATTCTTTGGAGACAGCAAGGGGGTGCGCCTCGGAGTTCTGGCATGGAGGCCTTCAATACGCAGTGTGCGCCGTATTGTCTGAGCTGAAACTTCAGTACCCACATCTGACAAATCTTTTCTCAGTTCCTCAGCAGTCACACGGGGACTTTTCTCCACTCTACGCTTCAGGTAGCGCACAGCAGTGGAAGTCAGCATCTTCTTTCTGCCACGACCAGGTAGCGTTTCAACAGTGCCCTTTGCCTTGAATTTGCGAATGATGCTTCTATGGTCTCTCTTGGTATGTTTAACATCTTTGCAATCTTCTTATAGCCATTGCCCTTCCTGTGAAGAGTAATCACCTCTTCTCTTGTCTTCCTGGGCCATTATCTTGACTTCACCATGTTTGTAACCACACCAGTAAATGTCTAGAAGGAGCTGAGTATCACAGTCATTTTAAAGCTGCCTAATTGGTGCTTATTATGCTTTATTGCTGCTCCGTGACATCCATAGGTGTTTTCAATACCTGATTGAAAACACTTGAATGAACCTCTGTTCTTCAGAGTGGTAGTCTTTAAGGGGTTGAATAATTGTGTCAATGAATAATTCACAAAAGAAACATTTACTACTGTATTACAAAACCAATTGATGTCATTTTAGTTGCATATGGTTCTTTAAAAAGTCCTTGAAGGATTTCATTCTGAATACAATTACAAATGTACACTAAATTCCCTAAAACCCTTTACAGCATTGGGGGTTGAATAATTTTGAACACAACTGTATCACTGTCAGATCCAGAAGGGTTTTGGAAATCGTATTTAATTAATTAAACAGTAAGAAATATAGAAATATTTGAGAATATTCCCAAATTATTATATGTAATCTATCTAAAAGGCAGATGTCACCATCTGCTGGCCAAAAGGAGTTACTGAAGTTCTTAGCTCCATGCAGGATCAGCTGGGGAGCTGTCTGTCTGTCACATTCCCCAGCAGGTTTTAAAAAGTGTTAACACTTTGGGCATCATGACTGATGTGCTAAAACTTCAGGAGAGTGTTTTGGAGTCCAAATGCAAATTAAATTCATTTCCAACAAACAAATTTAATTTGCAATGATATACAGTTGTGTTCAAAATTATTCAACCCCCACTGAAATTGAGTGTTTTGGCCAGTTTGACATTGATTTTGATCATTCAGTCATCTTGCTTACAATTAAATCAAAAAGGCACGTGTAGGTCAGACAAATATAACATAACATTTATAATGAAATAACCACAAATGTCTTTTCTGTGCTCACATCATTATCAGTTTTATTCAACCCCCAAGTGACATTCAATCTTAGTACTTAGTACAACATCCTTTTACAGTTATAACAGCTTTTAAACGTGAAGCATAGCTTGACACAAGTGTCTTGCAGCGATCTACGGGTATCTTCGCCCATTCGTCATGGGCAAAAGCCTCCAGTTCAGTCACATTCTTAGGCTTGCGCACTGCAACTGCTTTCTTTAAGTCCCACCAGAGGTTCTCAATCGGATTTAAGTCAGGTGACTGCGATGGCCACTCCAAAATGTTCCAGCCTTTAATCTGCAACCATGCTCTAGTGGACTTGGAGGTATGCTTGGGATCATTGTCCTGTTGAAAGGTCCAACGTCCCCCCTGACGGTCACATGACCAGCCGGATCACGCCTCGCGAGATCCAGCCGGTCAGCGTAGTGATACGCAGGGAGAGACTGGGGGGACTTTTTCCCCCAGTCTTTCCCTGCTCCCGCCAGATGGAGGAGGCGGTCGGAGCCGCGGTCTTCGCCGCGGGACAGGAGTTGAGTATCTGATGCATTAACGGATTCTGCAGAAGCGGAATCCGATAACACCAAGTCTAGGCTGTGGTTAAGTTTTTGCTAACCACAGCCAGACGTTAATCAGCGCTGGGACTTTGTAATCCAGCACTGATTAACGCTTTGCGCTCCCCATGTTAAGTATAGGGAGCGCAAAGTACAGTAACCTCGCGCTGAAAAGCGCAAGGTACCAAACGCAAACGGGTTACTTAACCTGTTTGCATTTGGATTGTAATTTGCGGTAAACACCGCAGCAAACATTAATGCTCACACAAGTGAGCGTTAACGTTTGCGTGAAGATTGTAATATAGCCCCATATCTTTACTTCACTTGCTACTCACTTTGTGGCATTGGCCATAGAATGGCGTCTATGGGCCGATCACTGACTGAAATCATTGTATTGTGTGGGATGTATTCAAAGGGCATCGCCAGGGGTTAGATTAGAAGTCTTTTAAGCTCCCTGTGTTATCTCAGGCTAGGGTCAGACGAACACAGTCTGAGCACACTCTGCGTGCGTGCATAACGGACAGACGTACTGACGGAAGATACTGCAGACACAACACGGTCTGTTTTTTTTTAATGGACGTAGAAGAAAAAGGGAATTATGGGAAACAAAATTAATATGAAAAATGATTAAAAATTGGTACATGATATGAAAAGCCATTTTGTGTGTCAAGGTGGTGGACGTCGCAAATGTGGTCCGCCTGACTTCGTGTCATCACGCACACAGAACGCTATGCGGACGTGGCACACTCTGCACGTCCGTCAAACGGTTTTACGTTCTTGCCTAACTTGCGTCCGTTTGCCACGTGCGTTGTGCATGCGCAGTTCGGTGCGGACGTACTTCATGTGTGGGTCTCTATTGCTCATGATTCTATGCTACGACGGATGTTAAACTGTGCGGCAACACGGACGTACGTGTTCACTGCGTTCGTCTGACGCCGGCCTCATTCAGCTGCCATCTCTTATCTCGCCATATCTAAACATACCTACCACCTACTGTTAAATACTGTAGATTAAATAAGCCGCAGAAGTAAAGTAAAACCTTTGGTAAATGTTGTCTCATGGGAAAAATCAACAAATGGCAGGGAGATAAAAAAATAATAATTTATTTTTCCTTTTTACATTCAATTACTTCAAACAAAGAAAAAAAACAGCAGTATGTGTTTTATAATGTGGTTTTATTTCAAAAGCACAAGTAATTTAGTTACAGCTTATGTAAGTGGTAGTGTCCCTTTAAAATGAGTACACTTGTTTCTGTGTCCCTTTAATTACTGGAATGCAATTATATTGCATGACTACAAAGGTCTCTGTATTGTGTATTGCAAGGGAAATGTATCCTTCTATAGAGTTCTATAGGGTTGGCAGTGCCTGGAAGAGACATTTGCTTTATTGCTGGGGAAAAACTAGCATCAAAACAGAGGACAAGGCATTTAAGTGAAATTTAAATAAGCCCACACATTCATCAGGTCAGGAAAATAACAACTTGCTTAAAAGTGGCTTCTTCACTTTAGCAGCTCCTTAAATCACTCATGCACAATTTACTATAATGTTTCCACCACAATGTTTGTTACTGTTTGGAATTTTAACAGAAAAGTGCAACTTTCTAATATAAATAAATAAGTTCAGCAAAGACAAAAAAAAAATGGTAACACTGAGGAATTCTGATATTCTGAGGAGGGGAAAAAAAAGCTATTTAACAGAATTATGTAGAACTGATTATTAACGACATTTATGATATACAGTTCACATTTCTATTGCAACTCAATCACAAAAATCAATAATGGAGAATTAAGTGTGCAATAATTATAACGCTGGTCATTATTTCAAATAGCTCTGCAATATCACAAAATACAACATGACCTTTACATAAATAATATATTCGTTGCTATGAAGTGACAGAGAGGATTTTTTATTTATTTTTAAATGTGAACTTTAAATGTTTATTCAGTCTGCTCTAACATTTGTATTATGTTAATAAAAATGTTACCCTGAGATCAAGGGCAAAAGTTCAAACTTCCAAGCAATTAAACTAACCATTCTGTATATTTTTGAGTGTCTGATCTTACATCGCAAGAGTTAAGCTGAATTTGCTAATGCATGCAGGGATTGAAATGCCTTCAGACTTTTTTTTTAGCTTTGAATATCAAATCAGCTTCTCTTCACTTGCGATTACCATTTTATGACTTTCTGTTGACTTTGCTTAGAGTTCTATCCAATTACTCTCACATCCTATTTTGCATTACACTTAATTGCATTCCAAGGTCACTCGTATCCCAAGTATCCTCAGCCTGCAATTAACAAGATAGTTTGTCTACAAGGAAGACAATTGTAACAAAACAAACTACGTGACATCCGTCTGTTGCCATAGGAACAAGTCACCCGATGGCCAACGGCCGCGGTTTGCTACGGCACATTGCTTGGATGTAGGTAAAGGTCTTCTCTGCTGACGAGCTAACACTGGTTCCGAGGAAAAGTAATAGAACTAAGAACAATGTGATATATTATTTTAAATATATAATAGATATTGACACGCCATGACACACTGAGGACTATGTAATGAGCACATATCAGTGTAACTTACAATTGGCTGATTACACTTCCTGCATTAATGTACTAATATACCTTTATATACTAATAAGATACTTGAGGGTCTATTCTCTAAGCACAGAACTTGCCACCGAGGCCGAACTGTGGATTTCACTGTTTGGTGCAATTTTGAATTTTGTGGTAGTTCGTCTATTCACTTAAGTCACCTACTGATGACCGGGTCGTACGCAGGGAGACAATAAATACACAAAAATACACAAACACATAACTGTGGAATAATATATATATATATTATATATAGGCCACAGCTAAAAACCTCCAGACAATAACCCACCACCATGACATAACCATTCCCATAACAAAATTAAAACAGTAACCCAGTGCTGAAAGAGGACTCCCCACAACCACCACACACCTCCAAACCAACCAACCACAAAAACTTCCCAACTCCCAACCATCTGACCAAAATTATCCTAACTAAAAAGGAACCCCTAGCCAGCACTGCCTACAAGCCCCCGCTGTGACAAAGGAGCCCAACAAAATACTACTCTACCAAAAAAACAAACCCAAACTAATTAAATAAAACAGGGTGGGAGGGTGGGGATTTTCACCGTTCTACCTCAGGAGAAAAGGGCGCGCAGAGTCTCTCCACACGCGCCTTAAGTACCCTCCTGGTGACTCCTCCCACACCACTCCCGCTCAATCTCCTCACAGCTGCAAAACCTTTCTAGAAAAATCCTCCCTGCGTCCTGGCATCAGAGGCAACTTAAGGGCCCTACGCCTTAGGTGCTTCAGGCCTTCATAACTATCAATTCACCAAATACAGGCGAAATGACAGTGAAATATGGTGCAGTTCGCTGCAGCTCGGCGATCTTCAGTGGTAGTGAAATCGTTCCATAGAGAAGTAATGGTTAATCTATTAACAGAACGCCGAATTGCACTGAAGTGTCAGCGTAATGCCCTGATTTTGTGGGGTTTTAGTTCGACAAGTTTAAACAGGCGAATCGGATAGGATTCAATGTAAAAAAGTAATATAATTTTTTTTAAAATAATATTAAAAAGCCATTTATTCTTTTTTTGGAACACTTTTTTTGTATTTTTTTTTTAGAATAAATTTTTGTTTCCCATCTTTTTTAAAAGGCTTTTTTTTTCTGTAACAGACCTTTTTAATAAATTTTTAATGCCCGTTTTTTTATTATTTAGACACATTTTAATACATTTTTGTTGGTTTCACCGCTTGGCTACGGATGACTCGCTGAGCGCGTCCTACGCTATATCGTTTGGTCATCACAGCCCCACGGCTTGATGCTGATCTGGTGCCAACTGCAGTGTTCTCCTGGTGAGGGTTGACATCCAAAATGTCAGCCCTGCCTCGAGGGCCTCCCTCCCACCCACTGACGTCAGTGCGCATGAATGTCGAAGAACAGGTGGCTAGTACCCAAAGAAAAACCTCTAAAGTGTGCCGAGCTAGGCAATGCTGAACGAATCTTTACCAAATAGCAAAGATTTGTTATATGGACCCACTAAATATGAAGCACAGGGGTTTCAATCAATAAAATGATTTTGTCATATGAATGATAATCCTTATACATATAATAGAATATTATAATAAATATGTTAAAAGACAAGTGGACCAATGGCCGAACTCTGATGTAACCCACATACCCCCTGTGTGCAATTTGAGACTATGCCATTAAAAATTCTCTGAACCCTCTTATTTATGCAGTTTTTAATCCAAGAATAAGTATGTTCCCCTAATCCAGTGTTTCCCAAACCTGTCCTCAGGACCCTCCGCCTCGCCAGGTTTGCCAGATATCTGAAGCACAGCACAGGCGATAGGATTTGCTGCTCAGTGATTGCAGGATTAAGTCTGCATTTCCCCCAAGGTGATCTGCAAACCCTGGCCTTGTTGAGGGTCCCAAGGACAGTTTTGGGAAACACTGGGTTAAACAGATCACTTTTGATTAGAATGGATATTAGCGCTAATCTCATTTTATTTAACAGCCTTACACCCTTCTCTGCTGTGGTCAAGTATACTTGATGTTTGCAGGATCCCAACAATATGAATACTTGATTGGGTCATATTATGCAGCAAAGGAATTTAGTTTACAGCAAACAAGACTCATTTAAAAATGGGCTCCACAACCCCCCCCCCCACCCCCTGATTTTCAACACCTTGGACATGTCATCCAAAGTGCGGAAATTCTTTGAAGAGCTGGGAGAGTCATTTTTCTGTTAGAGAAAGATGAAACTCCATCTATATTATTATACACGTAGTAGCACTTTTTGGTCAACAGGGGGAGCCCCCCTGTCTGTCAAATATGTCTACTGTCTCAAAAATGTATTTAATGAGCAGGGTTCTCTCTCTTACTGTTCTGTGTGTGTAACATGTATGTATATTTGTTATTCTGTCTCACCCATTGTACAGCGCTATGGAACTTCTTAACGCTTTACAAATACTTGTAACTGTAATAAAAGGTACATTAACTTTTACACTGACTGCAATTCAGAGTTGTTTTTCATAAATGCACTAGGTTCTGGCAGTGGGTTTATGTAAAACAACTTGGTAGTGGATGGGGTTTACATATAACACAGACTACAGCTCCTTAGTTTCTTTTACATAGCTGTGGGATAGCATTTATATCAATGTTTTGAGGTTCGAGTATTTGTTTTTTTTTTTTTTTTTTGAGAAACTATTTTAGCAGGAAGGATACATTGAGATTTCTTTCCTTTTCAAGTATGTCCTGGGTGGCGAGTATGCACCGTTAGGTGTCTTGCCCAAGGACACTTATTGGAGAGGTGCTCTTGCCGGGATTGAACCTGTGTCTCCACAGTCTCTCTCCACGGTTGTAGAGCAGTGATGTTATCTCTACTCCATCGAGGTTCGAGTATTGACATCATAGAACAGGGAGAAGGCAGGGGAAAAAAACACCAAAACAATTCAAAGTATTAAGTACTAAAACAATAAAAGAATATTATTCGGCGTGCCTTTTGAAAGATTTAAAGAGGATCATGATGCGGTTGGCAGTAGATAAAATGTATTTAGGGTATAATGAAACACTACTAGAATTTCCGTTTAAGCAGCAGATGCATGCAACGTTTTGTTAACCTAAATGCGTTAAAGCAGTTGTCATTGTTCATTTTCCTTGTGTAGTGATTAGAGTGCTAAGAATGCTTGTAAAGTGAAGCAAATTATTGTTTACATCACAAGAAATACTTAATTGCCACCACTTTAATGTTTCCACTTGAGCGACTCCTTAGAATCTGCAGCAGGCGGAACGCAGACAAACTATAAAAGTGTCCGGCAGAAGTTTTGTTTTAAAATCAATGGCACGTTTATTGTTATTTAAAATTAATTAAGCTAAACACGAAAGAAGTTATAGTTGCCCATAATAATGTTTATAAGGGCTACCACGGCGGTCCCGGAAAGCAGTAAATTCCCATAATTAGAAATATATGAATTAAAAGGAACATTGATGTTTGTATGCATGGCCGGTGTGTTCATTAATATCGACTGTAATTATTATGTTGTATCGTGCAAGAGCGCGTCCCATAACTCTTTGCATATATATGTTCATCTGGGATTGCTGCTCCAGCACATGAATGGTTAATATATTGTGCATTAAGTGCTTTTTGAAATGACCTCAAAAAAGTAAATAATTTGCAAAAAAACAGCATCTTTTTTTCATGCTCGGTGAGGACTCAGCTCGGCTGCTTTCCGATATACTTCTTTCTGAGCATCCAGAGGTCATGTGCAGTTCAGAATCATGAGCATGACATTCACAATTATATTGATTCATAATTTCATCTCTGTATTCAGATTTAAAGAAGCAGGACATCATAAACCCTGCTGCAATGCAATTATAATTATAATATAATTGCTTAAATGTTCAACCGGAATTGTCAGGCAATGCACAGATTCTGTACAGAACTGTACACATCAGGCATTGCGAGTTAAAGCCTTGATATGACGCGGACAATTATGCAATGTTTTAAATTATTGTAAATATGACTTCTGATAAATATATATGTCTTTGTGCCTACTGAGATTATAGATGTACAAAAAACCCCAATTTATTTTAAGGAAGTCGTCTGCACGTTGAAGACTTTTTTTCTTTTATTATTATTTTTTATTAAATCCAGAAAATAAAAGGAGAGATAGGAATCCCTGAAAATCTGCTCCATTCCAATCCTCCACTATAAAGGAACAAACAGAAATGACGTATCCCCATGAAGAATTCACATAGATAGGTCTGAATATGCAAAATATAAGCAAAACAAGAAAGGGGAGCGAATGGGGGCCTATTACAATTTATTTCAGCAAGGACCATGCTACAAACCTCATGTAAATAGGCTGGATGAAGTAGAGGTGCTGGATGGAGTAGAGGTAACATCACTGCTCTATAACCGTAGAGACCCAGGTTTGAATCCTGGCTAGAGCACCTCTCCAGTAAGTGTCCTTGGGCAAGTCACCTAATGGTACATACCTGCCTTCCACACAATATCGGCTGTGGAGTCCAGAGGTAATGTCTCTGCCTTTCGACAGTGGAGAAGCAAGTCAAATCCTGTTCACCACATCCCTCCAATACAACTGTGGAGAAGCAAGTCTCGACTTTACGAGAAGTGGGTCGAACCTAACCACCAGGTCACTGCTCTACAATCATGGAAAGCAGACTTTATCCAACTCAGACGCCACCAGCGAGTGTCCTTGGGCAAGACACCTAACGATATGGATGCGCCTACATCACAAAATACTTGTACATCTCATAGATTGTAAGTTCTGTTGGGAACAGGGTCCCCCTGAATCAGGCCATATCATCCATGTGTGGTATTCTAATGTATCAACCCCTTGTACACTGATCTTGTAAAGCACTGAGGAATATGTGGCGCTATATAATTAAAGGATAATAATGTAAAAACATAACCACAATGGCTTCCTTCAGCCTCCATTTCTTCCTGACTGGTACATTGCAGATCCCCTGATTTCTATGAATTAATTTGTGAATGTTTTGTTGTGTGCCAGACACAACGGGACTGGGTTGTGGGTATGTCTCCTTCTGTATGTCAAGTCCAAAATGCTCTAGAGGGCTGGATCATTAGAGAAGGCAAAAAATGCTCTCCAGTCGTGCAGCAGTAAGCTGGCAATGGTTTAGAAGAAAAGATCTTTGATCTGCTCAGCGGCTTATGCTGCTAAAGCACTGGCATGTATAGCGAGTGTACCAGATGGGCCCAGGAACCACATAATGATGGGTGAATTGTCCCTTTGGGCCCAATGCTGTGATATTGTTCCTGTCTCGGGTAACTATTCAGTCAGGTTCCTCCAGCCTTGATGACTTTCTTTCATCTAGATGCCTTAATCTGTGATGGACACCTTTGTAAAATGAACGTAGGATATTGGATTATGAAGTAAAAGTTAACCTTTATTGAGATAACAAAGAATATAAAAAATAGTAATGTGTCCACACATAGACCACATAAACATAGAAGGACAAAAAGTTACTAAGTTAAAAACATAGCACACTATGGCAGAGATCATTTGGGTATTGTTCATGTAGTATACTAGAAAGAATCTCCTCAAAAAATTGCAGGATTGTGAGGCTTCGAGGGTCCACGGCAATAGGAAAGGAGGCGAACATTGCTTTGCTAGTCAGAACATTGGAGGTGAAAGAGCTGAGAGCGCTCAATATTCAGCCCAAACCTATATCAGGGAGCATGCCATAGTGAACTAGAAGAAAAAAATGCAAAACGTCATAAAGTCACATATCACTCATCAGTCTACGCGTTTTGCCATGCTATGTGGCATCCTCAGGAGTGCAATAGGAGTGTAGTGGCAGAACCAGTGGCGTAGCATGGGGGGCCTCGGGGGCGGTCATCCCAGGCGCAATTTTCTTAGGGGGCGCAAAATTTCAAAAGAAATTTGAACCACTAATATATTTTCCAGCAGGGATCAGCAAGGTGTCCGCCAGTTTTGCGGCGCTGGCGGTGACTTAGCACTCAGTGTCCAGAATGGAGGATCAGGACAGAAAATTCTGGACCTGTCCTACTCCTCATTAACGCTGACATGAGTCACGTGAAGCAGCGCAGCATTATTTGATGGAACACCCTGTACCACGTTTGTCAGCCCCCCTTGAAGCCCTGTTCCAGCCCCCCGCCGCTGAACAGGAAGGAGGGAGGGAGGCGCCTGCCCTGCAGTACATTTAAAATCCGGTCTCCACTAAGCCCCCTGGACAGCCCCCCCCCGGGCCACCAGCATCTCCATGCAGGTAGGCGACACTGTATGACACCAGAGCAGTGTGACCACCACACAGTGAGGGGGTACAGGGAGAGGGTGACTAGAGGTTCGGGGAGAGAATGACTGGGGATACTGGGAGAGAGTGACTGGGGATACTGGGAGAGAGTGACTGGGGATACTGGGAGAAACTGGGGTACTTGGGGTACTGGGAGAGAGAGAGTGGGGGTACTGGGTGCGAGTGACTGGGGGTACTTGGAGAAAGTGGGGGTACTGAGAGAATGACTGGGGGTACTGGGAGAAAGTGACTGGGGTACTTGGAGAGAGAGTGACTAGGGTATTGGGAGAAAGTGGGGGTACCGAGAGTGACTGGGTATAGTGTGAGAGTGGAACTATGCTAGGGTATACTGGGAGAGGGTGACTGGTAGCAGTGGCGTAGCGTGGGGGGCATGTGTGTTTAATTTTTTAGTATATCAGTATTTTGTTAATATACAATACATGTGCTTGTGGGTAAGTGGGTCAATACTCTACTGGTGGAAGAGAATCATGGTGTGTTGCTGTGTCCACAGGTTGGGGGGGCACACAATTCTTGCCTTGCCACGGGCGCTGACAACCCACGCTACGCCACTGGACAGAACAGAGCTCCCAGCTTGAATGTTTTTTATAGTAAAGGAGGAGTAAAAAAATAGAACCAGGTGTAAGGCAAAGGTGGTGCAACATGTGTGGATCCCTCCCATAGTGGGGTGGGGCGATGTATGGGCTTGTAGTGATTGACAAAACACTGCATAATAAGGAACAAGCCTATCCAACATACGACTGAGATGTGGTCCCTCCCGAAAGGGGTCCAATAGTAGGGAGGTCTGGGTCAGTGACGTGCGGTGAGGTCAGTGGCTGGTGAGGCACTGACTATTATCAGAGCCAGATATACACAGGTTATGTAAGTTCAGGTTCAGTGCTCCCCAGGATCTGGCTGCTCTCAGCTTCCCAGGATCTGGCTGCTCTCATTGCTCCCCAGGATCTGGCTGCTCTCATTGCTCCCCAGGATCTGGCTGCTCTCAGTGCTCCCCAGGATCTGCGTCATCCTCCATGCAGCTCCGCGCCCACTGACTGTGAGAGACAGCACCGTCACATGACTGTCCTGTGCCAATCAATGCATGGGAGGCCTGCCTCCCATGCACCATGCAGGCGTGTTTTGAATGGCTTAAACCAATGGCAGTTTCCCATTGGTCCAAGTTATTCCATTGCTCTCCCAGTGCTTCTGAGGCACTGGGAGAGCAATGTTCAAGAAGTGGACAGTGCTCGGACGTCTGTTCATTAAACCGATGCATCGTGCTTCACACTTCTTGGCAGCCTATGCAATTTGCGATGGTGGGGGAACGAAGAGTGGGTGAGTTTTTTTATTTTATCAATTCAGCAGCACTTAATGACAGGGGAGGCTCTGCCTCACCTGCCGCCCCTGACTGCACGTCCCTGGTCTGGGTAGGATCATAGAGCCGCCCCTAAAATGTTAATTACATCTAAAATGCAGCGGGAGAAAGCCCGCACATGTCTGCGAGTCTCCAAAGCTGCTGGTGATGTGGGCTGACAGGACGGGGAACACTGATAGGCGCATGCGTATGGAAGGGGCCCCTTGCGTATGTGCAAAAGGTGTGTCTGCTCAAGACAAGATGTGAACGGTGCATGCGCCAGGTTTGCACCTGTGCAGGACAGGATGTAACCTGCGGCTGAGTCGGCGCAGGCACCAGGTTCACGGATATTCGTGTGCCTCCCTAGGATTACCAGCAGTGGGAGCAGCACCACAGGATCTAATTAACCTAGAACGGCAGGGAGCTCCAGAAAGGAAACAGTCCTCGGTAAGTGAGTTGATCCCATAATAGCAGTCAATAGTGATAAGGACCTGTCAAAATGTGGGATACATTGGCGATGTTGACAGGCTTAAGCAATTTGTGGCCATATATTCCGAACTAAATTTCCATAATTTTCCAACAGAGTTTAGGGTTAAAAATCTTGTAAAAAGTCTTGAATGGGTTAACTGCTGTAATCCTGAAAGGGGTAAGGGTTGTTAGAAGCTTTGAAGGGTTAAAAGTTGATAAAATCTTTAAATGTGTCACTTTATAAGCTACTGCTGAAGTCTTTGAATGTGTTTCCTGGAGTGCTCTCTTCTTGGTTTGCTGTTATAAAAATATATATAAACATTTTGAAAAGGATAGGAAATATAAGTCTATAAATGATATCCATCTTTAAGTATTATTAGCAGGTATTTCCTAGGTTGCTTCTGTCTAGTATTAATTATAATTAAACTATAATTCAATATATTTTCAGATGTTTAATCGCAGCAAATACATCTCAAACCGACCTGTTATTCCTGCATCAACCGTGGCTTCAAAAGTCATCGGGATAACTCCGTTAAAATCCGTTATCCTTCTGTTCTCCGTCCTTTGCACTAAATGTCATTCAGGATAACGTGAAACTATATTTTATGGATTTAAAAGCGTATTATTGTAAAACTTTCTCTAAGTGGCAGAATATTAATTTTGTCTATAAATCAATGCGTTCATTTCTATAGTTCATAAGGAAGTGGTGCGCTCGAGTCACGTAAAATAAAATACATATAATGGACAGCATATCGGTCAATGGGAAATAAATTATTAACCGCTGCTTTATGGCTGTGTTTCCTGAACAATTACACCAGCTGCATCCTACATAAAATGAAAATGTTCATGTAACGTTAGCTCGGGACATGCTTTATAACAGGGGATTATGGCATAATTGGGAACTCTTCAACAAAAGCCTCGCTGCTTTACCTTTAAAGTGCTGAAAATCCAAGAAAAATCAGGAGGGATTAAGCAGAATTTAGTTAGGAGAGAAAACATTTAGCCATAAAGCAAGGAATGCTTTTGAATTTGGTGGAGACCTGTAATTCTCCATGGCTGCGCAAATCTCAGCAAGAAACATTCCTCGCATCCCGCAAAGCACATGGTTTATATTAGGTGGTTGGAGAGCTCAGACTGCACGGCGTATTTATTTTACAGTAATACTGTAAAAACATTAATTTGCTAATGAGTTTATTTGCCTTATTAATAGATCTGATCGCCTTTACAAGCAGGCCAGCCGGGAGCGTAGATTAACTCTTTGCACACACAAAAAAAAAGAAGAAGAAGGGGTCTGCTCACTTACTGGTCCTCAAGGTGATAAGTGTAACATTGCAAAGTGATCACAATGCTCCAATATAAAGCAATTAGAATATAGCCTCTTAACACTTTATTTTAATACTTTTTTCAGCTATTAATTATCGTGCAATAAACATATCCACAGCAGACATCTACAACATCCTTCAGTTTTGATCAAATCGGAAAAGTAATGCAGCAAGATATATGAGCTGATGACTTGACTTTATTACCCCCTTAAACCAAGGCTCTTGAAAATGAATGAAAGTATACATGGAAACAAGAATAACACACATGGAGAAGAAGAAGAAAAAACATTTAAACTAATATTCTTCTCTGTCCTCACTCTCTCCCGCCTCTCCCCCCTACAGTCCATCCTAAATGCCTCTGCCAGGCTCATCCACCTCACCCGCTGCTCTGTCTCTGCCGCTCTGTCTCTCCCGCTCCTCTCAGTCCCTTCACTGCCTCCCCATCCAATGCAGAATTAAATTCAAAATCCTTACCCTGACCTACAAAGCTGAACTCTCACTAACTCAGCTCCCCACTACCTGTCCTCACTAATCACCAAATACACCCCAGCCCGCTCCCTAAGATCAAACAGTGACCTGCGCCTAGCTTCTCCCCGCATCACCTCTTCCCATGATAGACTGCAGGACTTCTCATGTGCAGCCCCCATTCTCTGGAACAGTGATTCTTAAACCTGTCCTCAGGTCCCCCAAACAGGCCAGGTTTGCCAGATATGTGAAGCACAGCACAGGTGATATGATTTGCTGCTCAGTGATTGCAGGATTCAGTCTGCATTTCACCAAGATGATCTGCAAAATCTCGCCTCGTTGAAGGTCCCGGGGACAGGTTTAAGAAACATTGCTCTAGAACACTCTCCCTTGTACTGTCAGACTTTCCCCTAGTTCCCCTTCCTTCAAGCGCTCCCTTAAGACATTCCTATTCAGGCAAACCTACCACCCGACTCACTAATACACCTCACTACCCCAACCAGTCCATCACTCACCTTGCAGTCCATCACTCTCACCGTGCAGTCCATCACTCTCACCGTGCAGTCTTCTCCTGCTATTGCTCACCCTCCAACCCTAGTTTGTAAGTTCCCACGGGAATAGGGCCTTGTTTCCTTCTGTGTTGGTTTGTCAAATGTTGTTCAGTCTCATTGCATTGTAACCCTGTCTTTATTGTGCCCATTGTTCAGGGATGCGGAATATGCTGGTGCTATATAAATAAAGAATAATAATAATACATCAGGATTACCAAACCACTGGTCGAGGCATAGGTCGAAGTTACAGTATTTATATACTGTAGCACCAACAGATTCTGCAGCGCTTTACAATAGGAAATGCAAACATGAAGCATAATTAGTAAGGAACAGACGACTCTGTAGGATAATTCTTCAGTTGATACAGCACTTAGTACATGTGCTCAGCCAGATATTCTGTGAGCTTACAATCTAAGGGACAAAAGTAAATGTAAACGAAAGGGAGCAGGGGGAGCGTGGAGCTGGTGGACAGAATAACAGAGATTGCATGGGGAAAGACCAAAAGCTTGGGCGTGATATGGTTAATCAGAGAGAAAAGAGGAAGCAACTGTAAGGGAGAGCTATAAGATTAGATCAGGGACTGGGTGAAACTGCAGCATGGAAAATGCAGGAGCTGGAATGGCTGTGGAAGATGGCAGTGGATGGTGTTCTTGGATGCTTGTTACAGAGTGGAAAATGCAGGAGGTGGGATGTTTGTGGTTAATGGAAGTGGATGGTGTGCTTGGATACTTGGTAGCTGGATACAGGGTTATATAATATCTTTGTTTTCATATGGTGGCCATCAAGGGACAGCAGCATGACAGGTAATGTTTTCTGTAAATGTTATCATTATTTTGTTAGGGAGTATAGCTGTTAATGAGTATGGTAGTCCATTGGGACCATATAATGGCGCAGTCAAAATGGTATATTCATATATATATATACCATATTTCACAAAATATATTCCTGCCCTGTAATTTCAAATGGGTTTTCCAAGCAAACACCACTTCTTTAAATCACAAGGCAGACTTGCCAGTCATTGATGAGACATCAACCCTAAGACTTCTTACACTCTGATATATAAAGTGGCTTTTGCAATGTTATGTTGGGATACGTCATTAATGCCAGGGATAAGCACCAATTTACAGCATCCAGAGAAGAAATGCAAGGTTAGAGGATAAAGGTGACAAAACCAGCAATGGTTATTATTATTATCATCATTTATATAGCGCCAACAGTTTCTGCAGCGGTTTACAATATCCAAAGGGAACAAGACACAAATAAACAAACATAGGATGGAGACAAGAGCTGGAGGGCCCTGCTCGGATGAGCTTACAATTTAAGAGACAAAGATAAGTGAAACAAAAGGGATTAGGGGGTTTCTAGAAGTCTGTAAAAATGCAACTTCCCTTCATTACCCCTTACTCAGGACTAGGTCAGATTCGCAGCTCTGTACATAATGTTCAGCGGACTTCAGGAAAACATTCAAACAATAGTCCAGTTTACCTGGATTTTGACCTACAGTCTATAAATACCAAAGAATGCTTAAATTTTCATGACATGCCACATTGTACCAATCCACTGCTCCGCACAAAAACTATATTATACTACACTGCCTGGCCAAAAAAAAAACAAGTCAAAGCCTGGATGTAACTAAGCGAATAGGTGTGAGCCTTCCATTGGATAATTACTGCCGTGATTAAGGCTAGGGTCAGACGAACGCATTTTTATGTTGTCTGTGAAAAAGTGCGTTCGAACGAATGGACGCATTTTTTCACAGAATACGTGATAGCGGTCATACGATGCGCATTTTCGTCCGTGATTTTGTACGGATCATCAATAAAACACTTTTTGTTCTGGACGTTATGTTGGCCGGACATTAGCAGCGTCTGATGTCTCCAATTCACGCACACACGCCTCTAGCAGACGCAGCGCACTCTGTACGTCAGTACCTGCGGTTTCACGTTCTCGAAAAAATGCGTTCATTTTCCACTTGCGTTGCGCAGCCGGACTTTTGTGCGACCGTACTTCGTATATTTGCTGTCATTGCCCGTCATTTGCTGCTAGTGCGGCCGTGATTAAGTGCGCCAGAACGCGCGTTCGCACTGCCTCAGTCTGACCCTAGCCTTATATGTTTCAGCTGCAAAAAATGAGGTCATGTGACTTCCTGAATATACTGGATGTGCAGGTTTACCCACCAATGTTTTTTTTCTTCCCTGCTGGTGGGGGCATATTCCAAGCTGGCAATGCCAGGATACATCGTGCAAGAGTGGTTGTCAGGTGCGCTGCGTGCGGTTTGAGTCCGGTTTGCGGCAATTACAGACAGGAGGCCAAACAGATTACAGGGCACAAGGTGAAGTTTAATTAAAACACAGCACAGGGAAAATACAGAAACAGAATTGAACGCAAGGAGACTAGAAGGAAGCTAAACACAGGGGCGAGACAGGAAAGGAGCTGACAAGGAAGGGAGCTAGACACAGGGGCGAGACAGGAAAGGAGCTGACAAGGAAGGGAGCTAGACACAGGGGCGAGACAGGAAAGGAGCTGACAAGGAAGGGAGCTAGCCACAGGGGCGAGACAGGAAAGGAGCTGACAAGGAAGGGAACTAGACACAGGGCGAGACTAGAAGGACCCTGGATGAATTAAATATAGGTTAGACACAGAGGGGCATGACATGAAAGAGGGTACTTACATAAAGACAGAACATAAACCAAGGCAGATTACAGGGCTCAGGGGCAGATGCACAAATAGCAGAGGGTCTATGGTTGTTGTGGCAGCAAAGGGTTCTTGGTTCAGGAATCAGCAGGGGATCTTGAATGCAACAATCAAGTCTTTGGAAGTAAAGTCCTTGGGAAAGATGAAGGGTATTCCATCAAACAGGGCTGGAATACAGGATCTCAGGAACAGGGCAGAGGTCCACACAGCATAGAGGACTTCAATGCTGAAGTGCTGGGAAAGGGGCGTAGTCTCCATATATTGGGGTCTAGTCTGGTGGGGATTGATTAAATCTGAGGGCTCCACGGATTCTCTGGAAACGCCAGGCTGGAGGTTAACAGACTGGATCAGGCACAGGACTGGATGGGAAATCTGGTCTGAAACAAGACAGGGAAGATGCTGCCGGGTCTCATGGTGACACAGACCCAGATCTGGACCTCCTATGGCATTGGCGGCGAGGGCTGTGACAGTAGTTCAGGGAGCATGAGACATCATTTTCACATATGGATTGGCCACCGCACAGTCCAGACCTTAACCCCATTGAGTCTCTTTGGGATAATGCACTGGAGAAGACTTTACACAGCGCTGCGACTATCCCATCATCAATACAAGATCTTGGCCACAAATTAATGTGACTCTGGACGGAAATAAATGTTGTCACATTGCCTAAGCCTATCACAACGATGCCATGGTGAATGCATGCCGTAATCACAGCAAAAGACGCTCCTACGAAATATTAGAGTGTGTGACCTTTTTTTGGCCAGGCGGTGTGTTTCTACAGTAAGTGGGCTTTCTATTACAATAATACAATCTAAGATTCATTTCACACGTGTCAACGGAGATACTATGTGACACTTCATGGCACAATAAGTGATCCTAATTACTATTATTGCAGGTTGAGCAGAGTTTTTTTCTATTTCATTTCTATTTTTCTTTTTTCCGGCATCCAGAGTAAATGATTATACGGGGTCATCTGTCCCCTGTTTAGTTCAGCATCCTATAATCTAAAAGTAGCATAATATTTCTCATTCGTTTAACAATAATCTTTTTTCAGGTATAACACTTCTATTCTACCACAATTACAATAATTTATAAAGCTCCAACAAGTTCTGCGGCACTGTACAATATGGAAAATAAATAAAGGAAATTTAAACACCTTAGACACACAGAGAATTAATGGAAAAGAGGACCCTGCCCAGGAGCTTACAGTCTAAGGCTAGGGTCGGACGAGCGCATTCTGTGCGGACTGTTCGTCAGTGCACAAGGGACGTACTTTCTGACTGACGACAAGGTAGTGGCCACACAGTCCGTTTTTGTGACTGACTTTTTTTGACTGATGTAGATGGAAAATTAATTAATATGAAAAACATTTTGTCCATCAAAAATGCTGGACGTCAAAAATGCAATCTGACTACGTCTGACTACGTTCCATCACTCACACACAGAGCTATGCGGACGTGGTGCACTCCGCACGTCCGTTCTAGCGGTTTTACGTTCTTGCCTAACTTGCGTCCGTTTGCCGCGTCCGTTGTGCCTCCGCACTTCTGTGCGGACATACTTCGTGTGTGTGGGTCTCTATTGATCATAATTTTATGCTACCATGGACGTTAAAATGTGCGGCAACACGTACGTGAACACTGCGCTCGTCTGACCCCAGCCTAAGAGGAGATGGGCGACACACCCAGATGAGGGTAAACACCTGAGTATGAGAAGTTAGACCGGGGTCAGATGAGCGTACTATGTGCGCACGTACTGACATGTTTCCCAGCGTCTGCAGCAGTATTGTGATGCTTCGACGGGGCCGGCCACACGCTGTAGCGCACATACAAATTGCACGCGCTACAAGTGGACGTGCTGAAAGCCTCCCCGTCGAAACGCTAGACGCGTGTTCGATGGGGCTGCAAAGCGCAATCCTCCATTGCACTAACTGCGCTCAGCGAGGTGGTCAGATGGGCGTCGAGTGGAAGGAGCGTCCACTCTCACGCACGTTCCTTCCGCTCTCAAACACGCTTGTCTGACCCCGGCCTAATGGGATACATGGGGGCTGTGTGAGAGATAGATCAGGAAAGGTGCAATGGGGGGGTTAAGGAGTGAGCTCATAGGCCTCTCTAAAGTGTTTTTGGAGATGCCTTAAAGACTGGAGTCATGGGGAGAGTCAGTTTTCCAGCATGTTTTGGTAATACAGAAGTAATAAAGGATATTTAATTTTAATCCCAGTCAGATGTACATGCTGACAGAGCTCTTACAGTGCTCTGATCTCTGACATCATGCCCTGAACCAATGACATAAGGAAATAAGACCAACGCATACAAGATGTGCTCAGGAGCGTGGAAAAGTACTCGGCAATTTTCTTCTTTATTATGAACACTGGGCTTATTACTGATGAAAAGCTGTGCCCTGTAAGTGAAACATGCGTTTAACATCTGATACACGGCTTCTGTCCTTTTCTCTTAACATAGCACATTATTTTATGCTGGCTCGCTTGAAACCACTGAATGATATCTTGAAAATCACCACCATTTAATAGCATAAAATTTTGGTAAACTAGTCTAGAAAAAATGGTGAATTAACTAAACAAATTAAATAAACGGAGAAGAGCAAGATAAGACTGGAAAACGCTAATACAAGTAAAACGCTGAATTTAAAATCAAAAACTGATCTCTTTTCCCTTTGCTCCTTTAAAGGGACACTATCACTAAAACCACGTTATAAAACACATGCTGCTGTTTTTTTTTTCTTTGTTTGAAGTAATTGCATGTAAAAATAAAAAATAAACGTACAGGGTTATTCAGAGAGAGACGATCTGGCCCCGAAATGGCACCGAACAGTGAATTTCCCCGTACGATGCCATTTCGGGGCCATTCGGCTATTCAGAAAGCAGGCAGTTCACCAAATTTTGGCAAATTGCCTGCAAATACGGTGCCTGTTCGACGGCAGGGAAAGTCCCATAGAGAAGCAATGGTTAATCTATTCAGAGAACACCGAACAGCAGAGAAATGTCAGTAAAGTGCCCTGCTGTTTGATGGTTTCATTCGGCAGGTTTATTCAGGCGAATCCCATAGGTTTCAATGTTAAAAATATTCCTGTTTTTATACAATATCTATTAAACCATTTATTCTTTTAATCTGCAGCAAAACGTCTCTTTAATTACTTTTTAGGATCTTTCCGTAATTTTTTGGGATTATTTTGGCAAAAAAATAAAATAAATTTAAATAGTAGTTCTTCTTTTTATTATCATTCATAGGATTTTATACAGTCAGGTCCAGAAATATTGGGACATCGACACAATTCTAACATCTTTGGCTCTATACACCACCACAATGGAGTTGGAATGTAACAAACACAATGTGCTTTAACTGCAGACTGTCAGCTTTAATTTGAGGGTATGTACATCCAACTCAGGTGAACGGTGTAGGACTTACAGCAGTTTGCAGATGTGCCTCCCACTTGTTAAGGGACAATTGGCTTCTCAGCTGTTCCATGGCCAGGTGTGTGATATTCCCTCATTACCCCAATTATAATGTGCAGATAAAAGGCCCAGAGTTCATTTCAAGTGTGCTATTTGCATTTGGAATCTGTTGCTGTCAACTCTCAAGATGAGATCCAAAAAGCTGTCACTATCAGTGAAGCAAGCCATCATTAGGCTGAAGAAACAAAACAAACCCATCAGAGAGATAGCAAGAACATTAGGTGTGGCCAAAACAACTGTTTGGAACATTCTCAAAAAGAAGGAACGCACCGGTGAGCTCAGCAACACCAAAAGACCCGGGAGACCACGGAAAACAACTGTGGTGGATGACCGAAGAATTCTTTCCCTGGTGAAGAAAACACCCTTCACAACAGTTGGCCAGATCAAGAACACTCTCCAGGAGGTAGGTGTATGTGTGTCAAAGTCAACAATCAAGAGAAGACTTCACCAGAGTGAATACAGAGGGGTCACCACAAGATGTAAACCATTGGTGAGCCTCAAAAACAGGAAGGCCATATTAGAGTTTGCCAAACAACACCTAACAAAGCCTTCACAGTTTTGGAACAAGATCCTATGGACAGATGAGACCAAGATCAACTTGTACCAGAATAATGGGAAGAGAAGAGTATGGAGAAGGAAAGGAACTGCTCATGATCCTAAGCATACCACCTCATCAGTGAAGCATGTTGGTGGTAGTGTCATGGCGTGGACATGTATGGCTGCCAATGGAACTGGTTCTCTTGTATTTATTGATGATGTGACTGCTGACAAAAGCAGCAGGATGAATTCTGAAGTGTTTCGGGCAATATTATCTGCTCACATTCAGCCAAATGCTGCAGAACTCATTGGACGGCGCTTCACAGTGCAGATGGACAATGACCCAAAGTATACTGCAAAAGCAACCAAAGAGTTTTTGAAGGGACAGAAGTGGAATGTTATGCAATGGCCAAGTCAATCACCTGACCTGAATCCCATTGAGCATGCATTTCACTTGCTGAAGACAAAACTGAAGGGAAAATGCCCCAAGAACAAGCAGGAACTGAAGACAGTTGCAGTAGAGGCCTGGCAGAGCATCACCAGGGATGAAACCCAGCGTCTGGTGATGTCTAGGCATTCCAGACTTCAGGCTGTGATTGACTGCAAAGGATTTGCAACCAAGTATTAAGAAGGGATAGTTTGATTTATGATTATTATTCTGTCACATTACATTTGGTCCCTTAACAAGTGGGAGGCACATCTGCAAACTGCTGTAAGTCCTACACCGTTCACCTGAGTTGGATGTACATACCCTCAAATTAAAGCTGACAGTCTGCAGTTAAAGCACATTGTGTTTGTTTCATTCCAACTCCATTGTGGTGGTGTATAGAGCCAAAGCTGTTAGAATTGTGTCGATGTCCCACAAAGTGAGGAGCAAGTGATGTAAAGATACTCTGGGGGGGCAGTTTACAACACTAAAGATCACACAATGGATGGACCCAGTGACACATATAGAGTAAAATATTTTCTTAACTAAACATACAAGAGAAAAACAAAGCACATGTAAGATAACAACAACATAAAATAAACACAATAAGGATATTTAATTTTTTTTTGGTGCTAGTGGCCCTTTAACGAACAGTGGACAGGCAGGTTGTTTAATCTCAGCAGACTGTATTAGCTATTAATGTCTTTTTCCACCACTGATCTATTCTTGAACAAGTCTCTAAATAAATTAAATTACATCGGTGAGCAGTTTTATATTGCTGATATATAACTGGTTTTCATTTCTCAGTTGTAGCAATGCATTTTGAGAAGTGTCAGTTCCTTTGGTCTATTCGCTGTGAAAATCAGAAAGCAAAATATCAAAGTCCCCCAAATCTGGAGACGTGTCACATTCACGCTGAGGAGAAATTGGCCTGTATCGGCACCGATAACGGTAAAGAGGACAAATGGACTCATTCAGATGAAGGCAATACTCAACCGGAAAGTCAATGTTGACCTTCTAAACAACAAGGAGGAATAATTGAGAAAGTCACATCTACTATCTGAAGATTTATTTCTCCCCATCTGTGTATTTCCCTTAGGGAGTATTGAATTCTAAATTGTGCTTACATTTCCCAATGAACACTGCAACTTTCAAACTCTGACATGTACCTGAAATGGCAATATATTCATCTGCCACTTTCGTTTTGTAGATAGATGTAAGTAAAATAATTTATAATTTAATTGAAAATGTATAAATATATATATATATATTTACAAGGGTTGTTGTGGAGGACAAAAAATGAGATAAAAAGCCTCCACGCTATAATTAATTAAGTTTATTATTACAGAAGCCACTTGCACATCACAGCAATTCAAAGAACTGCATCACAGAGCTCCTGTGCTACATTCCCCATATGCAGCAAGGAACTCTGGGTAAGATATGCAAATGACACCTGTCTCACTTTTTGACCAGTTGCATAAACCTGATCTCTGCTAAAAAAAAACATCTAGTATGACATGGCATTGATTGAAGGGTTCTGTGTAAAAACAGACGCAGGTTGCAAAAAAGTGAGACAGATGGCATTTGCATGTCCTACCCAGAGTTCATTGCTGCATATGGGGAATGTAGCACAGGAGCTCTGGGATGCAGATCTTTGAATTGCTGTGATGTGCAAATGGCTTCTGCAATAATAAACCCTATACTGTATATATACAGGGTTATTCAAAGAGCTCCAAATTGCTTGAGAAAGGTAACCGAACGCTGAAAATCAGCGTTCGGTTACCTTTCTTGGCCATTCGGCTATCCGGAGAGCAGGCAATCCGTCAAATCCTGGCGAATTGCCTGAACATACGGTGCCTGTTCGGTGCCTGTTCGAGGGAAGTGAATCCCCATGAAAAAGCACTGCTTCGGCTATTCAGAGAACACAAACCAGCAGTGAAAGGTTCCAGAAATGCCCTGCCATTCGGTGGTTTAATTCGGCAGGTTTATTCAGGAGAATCCCATAGGCTTCAATGTTAAAAATATTCCCGTTTTAATTCAATATCTAATAAACCATTCATTATAAAATTCTGCAGTAAAGAGTCTCTTTATTTATAGATTTTTTAGGATATTTTAAGCATTTTTCTGAATATTTTTTTTTATAAAAGTCCGTTTTTTCTTTTGTTTTTTTTAAGTTTACTTCTTTTTTCTGTAACAGCCCTTTTTATTATCATTTCCTGGACCTCATATGCAAATTTCAGACATTTTCGCTCAGTAGTTTCTTTGCAAACAGTGTTTCACTTTTCAATCATTCATACAAACTGTTTTCCTAATTTATTCACTGCCTCTTCTGTTGTGTCGAAGGCTGCGATCGGCTCCTGTTCGGGTTTTTCTGTGGTTTTCGGCAGGTTAATCCAGATGTTTTTGAGGGTTTTCGGCGTGCATTCGGCAGGTTTTGCGGTTAGTTTTCGGCAGGTTTGCGGTAGCTTTTCCCTGCAATTCGGGGATTGCGCTTTGCAGCCCCGACGAACGCGCGTCGTAGCTCTTCCATGGGGAGGCTTTCTAAACGGATGCAGCACGCACGCTGTAGCACGAGCAATTCGTGCGTGCACTACAGCATGTGGCCAGCCCCATCGCAGCGTCACAACGCTGCAATGGATGCCGGAAGGCACATCAGTACGGGCGCATATAGTGTGCTCGTCTGACACCAGCCTGAGCCGTATGCACGTCTTACAGTCTTATTGAAAGTGAATATATATGGCTTCCTGTGGATATGCTGCTGTACATTTAAAAGTATCTTTCCACTTTCTAGAAATAACATTTTAGAAAAACACTATACGTGTAATTATCATGATTTTGAAAGCCATTATAATTCACTTTGTACATACTGTGAATTCACTTTCTGATATATTTTCTCAGGGACCAATTTATTCTACTCCGTCCAGCAAAGTAAACCTCCTGCTGAGTCCCATGCATGAAATGAAAGAAGGGTTGAAGGTAACCGTTCAGGTTGCAGTGAAGATTTCCCAATAAGGAAAGCATAAAAATAGCAATAGTAGGTACTCTGTGAAACGAAACATTTTTACATTCTACTTTAAGGAAACCCATGACATGTTTTCCTCTGTTTTTCTTTCTGGGACACAATGCTACACCTATCCACCCTAGACAGAGTAAATGTTAAGTACAAGTATTTGTTTTACAACAACAACTTTTGCTATAACGTTTCTAAAAGGTTTCTTTTGTGTGTACTTAATAATAATGCGAGATTCCATCTATCTATCCATAATGCAATGGCAACATAATATAATTCTATGAGTGTAATGATCACAGGGAAATTAACCTGTATATCTATGTAACTTAAGGTCATCTGTTTCAGCAGTGGAATTATGTCATTTCCCTATTTCATGAATAGAGACATTTAATGACTTTTGACACCTTTTCCCTTGTGTCATTTTCCCTTGTGTCATTTTCCCTTGTGTCAGACATTCCACACAATGAATAACCGCAAGGTGATATATCAATATGAATCTTAGTTGCAGTTTTCAGTGTGTTCCTGACACAGAACATGGTGTTGTATGTCTCTTTCCACTGAAAATACATCATCTAAGCTTTTTGTTTTGATTTTAACATACCCAGTTTGATTAAAAATATTGATGAGTATTTTGTTTTGCTTTTCTCATGGGTAACAATTTTCAAATAAATATTATTAATGGGCAAAATCTAGGTTTAAAATCATAGGGCCATATTGCATTCCTAACGCTAGCGTTAGCGCTCAGCTGTGTGAGTGTTAACGTTAGCTTTGGTTGCCCTAGTGTGGGTGGACCATATTACGATCCGAATGCTAACGGGTTAAAAAAACCATTAGCAATTCAGAGCTGTCGCTTTTACGAGCTTACTGTACTTTGTGCTCTCTATACTTACCATGGGGAGCGCAAAGTGTTAATTACCGTTAGGATTACAAAGTCCTAACGCTAATTACCGTCCTGCTACGGTTAACGTCAACGTTAACCAAAGCCAGGAGCTGGTGCTAACTGATTCCGCTTCTGCGAAATCAGTTATCACCAGCTAAAAATAAAATCAAAAAATCATATACTCACCTCTCATCCCGATTCGCTTCTTCTGGCAGCCCGGAGCGGAGAAAGACTGGGGGAAAAAGTCCACCAGTCTCCCTCCGCGATCACTCCGCCGACCTGCTGGATCTCGCAAAGGTTATGTGACCGGCAGCGGAAGCCTCAATGGAGTCCTATGAACTCCATGGAGGGGATGCTCGCGACAGTGCTTAGTGCTGCCGCAAGCATCCCGAAGCTTGTGGTGCACCCTGCTAGATTAGCACCTGCACCGTAATATCCCGCTAAAACAGGGACACTAAGCAGAAACCTGCAGGGGCAGGTTTTCCTCCTTAGTGTCCCCGTTTTAGTGTGCAGATCATAATAGGGCCCATAGTCTTTTCGTCCTGGCTATAACTTTTATGGCACAGTATTATCCCCTTCACAACCAAGTGATTTTCAAAAAAAAAACAACACTGACAGGAACCAGTGCTTTTTAGGAAAGACATTTTTAATTAATTATACAGTAAGACATATGTGGAAATATTCCCAATGTATTCCTTACAGTTTTAACCTATTTGGCAGATGTCGCCATCCACTGGCCAAAAGGAGTTACTGCTGTTCAGAGCTCGGGGCAGGATCAGCTGGTGAAAAGTCCACCAGAGCCATCCCCAGCTGGTTTTAAAATGTTAGCATCTCAGGCATCATACCCACAGTGCTAAAACTTCGGGGACATGTTCTGGATCCGAATGCAAACGAAATTAATTTGCAACAAATGAATTCAATTTGCAATGATACAGCATAGCTCCAAATATCGGTAACATGACCTAGGACTGCTGTGTCTGCTACTGCTGATCATGTACAGATTATCACGGTAGTGAAGGGGTTATGCAAAAATAAATGTTGAATGAATAATTAAATGAAAATAAGTGCACCTTAGTTATATCTGTCATTTAAAAAAAAGGGAAATATAACTTTACCTAAGTGTTCCCGATTAATGTCACTAACCTACACTGTTTTATGCAAACAGTGGTGGATTTACTTTGAACTTCAGCCAACTATTATGGATCAACTACAAGTTGTTCAGCAATATTTTTTTCCCATTGTTTCCACCATTGTTTCAGACTGCTTTACCATTGATTTCACTGTCGTTTTGTTATATTCTCAGTTGTTGAAAACAACGATGCAACAAAAGTCTTCGAAAAGAGAGTAGCTGAAGCTGACTTTTTCTAGGGAGTGGTCGAGAAATCATTTGTTTGTAATTCAGAAGTGTCCAAATAGGAGCAACTTTTATTATTCTGTCATTTTTATTGTGTCCTTTCCAGCTGCAACTAGGAGGAGGCGTCCTTTCCATAGGATACCAAGATGTCACAAGTAGCGTATAAGAGCTCTTTGTGAGTGTGAGATGAGAGTTAAACTTCATTTACCCCTGGTTGGTCTGTGTCTGATATTCTACTTTTAGGGATGCCAAAGAAATGACGCAGACCTCGTGCTTTCTGTGTCAGCATGGGAGGGGGGCAGCCCTGGGTTTTGTATTATAAAACCCTGAGCATTTGCTCCCCGTAGGAAGCCATTGGGCCTCTGTAATATGATTTTAAGATATTTATAAATATAGGGGATTATTCAGAGAGCACCCAAAATGTCAGCGACATTTCGGTGCTCTCTCGTTCCCCGCACTTCTGAGAATCAATTTTCCCCACCCTGCGGTGAATTCAGCATTCACTGCAGGGTCCCCCGAAGTGCAGGGAATCGGCCGCTGAATGGCACCGCCAGCCCACCGCAAGCCCACCATCACCAACCCGCCGAACATCTGCCACAAACTTTCCGAACATCTGCCACAAACCCGCCGGAGGGCCGCCAAACGAAGCTGACAAGCTGTCGGACGGGTAAAAGAAAAAAAAATAAGTTTGAAAGTGTCAAAATTGAAACGCTGTTTGCAAAAACACTACTGAACGAAAATGCCTGGAATTTCCATATAAGGTCCTATGAATGATAATAAAAAGGTCTGTTGAGGGAAAAATGGAAAAAACGCTTTTAAAAAGAAACGGAAAAAAGTTTGCTGGAAAAATGCTTAAAAAATCAATAAATAAAGAGACTTTTTACTGCAGATTAAAATAATAAACGGTTTATTAGATATTGAATAAAAAAGGGAATATTTTTAACATTGAAACCTATGGGATTCGCCTGAATAAACCTGCCGAATTAAAACACCGAACATCAGGGCATTTCAGCAACTTTTCACTGCTGTTCAGTGTTCTCTGAATAGACGAAGCATTGCTTCTTTATAGGGGATTTCACTGCATTCGAACAGGCACTGTACTTGCTGGCAGTTCACCAAAATTTGGAGAACTGCCTGCTCTCTGAATAGCCGAATGGCCCCAAAATGTCATTGTACGGGGAAATTCCCTGTTCGGTGACATTTCGGGGCCAGATCGTCTCTCTCTGAATAACCCCTATAATCAGTGTAACATATACTTGCAAAATAAAACACGTTCCAGCTTATGAATCCTTATTATAAGTTTGATTTGAAAACAGCTGCACAAGATACACTTGTCTCTAAATAAAATCTTAAGCTCCATAAATGGCCTGATAGGTCAGGGAACAATCTGGAAAGTCTCGTATCTAGTCACCTGTCCTACCCTAAAATAAAGTGTTCTCTGAGATATCGGGATATAGAAACATAGAAACATAGAAAAATGTCGGCAGATAAGAACCTTTCGGCCCATCTAGTCTGCCCAATTACATGGATACTTTACCTGGGTTTATCTTTTGTTTAGGATAGCCTTATGCCTATCCCATGCTTGCTTAAATTCAATTACGGTTTTGGCCTCTACCACTTCTACTGGAAGACTGTTCCATGTATCCACCACCCTCTCAGTAAAATAATGCTTCCTGATGTTACTTTTAAACCTTTGCCCCTCTAATCTAAGACTATGTCCTCTTGTTTTGCTATTTTGTTTCCTTTTAAATATACTCCCTTCCTCTACCTTGTGGATTCCCTTTATGTATTTAAATGTTTCTATCATATCTCCTCTGTCTCGTCTTTTTTCCAAGCTGTACATGTTAAGATCATTAAGCCTTTCCTGGTAACTTTTCTCCTTCAAGCCGTACACCATTTTAGTAGCCCTTCCCT
The DNA here is from genome assembly GCA_009667805.1 of Leptobrachium leishanense. Classification (NCBI taxonomy): domain Eukaryota; kingdom Metazoa; phylum Chordata; class Amphibia; order Anura; family Megophryidae; genus Leptobrachium; species Leptobrachium leishanense. Next base: position 52,100,371 of record CM019069.1, read on the forward strand.
GAACTCTCTCTAAGATGTCTATATCCTTCTGGAGATACGGTCTCCAGTACTGCACACAGTACTCCAAGTGAGGTCTCACCAGTGCTCTGTACAGTGGCATGAGCACTTCCTTTTTCCTACTGCTAATACCTCTCCCTAATATGATCAATCTTCAGTGCAGAATGGATTGCGAATCCAAACAACGATAAATGAAGAAAACTGTAATTATAAGGCTAGGGTCAGACGAACGCAGTGCGAACGCGCGTGCAGCCGTACCTTATCATGGCCGTAGTAGCAGCAAATGACGGCCAATGACGGGCAAGTTCGGCCGCGCAACGCAAGCGGCAAACCAGCGCATTTTTTTCGAGAACGTGATACCGCTAGTACAGACGTACAGAATGCGCTGCGTCCGCTAGCAACATGTGTGCGTGATTAGGAGACGTCAGATGCTGCTAATGTCCGGCCAACATAACTTCCAGACGCAAAAAGGGTTTTATTGATGATCCGTACAACATCACGGACGCAAATGCGCATCGTATGACCGCTATCGCGTATTCCGTGAAAAAATACGTCCATTCGTTCGAACGCACTTTTTCACGGACGACGCAAACAATGCGTTAGTCTGACCCTAGCCTTAATCACTTAACATATATTATTTTTAGGAAATGGCCACAAAGTATCAAACAAAAATGTCGAGTTTAACTTTTTTTAATAATTTCAAATATACTGTATCACCTCTCCATTCAACTGGAATGATTTGCTGCATTAATTCACTATTTTACTGGTACTTTGAGACAGAACTGAACAAATATACAAACTGCTCAACGCTTTCAGAAAAAAAAAGTAAGACAGAAAAATCTGTACATCAAAGTACATTGTGAAGGCACTAGGCAAAAGAATACTTAATATGAAGAGATCACCAGGGAGGTATATTTAGGTGAACTGCAACAGAGTTTTGTCGTTTACTTTTATTGCTATACATTAAAATTTACTTCTATAGATAATTGTTCGTCTCTCCTCAATAAAGAGAGACAAAAATGAAGGGGTTTTAATAAGGAAAGGCCACATGGGGGACATTAGAAAGGTTTATGGATCATTGTCAAATTAGATTTTCTTTTAAAAATGAAATAAATAAATAAGAGTCACAATTAATGACTATTAACAGGCACAGTTGAAACAATATAACATGCTGAGTTCCCACAAGTTTATTATAAAGTACTATATCTTGCTTTCAAATATATTAAATCCAGAAAATTATTACAAGTGTGGATGTTTTGTATTCTAAACGGTATTATTTTGGCTCTAGGTGGTGTTTTGATCTTCTAAATGAATGTCAAATATTCCTCGCCTTAACAACATTGTGGGGTAAAGAAATCGACAGAATTCTGAAATAATTTGGAGTCACAAAACCAGACTGTAACATAAAGGGAATTCAAAGTCTTCTGCTTGATTATATATCAATATATATTATATATTTATCAATGATATATTATATTCCACAAACCATGCACAGCCTTGCGTAATAGACTCGTACTCTGGTGTTGGAACCAGGTCAATCTCATGAAGTAAGAACACGAAGTTCCACCACAGAGATTTATTAATAAATGTGAAAATTTGAAAAGAAGGTCTTGATAAAAGTCCTTGGGAAGTAAAACGTGGACTTTAGTAGAATACTGTATTTATTGCACGTTGATTACACTAAGCAGCATAGTTATTGAAAATGGCCATTTCATTATGCCCCTCCGGATCATTTAGCATAACAGGGTTACTTAAACTACAGTAAAAAAAAAAAAAAAAGAGGCTATATCTAAGTGCTTACATGAAAAGAAAAGAAAAATCCCACAAAGAAAAAAAATGTAAACATAAGCAAAATATTCAAAAAACTGTCCAATCAGCTTTCATCTCTTACTCCAACTCATAAATCCCTACCGCACACTCGTAACATCTCACAAGGTGGAAGAATATGTGGCACTAGTCACTCAATAATAGAACAAAAAAAAACACTTGGAAATGTTATCTCTATAGCTGCTATAGAGGGGACCCAACATTTTCAGTGAATCGAACCTCCCCAGGCGATTGTGGTCCGAGCAGCCCCATGTTTGTAAGTGTGTAGTTCCTAAGCTTTCTGTATTGGGTAGGTCTGTAAACAGGCTACACTATGGAATGCAATAAGCATTGATGCGATCAAATTGCAATCATTGATTAAAATATAGTGGATTCAGTCAATCAGAGTGCTTTAGAGATGGAGCGCAACCTTGCTGGCTGAAACAAAATGGCCATGTGAACTCATTTTTGCCAAACACAGAATCCCTGTTCTCTGATTGGCCGATTGGTGTGATGTAGGATGGCATGTATACTCAATCAGAAGAGTTGAAAGGACAGTTTCACCTCTTCTCTGATTATTTTGATGTATTTGTGTAACCAATTTTTCCAATCAGAGAAGTACTTCCCCACCTACTTTGCTATTTAATGTATAGTACTACCACTTTGTCTTAATAACATTTTGCTGTAGTACATTGAAATAAACTAAAGTATCGGTATAGTGTAGTAGAGTTAGTGTTAGAATTCGTTTTTTTTCAAATGAGGTACTGTTGTTGAATAAACTTCATTGCTTTTAGCTGCAAGCAATGGTTCTACCGTAGTTTGAAGTTTACATGTTTAACGTTTAATTTTTGGTGATTGTCACTTCATACATTGGTTATAGCATTTGAAGCTATTCTTGACTATTTTACAGACTTGATGTAAAAAAATAATCTTATTTTGAACTCAAGTGACTTTTTGTAGTCGCTGTTACGAAGGTCGGCCAGAATCTGGTAATCTTACAATGGTAATCCAATCAAGTCATCCATTTGGCACCTCCTCTGTACACATCTGTGTTCACTAATGTTTGCGTTCTAGTGCAAAGTAACTGTATTTTCACTCCTATGAGGAAATGAAAGAAGCCAATTTCTTGCAACAACATGAGCATAGACTGGAAGGGGCTAATAAATAGGCAATAAATTGCTGAGAATATTTCATCCTACTAATGACAATGTGGTTATGACCCATTTCAACAAGCGGATAACGTCCTACTCGTAAAATATCCATTATATTACCTTTTTAAAAAAATATATTTTGGCAACTCAAAATGGTCCTGCTGTTTGCAAGGCCAAAGGTAGACATTATTAAGATGATTATTACGTCTTTTTATTCTATAGACACTTGAATACTGGCTGAAGAAGGCTCTACTGCTGAAACGCGTCTCAATACCCATGTGTCTGTGTATGCTTTATGTCTTTTGAACATACCATAGCTGTTAAATTAAATAATAATAAATCAAACAAATCAGTTTTCCTATTCATAGTTACCACAGCGTGAATCTCAAAAAAACTCTGTCATTTCTTTCATGTAACAAGATAAGACGCAAGCAGGAGCGTTACGCTATAGCGGAGATAATTTAAGTCAAACACAGAATGTGGTACTTCAAATGTATCTGGCTGTCGGCAATATTTGGGGTTGCCAAATTAGTGTTGGCTAGTTACTGGAACTCGGCCTCCACCCCTTCACTCTCAGAAGTCCTGACCCGTTTAGATAGTATCTGTAAATACGAGGAAATGTTCGCTTCGGCCCATAACACCCTTCCACAGTACCAGGCTACCTGGGAAGGTTGGATATCTTATAGATCCTCCAAGGGATCCTCTTAAAAATCCTCTTAAAAATCCTCTTAAAATTCCTCTTAAAATTACTTTTGACCTGTCGAACCGCATATTTTATTCTTTGTTTTCCTTTTTCTTTTTCTTTTCTCTCTCTCTTTCGTCTATGTTTATTCAACTACTGTATTAACCACTGTATTTGTTCCTTATTGTTTATTTTAAAATGTAAAATGTACCGTAAAACGTTGACAACACCCTACCTGCACATATGTGATTTATATCGTTGACAGGCCCTGCGCGGCCTTTATTGTCCTTTCATATTTTTGTACTTCAAACTTATGATGGTACTCAATAAAAATCTTTATATTGAAAAAAAAAACAAATGTATCTGGCATGTCTTGTCCAGCCAGGTCTTTTATTAAAACTCAGACAAATTATAACCAATGAGAGTGTTCCAACAGACATGGTTCATTTCTGTCCCGCAACAGTCAATCAGTATACAGAAATATTATAATGTCAGAGTTGACCAACACGGTCAACCCCACAAGCACTTCTTATTACCATATATGGTTCATATTGATAACATAAAGACATTTTTTTCTATATTCTGGCTTACAACATTTTGCGCTCTTTTTCTAGCCTGGTAACAGTAAAATAAAAGATCCTCTCTATACAACATGTCTGCTTTAAATTAACATTCCATAGTCACATATCCTCTTGAAAGAAGCCTATGTGCACATATTATTGAAAACTAGAAAGGGGGTATATTGCCTAAGATATGTATTTGAATCACAGTATATTTATATATTCATACAGGAAATTAAAAGCTACTTATTTTTTTCAATAGCCAATAAATTATAGTTTTACACTTTTTACCCTCGATTAGCCATATCCTGCTTTTTAATTTCTGCATCCTGCACGACTCCAGAATACAGAACCCTGGGCTATAAACAGGTCAGGCACACATCTTAGGCTGGGGTCAGACGTACTGACATGCCTTCTGGCATCCATCGCAGCATTGTGATGCTGCGACAGGGCCGGCCACACGATGTTGCGTGCGCACGACAGCGGCCATGCTGTGTCCGTGCAGCAAGCCTCCCCGTTAAAGTACTAGGATGCATGTTAACGGGGCTGCAAAGCGTGATCCTCCATAGGAGGATCGAGCCTTGCAGCACTGAGCGCACTAACTGTACACAGCGAGGTGGCCAGACGGGCGTCAGATGGGCGTCGAGTGGAAGGAACATCCACTCTCACGGATGTTCCTTCCACTCTTACTACCGCTCGTCTGACCCCAGCCTTAAGGGTGCTGAAAGTGTTATGCTTGACCTTATAGACCAGTGAGGCTCCAGAATTGGTGAGTGCAATTCTATTTCTGTTTGCACAGTTTTACGCTATGCGGGTGCCGTCTCTCTGTGTTTCCTGCTCTATTTACGTGACCTACACCAACAAAGAAGGGCTGTGTCACTCTTTATTTGACCAGATGTGATATACCCCAGAGCTGGGATTGACTAAGGCTCTGCGCAATGTGAGTTTTTTCCTTTTATATTGAAGGGCTGGCTTGATGCTTCTTTACATGCCGCACTATTATTTGTTTGCGTTTTGTTTAGTTTTTGTCTTTGAAAGACATCAAGAGAAGAGAAAGGTGCACTAGCAATATTATAAGTAATTTTATTGACTTTATTTTCACATTTCCACTGGACTGTGTTTACTTGCATGTGCAATTTGTCTATCCCTGTACACACCTACTTTAGCTGTATCATTTTACTGTCACCTAAATTCATGCGCCGTATGGATTGTTCACTTTATGAAGGGTTTCAGATAATACTTGAAAACCTCTTTTTTTCCCCTCTCATTTGAGCCAGCCATGATTTAATAGCAGACAAATGTGGCTCTGAGTGGATTTTGTAGATAGCCAGAAAAGTGGATAAATGGGAGTCTACAGATATTAATTGCAGGTCATAAAAAAGGGCTCAAGTGCGACTTCAAAAAAATTGAAAGCCATATTTTTTATCCTTTTTTTAAGCTAAATTCCAAATTATTTTGTCATATTAACTTTACAGCATTGTGTTTCAACCAATATTACCCTGCACGCCGAAGGTAATAGTATATTTTTAGTATGTCCATAAATTCTTTAAATTGACATATCCTTATATCCTGTTTCCTGAACTTAACGAGAGCTTCTGCATCATTAGGAGGCACATCATCTGCAGAAGGATCAGAACAAACCAGCCTGACATTATTTCATTTTGATTTGAAGTAATCCAGATGCGATTTCCGCTGTGAATTCTTGAACATATAACTGCTTCTAAGACTTAGTTGTCTTCGGTTGACAATGTTCGAGAAGGAGGGAAGGGTGGTCTTTATATTTCTTTTATTTCTAATTTGAGAATCAGGTCATAATAAACCCTATAAAAAGCAAGTCTGACTAGTTTGTTGTAATTGGTGGTCTGCACATATTGAACATGTGGTGGTCTTGGCTACTAATGATCAGGCATCCGTCATAAGGCATGTCATCACATTTGACATTAGAGGGCACTACCTATGCAGAACTACAACAAAAAACAGAAAAGAATTTAAAAAAAACCACAAAACCACAGGTCCACTATGGGGTGGCCTTCTGAGCAGAAACACTGCTAGATGAATACTGATTTTAAAGGACCCAACATGCTAGAAATAAAAAGTAGGCACATTATATAGATAATGATTTAAATTGCAAAAACAACAGAAATTTATATATATATATGCGCAGAAAATCCAGCACTCACGGGTTCAGGTACATATGCCCGGTGCAACGCCTACTATAATAGATCCAGTATACAAATAGCGGCATTCTGGGTCTTTGAAGCAAGATAATCTTTTATTTGTAGAAGGTCAACGTTTCAGATTACTCCCCGCAAGCTTTCCTCAAGACAATAAAGCAACACAAAAATAAAACCCATATATACAAAACGAAAAACAATCAACTACTCACCCTGATTCCCATCACCTGAAATTACTAACGTGAATGCCGGCCCACACCACTGGCGTCGTTACTAAGACTCCATCTCCTGAAACCATCACCATGACAACCATGTATACACATACGTTGTCATAACAGAAAACCACGTGTGCAAAAATGAAAATTAAGTAAAAAGTAAAAATGCTTAATGGAGGAATCACTTGCCGTTACACTCCAAATAGAGAAAATTACTTCTCAATTGTAATGGGATAAAATAAGGCTGACTGAAGTATGCAAGTGTAGCGCTGTTTAAAACTCTGTTGCTGTATTGCTCGGGTTTGACCACCAGAGGGAGACAAGCGCAATGTAAACTATACTGGACACAATGGGACTACGTTTTCCAGCATGCTTTGGGGCAGAGACAGGAAGTGGGTGGGGAAGGAGGAAAGGACATCCGCAGCCTCAGGCGAAGGAGAGCCAGTGTGAGCTGAGCGGTGAACAGAGTAAGACGCACGTGAGACTGTGAGCAATTGTTACCAGGCCGGAGAGCAGGCGCTGCCTTGCCGACGCTGGGGATCGATACAGTGACTTGCCAGAGACCTAGTAATCCACTGCTGAGAGGTTTTGCACAGACACAGAGTTCCAGATTGGACCCCGAGTAAGGAGACCGCGATGATCCACTGGGAGAGCAGGCGGTAGGCCGTAGATCTTGTTGTAGAAGACAGACAGGCAGGAGAAGCGGATCCGGTGGCACAGGGTCCCAGTATAATCCAGCGGAGAGACGTCCTTGATCGGGCAGCGGAACAGATTGTCTGGCGGATGGGTGAGAGGCCTTCCAGGCCACAGTCAAAGTTTAACGAAGCACACTGCAGTATTGCTTAAATCTACAGGGCCCCAATGTGACTAGTCGAAGATTTATTTAAATCCATTCACTGGCCAGTCGAATATAGTACCCGGGTACCTGAGCTCACACACACACACTTTTTGGGACATAACCTGCACGGGACTTACACTCCAGAGACGAAGGGGTTAAACTTTTCTTTTACCGCTGGGCGTTTCTCGCATTACGAAATCCTGTTTTCTATATACCGTGCTTACATTATATATGCCGCTTTATTGAAACATAGAAACATAGAAAAAATGTCGGCAGATAAGAACCTTTCGGCCCATCTAGTCTGCCCAATTACATGGATACTTAACCTGGATTTATCTTTTGTTTAGGATAGCCTTATGCCTATCCCATGCTTGCTTAAATTCAATTACTGTTTTGGCCTCTACCACTTCTACTGGAAGACTGTTCCATGTATCCACCACCCTCTCAGTAAAATAATGCTTCCTGATGTTACTTTTAAACCTTTGCCCCTCTAATCTAAGACTATGTCCTCTTGTTTTGCTATTTTGTTTCCTTTTAAATATACTCCCTTCCTCTACCTTGTGGATTCCCTTTACGTATTTAAATGTTTCTATCATATCTCCTCTGTCTCGTCTTTTTTCCAAGCTGTACATGTTAAGATCATTAAGCCTTTCCTGGTAACTTTTCTCCTTCAAGCCGTACACCATTTTAGTAGCCCTAGAAAAACCGCATTTAAGGGTTAAATATGAATCCAGACACTGCTGCCAAATGGTGTGAGGAGCAAAGTAGTCAGATAGAGTTATGCATAGTCATGGATATTCCTGCAGACACTTGGGCCGAAGATCACATTCGCCGGGCTGTGGCCGTGCTGACACCAGATCATCGGGGGTTAATCCTGGACATTAAAAGCGAACCCAGATACCTCTCACACGTATGTTCTTTTTGAGTGGAGAAAGGGTGTTCCAGTGTGTTTTCAGGGCGCGAGCGTGAAGCTGACCGATGAGGTGGAAGTTCAACTGATTCAGCCAAGTGCGCCACGTGGCGATCCCGCGAGTGTTCCCGCACCCAGTCCGCTGGTCATGATCGGGCCTGAATTTATAGTGGCTATTGGAGATTTGCTGGCTAAATGTCAAAGAACAAGCCCTCCACACACTACCTTTGGTTGTCGACGGTTGAGAAATTTTACAGGAAACGTACCAACTCCGGCGGGAGAAGAAACCTTCGAAGAATGGGTAGAACAGGCAATGCAGGCTCTGGATGAGTGGGACGTCCCTGAAGCGCAGAAGAAGCAAAGAATTACTGAGAGCTTAAAGGGACCTGCGTCAGAGGCTGTCAGAAACCTAAAATTGAGTAAACAAGACTGCACTGCTTTAGATTACCTAAACGTATTACAGGAAGTCTTTGGGCGAACAGAAAAGGCCGCGGAGCTCATGTACCAGTAGGAACATACCTACCAACGAAAAGGTGAGAAAATGACTGAATACATGAGGCGCCTAGATAAGATTCTGCACCAGATACTTCTTAAGAAAGGGGCCGAACCAGCCACAATAGATAAAATCTGAATGCAGCAGATATTGAGGGGCGCTCAACCTCCAGATCCTGTGATGTTACAGCTGAAAACCAGAGAAGGTAACCGAGAGTTGAAATACCTGGAACTGATTCGAGCTGTTAGAGAGGAAGAGGCTCTGCTAGAAGAAAAGTCCTTAAGGAGAGGAGAAAGAGCTTACGCACAACCAGTAAGGCATAACGAATATCTGCAAACTGAAGATGATTAGTTGGACGCCTATGAATCTGAAGTTGACGGACAAGAGCATCTGCTAGTTCCTATATCCACAGAGAGTACTGCCAAAGAACCAACCATCCCTGCATATAGTGAGTTACACAAAACCGTTAAGAAGGTACAAGAAGCTCAAGCTGAGCTGAAATAAGCACACACTGATCTGTGTCGAATACTTTTGAAGGTGGCAGAGACACAGACCGATATGCAGAAGTTCCTTACTGATATGCGGACAGCAGGACTTGCTGTGGTGTCTGGCCAGGGTCCTTCAACCGAATCACCACAAGCAAGTGCGTCTCCGTCTTCAAAGAAGAGATGTTTTAGTTGTGGGGAAATGGGTCATTTCCGGGTACAATGCAAAAGCCAAAAGTCTGAAGGAAATAGGGTAGAAGAGTTCCTAAAAGCCTTGGAAGGGCTGCTATCTACCTCACAGGTGGGAAACGCCAGAGGGCCCAAGTGAAGGAGCAAACTAGATGCCCAATGGTTGAAAACCGCTCCAAAAATCAAGCCAGAACTGAAAGGCCGAGAGAGCCCAGAGTTTTGCCAACTGCTGAGCCTTACCAGGACTGAAAGAGTTACTCCCTTAGCATCCGGTCCTACGTCATGGGGAAGCAATGCACATCCAAAACCTACACGGGCCAAGAAGAAGGCCAGGGTACAGCAAACGGGGTCTAAATTTCCTGCTGCTACAACAAAGTTTCCTGACCAGCTGATAGGTCCTTCTCCCATCGTTCCAATCCAAGTAGAGGGAGTCTACACCAAAGCTCTGTTGGACTCAGGGGCTCAAGTGACATTGATCTACCGAGACTTCCATGAGAAGCACTTGAAGCACATACCTCTACAGAAATTAAAGGACCTTGAGATCTGGGGTATCGGAACTGAGAAACTTCTCTATGACGGATATCTACAGGTGAAGTTAGAGATCGGATCCAAAGTCATCGGACAGTCTGGGGGTTGTGATGCATTGGCGATTGTGTGTCCTCGGCCTTCAGGGGCCAACAGAAGTTCGATGATAGTGGGGACGAATACTGATCTGGTGCAACGTCTCCTGACTCCTATAGTAATGGAAGAAGGTTCTACCAGGGGAGTACACCCGATGTTGCGTCCAGTCTATCAGCGAATGGTCGAAGAACAGAAGGCACCTGCCGAAGTGGGGCGCCTGTGGAGATTGTGAGGAAGAGAGTAGGTTCTGCAATCAGGAGAAGTGGCGAGTTTCCGGGCTTCAGTCAAGTTGAACGGATCACAACTGGGTCCCTATGTGGTACTGGAAACTGATTTCAATCATGGGAGTGAAGCTGGAGTAGAAGTAATCCCTGAAATAATCTCCACAAGAGCTTTGAAACGAACATGAGGAAGAGTCTCAGTTAGTGTATGTAATGTGTCTGATTCTCCAGTGATCCTGAAAGCACGAATGCCTATCGGGCAAGTAGCGTCCGCTACGCCTCTCTCCCCTACTGATTTAGGAGGGGGAGTGAATAAAGAGATTCCAGCTGAAAGGTTCTATCCTAAGGACGCTCCCATCTCACCTGAATGGAAGAAACGCCTTCAGTACCAGATCCTAAAGTGGAGGGACTTGTTCTCAAAGGACTAGTTCGACGTGGGCCTAGCTAAGAGTACTGAGCATCGCATTCAACTACAGGAAGATAAGCCGTTTCGAGAAAGGTCAAGACGAGTTCCGCTGGGAGACTTGGATGATCTACGAGAACAGCTGAATGAACTGCAAAGAACTAAGGTGATTCAAGAATCCAGGAGTCCTTATGAATCTCCAATAGTGATGGTTCGGAAGAAGAATGGTTCTATCCGTCTATGTATAGACTATCGCATGCTAAATCAGAGAACCAATCCGGATCAATATGCCACTCCTCGGATAGAAGATGCCTTACATTGTTTGTCTGGAGCAAAATGGTTTAGTGTACTAGACCTGCGAAGTGGGTATCACCAGATACCAATGCATCCTGAAGACAAAGAAAAGACTGCGTTCATCTGGCCACTGGGGTTCTTTGAGTTCAACAGAATGCCTCAAGGCCTTACGGGGGCTCCAGCCACGTTCCAACGGTTAATGGAGAAGACAGTCGGGGACATGAACCTGATCGAAGTGTTAGTGTATCTGGATGACATTATTGTGTTCGGGAAGACTTTGGAAGAACAGGAGCAACGGTTGGAGAAGGTCTTGAAGCGGCTCCATGAAGAGGGGTTGAAACTGTCTCTAGAGAAGTGTCAATTCTGTTTACCTTCCGTTACGTATCTGGGACATGTTGTTTCAGCAGAAGGCGTTTTGACGGATCCTCGAAAGTTGGAAGCCGTAGCTTCCTGGCCTAGACCCCGAAATGTTACTGAACTTAGATCTTTCTTGGGGTTCTGCTCCTATTACCGAAGATTCGTAGGAGGATTTGCCAAGATAGCTCAACCACTGAACAAGCTCCTACAGAAGGAAGACGCAGAAGAAGGCCACAAGGCCTCTGATCGAAATTCATCGGCTCCAGGGCCAAGGAAGGCTCGAGAAACCATCCAAGAAGAGTGGACTAATCAATGCGAAGGTGCTTTCATGAAGCTGAAAGAGAGTCTAACTCGAGCTCCTGTCTTGGCTTACGCTGATCCTCATAAGCCGTACGAATTGCATGTGGATGCCAGCAGAGAAGGTCTAGGGGGAGTCCTATACCAGGAATATGGCGGATTGTTGAGGCCTGTAGCATATGTGAGCCGAAGTCTTACGCCTTCAGAAAAGAACTATCCTACCCACAAGTTGGAGTTCCTAGCTTTGAAATGGGCAGTAGTAGACAAGCTGAAAGATTATCTGTACGGAGCCGAATTTGTGATAAAGACTGATAACAATCCTCTTACCTACGTCCTTACTACTGCGAAGCTGGATGCAACGGGACATCGGTGGTTGGCCGCTCTGTCAGGGTTTCGGTTCAGCCTGAAGTATCGCCCTGGAGTGAATAATCGAGATGCCGATGCTTTGTCAAGAAGACCCTACACTACAGAATGGACTCAGTTAACTCCAGATGGGGTGCAAGCTTTATGTCAAGGAGCGGAGCGCCGGGTCAAGGGAGGGATTGAAGCAGAAGCCATAGGAGTTATGGCTGCGGCTGTTCCAGAGTTCTATTGTAATCCTACGCAGCTGAGGGATGAAAGTTTGCCTACTTTCTCGAAACAGGACTGAGAGCCGATCAGGCTAGAGACCCTTTGATTGCATTAACCGTGAAGGCCCTAACCGCGAACCAACGGGAAATTCTACTGACAAATTCCCCAGAAGGAGCCCGATTGGTATACAAAGAGTGGAACGGTTGAAGAAGATGTTGGATGGGGTGGTCTACCGAAGGGGCCCCTCAAACAATGCTGAAGAGACCCAACAATTGTTCCTTCCCACCAAACACAGAGAGGGTGTGCTGCGGTCATTACACGATGACCATGGACATTTGGGTGCAGAGAGAACTTTTAAGCTAGTGAGAGACAGATTTTATTGGCCCTGTATGAGATCTGAAGTTGAAAGTTACAGTCATTCGTGTTTGAGGTGTATCCAGAGGAAAACCCTACCAACCCGATCCGCTCCAATGAGTCACCTGCAAAGTCAAGGACCCATGGATTTGGTGTGCATTGATTTCCTGTGCTTAGAGCCGGATGCTAGTGGGCAGGGAAATATTCTAGTAGTGACTGATCATTTCACGCGTTACGCCCAAGCTTTTTCTACGAAAGACCAACGTGCTCCTACGGTGGTGAAAGTTTTAATGGAAAAGTTTTTGTTCACTATGGCCTACCAAGGAGAATAAACTCGGATCAGGGCCGAGACTTTGAGAGCAGGCTTGTTGGGCAATTGCTGGAACTACTAGGGATTCAGAAGACCCGAACTACACCATATCACCCTCAAGGTGATGCTCAACCAGAAAGGTTTAATCGCACGCTGCTAAATATGTTGGGGACATTGTCGAACAAAGAGAAGCAGAGCTGGAGTCGTCACATAGCTACGCTGGTGCATGCGTACAACAGTAGGGAGAGTGACGCTACTGGATACTCACCGTACCGTCTTATGTTCGGAAGAGAAGCTCGACTGCCGGTTGATTTGGCGTTTGGGCTATCTCTGGATCAGACGTCTGTAGCCTCTCATAGAAATTACGTGGATAGACTTCGGAAGAATTTGGCCTCTGCGTTTGAACAGGCCCGTTTGACCTCAGGAAACAGGGAACAGAAACTACGACTTGAGAGTTCGGATACAGGATCTACAACCCGGTGATAGGGTTTTGTTGAAGAACTTGGGTGCTGCTGCAAGGCATAAGTTGGCGGATAGATGGAGTTCTCAAGTCTACATTGTCTGCAAGCAACTGCCGGGTTTGCCAGTTTACCAAATCCGACCGGATGGAAAGGCTGGGCCTCTTAAAAACTGGCACCGAAATCATCTGTTACCTGTGAGAGAGGCTGTAAGGATACCAGTTGGAGACGAACTTTCTCTACCAAACCCGCCTGCTCCACGCTCGACTCCCGTTACTCGGTCTCAGCAGACACGGGTTGTTGAAGAGAGTGAAGAGGATAGTGAGGAAGGAAGTTTTTGTCTGGACTGGGTGCGCTCGCCAGAACCTGAAGAGGCCATTCCAGTTCCCGAACTGTGGGAAAGTAACCTGAGGCTCCTGAATTCCAATTGGAAGTTTCCGAAACTTTGGAATTTCCTGAAGTTCCTGAAAACGCATCCTATGATTATAGTTCTATGCCTTCACTGGAAGGATCATACTCCGAAGAGATGTCTGTTCCAGTTGTGGACGAAAGAACTGAACCCATACCTGTAGTACTTCCACCTGAAGAGGAGCTGATGGAGCCAGAATCAAAACGTTCTATCCGACCCCCCCAGAGACTTACCTACGACTCTCCAGGACATAGCACTGAAGAGGCTGTCACCACAGTGCGAAGGTTGCCCGAAGTGTCTGCTATGTTAGCTGAGGTAGTCAGGAGCATGAGTCAACTTGAGGACGTATATCTGACCCTTTGTATGTTTGCTGCTGAACCTGTATACATTGCCTAATGTTATGTAATTGTTATACCTCCTTGGAGAGACCCAAGAGTTCTAGGAGGGGGAGAGTGTAGCGCTGGTTAAAACTCTGTTGCTGTATTGCTCGGGTTTGACCACCAGAGGGAGACAAGCGCAATGTAAACTATACTGGACACAATGGGACTACGTTTTCCAGCATGCTTTGGGGCAGAGACAGGAAGTGGGTGGGGAAGGAGGAAAGGACATCCGCAGCCTCCTTCGAAGCAGAGCCAGTGTGAACCGAGCGGTGAACAGAGTAAGATGCACGTGAGACTGTGAGCAATTGTTACCAGGCCGGAGAGCAGGCGCTGCCTTGCCGACGCTGGGGATCGATACAGTGACTTGCCAGAGACCTAGTAATCCACCGCTGAGAGGTTTTGCACAGACACAGAGTTCCAGATTGGACCCCGAGTAAGGAGACCGCGATGATCCACTGGGAGTGCAGGCGGTAGGCCGTAGATCTTGTTGTAGAAGACGGACAAGCAGGAGAAGCGGATCCGGTGGCACAGGGTCCCAGTATAATCCAGTGGAGAGACGTCCTTGATCGGGCAGCGGAACAGATTGTCTGGCGGATGGGTGAGAGGCCTTCCAGGCCACAGTCAAAGTTTAACGAAGCACGCTGCAGTATTGCTTAAATCTACAGGGCCCCAACGTGACTAGTCGAAGATTTATTTAAATCCATTCACTGGCCAGTCGAATATAGTATCTGGGTACCTGAGCTCACACACACACACACTTTCTGGGACATAACCTGCACGGGACTTACACTCCAGAGACGAAGGGGTTAAACTTTTGTTTTACCGCTGCGCGTTTCTCACATTACGAAATCCTGTTTTCTATATAACATGCTTACATTATATATGCCGCTTTATTGAGACCAGTAAAGTATATAATTTATAAAATCCACAACAGTGCTGGTGTATATTTATTCCCTAGTGCGGAGAGACTAACCCAAGGTTAAATTCAGCGGCTCCTCCAGGAGTGAGCGCTACACATAGCTAAATGCCAGAATAGCAAAAAATAAATTTATTCAAAATGCTAATATAATAGAAAAATATATCTTGCCGAACTGTGGCCTCAACCAACTTTGGGATATTTGGCAAGTAACATAAAAGTCAAATTTAGAGAAAATGTATATGCATATGTAGTGCTCACTCCCGGAGGAGCCGCTGAATTTAACCTCGGGTCAGTCTCCCCCTGGTGGCCAAAAATGGGTAATTACAGCAACAGAACTAAAACAGCGCTACACTCTCCCCCTCCTAGAACTCTTGGGTCTCTCCAAGGAGGTGTAACAGTTATATTACATCAGTCAATATATACAGGTTCAGCAGCAAACATACAACGGGTTAGGTATACGTCCTCAAGTTTACTCATGCTTCTGACTACCTCAGCTAACATAGCAGACACTTCGGGCAACCTTCGCACTGTGGTGACAGCCTCTTCAGTGCTATGTCCTGGTGAGTTGTAGGTAAGTCTCTGGGGGGGTCGAACAGAACGTTTTGGTTCTGGCTCAATCAACTCCTCTTCAGGCGGAAGTACTACAGGTACGGGTTCGGTTCTTTCATCTACAACTGGAACAGACATCTCTTCGGAGTATGATCCTTCCAGTGAAGGCATAGAACTATAATCATAGGACGCGTTTTCAGAAACTACAGGAATTTCAGAAGTTTCAGAAATTTCCAGTTGGAATTTGGGAGCCTCAGGCCTCAGGTTACTTTCCCACCGTTCGAGAACTGAAATGACCTCTTCAGGCTCGGGCGAGCGTACCCAGTCCAGACAGAGGCTTTCTTCCTCACTATCCCCTTCACTTTCTTCAACAACCCGTGTCTGCTGAGACCGAGTAACGGGAGTCAAACGTGGAGCAGGCGGGTTCGGCAGAGAAAGTTCGTCTCCAACTGGTATCCTTACAGCCTCTCTCAAAGGTAGCAGGTGATTCCGGTGCCAGTTTTTAAGAGGCCCAGCCTTTCCATCCAGTCGAATTTGGTAAACTGGCAGACCCGGCAGTTGCTTTCAGACAATGTACACTTGAGAACTCCATCTATCCGCCAACTTATGCCTGGCAGAAGCACCCAAGTTCTTCACTGGGTTGTAGATCCTGTATCCGAACTTTCAAGTCGTAGTTTCGCTTATTCCTCTGTTCCCTGTTCCCAGAGGTCAAACGGGCCTGTTCAAACGCAGAGGCCAAATTTTTCCGAAGTCTATCCACATAATTTCTATGAGAGGCTATAGACGTCTGATCCAGAGATAGCCCAAACGCCAAATCAACCGGCAGTCGAGCTTCCCTTCCGAACATAAGACAGTACGGTGAGTATCCAGTAGCGTCACTCTCCGTACTGTTGTATGCATGTACCAGCGTAGCTATGTGACGACTCCAGCTCTGCTTCTCTCTGTTTGATAATGTCCCCAACATATTTAGCAGCGTGCGATTAAACCTTTCTGGTTGAGCATCACCTTGAGGGTGATATGGTGTAGTTCGGGTCCTCTGAATTCCCAGCAGTTCCAGTAATTGCCCAACAAGCCGGCTCTCAAAGTCTCTACCCTGATCCGAGTGTATTCTCCTTGGTAGACCATAGTGAACAAAAAACTTTTCCATTAAAATCTTCGCCACCGTAGGAGCACGTTGGTTTTTCGTAGAAAAAACTTGGGCATAACGCGTGAAATGATCAGTCACTACTAAAATATTTCCCTGCCCACTAGCATCCGGCTCTAAGCACAGGAAATCAATGCACACCAAATCCATGGGTCCTTGACTTTGTAGGTGGCTCATTGGAGCAGTTCGGGTTGGTAGGGTCTTCCTTTGGATACACCTCAGACATGAGTGGCAGTAACTTTCAACTTCAGATCTCATGCAGGGCCAATAGAATCTGTCTCGCACCAGCTTAAAAGTTCTCTCTGCACCTAAATGTCCATGTTCATCGTGTTACGACCGCAGCACATCCTCTCTGTGTTTGGTGGGAAGGAACAACTGTTGGGTCTCTTCAGCATTGTTTGAGGGGCCCCTTCGGTAGACCACCCCATCCAACATCTTCGACCGTTCCCACTCTTTGTATACCAATCTGGCCCCTTCTGGGGAGTTTGTCAGAAGAATTTCCCGTTGGTTCGCGTTTAGGGCCTTCATGGTTAATGCAATCAAAGGGTCTCCAGCCTGATCAGCTCTCAGGTCTTGTTTCGAAAAAGTAGGCAAACTTTCATCCCTCAGCTGCGTAGGATTACAATAGAACTCTGGAACAGCCGCAGCCATAACTCCTATGGCTTCTGCTTCAAATCCCTCCCTTGACCCGGCGCTCTGCTCCTTGACATAAAGCTTGCACCCCATCTGGAGTTAACTGAGTCCATTCTGTAGAGTAGGGTCTTCTCGATAAAGCATCAGCATCTCGATTATTCCCCCCAGGGCGATACTTCAGGCTGAAACGAAACCCTGACAGAGCGGCCAACCACTGATGTCCCGTTGCATCCAGCTTCGCAGTAGTCAGGACGTAAGTAAGAGGATTGTTATCAGTTTTTATCACAAATTCGGCTCCATACAGATAATCCTTCAGCTTGTCTACTACTGCACACTTCAAGGCTAGGAACTCCAACTTGTGGGTAGGATAGTTCTTTTCTGAAGGCGTAAGACTCCGGCTCACATAGGCTACAGGCCTCAACAATCCACCATATTCTTGGTATATGACTCCCCCTAGACCTTCTCTGCTGGCATCCACATGCAATTCGTACGGCTTATGAGGATCAGCGTAAGCCAAGACAGGAGCTCGAGTTAGACTCTCTTTCAGCTTCATGAAAGCACCTTCTCATTGACTAGTCCATTCTCCTTGGATAGATTCTCGAGCCTTCCTTGGCCCGGGAGCCGACGAATTTCGGTCAGGGGCCTTGTGGCCTTCTTCTGCGTCTTCCTTCTGTAGGAACTTGTTCAGTGGTTGAGCTATCTTGGCAAATCCTCCTACAAATCTTCGGTAATAGGAGCAGAACCCCAAGAAGCTACAGCTTCCAACTTTCGAAGGATCCATTGAAACGCCTTCTGCTGAAACAACATGTCCCAGATACGTAACGGAAGGTAAACAGAATTGACACTTCTCCAGAGACAGTTTCAACCCCTCTTCATGGAGCCGCTTCAAGACCTTCTCCAACCGTTGCTCGATGTTCTTCCAAAGTCTTTCCGAACACAATTATATCATCCAGATACACTAACACTTCGATCAGGTTCATGTCCCCGACTGTCTTCTCCATTAACCGTTGGAACGTGGCTGGAGCCCCCGTAAGGCCCTGAGGCATTCTGTTGAACTCAAAGAACCCCAGTGGGCAGATGAACGCAGTCTTCTCTTTGTCTTCAGGATGCATTGGTATCTGGTGATACCCACTTCGCAGGTCTAGTACACTAAACCATTTTGCTCCAGACAAACACTGTAAGGCATCTTCTATCCGAGGAGTGGCATATTGATCTGGGATGGTTCTCCGATTTAGTGTGCGATAGTCTATACATAGACGGACAGAACCATTCTTCTTCCGAACCATCACTATTGGAGATGCATAAGGGCTCCTGGACTCCTGAATCACCTTAGTTCTTTGCAGTTCGTTCAGCTGTTCTCTTAGGTCATCCAAGTCTCCCAACAGAACTCGTCTCGACCTTTCTCGAAACGGCTTATCTTTCTGTAGTCGAAAGCGATGCTCAGTGCTCTTAGCTAGGCCCACGTCGAACTCATCCTTTGAGAACAAGTCCCTCCACTTTAGGACCTGGGACTGAAGACGTTTCCTCCATTTAGGCGAGATGGGAGCGTCCTTAGGACAGAACCTTTCAGCTGGAATCTCTTTGTTCACTCCCCTTCCTAAATCGGTAGGAGAGAGAGGTGTAGTGGACGCTACTTGCCCGATAGGCATTCGTGCTTTCAGAATCACTGGAGAATCGGACACATTACATACACTGCAACATAGAAGCGCCACGAACAACGCCACGGCGGGAAACCTGATAAACCAACCGTCTCCACGAGATTCCAATCAGATGGGGATGCCACCAGCCCCCTGGATAAGTAGAAATGGAAGAAATGATGGATCTCCAGTGGATAAGAAGTGCCAAACAGTTTATTCATGGAACAGCAACCTTCAAAAAATCAGTGACGTTTCGACCCTGAGGTCTTAATCATACATACAGGCTATAACACATGACATCCTTAAATACCCTAGCCAGACAATTAAACAATTAAAGTTCAAAGCAGCATCCAATTAAACAATCAAGTAATTGGATGAGACTGAAATGTTACAGGGTATACTCAATTAAGGAAAAAATGTAGCCATATAAACGTGATTTAAAAGAAATGGGGGGAATATATCTCAAATACAATCCAAACGATGGATACATGTGAACAATAGTGAAAAGAAAATAGACATAAAAAGATATAAATGCTCAATGCAAAATGAAAAAAAAAATATATACAGTCAGGTCCAGAAATATTGGGACATCGACACAATTCTAACATCTTTGGCTCTATACACCACCACATTGGAGTTGGAATGAAACAAACACAATGGGCTTTAACTGCAGACTGTCAGCTTTAATTTGAGGGTATGTACATCCAACTCAGGTGAACGATGTAGGACTTACAGCAGTTTGCAGATGTGCCTCCCACTCGTTAAGGGACCAAAAGTAATGGGACAGAATAATAATCATAAATCAAACTTTCCGTTCTTAATACTTGGTTGCAAATCCTTTGCAGTCAATCACAGACTGAAGTCTGGAACGCATAGACATCACCATACGCTGGGTTTCATCCCTGGTCATGCTCTGCCAGGCCTCTACTGCAACTGTCTTCAGTTCCTACTTGTTCTTGGGGCATTTTCCCTTCAGTTTTGTCTTCAGCAAGTGAAATGCATGCTCAATGGGATTCAGGTCAGGTGATTGATTTGGCCATTGCATAACATTCCACTTCTGTCCCTTTAAAAACTGTTTGGTTGCTTTTGCAGTATGCTTTGGGTCATTGTCCATCTGCACTGTGAAGCGCCGTCCAATGAGTTCTGCAGCATTTGGCTGAATGTGAGCAGATAATATTGCCCGAAACACTTCAGAATTCATCTTGCTGCTTTTGTCAGCAGTCACATCATCAATAAATACACGAGAACCAGTTCCATTGGCAGCCATACATGCCCACGTCATGACACTACCACCACCATGCTTCACTGATGAGGTGGTATGCTTAGGATCATGAGCAGTTCCTTTCCTTCTCCATACTCTTCTCTTCCCATCACTCTGGTACAAGTTGATCTTGGTCTCATCTGTCCATAGGTTCTTGTTCCAGAACTGTGAAGGCTTTGTTAGGTGTTGTTTGGCAAACTCTAATCTGGCCTTCCTGGTTTTGAGGCTCACCAATGGTTTACATCTTGTGGTGAACCCTCTGTATTCACTCTGGTGAAGTCTTCTCTTGATTGTTGACTTTGACAAACATACACCTACCTCCTGGAGAGTATTCTTGATCTGGCCAACTGTTGCGAAGGGTGTTTTCTTCACCAGGGAAAGAATTCTTCGGTCATCCACCACAGTTGTTTTCCGTGGTCTCCCGGGTCTTTTGGTGTTGCTGAGCTCACCTTCTTTTTGAGAATGTTCCAAACAGTTGTTTTGGCCACGCCTAATGTTCTTGCTATCTCTCTGATGGGTTTGTTTTGTTTCTTCAGCCTAATGATGGCTTGCTTCACTGATAGTGACAGCTCTTTGGATCTCATCTTGAGAATGACAGCAGCAGATTCCAAATGCAAATAGCACACTTGAAATTAACTCTGGGCCTTTTATCTGCACATTGTCATTGGGGCAATGAGGAAATATCACACACCTGGCCATGGAACAGCTGAGAAGCCAATTGTCCCATTACTTTTGGTCCCTTAACAAGTGGGAGGCACATCTGCAAACTGCTGTAAGTCCTACACCGTTCACCTGAGTTGGATGTACATACCCTCAAATTAAACCTGACAGTCTGCAGTTAAAGCACATTGCTTCGTTTCATTCCAATTCCATTGTGGTGGTGTATAAAGCCAAAGATGTTAGAATTGTGTCGATGTCCCAATATTTCTGGACCTGACTGTATATAAATAAATAAGTGAAGAGAAAATAAATAAATAAAAAGAAAAAAGAAAACATACAAAGGATACAGAGCGGATTGCATTAATACATAAACGCATAAATCATGAATGTCAAACAGACAGTACTATCATAAGTATATATCTATATCAAGTATCATGTATCTAAACCAAAATGTTTCTATTACATAATGAACATGTCTAAATAAATAAATAAATAAATAAATGAATGAACACCCAATCTATCACAAGGAGTAAGGCGATATAGATGTAAACCTATAGATATTGTAATATGGAAAAAGATGACAACAAGCCCACCAATGTAATAGGGCTAAGCAGGAACAAAATTCAAAAGCATATGCCTAGGTCAAATTCTCTATTAAGTCCCTTGGGCCATAATGTATCTAATCTATGTATCCATTTCTTTTCTTTGCATTTTAATAATTTAATTCTGTCACCTCCACGTCTAAGTGGTGGAACACAATCCACTACCTGGAAGCGTAGTTGAGCCACATTGTGGGAACAGTTATGAAAATGTTCTGCTACCGGCAGTTCTAGGCGTTTAGTCCTGATAGTGGATTTATGTTTACTGATTCTGTCTTTGACTCGCACTGTGGTTTCCCCAACATAAAGGAGACCACATGGACATTTGAGAACATAGATCACAAAAGAAGAATCACATGTGAAGAATTTTTTTATTGGGATTTTCTCACCAGTCTGTGGATGTAATAAATGATCGCCTTTAATAACTGCATTGCACGAGGCGCAATGTAAACAGGGAAATGTCCCACACTTTTGTGGAGCTAAGACATTACACAGATTACCTTTTGTAGATCCCACATCTGCTCTAATGAGGGAATCTCTAAGATTCCTATTTCTTTTATGTGCAAATAGCGGGGTTGTCTGAAAACAGGGGATGTCACTATAGGCCTTGTGAAGAATCTGCCAATGTTTCTTCACGATCTGATTGGTCGATTTACTGGCTTGTTTAAATTTAGAAATGAATGGAATGCGAGATTCTGTATGTCTATTAGTATTCTGTTGTGAAATGATGGTGGAGCGGTCTAACGTTTTGGATCGTATGTATTCTTTGTTTAAAAGATCTACAGGGTAACCCCTATCTTTGAATTTTTTTGACATTTGTAACAATCTGCTGTCTCTAATGGCAGGATCTGTGACATTCCTCACTACCCTCGTGTATTGACTACGGGGAAGGGAGTTTAATGTGCTTGGTGGATGGAAACTTGAGAAATGAAGGAGACTGTTCCTATCCGTAGGTTTCACATATAGATCGCTAATAAGGCGACCTTCATAAACTTTTAAAGTGAGGTCCAGAAAATGGATCTCAGAAGGATTAGATGTCATGGTAAATGTAATATATGGACTAGCCAAATTAATTTCCGTAAAGAAAGTCACTAGGTCTGTCTCGTTGCCTGTCCATACTCCAAACACATCGTCGATGTATCTCCACCAAGTGTGGACATAATTAAAGAGATGATGCTTATAGACAAAACGATTTTCAAACATATCCATATACAAATTAGCGTAGGCTGGGGCCATATTGGATCCCATAGTTGTACCCCTTAGCTGTTTATAGATGGTATCGCCAAATAAAAAGATGTTATTGTGAAGAACCAACTCTACCAATTTCATAAGAAATGAAATCTGTTCTTCTGAAAAGGAATTGCCAAGTAGGGCCTCGTGAACAGCTTCCATGCCCTCTTTGTTGGGGATGGAGGTGTATAGACTGTTAACGTCCCATGTGAATAAAATCGACGTATCCTAGATCTTAACTTTGCGGGCCCTGTGATTTTGTCTTAGCTCCACAAAAGTGTGGGACATTTCCCTGTTTACATTGCGCCTCGTGCAATGCAGTTATTAAAGGCGATCATTTATTACATCCACAGACTGGTGAGAAAATCCCAATAAAAAAATTCTTCACATGTGATTCTTCTTTTGTGATCTATGTTCTCAAATGTCCATGTGGTCTCCTTTATGTTGGGGAAACCACAGTGCGAGTCAAAGACAGAATCAGTAAACATAAATCCACTATCAGGACTAAACGCCTAGAACTGCCGGTAGCAGAACATTTTCATAACTGTTCCCACAATGTGGCTCAACTACGCTTCCAGGTAGTGGATTGTGTTCCACCACTTAGACGTGGAGGTGACAGAATTAAATTGTTAAAATGCAAAGAAAAGAAATGGATACATAGATTAGATACATTATGGCCCAAGGGACTTAATAGAGAATTTGACCTAGGCATATGCTTTTGAATTTTGTTCCTGCTTAGCCCTATTACATTGGTGGGCTTGTTGTCATCTTTTTCCATATTACAATATCTATAGGTTTACATCTATATCGCCTTACTCCTTGTGATAGATTGGGTGTTCATTCATTTATTTATTTATTTATTTATTTAGACATGTTCATATGTAATAGAAACATTTTGGTTTAGATACATGATACTTGATATAGATATATACTTATGATAGTACTGTCTGTTTGACATTCATGATTTATGCGTTTATGTATTAATGCAATCCGCTCTGTATCCTTTGTATGTTTTCTTTTTTCTTTTTATTTATTTATTTTCTCTTCACTTATTTATTTATATATATTTTTTTTTTTTCATTTTGCATTGAGCATTTATATCTTTTTATGTCTATTTTCTGTTCACTATTGTTCACATGTATCCATTGTTTGTATTGTATTTGAGATATATTCCCCCCATTTCTTTTAAATCACGTTTATATGGCTACATTTTTTCCTTAATTGAGTATACCCTGTAACATTTCAGTCTCATCCAATTACTTGATTGTTTAATTGGATGCTGCTTTGAACTTTAATTGTTTAATTGTCTGGCTAGGGTATTTAAGGATGTCATGTGTTATAGCCTGTATGTATGATTAAGACCTCAGGGTCGAAACGTCACTGATTTTTTGAAGGTTGCTGTTCCATGAATAAACCATTTGGCACTTTATTTTTTTATTTATTTTATAAAGGATTTTACCAGGAAGGATACATTGAGATTTCTCTCGTTTTCAAGTATGTCCTGGACCTGGCACTTCTTATCCACTGGAGATCCATCATTTCTTCCATTTCTACATTACATACACTGACTGAGACTCTTCCTCGTGTTCGTTTCAAAGCTTTTGTGGAGATTACTTCGACTCCGGCTTCACTCCCATGATTGAAATCAGTCTCCAGCACCACATAGGGACCTGGTTGTGACCCGTTCAACTTGACTGAAGCCCGGAAACTCGCCACTTCTCCTGATTGCAGAACCTTTTCTGTTCCTCCCAATCTCCACAGGTGCCCCACTTCGGCAGGTGCCTTCTGTTCTTCAACCATTCGCTGATAGACTGGACATAGCATCGGGTGTACTCCCCTGGTGGAACCTTCTTCCAGTACTATAGGAGTCAGGAGACATCGCACCAGATCAGTATTCGTCCCCACTATCATAGAACTTCTGTTTGCCCCTGATGGCCAAGGACACACAATGGCCAATGCATCACAACCTCCAGACTGTCCGATGACTTTGGATCCGATCTCTAACTTCACCTGTAGATATCTGTCATAGGGGAGTTTCTCAGTTCCGATACCCCAGATCTCAAGGTCCTTTAACTTCTGTAGAGGTATGTGTTTCAAGTGCTTCTCATAGAAGTCTCGGTAGATCAATGTCACTTGAGCCCCTGAGTCCAACAGAGCTTTGGTGTAGACTCCCTCTACTTGGATTGGAACGATGGGAGAAGGACCTATCAGCTGGTCAGGAAACTTTGTCGTAGCAGCAGGAAGTTTAGACCCCGTTTGCTGTACCGGATGCTAAGGGAGTAACTCTTTCAGTCCTGGTAGGCTCAGCAGTTGGCAAAACCCTGGGCCCTCTCGGCCTTTCAGTCCTGGCTTGATTTCTGGAGCGGTTTTTAACCATTGGGCACCTAGTTTGCTCCTTCACTTGGGGCCCTCTGGCGTTTCCCGCCGGTGAGGTAGATAGCAGCCCTTCCAGGGCTTTTAGGAACTCTTCTACCCTAATTCCTTCAGGCTTTTGGCTTTTGCATTGCGCTCGGAAATTACCCATTTCCCCACAACTGAAACATCTCTTCTTTGAAGACGGAGACGCACTTGCTTGTGGTGATTCGGTTGAAGGACCCTGGCCAGACGCCACAGCAACTCCAGTTGTTCGCATATCAGTAAGGAACTTCTGCATATCGGTCTGTGTCTCTGCCACCTTCAAAAGTACTCGGCACAGGTCCATATGTGCTTGTTGCAATTCAGCTTGAGCTTCTTGCACTTTCTTAACAGTTTTGTGGATTTCACTATATGTAGGAATAATTTGCTCTTTTGCAGCATTCTCTGTGGATTTAGGAACAACCAGATGCTCCTGTTCGTCCACTTCTGATCCATAGGTGTCTAACGAATCATCTTCCGCTTGCAAGCATTCGTTATGCCTCACGGGTTGTGCGTAAGCTCTTTCTCCTTTCCTAAAGGATTTTTCTTCAAGTAGAGCATCTTCCTCTCTGACAGCTCGGATCAGTTCCAGGTATTTCAATTCTCGGTTACCTTCTCTGGTTCTCAGCTGTTGCATCACAGGATCTAGAGGTTGAGCGCCCTTCAGGATCTGCTGCATTCGGATTTTATCTATTTCGGCCTGTTCGGCCCCTTTCTTAAGAAGTATCTGGTGCAGAATCTTATCTAGTCGCCTCATATATTCAGTCATCTTCTCACCTTGCTGCTGGTAAGTATGTTCATACTGGTACACGAGCTCCGCAGCCTTTTCCGTTTGCCCAAAGACTTCCTGTAGTACGTTTAGGTAATCTAAAGCAGTGCAGTCTTGTTTACTCAATTTTAGGTTTCTGACAGCCTCTGACGCAGGTCCCTTTAAGCTCTCAGTAATTCTTTGCTTCTTCTGTGCTTTGGGGACGTCCCACTCATCCAGAGCCTGCATCGCCTGTTCTACCCATTCTTCGAAGGTTTCTACTCCCGCCGGAGTTGGTACGTTTCCTGTGAAATTTCTCAACCGTCGATAACCAAAGTTAGTGTGTGGAGGGCTTGCTCTTTGACATTTAGCCAGCAAATCTCCAATAGCCACTATAAATTCAGGCCCGATCATGGCCAGCGGACTGGGCGCGGGAACACTCGCGGGATCGCCACGTGGCGCACTTGGCTGAATCAGTTGAACTTCCACCTCATCGGTCAGCTTCACGCTCGCGCCCTGAAAACACACTGGAACACCCTTTCTCCACTCAAAAAGAACATACGTGTGAGAGGTATCTGGGTTTGCTTTAATGTCCAGGATTAACCCCCGATGATCTGGTGTCAGCTCGGCCACGGCCCGGCGAATCTGATCTTCGGCCCAAGTGTCTGCAGGAATATCCATGACTATGCATAATTCTATCTGACTACTTTGCTCCTCACACCATTTGGCAGCAGTGTCTGGATCCATATTTAACCCTTTAAATGCGGATTTTCAACAGACTGGATCCCGGAAACGAGCCCCCACGTGTAGCGCTCACTCCCGGAGGAGCTGCTGAATTTAACCTCGGGTCAGTCTCCCCCTGGTGGCCAAAAATGGGTAATTACAGCAACAGAACTAAAACAGCGCTACACATATGTCAGTCAACCATAACCCATGTACATAGACCTGTAGGCTGAACTATACCACAATATACTGCCTCAGATGGCAAGGGGGAGGAAAACAGATCATATTAATTTATGAGAACTATAAGAAAGGGACCAAGCTATATCTCTCATTTAGCCCACGTGGAGAAAGCATATCCAGCTCTCTGATCCAATAAGCTTCTCTGTGTAGCAATAAATTACTGCGATTGCCTCCTCTTCTTAAACGGGGGACATGATAAATCACTGTGAATTTCAACATGAGCAATACACTATATTGCCAAAAGTATTCGTTCACCTACCTTGACTCGCATATGAACTTGTGAGTGAATACTTTTGGCAATATAGTGTATATATATATATACACACAAGAGTTGTGGTGGAGGACAAAAAGTGAGATAAAAAGCCTCCACACTATAATAAGTGTGTTTATTATTGCAGAAGCCACTTGCACATCACAGCAATTCGATGAATTGCATCCCAGAGCTCCTATGCCACATTCCCCATATGCAGCAAGGAATTCTGGGTAGGATATGCAAATGACATCTGTCCCACTTTTATGCATCCTGGGTCTGTTATTACACAGATCCCTAAAATCAATGCTATGCCACACTGTGGCTTTGTAGCAGATATATATATATCTCCTAGACCACCCAAGCAAGGAGACAGCTCTCACTATCAAGAGCTACTCATTCTAGTCAATGGAGGCTGAATACAGTACATTGCATCGACTCATGCTCATTGCTGGACCCCTACATGTCTACTCTCCTGAGCTCACCTAACAGATATCATCAGCTCTGATTGTACCTTAAGTCGCTGTGCCAATGCTATAAACAAGATGGCAGTGCCCTGTGGGAAAGTAAAGCTTTAACTCCTTCACTACCAAGTGATTTTCCCCAAAAATTTGTCAGAAACCAGTATTTTTTTGAAAAATCTTTTTTAATTATACAGTATGGAATATTTAGGCATATTCCCAATGTATTTCTTACTGCTTACTGTAATAAGATATTTAGCCAGTAGATGGTGCCAATTGGGTTACAGCTGTTACAGTTGCAGCTCGTGTTCCCTGCATCGGCTCCTGAATGTCCGCTGTCAGGACATTCAGTTAGCCAATTTTACACAGTTTTAGTTCTTTCGGCATTATGCCCGCAGGGCTAAGACTTGGGGGGGGCACCTTCTGCAGCCCAAAGGCAAATGAAATCTGTTTGCAGCAAACGAATTTCATTTGCTTTTGGCTTGCAGAGCTGCATATCAAGATATTTCAATATTCTCGAAAGAGAAGGGGTTAAAGGGACACTATAGCCACCATGACCAGCTAAGCTTAATTTAATGGTAATGGTGAGAGCAGTATGTCAATCCTTACCCACTTTTTCCCTCTGCTCCTTTAAGCTGTGACAGCTGCACAAAGCAGAGCGGTCCACTTTCACAGCTGTCAGTCAATGGCCATGGTTTGTATATCCCACCTTTAGGTTGGGAGTGGTCAGTAATGGTGACTTCAGCAGTACGCAATGCTTGTGATATCGAGCACTTGCAGTGCAGAGAATGCTGAAAATGATTCTATTGAGAAATCATTCATTTGCTGGCTGCATGCGAGCTGCGCATGTGCAATGCTCCAGAAAATGCCTTCTTCTGGAAGTCTGGAGCGCCAGGCAGAGAAGAGCCGAAGATGAAAAAGGAAACTGAGGAATCAAAATGTCTTTCTGGGAGCATTTCAATCACTAAAAACACAACAGGTCAATAAGGAGGCCATTAAATAACATATGAATACAAAAATTAAGTATTTTTTAAGTAGTTTCCCTCTATGCTTTGCAAACCAGTGGTTAATGGTATATGTAACTCCCAGTAACAATTTTATTTATTAGAGAAGACGGGTGGGACTGCCAGCTAAGCTATTCAACAATCAAAATCATGAGTGATTTTGGGTGTTTTTAAAAATTTTTGTCCAAGATGAGGTCTTCAGATCCTCCTGAAGTCAGGGTCAGAAACAGAGGACTTTATACCATCGAATCTATTTGTAACAAAGTGGAACAATTAATGATCCTGTCATGCAAAGTCAACACCTAAACTGCCGGTCCTTGAAATGGCCGGTAAAATCTAGCTAGAAATATCCAAAAACCGAAAGCATAGTCAAAAGGATAGCAGAGGTCAGAGTCACAGAGAGGTCACATAGAGTGGCACAGGTTTAAAGATGGCACAAACAGTGGCGTCACAGATTGATGTGCAACATCAAAACTATTACAAAATTACGTGACCAAGCAGCCGGCGTCAAAAACACTCACGGTTGGGGCAGTCCTATGGACTCCATGGGGGAGATGCTTATGACGGCACTTCAGCGCCGTCCCGAGCATCCAGGACCCTAGCGGCCACTACAGGGCAGGCTGCTGGACTCAGCGCCTGCCCTGTAATCTACTGGGAAAACGGGGCGCTAGGGGGAGGACCTCGTTTTAGCGAGGCCCAAGTGATAGGGCCCTTCAAATTTTCACATTAATCTCATGAAACTGTATAGGTTGTAATAGAAAATGAAATAATGTTTCCTCTAAAACTATTAGGTCAGTGCTCAAATTTAAAGAACAGGGGAGGGGGCGGTTAAAGTGCCGATTAGAGGAAGATGTGTTTCCCAGCCCACAGGCACTCAAATGGTATCATTTTTTTCTCAATTTCTAAAGAAAAAAATATGTTTAATTATAATTAAAAGAGCTAAGATGCCTTCTACTCTAAGGCAACCGCATCTCATACCAGTAACTGGCCGAGCTACAGGCCATAAACTGAATACATATTGCTTTCTTCCTAAATGCTGTTCACCGCGCTGCAAATTATCCTGCTACAAATATAAATATGGCACCATTATTCGGAAAAATAAAAACGCAGACCCATATTTATGCAGATTATTCTCCGCAAATAGAGAACATTTATTTGCGGTGAAATGGAGCCATCCGCGATACATATAATTGTGCATGTATATCTGTAACAGTGTGCCAGGACCAACAAAATACACGGCATATTATAGGATTACAATAACCGGTTTAAAAAAAAAAAAAAAAGATGCAAAATAAGAAAAATTAAATAAAGCCACAATTAGGTAATAAAATCACATCTAGAAAAGATCACGACCCAGGCAGATTAGAAACATATACAGTATATATATGTACAATGGTATTCCCGGCTGTAATGAGCTACTTAAATTAATAAGTAAAAATCATTTTAATAATAATTATAAGAAGAATAAGAAAATGTAATTATAAAACGCTTGGCGCTGCACTGGATCTGCCATTCTACATTGCAAATAAATTAGAGTTTATATAGCAATAGAGCGTTAAGTGTTTTATTTTTCATGATCTTCCAGGTAATCAGCCTATTTTTTTGTAAAATAAATATGAATCAAAAGGGAAGCTAATCCTGTTATCGTTTAGTAAGCAGAGGTTTACTGCCTATCCGAGACTCTTTTCCTCTGTGGGCCTGCAGCAAGGTCAGGGCTACACGATAAAAAAAAAGTATTCATTCAAATGCTGCAGCAAGGAGCTTGTTTTATTGTAGCCTGAGAGCACAGGCTCGCTCACACCAACATCATTAAGGAAATAAATTAAAGTTCAACTGCCCTTGTCCTGTGGTATTGCCCCCAGCCTTCTGCAGTAGGTTTTATGGTCATACTCCGCCAGAGTCATAGCTCTCCTGGTCAGCTTTTATAAGCCCAGGAAGAACTGTCCTGTTTTAGAATCTAGATGACTGTTAGCTACCTGGGTATTAACTCCTTCTGTGCTGAGCCATTTCACCCTATGTGCTGAGATCATTTTGACCATTTATTGCCCATAAAGTTTAAACACTATTTGAAGTCATATTTTATTGTAGAACCTGCACAAATTGTATATTGTTTCTTCAGCATACTCAACAGATATCATTACTATGTGTATACATCAGGTTACATCGGATTGCTAAAAAAAACACCTTTAAATTACAGGATTCAATTTCTAAAAACAGGAAAACACCAAAATTTCCCCACACACTCCCTCAAGTAACAAACTAAGAACAATTTTTTTATAACAGTATATTTATATATATATATATATATATATATATATATACAGTGCACTCTGCATATATGTACTATAAGAGATATTAAGAGCACATTGCTGAAGATACATTTACAATGATAGAGATTTGGTCACAAATTGTGAACACAAGGGACACTATCATATGCCTGTAGCTAAAACGGGGATGCTAAGAGGAAAAATTTGTGGTCGCAAATTTCCCTCTAGCGTCCACATTTTACAAGTAGATTACGAGGCAGGAGCTGAATCCAGCAGCCTGCACTGTAACGACCGCTAGCCTCTGGGATACTCACGGCAGCGCTGTCGCGAGTGTCCCCTCCTGGGGTCCATAGGACTCCATGGAGGCTTCTGCTGCCAGGTCACATGACCTGGAGGATCTCTCCTCTCGCGAGATCCTGCAGGTCTGTGGACTGATCAACGGAGGGAGTATGGGATTTTTTTCCTCAGTCTCACTCTGCTCCCGGTGGCCAGAAGCAGCAGATCGAGTTGCCGTTCTGGCCGCGGGATGAGAACTGAGTATCTCATTTTTTTTGGAGAGGGGGTTCCAGCTGCTGCCGATTCCGAAGAAGCGGAATCATTTTGCTACAGCATAGAGTTGTGGGTAACTTTTCAGTTAGCCGCAGCGGTTAGAAGGAATTTTTATCCCAGTGTGTTGCATATTGGCGAGCGCTTCAGACTGGGTTTTTTGCCTTCTTTTGGATCAGCAGCAGTAGGTGATGTGTGAGCAGTTCCATGGGTCAATAAATTGTTCTTTCCGACAGACATTCCCTTTTTCCTTCTTTTTAGTGCTATGTTAATTATATTGAAACCAAAAGAGAAAAAAGATATAAAAACGTGTGCACACTAAAAATTAACAATACAATCTGTGACACATACTGTGAAAATAAAAACTAATAAAAACCAAAAAATAACAACAGCAGAAAATACAATAAGCAGGATCTGTAATAATAAATGAGAAAACCAAGAATTGTGTTGACTGTATATTTAGTTAACCCCCTACAGTGCTGAGCCATTTCATTTGATCATCACGTATAAAGGAATAGAGTCTCAAAGAATCGATTATAAAAAAAAAGGAAATACACATCTATTGATGCATTAAATTGTTAGCTGAACATGCCAGCAATAGGCAAAAATACATCTGCAAGCTACAATGAGAGATCTAAGACAAAGAGCATGTCTCCTGCCAGTTAACTTTGGTAAATATGCATCAAAACGTTTCATTCTGATACACACAAGGCAATCAGTCTAGTTTTCAAGTGTGTTTCGCATGGTCACGTTCAGTTTAGAACCAACAAATGATCTTTGGATATATAACTGTACACAGTGCTAGTAAAATAGTTGGCAAATGGATAGAGATTCTTCGACAAACAGATGCATGCAGAATGCAGAGCCTCAATGCTGAGGATTGAGTGTCAAGAGAGAAGAAAGCTCCGGCTCCTGATGACGCTGCACTAGGTTTGGCGGCGAAACGCGTTGGGATGCAAGGTTTTTAACTGCTGCGTTATGGTTCAATTGGTTGCTATACCCCTACATTGGTTTTGCCCCTATTCAACGAGGGTGGGTTAGGACTTGCTGATACTACATGCTAACCTTGGGCTACATTACAGTCATTGCGGTAAAACGGGGACGCAAAGGAGAAAAACCTGCGCCATGCGAGCAAACTCTGAACTGACAGCCTGGAAGCCAGGTTAGCCAACGTTTAAAAAAGTTGGCATTTATTGTTTGTTATACTTATTCCAAGTAGTGAGGGGTGTGTTATTTGTTAGTGAGTGCTCTGGCGAGCTAGGTTTTATTTTCTGTCTTATTTTGTTTGCAGAAATAAACTTTGAACCATGGAGAGAGACTGTGTGTGCCATATTTGCCCTAGAGGACGTGCTACAGCGCCTGTGACTGCGTGATCACAATATCAGGGTTATTCAAAGAGATCCGAATTGTGGCCGAAAGGTAACCGAACAGTGAAATTCAGCGTACGGTTACCTGTCCTGGCCATTCGGCTATTCAGAGAGCAGGCAGTTCGCCAAATCTTGGTGAATTACCTGCACATACGGTGCCTGGTCGGTGCCTGTTCAAGGGCAGTGAATTCCCCATAGAGAAGCAATGCTTCGTCTATTCAGAGAACAAAAACCAGCAGTGCAAAGTTGCCAAATTGCCCTGCTGTTCAGTGGTTTCATTCGACCGGTTTATTCAGGCGAATCCTATAGGCTTCAATGTTAAAAAATATTCCCGTTTTAATTCAACATCTAATAAACCATAGATTATAATATTCTGCAGTAAAAAGTCTCTTTATTTATAGATTTTTTAGGATCTTTTAGGCATTTTTCCAAATTTTTTTTAAATAACTTTTTCTTTTTTCTGTAACAGCCCTTTTTTATTGTCATTCATTGGATCTTATATGTAAATTTCAGACATTTTCGTTCTGTAGTTTCTTTGCAAACAGCGTTTCACTTTTCAAACATTCAAGCGTACTGTTTTTTCTTTTTCACTCTCCATTAGTCTGCGGTGTTGGCTTTTTCCGGCGGCTGCTCGGGTTTCTCCGGCGTGTTCGGCGGGGTTAATCCAGATGTTTTGCGGGTTTTAGTGTGTGTTCGGCGGGGTTGGTGGTGAATGTTAGGCGGTTTTGCAGCGGCTTTTCCCTGCAATACGATGGCCCTGTGGTGCTTGCTGAATACACCGCAGGGTCAACGAAATGGGATCGCCATATTGCACCGAATTGAAGAGAACGAAAAGTCACCGAACGTGCGGTGACGTTTCGATTATCTTTGAATAACCTTGTATGTATTTTGTGTATCACAATTTATATGAGTCGTTTGGAATAATCACATATATGATTCACTGCATGTTATATGGCACAACCTTTTTGGGGTATATTTTTGTTGTGCTGGTTTTATCCACTCAGGCTGCATTTTAATGTATAATTTTCACACAGGTTTCTATCAATTCTTTCTGACTTTTTATTTAATTTCTGTACCTGACTGAACATCTATATATTCTTTTTGGAACATTCTTAGACCATTGTATTTCCAAAAACGCCATCAAACACTAGGTACGATCACCCATAAGGGTGTCTGACCATACCAACACTCACTGCACGTGAGTGTCTATGGCTATTTATTCTATATTTTGTAACTTTTAAGAAATATTGCATTAAGGGATACCATGTATTGTTATTAAAATAAGATTAACCCTATAATAATTGTCTACCCCGTCCTTGGAATTAAATAAATTAACAACATAATTTCACCTGTTATCCCAGAGCAGCGATCGACACACATATTTTCCATTTTTCAATTCAGCAACTGCATGTGCTTAAAATGTAGCAAGTGCCATAACCCTGATTTCTCATGCAGTCTACTTAATAATATAAGCAAACTGAAAACTTTTCCTCTCACTGTATTCCCTAGTTGCTTAAACAACTTTCAATACCTTGTTTTCTTTCCTGTTACAAGAAACGCCATGGTTCCATTAATGGTGACTCCCCCTGGATGTTATAGGATGACTCAACTTCCAGTACAACATAGATATAATCCCTGCAGTCATCCACGTGTCCAACTGCTACAAAGTATGTAGTGCAGTGAGGTGACCTATATTTTTATTTAATTTGCTGATTCTGTATACGCTTCTCGTTATCTTTAGGCTATTTTGTCCTCTGCATGGGAGGAATAGTTTCAGCTAAAATGTTTAATACTGTCCTGGAAATAAAAGACCCATGTCAAAAACAGTTTATTATACGTTCGCATTATAGTTATTCAAAAAACTGCTAATAATACAGTTAGGGCACTATCAGCTGGTGTGAGCTAACCCTAGCGTCAGTCTGTTTTCTAGGGATGTGCGTTTTGGGTTTCGGAATTTCGTAATTTTCACGAAATTTCCCGATTCGTGTTTTCGGATGCGGCCGATTTTCCGAAAATTTTTAGATCCGAAAATGGCAGATCCGAAAAGTTTTCCGAGCCGAAACGAAATATTTTCGGAATTTTCGAATGGACTTGAAATGTGTCAAATCGAAATTTATTGCTTTGAAACGAGTGGAAACAGACGTTCCGAAAAAACGAAAATTTCCGAAATCACAAAAAGTCGATACAAAAAACGAGCAAAGTGACACGAAAATACGGAAAATGGTCGATATTCCGAAAACATGTACAATTCCGAAAAACGAAAATTTCCGAAATCACGAAAAGTCGATACAAAAAACGAGCTAAGTGACACGAAAATACGAAAAATGGTCGATATTCCGAAAAAAAAATGTACACGAAAAACGAGTCGAGCTGAACCGAATCGAAACAAAAATCGGTTGAAACGAGCCGAATCGAAAAGTTTAAACATCCGAAAAATCGAATCGAATCGAACCGAAAAAAAAATCGGTGCACAAGCCTACTGTTTTCGCGTTAGCGCCAGGTAAATTCAGTCTAGCGCCGGACCAACAGATTGTTTGCCTCTTGCTACAAATGCGAGAACCACTTAGCGTGCGGTAATTAACGATTCGTAGCGTAAGCTTACTGTACTTACCGCATCCTATACTTAACATGGGCAGCGCTACAGAGCACTTTCGCTATTCTAACCAACAGATTGTTTGGTCCCGGCGCTAATTTTAGCGCTGAAGCTAATCGCAAAAATTTACCTACTGCTCAACCCTGGAGTTAACTGACGGAAAAGGGAGAAAAAACCTCAAAAGGCCTTGCCCAAAATTAACAGGCAATTGAAAGCCATGTAGCACAAGTATGTCTCTTGGCTCACTGGATGTAGTTTATGTGTAAAAGATGCATTGTATGGCTAAACCGGCATGCTTCAGGGAAACGTGAGAAGATGCATTGTATAGGAAAACCTGCCGTGTGCGAAGCCCATAGGATTCAATGTAAAAAATATTATCATTTTTATTCTTTATTTATTCAACCATTTATTTTTTTAATCCGCAGCAAAGGGCCTTTTAGTTTATTTAATTTTTAGAATTTATTAGGTATTTTTCTGGATTTCTCAGGCGAAATTTGGGGGTTCCGATTTTTTTTAAAAAATAAATTACCTCACAATATCACAATTACCCTGTGCTCTTACTCAGGGTAATTCCATGCAACATTCTAAAAGATTGGTAAGTGGACGTCCAATTCTTTGTTGAGGTAGAGGAGTCATTTGCGGATCCACCTGAACCTATAAAATACAGTTGACCAGCATCTTCTTGGAGCATAATAAGAACCAGAAGTTTGATGAACTGCGTGGAGACGCCATAGGAAGGTCCAAGCATGAGCTGGTGCTGGTGCAACCTGATTCCCAGCAGCACCTTTGATTGTCACTACTTCAGACCAGGTTTTCACAATCCACTCCTGGCCTTCCATTCACTCCACTTGTAGGAAGCCAGATACTCATCATCATCAACTGATGGACTTATAAGGCCCTTTCCTCTGGGTGTCTACATTGATTGAGTGACTGTATGTAGAGCTACTCCTGAAACCTCTGTGCCTCTCCCTACCTTCAGCTCCCCCTGCTCTGATCCTGCTACTACAGATCCTGCTACCACAGAGCTCATTACCAGAGAGTCCGCTACCACAGAGCAAATTACCAGAGAGTCCGCTACCACAGAGCTCAATACCAGAGAGTCCGCTACCACAGAGCTCATTACCAGAGAGGGGCTTGGAGCTGCTCAGTAGAGCGGCCTTTTGGTACATGTTAGGTACTCACTCTGTAAAGAGGTGCCGTGAAGTGGCGAGTGAGTTTACGTTGCAATGGCCATTGAAACAAACAAAAACCTCAGTTTTGTTGTACATGAAACACATAGAAACGGGCGCAGATGACACCTTTTTTCCTCATTACCAGAGAGTACGCTACCACAGAGCTCAATACCAGAGAGTCTGCTACCACAGAGCTCAATACCAGAGAGTCCACTACCACAGAGCTTGTTTCCAGAAAGTCCGCTACCACAGAGCTTGTTACCAGAGAGTCCGCTACCACAGAGCTCAATACCAGAGAGTCCGCTGCCACAGAGTTTGTTACCAGAGAGTCCGCTACCACAGAGCTCAATACCAGAGAGTCCGCTACCACAGAGCTTGTTACCAGAAAGTCCGCTACCACAGAGCTTGTTACCAGAGAGTCCGCTACCACAGAGCTCAATACCAGAGAGTCCGCTACCACAGAGCTCAATACCAGAGAGTCCGCTACCACAGAGCTTGTTACCAGAGAGTCCGCTACCACAGAGCTCATTACCAGAGAGTCAGCACCACAGATCCTGCTACTGTACTACAGCAGAACCTGTTAATGCAGCCTGTCCAATGCCCATGTCCAGCTCCATTCTTTCCCTGTCTACTGCCTGTGTCCAGCTCCATTCCTTCCCTGTCCACCGCCCATGTCCAGCTCCGTTCCTTCCTTGCCCGTGTCCAGTCCGATTCCTGCCCAGTCCACCGCCCGTATGTATCAATCCCATCCCTTCCCTGTCCAGTCTCATTCCTGCCCACTCCACTGCCCGTGTCCAGTCTCATTCCTGCCCAGTCCCTCGTATATGCTTTACCCATTCATGTCTGTTCTATTAACCCCTTCCCGACCGCTGACGTGCCTTGTCCCTTAGACCCGCGGATGTACATAGTACGTCAGCGAGCTCCTAACCTCCCTCCCTCCCACCTCCTTCCCTCGCTGGCTCCAACGGAGTTCTGGCAGGGAGGAAGCCTCTGTTTTAGAGGCTCTGTTTTAGAGGGGCCGGCCGGCATGATGATGCCACCACGCTGCGTGGTGACATCATCGGCAGGTGAGCCCCGGCACCTGCATTGAAAACAAGGAAGTGGAGGGGGGCTCCTTTGGAGCCCTCTATCTCTCCAACCATGGCACCTAGAAAGATGCTTTTTACACTGCTGGAAAGGGGAGAGTCTCCCCTTTTCATCGGTTTATAGCATTAACCATTTTGCTGCCGGATCGTGACTCTGCGCCAAAGCAATTTAAACCTGGAGGTGGCTGACATCTTGGATGTCAGCCAAGCCTCCAGGTAACCCCCACCCACTGACATCCCCACCATATGTGTGAGGATGTCAGAGGGCCAGTTATCCCCCTAGCTGCCCTTATCTCCCAATCTGTGGCAGCTAGAGGGTGATGTTGGACATCAGTGGAATGGCCTGATCATGGCCTTTCCAATGATACCAAACATGACTAGGTTTGTTGTAAAACAAAGCAAAAAAAATTTAAAAAAAATTGTTTTTTTTTTTAAAAAAATTGTCTGGGGGGTTTTAGTTAAATAGGACCTAGGCTGTCATCTAAAAATAATGAGCATAAAACGGTCAGAATGAGCTCAGAGCACATAGGTGGGTTGCATAAACGAGTAAGAAGAAAATTTGACCTAAACACGAACAGCACAGAAACGTAAAAACAGCAGCGGGCATTAAAGGATGGATTTGTGTAAAACCGCCCGGTCACTAAGGGGTTAATAAACCCCTTTGTACTATACAACTGGTCTCTTATGCCTCTGTATCACTGCATCTTGAGGTGTAACCCCCCACGATCCCTGACAAGAAGAGATGCAGCATTGTTTTGCACCAAAGTTTTGATCACTTGACTTTGCGTTTTAGTTAGAATACCTGTTTTTCCAAAATTTGGTGCTGTTGCTAAACATGTATTTCATGCAGTTCTCAAACTAATGTAAGAAACCCAATTTTTTAACACATTAAAAAATATAGAGAGGCTGGAAAAGTTTTGACTGTCAGAAGTGGGTAATAGTTTCCATTTTTATATGGATATGAGTAATTCGAATTTCCAAAAGTCACTTTTAATGTTCTCTAACTGCACAGCTATATGCCCCATCTTTCAAGGCATTTAGTTTGCCTCTCAATAGAATGGAATGTCCACATTACTTGCTGCCTTTTCAATACAATGTCACGTGGTTGGCGGAAAATGTTTCCTGATATTAAGATGCTATGGGAAAGAGCTGTATTTGATGCACAAACAAATGCGCACATGCACCATACTAGCCTTTTTAGTGTTTTTAAATTTAATGACGGCAGCAAGATGCACAACTGACACTGGTGTTAGAGAAGAATCTGCTGCCTATAAGTGAAGCAAAAACAGAACAGGATCTCTTTGCTAGGAGTTAACTCTAACCCTAAAATAACCCTAACTCTAAACCAAGCACAAACAGCAATCCTTATCCTAAACCAAACCCTATTCCTAATATGAACCCTAACCCTAACTCCAGTGTCGATTTTGGATGTTACTGGCATCAGTACAATGACACTGCCATGATGCTATGTTTGAACGGAAAATAGTGCAAGTGTGCCAATTTTTCACTTCAAATACAGCATTTTTCCCCCTAGCGTCATAATAAAAGTAAACATTTTAAAACAGCAACTCTTTTGCTGCGTTGCATGTTGCAGCGACCACAAGGTGGCGACTTTTCCATAGGATTTTTTTTCATTTCAGCATATAATGTTTATACATATTTATTTCCCCGTGACCTCTGCAAGTATTTCAAAATGTTCTAAAGATTATTATAGAATCTTTTATAATACAAGTGCTAATAAATCCTTGAACAAACCTACTGTGGGTTACTTTTTTCGAAAATTATTTTGATACCTTTGAAAAATGTCCTTCCAAATTTCTTCTGTGCAAACTCTGCCTGTGCATAAACACGAAGCTTGTGAGCTGGCTTTGAGCAAACCAGTACAATGGTGTAATAAAGAGAGGAGAGAGACATATTCAGATAGAACCAGCATGAAAAATGAGAGCAATAAAAAGAAAGGGCGGAGGAGACAAACATCGGAGAGAAAACAGCATGACATGGATACGGAGAGATTGAAAGGAAGAGTAACTGAAGTTGGTGCCCCTACACAAAAATTGCACTCCAAGGACTTCATGCTTTAGATCTTACTTGATTAATTGTTTAATATTTTTCTTTCACTCAATCACTGCCAGATTGGAGAAAAAATTATATATATGCTCTTTCTTCTGCATCTGCATCAACACATTGTTGCAATCTTTTTAAATTTCACAAACCCGAACATGCAATTTCAAATGATCTCGTGCAGATCTTCGTGTTGAACATCTGGATGGATAGAATGGGGAGAAAGATTTTTCAGAATTTGGAGTTCTATGTCTTATCTGATGCAAGAAAATGCAGGATGCGACCGGAGTGTGTAATACATAAAAAAAAATAAAAATGACAAGATTACTGTTTAAAAAGGGAACGATACAAGATTGCCATTAGTCTCGTTCGTGTCCCTAGGCTCCATCTAGCTTGCAACAGACTAAATAAATAAAGAAATAAACTACCAGTGAAAAATAGTATGCACCACTCACAGTAGGACGTTTTCTTTTTATAGAGTCGGAGAGTGTGATGACCTTCTTAAAGCATCTGGTTTCCAGCTTTTACCTGGCAGGGGGTTTGAATGGAGCTCTGCTCAGGCACTTTCAAGAAGGAATCCATTTATAGTTTTCCTTTTTTTTTTTTCACCGCTTACTAAAGCAGCTTGCTCCTTCCATAACCCAAATGTTGACTTGAACTTTGTATAGTAAGTAGGGACATTGATTTAATGAAGTCTGGTAACTATTATGAAAGCATAATTATATATATATAAATACGCAATTTAAATTCAAATAATAATGGTTATTTTCAATGTACATTAAATTAGAGGGGTTATTCAGAAAGCGACAAACTTGCCACCGAATTGCACTGAACGGTGAATATCTTGACAGTTTGTCTATTTACTAAGCAATCCATTCATCAAATACAGGTGAAGTGACAGCGAAATACGGTGCAATTCACTGCAGATCGGAAACCTTTCGCGGCAGCGAAATTGTCCCATAGAGAAGTAATGGTAAATCCATTCAGAGAGAACGCCGAACTGCACCGAAGTGTCAGTAAAATGCCCTGATTTTCGGTGGTCCAGTTCAACAGGTTTAAAAAGGCGAATCCCAAAGGATTCAATGCAAAACAATATTACTGTTTTTTTTTATTTAACCGTTTATTCTTTTCATTTTCAGCAAATTGTCTTTTTATTTAGTTATTTTTTAGAACACCTTTTTTGGATTTTTTTGACGAAATTTCTGATTCTCAATTTTTTTTTAAAAAGGAGTTATTCGCTAACACCGGTGAGGCAGCAAATCTCACCATAGCTGTTAACAATGATAGAAATCACCATTGTTGCAAATATGGTGAACTTCACTTTTTCAGAGAAACAAAATTCAGCAGCGGCAGGTGAAGTTGATGCAAGTTCTCCATTTAGGCTAGGGTCAGACGAACGCATTTTTAACGTGCGTTTAGCCGCACGAAATCACGGCCGTGCTAGCAGCAAATGATGTCCAATGCCGGGGAACATACGACGAACGCCCGCACGAAAGTTCGTCCGTGCAACGCAAGTGGCAAACGAACGCATATTTTTGAGAACGTCAAACCGCTACTACTGACGTACAGAGTGCGCTGCGGCCGCATAGCGGCGTGTGTGCGTGATTAGGAGAGGTCAGATGCTGCACACGTCCGGCCAACATAACGTCCAGACGCAAAAAGTGTTTTATTGATGATCCGTACAAAATCACGGACGAAAATGCGCATCGTATGACCGCTATCGCGTATTCCGTGAAAAAATACGTCCATTCGTTCGACCGCACTTTTTCACGGATGACGCGAAAAATGCGTTCGTCTGACCCTAGCCTTAGTGTTGTTCCATCACCGTTTACTATGCCAGGGAGTGAAGGTGGCAATAGGAACAACAATGCTAAACAACTACGACTGAAACTACGCTGAAATCTATGGTGGATACCTTCGGCAGAAACTACGATGAAATCTATGGTGGATACCTTCGGCAGAAACTACGCTGAAATCTATGGTGGATACCTTCGGCAGAAACTACGATGAAATCTATGGTGGATACCTTCGGCAGAAACTACGATGAAATCTATGGTGGATACCTTCGGCAGAAACTACGATGAAATCTATGGTGGATACCTTCGGCAGAAACTACGCTGAAATCTATGGTGGATACCTTCGGCAGAAACTACGATGAAATCTATGGTGGATACCTTCGGCAGAAACTACGCTGAAATCTATGGTGGATACCTTCGCAGAAACTACGATGAAATCTATGGTGGATACCTTCGGCAGAAACTACGCTGAAATCTATGGTGGATACCTTCGGCAGAAACTACGATGAAATCTATGGTGGATACCTTCGGCAGAAACTACGCTGAAATCTATGGTGGATACCTTCGGCAGAAACTACGATGAAATCTATGGTGGATACCTTCGGCAGAAACTACGGTAAAACTACTGTTGAAATGTACGTCGGAATTTCCCTAAACATTGAATTCATTGTAGTTTAACCATAATTGACCCAACATAGTTCCACGAGGTTCACCAAACTAAAACCACTGTTCTCTCAAAGAAAGAATGTTGGATAGTGAATAACCCCTATAAACTCTGCAATTCACAGCAACTAACCTAGTAAAAATCATATAAAAAGGTCTTATTTGGTTTGATATGACCCAGGGGAATGAACAGGGTATAAATGTAGCGCCTTTATTTTTATGAAGCTATCTAACACTTAATTTCGCCACCTATCCAGCGCTTTTCTTCAGACAAAATTCACTTTTTCCATTTATTTTATGAGTGTTTTCCAAAAATTTTCAACTTTTTTGCTAAAGAATTGGAGTTTTTAGATTTATTTTTAAAGAGAATTTAGGTATTTTTTCTAACGGGAATTCGCAGAGGAAGCGAAAGGTGCCAACTGTCTTAGGTAAACCTTTTTTATCTGGAATTAAAACACACTTCAGCAGTAGCAACTACATTAACACATATAACTCTAATGTTTTCCCGCTGGAATAATGTGTAAAAGCACTAAAGTAATTTTGTTTAATGTGTATTTTACAGAACTTAGTAACCTGTTACAAAAAAAAAAAATGGAATTCTCCCTATAAAAAAAAAAGTAAGTAATTCGTAGACATTCTATTTACAAAATGACTTAATATCCAGTCGCACGCAACGGAAATAATTACTACCGTGACTGGAGTCCTTTATGGTCCCTAAGTACTTGCCCTGGGTCTGACATTACTTATTTTTTATAGTACTGTAAATGTTATGACCATTTGTTTTGTACGGCTCCCTCTTATAGAGTGATTTAAATCTGCTGATAATTACAACGTCAGGCGGAATCCTGTCAAATAAAACTTTATCAAAACCATTTTACACCTAAGTAAATGGCGCTGTGTCTTCAGATATAATCAAAATTGTAAGTATCATCCATAAAACAACCAGGTTCATCTAATAAAGTGTGTTACTGTTCGGTTTTATTCAGTGGGTTAATAGTGATTCAATATATTTAGTGCTGGGAGCATCTCTTACGGAGCCGGAGCATTTGAATGAAAAATGGCCGTTCAAGTAACATATCCCTTGGCAAAATGATCCATTTAATCAGTGTTGTTGTTTATATCTAGACAGTGAGCTTTAATCTGATCTCTCCGATAATTCTAAGTAGAGGGAGGGGAACGGACCGATACAATGAGTATCTTGCTGAGTCGGTTCTTCCTTAACAATCTATCATGAGCGTAGTAACAGCAAGCAGGTGCAAGTCTCGCTTAACAGCCAACCGCAGGATCCTGTGGGGATTCAGGTATAAGATCTAGGAGACGTTTGTCCTTTCCTCCAGAAATCATTATTAGATCATCATTAAATGATCTAACACCTTCACTTCCGTTCTGAGCGATATTTGTTGAAAAAATAAATTGTCATAGCATTTATTTGAAACACGGGATGCAAAGTTAACAATTAAATATAGGGTAACATAGAAACTTTGCACAGAAATTATTGTTCTGAGATAGTTAAAAAAAATTAAAGTAATATAAATTCGCTCATTTCTAATTTTTCATGTATTCGTTTATCCTTTACAGAGATATTGTTGGAATGAAAGGTTCTAAACTGTATATATATATATATACACAGTGTCCATTGCATAGCTGTCACTGAATGC
This sequence comes from Leptobrachium leishanense, assembly GCA_009667805.1. Taxonomy (NCBI): domain Eukaryota; kingdom Metazoa; phylum Chordata; class Amphibia; order Anura; family Megophryidae; genus Leptobrachium; species Leptobrachium leishanense. Next base: position 52,144,205 of record CM019069.1, read on the forward strand.
TGCTTCCCCTTTAAAGGGCCACTACCATAAAAATGAAGGGCCCTATTACAATGTTAACGCAAACGTTAACGCTCACTTGCGTGAGCATTAACGTTTGCTGCGGTATTTACCGCATATTACAATCCAAACGCAAACGGGTTAAAAAAAACGTTTGCGTTTGGTACCTTGCACTCCTCTGCGCGAGGTTACTGTACTTTGCGCTCCCTATACTTAACATGGGGAGCGCAAAGTGTTAATCAGCGCTGGATTACAAAGTCCCAGCGCTGATTAACGCCTGGCTCTGGTCAGCGAAAAAGTTAACCAGAGCCAAAACCTGGTGTTAACGGATTCCGCTTCTGCAGAATCCGTTAACACCAGCCTTATAAATAAAAAAATGAAGCACATACTCACCGTCTATCCCGCGGCGAGGACCGCGACTCTGTTCGCCTCCTCCAGCCGGCGGGAGCAGGGAATGACTGGGGGAAAAACTCCCCCCAGTCTCTCCCTGCGTATCACTACACTGACCGGCCGGATCTCGCGAGGCGTGATCCGGCTGGTCATGTGACCGGCAGGGGAAAACTCAATGGAGTCCTATGGACTCCAGCGAGTGGATGCTCGCAGCTGCGCTCAGCGCTGCCACGAGCATCCAGCATTTTAACCCTCACAAACCATGCAGGCAGCATATTTTGCCCCTGCATTGTGATGTGGCGTTAAAACGCGAGTGCAAGGGGGAAAACTGCGGATGCAGTTTTTCCTCCTTTGCGCCCGTTTTTAACGCCAACATCGTAATAGATAATAATAATAATGTCCTTATTGTATATTGCTGATATCTTACATGTGCTTTGTTTTTCTCCTGTATATTTAGTTAAGAAAATATTTTCCTCTAAATGTGTCACTGGGTGCATCCATTGTGTGATCTTTTGTATTGCAAACTGCCCCCCCCCACAGTATCTTTACATCACTGTGTGGTTTTGGAGTGAATAGGTAGATCACCAACTCAAATCATTGTATTGTGTGTGGGATGTATTCAAAGGATATCACCAAGAGGTAGATTAGAAGTTTTTTAAGATCCCTGTTTTATCTCATTCAGCTACAATCTCTTATTTCAGGAAGCCTGGAGATCAATAACCTCGTGACACCTTATCTAAGCATTCCCTCTCTCACCTTATTAACTGTTAAATATTGTAGATTAGGTAAACCTCAGCCACAAAGTAAAGCTTTTGCACAGATTTTGGTAAATGTTGCATCATGGGAAAAATCTACAAAATGGAAGCAGGAGATAAAACGAATTCTATTTTTCCTTTTTACATGCAATTACTTCAAAGAAAACAGCAGCATGTGTTTTATAACGTGGGTTTTTTTGTAATGCACAAGTAATCTAGTTACAGTTTATGTTTGTGGTAGTGTTCCTTTATGTCAATGCTTGCAATCTCCATGCTGTGTCCTTGCTAAAGTGATGAATTCCCAAGTGGTGGAATGCAAGGATCCCATACAAAAAGATTGCACCATTCATTTTCTGCCAAAGCCTAAGATGGTCTAGTATCAAGAGGAGCCTGATCATTATACGCTATATAAGACTAGCGGCTACATCACAACGTAGCCTTTATGGGCGTGCTGCAAAACGTAAAAAGCTTTGCAAGCCTTTTCCTATTTTTTTTTATTATCCTTTATATAGCGGCACAAATATAGCTTTACAAGATCAGTGTACAAGGGATTGATAGATTAGAATACCATACATGTATGAAACAGCCTGATTCAGGGAGACCCTGTTCCCAAGGGAATTTACAATCTATGAGATGTACAAGTACTTTGTGAGGTAGGCATATCCATATCGTTAGGTGTCTTGCCCAAGGACACTCGCTGGTGGTGTCTGAGGGATCGAGTCAGCTTTCCATGATTGTAGATCACCGACCTGGTGGTTAAGTTGAACCCACTTATCATAAAGTTGAGTCTTGCTTCTCCATAGTTGTATTGAAGGGATGTGGTGAACAGGATTTGACTTGCTTCTCCACGGTCAAAAGGCAGAGACGTTACCACTGGACTCCACAGCCGATATTGTGTGGTAGGGAAGTATGTACCGTTGGGTGTCTTGCCCAAGGACACTTACTGGAGAGGTGCTCTTGCCAGGAATCGAACTTGGGTCTCCACGGTTATAGAGCAGTCATGTTACCTCTACGCCATCCAGCCGGTATCTGCAGCTTGCCATTAACGGTTTTATTGCTGAGCCGCTGTATCAGCAGCTTGAGATGTAATATACGCCAGTACCGAAAGATATACATGAATATTTTCTAATTTCACGCTTATGAGACTCATTTCCTTGTTCTCTTTAAACTTTGAGATGGAATATATTGCAGCTGCTGACTAATACCTGCAGCGGCACTGCTCACACTGTGGGTATCAGCTCTTAGAGGTCATAGGACTCCATGGAGCCCAGTGCAACACAACCCTACATAAACTTGCTTGAGTGGGACCGTGCAGGAGCCGTTGAAGAACACAGGGGACTGCTTGTTTCCAGTCCTCCTCTGCTCACAGCCAGTGGAAGTGTTGGATCAGGTTGTTCTCGGCACCACAGGATCTCTAGTAAGTATGAGATTTTTAAATCCCTTTATATTGTCGTATGGAGTGAATTTGCTTTTGCAAAATCAATTATCACCAGCTTTAGAAAGACGGTATTTATTTTTTTATTTTTTTTTAATACCGGCTCCAGAGAAGAACGAGCAAAGTTCAAACAGCTTATTCTTCTTCTTCTAGGTGCAAACAAACGGCTACAATTCAAAGTATAGAACTCGTTCATTTACGGTAAGCTGCTAAAACATCCAAGCGGCGAGCACAGCTTGCAGAGTAGTAGTGCTTGCAGAGTAGCAGAGCTTTCGGCTGCGTTGTAATATCGGTAGGAGCCACTAACATGACGACTGGAGCTGATAAGGCTATATGCTCCCACGGTTAGCTTAGGTATCAATTAGTCCTTAAGGAAATCCAAAAGTTCACATAAACAGGTAAAAGGACTGTGTGCTACAAGTTTTAATATTTTATTTTTTATAAGAAGGCATTATTAAATGGCTCACATGCAATCTTTTTATGTAGGCAATGCACTGATCTTAATCAGGTAGAAAAAAAGCGATGTTAATTTTGACAGTAAATTTTAATTTAGTTTTAGTCATATCGGTCTATTCCCTAAAGGTGAACCTCGGGAGAATGACTGGAGAAGTGAAAATTCTAGGTCAAAATAGACGAACCAGAAAAATTCTCCCGTTTATCTCACTTTCCAAATTGGCTATTTAGTCTAGATTGATTTCTTCTCCTGCCATTATCCTGAGTTTCACCTTTTAGTGAATAGACCTGATAGTCTTCTGACTAAAATGCCATTGGGCCACATTACATTCTTGTTGCTAACGGTAGCGCTCACTTGCGTGAGCACTAACGTTAGCTGCCCTGTCAATCACATATTATTATCCAAACGCAAACGGGTTAAGTAACCTGTTTGCGTTTGGAACCTTCCGCTTTTCAGCGCGAGGTTACTGTACTTTGTGCTCCCTATACTTAGCATGGGGAGCGCAAAGTGTTAATCAGCATTAGTATTACAATCTACTAGCGCTGATTAACGTTTGACTCTGGTTAGCAAAAAGTTAACCACCTCCAGGACTTGGTGTTAACAGATTCGGGGATATGCAGAATCCATTAACACCAGCCTAAAAAACAAAAAACAGAATCGTATACTCACCTCCTGTCCCGCGGCGAGGACCACGGCTCCAACCGCCTCCTCCGTCCAGTGGGAGCAGGGAAAGACTGGGGGAAAAAGTCCCCCCAGTCTCTCCCTGCGTATCACTACGCCAACCGGCCTGCCGACCTGCTCATGTGACCAGCAGGGGGAAACTCAATGGAGTCCTATGGACTCCATCGAGTGGATGCTCGCGGCTGCGCTCAGCGCTGCCACGAGCATCCCGGGGGTTAACGCCCGCAAACAATGCAGGCAGCAATCTTTGCGCCTGCATTGTAATCCAGCGTTAAAAGGCAGGCGCAAGGGGGAAAACTGCGGACGCAGTTTTTCCTCCCTTGCGCCCGCATTTTAACGCTATGATTGTTTTAGTCTAGTTTTAGTCGACTAAGGCTAGGGTCAAATGAACGCATTATTTGCAGCGACCGTCAAAAAGTGCGTCTGAACGCATTGACGTATTTTTCACGGAATGTGCGAAAACGGTCATACGATGCGCATTTTCGTGCGTGATTTGTTACGGATCCAAACCAGGAAACTTTGGGTGTCTGGACGTTATGTTGGCCGGACATGAGCAGCGTCTGACGTCTCCTAATCACGCACACACGCCGCTATGCCGCCGCAGCGCACTCTGTACGTCAGTACTAGCGGTTCAGCATTCTCAAAAAAATGCTTTCATTTTCCACTTGCGTTGCACGGCCGGACTTTCGTGCGGCCGTACTTCGTATATTGGCCGTCATTGCGTGTCATCTGCTGCTAGTGCGGCCGTGATTAAGTGCGCCTAAACGCAGGTTAAAAATGCGCTAGTCTGACCCCAGCCTAAGCGGCACAAGATTGTAGTTGACTAAATCAAAAGTAGATTTAACTAAAATGTAATGGGGTTAAAGTGTGTTTTACATTATTTAATCATTTCTTTAGAATTTCTGCACTCATATAAACCCCTGGAGTAAATATCTTATCTGAATATAGAAAATTCCTTATTTCTCGCTTCCTTGAGAGATTACCTCATATTGGTTCACTTCCCAGATAGTCCCTTCCTAACATTTTAGTCTAGTTTTTATTAGTCGACTAAAGTGTCAATGGATTTTCGTCATAGTTTTAGTCAAAATAACTTGGTTTTTATTTGGTTTTAGTCACAAAAATATCAATGGTATTAGTGAAAAAAAAAGCACTAATTCCCGAAGACAAGCTTAACGGGAGGCTGAGACTTACTTGCAGCACGTCAACCTTTTTGGCTCAAAAAATGAAAATGGCACACAGTGAGAGACGCCACTAGACTTTTCTCAAGGGGGGGCTTCTTAAGAGTCCTTTAGTTTAATTATACAATCTTTATTGTGTTTCTCCTCGGTTCATGTCATTTTAAACAGAAACCTTTATGTTCGTACAATTTTTACACGGCTATAGTTTGCACGTTGGAAACCAGGCAGAATAATAAATCTCTCCTGCGACTGGGCCATTATTTTAATAAAAATGTTTACAAGTGCTATTAATTGACTAATCCTAAGTGTGTTTATAAAATCTCTTCCTGGCATCTTCCTTCTTATGACAATGAGGCAAACATCTCGGTAATTTACGAATGTAAATGAGGAAAACGTTAAGGGAAAGGTAAATCATCGCAGACACTTGGCTTCCAAAGCGAAAGGTTAGGCTGATGAATTATTACGGGGCTGAGCAGCCTCATAATGGCCAGTCTGCATTGTGATGACATCATAGTGAATTAAAGCTTTGACATTACCTCCAAGAGCCGGTCTTATTACATGAAAGGGAAGCAGGGCCTTCCTAACATATTAGGGTGATGCTAAATCTTAGCACTGTCCTGAAATTGAAGCGATAATACTTTACTGTAAATAAACAATGAAAACGACTTGTAAAGGCAAACAATCCATGGTCGTTTTATAGGCTCATCATTAAACGTGGGGATTATATCAAGCACTTAATCACACTGACAATTGAAAGCTATTTATGAGACCACTGGAATGTTTCTTATATATATGTTTCGTTATTCTATGTTGTTATGCGTATCAATATTTTTTTCGTCTCTTATTTTTCCCTCATTTTTCTTCATAAAAACCTCTCATTATATAATGACTTTTCAATGTTTTCCATCTCTACGCTTTTCTGTTTATTATTCCCTAAACGCCCATTTTTTTTGCGCATTATCTTTCCTCTTTTTCTATAATCGTGATCTGTCTTTATCCACGTTCTACCTTTTATAGTACATCTTTTATTTCCTCCAGCTCTTCCTGTGTGATTATCCTACGCCACTAGTGTCATCATATTTCCCATTAACCGATGTCCCACACTATTGCCGGTTTCTGTTTTTTCTTCTATGTCAGCCAGCTAGCCAGAACATTGCGTTCAATCCCATCTCTCTCCTTCATCTTCTCATATTGTACCTGTGAAGCTAGACCAGCTGCTAGCTGCTTCCCTAATTGATCCATCGCTTTAATGAATATCATTACAAAGACCTACAATACTTTGGCCTTGACCTTTTGGCTCAGATAATTATTAATCCATGATTGATTACTCGGAGCAGTATCGACACATGATGGATGGTGCAGAGCAGTATTTGATGCTGTCCCATATGAAACTGGCCGAGTCAAATCAGAAACCTTTAACAAGCTTTGCCAGTCCATGGTCTGTCTGTTGTAACGTGTTTAACATTTTCCTCCATTCAGGTCGCTCTATATTGTAGTTGTCTGCTGTGACCATAGGATAATTTTGGACGACTGGAAATTAATGATAAATCATGAAAAGACAGGTATGGGGATGCCGTTGGCAATTTCAAAATGCAGAAGACTATGCACTTTGGTCATGTAAGATTAACCCTCCAACAAGGTTACTGATCTGGCTCTTGTTCCCTGTCACTGTAGTGTATGGCTGGCATCCATGGTTAGCGTTGGCGGTACAAAGAGGTGGTTGACAAGTCTCTGTGCCCTAGGGTGACATCTTCGTCCGTGGGCATTGCATCGCTGCTTGCAGCATGCAGGAGGGAGATGAGCTGGGCCTTGGTGTGTTTGTGGTTAGAGACCAGGATCATGGTCCCTGATTGGAGGGGGTTGGAGAAGGGAGAGGGTTCAACCACCCCTGGGCACCCTATTTAAACCCCACAGCCACAGGTAAAGTGCTCAAACATTCTGTGCTCCTACCTGTGGTTATATTCTCTGTTACTTATTTCTACCTGGATCTCACTACCTGCTGCCTGCAAACAACCTCAGACTGTCCCACACTATGCATCTCGACTTGCCCTCTGTACCTTTATCCCACTCATGCCGTGAACTGGACTCCTATCAATGCCGTATCCTGACAATACAGCATTACTCCTGAATTTATTGCTTTAAAGTGGTGAGGACCACCCTCATTCCTGCCTCGATCTGGTGAAGTCTCTGGGTGAAATGGAAGAGCTTCCTCCACCTCACAAAGGCTCTATTACATTCTTCACGCAAACGTTAACGCGTGCGCAAAAACGCATTATCGCGAAGGGCAAAACCCTTTGCGCTGAATGCCGTATTACAATGTCCGCGCAAAAAATGCGCGTTAACGTCTACTGCGGGTGAACATGGGCAAACGATGCGTGAGCGTACTGTACTGCGCACGTCCTAAACTTAACATTGTGAGCGCAAATGCGTTTGTGCGCTGCTACGTGGATGGTATTACAATCTGTGCGCAAATTTTAACACACAGCATTTGCGCGCATAATTTTAACGTCTTTTAAAAGCTGGTGTTAATGGCAAATCTGAACGTCCTGGCTGAAACCAAATACACCAGTCCAAAAAAAACATACAGCACATTATAGTAACACATTCTACACAAAGCCAAACAAGAAAATTGAGAAGTTGTGCGTGTTTTTTTTTATTGATGCAGCATATATGCACAGATTGATTTTGACAGGTGGAAAAACTTAACGGGAGACAATTGTGGTTCTTAATTCTGATTGGCTGAATCGCGTGAAAAAACAGTCCGCACACCATTTTTCTGCGCGCAACGTTAATGCGCGCACGTTTTTGCGCGTCTTTTTTACGTGCGTTATTTTTTTGACTGATGAAAAAATGAGTTCGAATTGTAATACCAACGTTAACCCCTTAACGCCGCAGGACGTACATTTACGCCCTGCATTAGGCGGGCTTTGACGCCGCAGGATGTAAATGTACGTCCTCGACGTTTACAGCCCCCCTCCGTTAATACTCACCTCCTCCGGTCGCTCCCACGCTGCTCTGACTCCCGCGGAGTCAGATCAGTGTGAATCCCTTCGCCGGTGGCGCGATGACGTCAGTTTCAGGCGTCCCCCCCCGCCGGAGCAGGGGAAGCGCCTGAAGGGGAGGGGGGGATCCTTTGGATCCCTCTATCTCCCCATCGCCGGGGACCAGGCGGCTGTGGCCAGCATCGCTGGAAGGGTCACAGCCTGACCTTTCCAGCGATGTATGGGGGGTTAACCCCTTAGTTGCCAGGTCGCGACCGGGCACTAATTTGTGCCCGATCGCGGCCTATTTCCGGTGGGGGCCGCCATCTTGGATGGCAGCCCCCACCTCTGGGTCCCCCCCGGTCAACTGACTCATCACACCATGCGCGATGATGTCAGTTAACCGGGAAACCCCCTAGCTGCAAAGGGATTTCCTATGGAAATCCCTTAGAGGAGATAGGGGGGTTCTTTGAACCCCTTTATCTCCTGATCGGTGGCAGCTAGGGGGTCATGTATGATATTGCTGGAAAGGCCAGAGCATGGCCTTTCCACTGATATCAAACATGACCATGTTATAAGTAAAATAAAAGTTTAAAAAAAGTAAAAATAAAAATAAGAAAAAAATAATAAATTAAATAATAAAAAAATATATATATATTTTTTTTTTAATGCAGCACTATTGTTCACATTTCAATTATAATGTGAACAATGATGCTTCACTAATGATTTTTTTTTTTGGGGGGTTTAGCTAAAATCACGCAATTTCTCCCCAAAAAAAAAATGGGTTCCCCGTTCTAAATTTTTTAACAAATCTACCCCATAGAATATGACCGCAGAGCCTCGGATAATAAAATTTAAAAAAAAACACTTTACACACTGTGGAAGATTGAAATTTTATTGAAAATTCAAATTTTTTTACTTTTTTTTACATTTTTTGTTATAGCATTTTGACAGGGCATGACATATACATATAATAATGATATATTATTAATCTGCCGAGTCTGCCGGAAAGAACGATATATAATTTGTCTGGGTGGTATAATAATACGTGACTTAAAAATGGTCAAAATGAGCTCAGCAAACTTCTACTTCCGAAACAGCGCCGAAGTTGTAAAATTACTCCCGTCCTTAAGGGGTTAATTTACGCGCGTTAACGTTTAATGCTTCGCGCCCAAATTAACGCGCTGCGCGAGCTTTTTTGCGCAAAGAATGTAATAGAGCCCAAAGTGTCACCGGCAGCATGTGATTTAGAATTTCCCAGCTGCCAGTCACCAGATCAGTCACTGGTGACGTTAGCATGCGGCGAGCATGCTGACATTGTCAATGAAGGTGGGCGGTCTCAGAGAAGCAGATGTTGGATCGGATCTGCCCATGTGTGCGCAGCTCCGATCCATCGTACTGTGAAGACGCTATGGAACTTGCATAAATAAAGTGTGCATATTTCATGGCAGTGTGCAATGTGCATTTCCTTTGCTACACAACTCTACAAATCTTCAGGGACTTTTGGGTTCGGGAGTCCCTGAGCTGAAGAGGAGGAGCTGCATGAGAAGAGGGGCAAAAGATGAGTAAATTCACCTAAAATAAAAAAATAAATAGGCTGAAGCTGTCAGCAGCATCACCTCAATTATTTAAGGGCTATAAACAGAACTTTATTTTCAATACAGCGTCCCTTTAAACACAGATATTCTTAATAAAAATTATAAAAAATAATGTCCTCTGATAATACCCCTGAAACATAACTGGACACACTAAATTACATTCATTACCCTAAAACATTATCAGCAAACTATTAACCAGGTTAGTGACAGAAAATCATAAAACTGCAATAAAATGTGTAAAGTGATTTGTAATACTGGTAAAACCACTTTAAATGTGATTTTAAAGAAATACAGATAAGAGTAACATTGTTATAATTAATTCTCATTCAGAATAAATGCTACTTCGATGTCAGGTTTGTCATTAAACTTATATATAGAATACATCACTTTCCGTCCCTAAAGGCAGTGACTCGATGTTTTCTGGGTCTTACGACTCAGAGCCAACAGGTCATTATTACAATTTTTTATGTTGTCAGAGAACCACAGTCAATAGGAGAGGAATGACATTAAGGCTTCTCAATGTATTTCATAAGGATTAGACATTTGTTTCCTTGTCTCAAAATCAATGAGGTGATCAAGGTGAGTATTTTGTAATGAAACCGTCCTTTGATTCGGTTGTTTAGCAAAGGCCAAAGGTGAAAGAAGATCTTGTTTTGACTTTAAATGATTCTGTCTTCTTGACCCCATCCTAACAATCTCTAATGAAGCCGTATTTCAGAGTGCGGTCTGTGTGAATATTGACCATGTCAAAACTAACTGTAAAAATATATTTTTTTAAATACTTAAATAAAAAATAAATATATATATATATATATATAGAAATAGCCAAGGAACCCCACACTACACATACTACGTAGTACCTGCTCCGGTGCAGCAATCCAACTGCCAATAATAGATAGAAGAGCCAAGTATTTGGACGCACACGGAGACTTCTTATTGAGATATAAAAATACTCACTTTTATTGCAGCATATTTTGACTTTTCAGTCCCTACAGGGACTTTCCTCAGGATGAGGATCTCTAATAAAGCCGTATTTCAGAGCGCGGTCTGTGTGAATATTGCCAACGTCGGAACTAACTGTAAAAATCATTTATTTAAAATACTTAAATTAAAAAAATAAATATCTGTATGAAATACACCCTAAATCAATGTGAGATATGACTTCTATTATCGAATTTCGTTTTTAACCTTTCCATCAGCTCACACTGGGAGAACCGTGCAAGGGTTACGATCAGTGCAGCTATGCCGATGACTCTCAAAGCATGTGCATTGAGAGGCATCAGATTGACTGGGCACTCAGAACAGTGATAGTGTGTGCTGCAGATGCCGCAGATCTGTCAAGTCACAGACGAGCACAGACTGAGCCCCTTTTATTTATTTATTATTTTAAAGGATTTTACCAGGAAGGATACATTGAGATTTCTCTCGTTTTCAAGTATGTCCTGGGTGGCGAGTATGTATCGTTAGGTGTCTTGCCAAGGTCACTTACTGGAGAGGTGCTCTTGCCGAGATCAAACCTGTGTCTCTACAGTCTCCATGATTATAGAGCAGTGATGTTACCTCTATTCCACCCAGCCAGCACTATTGCTGAAAATAAGTAACGTTTTTGAAAATACACTAAGCCAGGAGATCGTGCCTTCTGTGGGCCAAGCAACACCAGCACTGGACTATCGAAGATCGGAAAACGGTTGTTTGCTCTGAAGTCAAAGTTCCTAGTGCATCATGTTGATGGCAGACTCATGGGGCATCATTACATTCTTGGTGCTAACGTTAGCTCTCACTTGAGTGAGCGTTAACGTTAGCCGTGGTGGCCCTAACGCATGCGCACCATATTACAATCCAAACGCTAACAGGTTAAAAACCCGTTAGCGATTGGAATCTTGCGCTTTTCAGCACGAGGTTACTGTACTTTGTGCTCCCTATCCTTAACATGGGGAGCGCAAAGAGTTAATTAGCATTAGGATTACAAAGTCCTAACGCTAATTACCGTCCGGCTGCGGTTACACGAAAGTTAACCACAGCCAGGACTTGGTGCTAATGGATTTCGCTGCTGCAGAATCCGTTAGCACCAGCCAGAAACCCCCCCAATAAAATCAGATACTCCCCTCCTATCCCACGTCGAGGACCGCGGCTCCGCCTCCTCTGTCCGCTGGGAGAGACTGGGGGAAAAAGTCCCCCAGTCTCTCCCTGCGGATCACTACACCGACCTGCCGGATCTCGTGAGGCGAGATCCGGCAGGTCATGTGACTGTCGCCATCTGCCTCAATAGGAGTCCTATGGACTCCAGCGAGGGAATGTTCGCGGCAGCGCTTAGCACTGCCGCGCGCCTCCCGGGGCTTAGCACCCGATAACGATGCAGGCAGCTTTTTTAGCACCTGCATCGTAATATTGAGCTAAAACGGGGACGCAAAAGAGAAACCTGCAGGCGCTGACTGTAATGTGGCCCATAATTTGCCACAAACATGAATCCATGGACCATCATGTCTGACAACAACTGTGCAAGCCAGTGGGGCATGTTTCCTTGCATACGTTGGGACCATTGGTACCCCTGGGTTCACGTCTGGACCCCAGAGCGTGTGTAAACATAGTTGCTGACCAAGTGTATCCATTCATGCTGACAGGTTACCCTCAGGCAGATGGATACTTCCAGGACCTGCACCTTACTTGCAAAACCATAACACAAAAAGAAAGTGGCTCGACCCTCATTTTCCTACAGAGCACCGCAGTTATGGAATAACCTCCCAGACGCCATCAAATCTTCCCCCAGTCTAAAGTCACTTAAGAGCTCCTTATTAACATACCTCAATACAGAATGCACCTGTAAACATGTAACACAGTGACTATTTCCTACATATTTATTTTCTGTTAATCTGTATATTTGTGTTTTGTTTTTAATATCTTGCATTGCATTACTTTGTATTTCTGTAACAACTGTAACATTTTAATGTTCTTGAACCCAGGACTGAAAACGAGAGAAATCTCAATGTATCCTACCTGGTAAAATACTTTATAAATAAATAAATTAGGATAATACACCGGTGCACAAAGCCCACATCACTATCGGATGGTTCCAGGAACATGATGAGGACTTTTCTTTGCTGCAGTGGCCCACCCAGTCCCTGGATCTCAATCCAATTGAACATTTGTGGGATGAGCTGGAGAGGAATATTTGCTCCACTTCTACATCTCATCAATGCTCAGGAACTGTGTGGGTGACGTGACACATGTGATCACGTCTGCATGTTACACTATACCTCAACAACGTCTTCAGCACCTTGTAGAATTCATGTCACGTGGAATGCACAATGTTTTGAAAATTAAGGGAGATTCAACACTGTATAAGGTGGGCGTACTAATTAAGTGGCAAGAAAGTGTAAATCAAGGCAATGGGACTCACAGAAGAGAATTAAATCTCCTTCCTGACTTGGAACAAGTAGCAACACGGTGATTTATACTGGATTAGTTTTTGCTTTGATTATACTAAATCATTGTTTTGTTTCATTTATTTTACAAAGCTCATTTCATTCTTCAGGACTTTTCCTTTTCTTTCCCTTTGATTTTCAGAATGCCTGTTGCCATATTCTGCTGTTGCTACATCACAACATTTTCCTGTTTGCAAGTTTTCAAAGAGATATTGTTCCTGAATATGATCTTTTAAGTCAAATATGAAAATCTTTGTACTTTTCCCCAGGGTCATGCATTATATCAATGCTGTTTTTCCTCATATTGTAACACTGAAACAATTTGTTTTACTTATTTTTTTCCAACCAAAAATAAAACACTAGTATTTGTAAATGAATATCGCCTTATGATAAACTGAAACTTGGTTCTTACGAAACCATAAAAACTAAATTAGAAATAGTGGCACATTATAAATATATATTTACCTGTATATATAATTTTATACATCTATGCAAAAAAATATACATATTGTGGTATAGCCACTGGACACACGAGTCAGTGCTTCAGTATTTTCTTTATTTGGACAGCCACAGCACATGCAGGGCTCTAGTACATTCCTTGCGCAAAAACGCTCGCGTAGCACAATTTTTTTTGCGCGCAGCGTTAAACGTTAACGCGTGTAAATTAACTCTGGTATTACAATCCGAGCGCATTTTTTCATCTGTCCAAAATATCGCACGTAAAAAATACACTCGAAAACGCGCGCAAATTAACGTTGCGCGCAGAAATCGGTGGGCAGACAGTTTTTTCGCGCAATTCAGCCAATCAGAATTAAGAACCACAATTGTCTCCCATTCAGTTTTTGCACCTGTCAAAATCAATCTGAGTATATATGCTGCAGCAATAATAAAAACACGCACAACTTCTCCATTTTATTCTTTAGGTATGTGTAGAATGTGTAACTATACTGTGCTGTATTTTTTTTTTCGTGCTGGTGTGTTAGGTTTCGGTGCAGGACGTTCAGCTTTGCAGTTAACACCAGCTTTTAAAAGACGTTAAAATTATGCGCGCAAACGTCGTTCGTAAAAATTTGCACATCGATTGTAATACCATCTGCGTACCAGCGCACGAACGCATTTGCGCTCACAATGTTAAGTATGGGATGCGCGCACGACCTTTCACTCGCTTAGGGTTCGCGCAGGGTAACTCGCATTAGACGTTAACGCGCGTTTTGTGCGCAAACATCGTAATACGACATTCAGCGCAAAGGGTTTTTCCCCTCGCGCTAATGCGTTTTTGCACACGCACAAAATTGTGCGTGAACAGTGTAATAAGGCCTGCAGAGTACTCATTCAACAAAAATATAACAAATATAAAGCAAAGCCTACTCCTCATATGGAGTCTAACTAAACATTCGGTATTGCTAACTATAATATTGGGTGGCTAAGCCACTTACCAATAATGCAAAAAAAAAACCAGAATGTACTTCCCTTTTAAACTTCAGGTTTTTCCTCCTTCTCTGCTCCACCCAGCACAAAGACTGCCCCCCTCAGAGGGAACCACAGCTCCTATAAGGGCAGGACAGTCCTAAGCAGGCATCAGCTAATTATTAATCCTATAGGGGGGAAAGGCCGTTCTCCATCCGAATGCTAATAAAACTGGTTTATCACCCTGGGAGATTACTAGAAAATTGTGGAAGAAAGGTAATCATGGGCATTTTGATACATATAAATGTTTACTCCTCTGATTAATAACTTAAACGTATTTAAGAATTAATTAATTGGTGTAATTAAGTCTATATTGAGGTAGATCAGGTCTGCAGAACAAAGGTAAATAAAAAATATGAAGCCTTATGTTTTTTACATTCCAGGACTTAGATCAAGTTATTGCCACAATTAAATTTTTTCAATGAGGTGTATTGAAGTTTAGTCATTTTCTTTTACTAAATAAACAAAACACAGAGGGTTATTCTGCAAAAGCTGGTTCTTGCCGAAGGTGCGACAGCTTGCAAAATAGCCTTTTTTTCAATAACAACGCGCATCAGCGTTTCAACAATGGTGTTTTCCGCCAGTGTTAGTGACTTCTGCAAACACCAGCATTTGCAGAATAATCAGATATGTCAGTCATTCTTTGTACCAACACTGTGATACCAAGAGTTGACCAAAAACTTTCACTTGTGTTTGATGTCTCAAATCTCAATGTATAACAAAAAAATAGAATTCATAGTATTATTGTAACAGCCATGACAGAGCGATATCACATGGTAGTATCATGGTGACTGTGGCATAGTGCATGGATCTGTCTGTGCGTATTCCCCTGTATTCTTGTTTTAAGCTGATGGCATTAACCCCCAGGAGGGGATGTAGTTTTCTTCTTGCTGCAGGTGTCATTCAATGGGATAAATAGGTTCTGCTTGAGAGCAAGAAGGGATGGTAATATTGAGAAACACAGAGAGTATGATGCTACTCCTGAGGTGGGAATGTCTGCAGTAGGTGCAGGATGTTATACCAAAGGTTGGTTTAAATGTTGTGCAGAGTCCCTGGTATAGAGAGGGATGATCAGTATGTTAGTGCTCAGATGAGCCAGGTTTTTATTTGCTGTTATATTTTTTTTAATTGCTAAATACTGCTTCAATAACCCTTGCAATTCATAAAGAGACTGCGTGATGTGATTGCCCTAGAGGAGGACTGTGCTATGGTACCCTTTGACAATGCTATATCACATTACCTATTGGTGAGACTTACACTGACACTTACTTTGAATGGACTCAACTCAGAAACAATGTCCGTTTTAAGACAGGAGAGGGTGTTTTCATATAAAATCTAACAAGTAATCCTACCTAGGAGAAGCGCTAGGATTGGTGGGGAAATCCAGCCAAATTGGGAAGAATATAAGCAGAGGAGCAAGAAAACGCTTGTCCTTAAATTTTCTGTTATTTTGATTGCTATTTACTGAACTGAATACCTGCCACAGGTCACAGAACAGTGCAAATTAAGTCAGCGTAGTCTCTCTACACCTAATATGCCATGAAAGTTCTACGTTAAGGTATAAGGAGGTAATTAGGAGCTGCAGGAGGCAGATGAAACCACTAGGAACCTCAGGCTAGTAATTGCCTTCCGAGCTGGGTTAAAAGGCAAGTCCACATTAAAGTTGTTGGACCTTAGCTTGGTCCATCTTGAATAGCTTTGGGCAATGAATAGGATGAAACTAATGACAAGATACATTTCCTTGAGTATTTAAAGGGACACCAAAAAACCAAAAACTGAAATGGTCTTATTTTTTTATTTTATGCTGCTATCTTACGTGTACTTTGTTTTCCTCATGTGGGGCATAGTAACAGACAAAGTAGGACATGTAAATCAATATGGTTATTCAGATTGGCAGAAACAATCCCTTCATGATCCTTGGAGGAACTCGAACAGGTTAGTATTTATATGCGCTACATCCAGAGAGGTATTTTTTTAACAAAGTTGGGACAAGATTATAAGAAAACAAACATTGACCTATTTCAACTCTAATGAGAAAGTTATCAGGTTGGATTCATTGACCCAACAAAATGGTACAAGTGTGTCCTCCGCTCTGCTGTGCCGTCGTTGACTCTCTCAGTAATAATGATGACGACTTTCAAGTTCCGGTTGGGAGTTAAGATATCTCATTGCATAAAGAACAAGATTGTCTATGCCGAGCAGGAGACGTTGCACAGCAAGTCAGATCGAAGTTCATTGACTCACTAATAACTGATCTTTTTAAACAGCGGGGTTAACAGCAAGGAATTAGACTTTGTGAAAGTTTCTGCAATTTCCCTTGCAGATCACAATGACTTTTTGTTGTCTATTAGTCTCCTGTTGTGTTGATAAGATAAATAATAAGGCTTTCAGTGCACCTTCAATTTTAAGGGTAAAAGGATTCATGGCCACGTTGATGTTTCAAGGGAGTTTTCAACTTAGCTCAACTTACACCAGGTAAGCGAGCGTTGCATTAGCTCTACGGAGGGTGTAATGTCTGCATTATAGGCTTAGCAGAAACAGTTTAACCACAATTTGTTGCTTTATTTGTACCTTTTATTTTGACAACACAACATAATCTAAAGTAACAAAAGACAAAATAACTGTGCTTCGGGAAACACACTTTTACTCCATTTTTTTAAGCTACTGCATTTCGTGTTCTCTAAATATTGTCCTTCTTAAAATCATGAGATGTTTCCCATATTCTGTGTGAATTTAAAATGTGTCCTCCCTGACCATGCAAGTGGCAAGACTTGATACAAACCTACCCGCTTCTTGCTGCCAGTAATCTGAGCTTCATGCAAGAGTTGTGTAATTTTAAGAGATATATGCAAAATTGTCATTTTATCCTACATTTAACTGCTAATTCTGAATGCCATGTTTGAATTAAATAGAACAGCATTAAGGACTGGTTCAGACGAGGCTTTGCAACAGCAGGAGTTTATTGAAAAAGCAGCAACATTTCAGTCCTAATCCTAGGACCTTTGCCAAGCTTGAGAAAGGTTTTAGAATTAGGACTGAGATCTTGTTGCTTCTTTAATAAAGTTCCTGCTGTTGCAAAGCCTCATGTGACCAGCCCTTCGTACTCTTCCATTGTCATCTACAGGGCTGGGGACCCTGGGTTGCAGGAACCTTGGCTGGTGCATTTTATTAGTCTCACTTTTGCCCCTCTATATGCCTCTAGAAGGGCCCTATTACAATCGTTGCGCAAAAACGCTCACGCAGCGCATCAATTTGTGCGCGAAGCATTAAACGTTAACGAGTGTAAATTAACGCTGGTATTACAATCCTTGCGCATTTTTTCATCTGTCGAAAAATTGCGCATGTAAAACGTACGCGAGAAAACGCACGCGCATTAACGTTGCGCACAGAAATCAGTGTGCGGACTGTTTTTTCACGCGATTCAGCCAATCACAATTAAGAACCACAATTGTCTCCCGTTAAGTTTTTGCGCCTGCCAAAATCAATCTGAGTATATATGCTGCAGCAATAATAAAAACACGCACAACTTCTCAATTTTATTGTTTGGATATGTGTAGAATGTGTAACTATACGTTGCTGTATTTTGGTTTTTTTGGGCTGGTGTATTTGGGTTTGGCCCGGATGTTCAGATTTGCCATTAACACCAGCTTTTAGGAGTCGTTAAAATTATGCGCGCAAACGCTGTGCGTTAAAAACTGCGCATAGATTGCAATACCATCTACGTACCAGCGCACAAACGCATTTATGCTCACAATGTTGAGTATAGGACGCGCGCAGTACAGTACGCTCGCAAAGGGTTTTCGCAGGTCCACCCGCGTTAGACAAATGCGCGCGTTTGTTGCGCTGATTTTGTAATACGACATTTAGCGCAAAAGGGTTTTGCCCCTCACGTTAATGCGTTTTTGCGCACGCGTTAACGTTTGCGTGAAGAATGTAATAGAGCTCGAAATCTTTAAAATAAATGTCCTGAATATATTTTTAACTAAGATGCAAAAATTAAATGGCACTTAACTCACTAGTCCTGGAGGAAATGTTTGCCATCATAATCCAACTCCAACTAACATCATAAGCAAAAAGGGACCGGGCACTCAGTGAAACCCAAGAAGACAGATTTTATAGGAAAGCACAAGTAATGTTTCGACAACACAAGCTTTACACAACCAATTAAAGACAAAATGAACAATAACTAAACCCAGATGATCAATCAGTGTTCATTCACAGTGCTAATCTGGGAGAGACAGAACTGAGGGAGATAAAAGTTTAAAAGTTAGTGTAGCGCTACTCCCGGAGGAGCCGCTGAATTTAACCTCGGGTTAGTCTCTCCGCACTAGGGAATAAATATACACCAGCACTGTTGTGGATTTTATAATTATATACTTTACTGGTCTCGATAAAGCGGCATATATAATGTAAGCACGGTATATAGAAAACAGGATTTCGTAATGCGAGAAACGTGCAGCGGTAAAAGAAGAGTTTAACCCCTTCGTTTCTGGAGTGTAAGTCCTGTGCAGGTTATGTCCCAAGAAGTGTGTGTGTGAGCTCAGGTACCTGGGTACTATATTCGACTGGCCAGTGACTGGATTTACTAAATCTTCGACTAGTCACGTTGGGGCCCTGTAGATTTAAGCAATACTGCAGCGTGCTTCGTTAAACTTTTGACTGTGGCCTGGAAGGCATCTCACCCATCCGCCACACAATCTGTTCCGCTACCCGATCAAGGACGTCTCTCCGCTGGATTATACTGGGACTCTGTGCCACCAGATCCGCTTCTCCTGCTTGTCCGTCTTCTTCAACAAGATCTACGGCCTACTGCCTGCACTCCCAGTGGATCATCTCGGTCTCCTTACTCGGGGTCCAATCTGGAACTCTGTGTCTGTGCAAAACCTCTCAGCGGTGGATTACTAGGTCTCTGGCAAGTCACTGTATCGATCCCCAGCGTCGGCAAGGCAGCGCCTGCTCTCCGGCCTGGTTACAATCGCTCACAGTCTCACGTGCGTCTTACTCTGTTCACCCCTCGGCACACACTGGCTCTCCTTCGAGGCTGCGGATGTCCTTTCCTCCTTCCCCACCCACTTCCTGTCTCTGCCCCAAAGCATGCTGGAAAACGTAGTCCCATTGTGTCCAGTATAGTTTACATTGCGCTTGTCTCCCTCTGGTGGCCAAACCAGAGCAATACAGCACAGAGTTTTAAACAGCGCTACATTAGGTATTGGAGACGCTTAAGTACAGTAAGCTCCTGCAAGCTGCGAGGTGCAACTTTTTTCACCCCAGTTTATATCCCCAGAATATCGATGCCAGACGTTAAACTTACTTATCCTAGAATTAATGATCACATATCAAGATGCTACATTAGCACCAACTATGGAATAGAGCCCAGAGTTGGGGCAGGGTGAGTATGTTTAAAGATTTTTGTGCCATTTGATTCACAAACGGCAAAACTTCATCCATCTGGACAGGCTCAGGGATCCCCCTGATCTTCATGTTCCTCCCCCTGCCTTGGGTCTTCAGTCTCATCAGTGCAGAAGACAGACAGTGTACATCCCACAAGTCACCCTGCCACAACTGTTAAAGCTTTGTGGCAAAGGATTTAAGGTCTTTCATGGCTGAAAATAAATCTGTGGATGGAAGTGCTTTTTGTGATGTATGAGGAACTGCACACACTAGGGGCACTATTCCAATGTTGCCATTAATTGGCATACGCCAATGAAAAAACCTGAACGTCTGCCATTTTCCATAAGTCGCCTACTGATGACCGAGTCGTACGCAGGGAGACAATAAATACTCAAAAATACACGACACATAACTGTGGAATAATATATATATTTATTATATATACAGGCCACAGCTAAAAACTACACAAAATATACCCACCACCATGACATAAAAATTCCCATAACAAAATAATACAATAACCCAGTGCTGAAAGAGGACTCCACACAACCACCACACACCTCCAAACCAACCAACCACAAAAACCTCCCAACTCCTAACCATCTGACCAAAATTAGCCTGAATAAAAGGAACCCCTACCCAACACTGCCTACAAGCCCCCGCCAAGAGCTCCTCCCTTATGTGAGAGCTCCCCCACCAAGGAAAAACAGGGCTTGTTCAATCCCCTCCTTGAGTCCCAGGATGAACAGATCCTTGCCCACATTATTCAGGTGAACGCCATCCTCCATAAAATAACACGCCGCATCCTCCTCTTCAAAGGGTAGATGCCGCACCACCACACCATCCATCCGCCTCACAAACCTTCCCATACAGCAATTCACCTTGATCCGGCAAAGCCGCACCGCCTCCTTATTCTCCAGCTGCCTCCACACCATCCTTGGCAGCACCTCGGACCACACCATCGCTGTCCATGGTGACCACTCCCTCAACTGCCGCAGATCCTCCTGCATCTGCTCCAGCAGCACACCAAGAGGGACCACACCCAAATCGTTCCCTCCCATGTGTACCACCAGCACATGGGGAACTTCACCGTGCCTAAGGGCACCCAAAACCATTGGCTTAAACTCCTCCCATAGGAGCCCACAGATTCTGAACCACCGTACCCGTGTTGCCGACCCATGCAAACCCATCTGTACTCCAGATGTTCGCACCAACGCCCTTCTCCTCGCCCCAAAAAACAACGAGTCTCCAACGATCCATACAACTCTTGAAAGATCTGCAAAATACAAAAACAAATTACCAACATCTCCACCACACAAAATTACTCCGAAAAAAGAAAAAACTCCCCGCCAAACCACCACACACCCTATCAAATAAACGATGTCCATACCTGCAAAGAAAACATAACATATACAATGACCATACTCCTCGCCTCCAAATCCTCCAACCCCCACACTCCTCCACAAACAACAAACAAATATACAAAGATAAAATAGAATAAATATATATATTCCATATAAAAGGTATAAATTCATATTCCATGTAAAAGTTTGATATTTTTTTATTATTTTTTTAATGTGAAAAACATAACAGAACAGATCATACAGCAAACTTTTCTCCACATAACCTCTCAGCATTAACAAGTGTTTCCAAAATTCATAACACCAAACCTGGACACACGTAGGATTGAAAAGCCTTCGAGTTCCATGTTCCCAATTTTTGAATTTCCGCTGCCTACAAACCCAACCTCAAAGCTTCTATTGCTGCCCTAATACAAAAGGAGTGAGAACCAAATTCCTCCGGATTTCTCCCTAAACTCAACAAACCCTTCTTAAAAATGGTAACAAACTGATACCTCGATAAAGCCGATCTGTCCGCATGACATACCCCGCCAGATACCTTCTTTAACCTCTTGTTTCAAATGAAACCCCAAAGGACCAGAAAATGACACGTATGCACTCCTCCTGGCCACATTCGCCACCCCTGCGGACTCACCAAGTGAACCCGACAAACCACTCGGTCCTATTGAAGCCAGTGCTTCACCACCAAGAGCTCCACCAACTCTCCCAACTGGCCCACCTGCACCCTTCCATGCTTGAGCCAAATCAACTCCCAGGCTCA
Source organism: Leptobrachium leishanense (assembly GCA_009667805.1). Taxonomy (NCBI): domain Eukaryota; kingdom Metazoa; phylum Chordata; class Amphibia; order Anura; family Megophryidae; genus Leptobrachium; species Leptobrachium leishanense. The sequence goes on from CM019069.1 coordinate 52,166,075, forward strand.
CACCCCCTTTTGAAACCGACCAAGCTTCAAAGGCCCCCTGTAAAAATGACATGAAAGAACTCAAATCACCTCCACTTCCATTACCTGTCGCCACACTAGGTCCAGCCGAACTTCCTGGAACCTCCTGCGCCACACTCTCCGAACCCCTCACTCCAACTCCACTGACTCCAACAGCCTGGAAACCACCAACCGGCTGCGGACTCCGCTCCCGAACCATCGGAACTGTGGATGAAAAAACATTTGTGTGATGAGCCTCAGAATCCGAAGTACCATAAACATTATCCCGCTCCACCACACCAAAATCCGGAGCCACTTCACCTTCACCATCTGAACACCAATTTACTTCGAGCTCCTGAGTGACCTCATCCTGCACAACACCACCTTGTGCCACACCACCGTCCACACCCCCATCCACCACCTGCCTTACCGCTGAAACATCCTTCCCCGAGACAGACCTCGCTCCACCTCTGGGACCCCTGGCAGACAACCAAACTCTTCCTCTACCCGCGGAACTCCTCGACCTCTGCACTCCTTCTCTCCAGGTATCGCTCACCACCCCACCCCTCCGACCAGAAGGATCCTTAGCCCCCGATACCGGCCTCGAGCTCCTACCTTCCACACTTCTGGAAACTCTCACGCCAGCCTCAGTCCCAACTGCGTCACCTCCAGCCAACATCCGCCGTACCAACCGTCCTCGGCCTCTCACTGCCTCCAACCTCAACCTCACAGACGCTGATCCACCGCTGGATTCTCCTCCTGGACTGAATCTCTCCGGAGTCCTAGAAACCTTGGCAGGCCGAGCTCCCACTTCCGACTTCGCCGCCAGCACCTCCGACAAACTTCTCACCCACTCCACACCACGATGCCGAGCTGCCTCCCGCACTTCCTCCAACAGCGACTCCAGCTCACTGCCTTCTGGCATACTTAAAGACAAATTTAAAGCAGAAAAGCCGAAAACACCGCTCTCTGACGCAGCTCAAGATTTTTCCAGCTCTACCTCAGGAGAAAAAGGCACGCAGAGCCTCTCCACACGCACCTTAAGTACCCACCTGGTGACTCCTCCCACACCTCTCCCGCTCAAAACTCCACACGCGCTGTAATACTTCTAGAAAAATCCTCCCTGTGTCCTGGCATCAGAGGCAACTTAAGGGCCCTACGCCTTAGGTGCTTCAGGCCTTCATTAGCGCCTGCCATTTAACACCTTTTCTCAGCAGCTCCAGTCGAAATCCTAGCGAGGCATTAAGAGATAACACCAGCAGCACTAAGACGGGCGAGCGGAGGGATACGCATAGGAACACCGGGAATTATTTGTTCCCAGTGTACCACTCCTGTGGAGCGAGGAAGTGGCATATTGCCCCTCTTTCGCTACTTACTTTTGCAGAAGGCCAATCACTTAAAACCATGGTCTGAAAGATGTTATTGTTTTTTAGAATAACGTTAGACGCAGATAGGGAGTGAGCTGGATGTAATAGCTCGTTCTCCATCTACTGGGGCCACATTAGCGTCTCCCGTACAACGTATAGGAGATGCTAATGCACAGTAACCTAACACTACATGCCATAAAAAAAAAAGAGCTCAGGGCTCGAGACGTTCTGCCGTTAACTCCTGTAGGTAAAAAATCTAGGGCTCTATTCCATTCTCCGCGCAAATTCATACGCGCAGTGCAATTTTTCTTTGCGCACAGAATTAAACGTTAACGTGCGTAAATTAACACTGGTGTTACGATCCGAGCGCATTTTTTCATCCGTCAAAAAATATTAAGCGTAAAAAAGACACCGCGCATTAACGTTGCGTGCAGAAATCGGTGGGCAGACATTTTTTTCATGCGATTCAGCCAATCTGAATTAAGAACCACAATTGTCTCCCGTTAGGTTTTATGCGCGCAAACGTTGTTCGTAAAAATTTGCGCATCGATTGTAATACCATCCACATACCAGCGCATGAACGCATTTGCACTCACAATGTTAAGTATGGGATGCGCACACGAACTTTTGCGCGCGCAGGGTAACTCGCATTAGACATTAACGCACATTTTGTGCGCGAACGTCCCAATACGACGTTCAGCGCAAAGGGTTTTTCCCCTCGCGTTAATGCGTTTTTGCGCACACGCAAAATTGTGCGCGAACAGTGTAATAGGGCCCATAGAATTTTTCACAAATGGTTCTATCAAAACTTTGGATGATTTGCCGCCTGTAGAAAGTGAAACTCGAAAAATTAGAATATCGTGCAAAAGTTCATTTATTTCAGTAATGCAACTTAAAAGGTGAAACTAATATATGAGATAGTTCAAGCTGTGATTTGTCATAATCAGCGCTGCGGAATATGCTGGCGCTTTATAAATAAAGAATAATAATAATAATAATTGTGATGATTCTGGTTACAGCTCATGAAAACCCCAGATCCACAATCTCAGAAAATTATAATATTACATGCAATCAATAAAACAAGGATTGTACATAGAACAATATCGGACTTCTGAAAAGTATAAGCATGCATATGTACTCAGTACTTGGTTTGGGCCCCTTTTGCAGCAATTACTGCCTCAATGCGGCAATGTGGCATGGAAGCTATAAGCCTGTGGCACTGCTGAGGTGTTATGGAAGACCAGGATGCTTCAATAGCGGCCTTCAGCTCGTCTGAATTGTTCGGTCTCGTGTCTCTCATCTTTTTCTTGGCAATGCCGCATAGATTCTCTATGGGGTTCAGGTCAGGCAAGTTTGCTGGCCAATCAAGTACAGTAATCTCATGGTCATTGAACCAGGTTTTGGTGCTTTTGGCAGTGTGGGCAGGTGCCAAGTCCTGTGGAAAATGAAGTCAGCATCCCCATAAAGCTCGTCTGCGGAAGGAAGCATGAAGTGCTCCAAAATCTCCTGGTTTGCTGCTTTGGCTGCTTTGACCCTGGACTTAATGAAGCACAGTGGACCAACACCAGCAGATGACATGGCTCCCCAAATCAACACAGACTGTGGAAACTTCACAGTGGACTTCAAGCATCTTGCAGTGTGTGCCTCTCCATTCTTCCTCCATACTCTGGGTCAGTGGCGTCGCAAGGCGGGTGCGGGGGGTGCGGCCTGCACTGGGTGACACCACCCACTAGGGTGACACCAAGTCACCAACCCTGTGACGCTAGGCCAGGAATGAAACAAAAAGTCACAATGTTTTTTATTGGAGTGTGTGTGTATATCAAACACACTCGAAGTGATCCCCGAAACCGTCATAGCATGTCAAATTATTTTTGGGACATTCCTTGAATCCAGCCTTCACCGTGTACTTGCAGGCCCTGTTTTTAAGGCTGCAGTGCGGCGGCCAGTAGAAAATCATACATGGCGTGGCCGGCCCCCTCTGATGACGTGTGGCACCCGAGGGAGCACTGCACCGGCCGTCTGACGTCACTGGCCAGTCCTATGAATCAAGCCACATCCTGGGGGGTCCCAGTCTCACCTACACACTGCGGCCGCTCTCTGTCTGCTTCAGCTACCTGCCTGAAACACCTGGTGTACGCACCGCTGTAGCCCTCCTCAGATTGCTTGCCATTAAAATTTATAGATAACTGGCCTGTCAGCTCGAGATGGGGTAACCGTGTGTTCGGCCCATGCATTGATCCAGCTGCTGGTCAGTGTGGGAATCCCGCGGTCTGCATGGACCAAGACAGACATCTCCGAGCTGATAACCAGCTGAAGCTTGTCAGGTCCTCCTCACCCGAATACTCAGTTCCCGGCTGCCTTGTGGGTTAAAGATCAGACACCACCACATAAATCTTCTGCAGAGCAATCACTGCAGGTAAGCGCCAAAAGCAGACTCTGCGGGGCCAGAAAAAAAAACCTCCCAGAATAATATACATGAAAACTGTGAAATAATGTGCCTAAAATGCATACAATTATTAATACTTCTATACATTTAGTCCCCTATCAATGGCAGCTCTGTAAGAAAAAAAACTGTAGTCCGTCAGTACCTTAGAGCTGTAGTCAGGTTGCCCAGTAATGTGCAGTGTGTGTCACTGAGATGCACAGCAATAAAACTCACAGTAATGTGTGGTGTGTGTGTATGATCATGAGTTTTATTGCTGTGGAGCTCTGTGATACACTCACACACTGCACATTACTGGGAGTTTTATTGCTGCGAAGCTCTGTGATACACTCATACACACCGCACATTACTGTGAGTATTATTGCTGTGCAGCTCTGTGATACACTCACTGCACATTACTGTATCACACAGCTCCATAGCAATAAAACTCACAGTAATGTGTGCTGTGTATAAGCATGTCACGTAATCCACAGCAATAAAACTCATAGTAACGTGCGGTGTGTATCACAAAGTAGTAAAGCTCGGGGGGGTGACACCATGAGTTACCACACCGGGTGACACCAACCCTAATGACGCCACTGCTCTGGGTCCTTGGTTTCCAAATGAGATGCAAAAGTTGCTCTCATCAGAAAAGAGGACTTTGGACCACTGAGCAACAGACCAGGTCTGTTTTTCTTTAGCCCAGGTAAGACGCTTCTGACGTTCAGGAGCGGCTTGACAAGAGGAATACGACATTTGAAGCCCATGTCCAGGATCCGTCTGTGTGTGGTGGCTCTTGATGCACTGACTCCAGCCTCAGTCCACTCCTTGTGAAAGTCCCAAACTTTTGAATGGCCTTTTCCTGGCAATCCTCTCCAGGCTGCGGTCATCCCTGCTGCTTGTGCACCTTTTTCTTCCATGCAACTTTCTATAAATGTTCTTTGATACAGCATTTGGGAACATCCAACTTCTATTGCAATTACCTTTTGAGGCTTTCTCTCCTTATGGAGGGTGTCAATGATGGTTTTCTGCACAACTGTCAGGTCAGCAGTCTTTCCCATGATTGTGATTCCTACTGAACCAGACTGAGAGACCATTTAAAGGCTCAGGAACCCTTTGCAGGTGTTATGGATTAATTAGATGATTAGAGTGGGACACTTTGAGCCTAGAATATTGCACCTTTTCACAATATTCTATTTTTCTGAGATTGTGGATTTGGGGTTTTCATGAGCTGTAAGCCATAATCATCACAATCATAACAAATCACGGCTTGAACTATCTTGCTTTGCATGTAATGTGTCTATCTCATATATTAGTTTCACCTTTTAAGTTGCATTACTGAAATAAATGAACCTTTGCACGATATTCTAATTTTTCGAGTTTCACCTGTATATAAAGGCACAAGTGAAAATATATAAGAGATCCAATGCTTCTCTCTTCTTTCCAGCTCATCTCCTGCCTCTATTTTTACTCGCACTACTTTGCTGTGAACATCCTCCGGGTGATAGTTAAGGAAACAGATGCTGCGAATGGCTGTCCCCATTTCCCGGGAGGAGATGTGACTCACATGTTACTCGCAGGTTCGCTTTGTACTTCTACATGCGACGTGTGTTGATGGTGTTAGAATGAATTGGAGTCTTTGCCTGGTTTCCCATCTCTCACTGCCTGTTTCCTTTTTGTATCGCCTTCATTCAAGACTTGGCTTGTTATCACAGAACCTCTAGCATCATTTTTTTCAACTATTAAAAACAATTTATCCCTATCTAGGATATGTCACTGTGATGTTCATACAGTCTATTAAGTTCTGGTGGATTCTGTGAAAAATTCAGAAAGTTCTCTTTTGCTTGCATGAATTTATTTATTTGGGTGGGCACAATATATTTTTATTATCATTTATATAGCGCCAACAGTTTCCATAAGGCTTTACAATAACCAATAGGAATGAGACAAAATTAAAACAAACATAGGAATAGAAAAATGAGGTGTAGAGGCCCCTGCTCCAATAAGCTTACAATCTAGAGGAGTTGGGGTGGAGGAAGGCAAGAGGAGTCTATTGGTCGTCAGAATCACTAGCACTAGTGCTTCAGAAATGCAGAAAACATGGAAATTCCATATATGCTGGAAAGAAAGTTTATTACAAACTAAAAAAATTCAACATATTATAGCTACAGCATGATGTTAGCATATTTGGTGTAGCCATACAGATCTCAGTGGATGAAGGTAAAAAATTGCACCTTAATTTTTGAGGATCTAAGAGCAGAAACATACTTATAATTCGGCAAAATTGGTGGACGCTAAAGGCCTTTCTCATACAGGGATCTGTTGTGGTTATGTAGAATGTCAAAATACACATGACATTCACACAAATACACTACTACATTGACAGACCCCTGTCTACTAATAAAGCTTTGTGATCCTTGACCACTAAAAATATGTTGGAGCTTTAATTAAATTCTGATTCTTTAGGCAGAAGAAAACAGATACTTTTAAGGCCTCACCAGCTGTATCTTCATTACTGCCTGGTAATATAGTGTGTGTTGCAGAGAACTTTTACCGCTGGTACCACATCTTTAAATCTACCACTCCTTGCAATGCAGTGTATGAGACAAAGAAATCCGTAATCGGGTGCAATACAGTTACAGTTACAATTATTTATAAAACACTAACAACTTCCGTAGCGCTGTACAATGGAGGAGACAGAATAACAAATATACATACAAGTTAAACACACATAATCGTAGGAGATTGGACCCTGCTCGAGAGCTTACAATCTAAGAGGAGAGGGGTGACACACTAAGTGAGGGTAAATAGAGTACAAGAAGTAGCAAGGTGCATGTGGGCTGAGTGGAAAGATGGTGCAAGAAGTGGAGTTCTTGGTGGACTGGAGAGACAGGAGAGTCTAATGTTATGGGGGCGGGAGTTCCATAGAAAGGGGGCAACTCGGGAGAAGTCCTGAAAGTGAGAGTTGGGGGTGCAGGCACGAGGAGCTGATAGCATGAGATCATTGGCAGAGCAAAGTGGTTGGGACGGGATATACCTGTTAATAAGGGAGGAGATGTAGGCAGGGGCGCGGTTATGGAGAGCTTTGTAAGGGAGGATCAGTTTTTGAATTGGATTCTAAAGCAAACAGGGAGCTAGTGTAGAGATTGACAAAGAGGGAGGTGTGAGAGGTGCGGTGTATGAGCCTGGCACAGGCGTTCATAACAGACTGCAGAGGGAAAATCTGGGATCTCTTAAGGCCAGAGAGAAGGAGATTGCCGTAGTCAATGTGGGGGAAAATAAGAGGTTGGATGAGTACTTTAGCAGAGTCCTGGTTACAGTATTTATATTGCGCCAACAGATTATGCAGCGCATTACAACGGAAAGCAAAAACATGACATAATAAATAATGATACATGAAGAGACGACCCTACCCGTAGGATAATTGTCCTGCTAATACAGCACTTTATAAAGGCGGTCAGCCAGACATCCTGCGAGTGTACAAACTGAGGGGCAAAGATAACTAAAATAAAAGGAAGCGGGGGGTGTGGAGATGGTGAAAATCTGGTGAAACCAGATAGAAAATAGCAGGGATTGCATGGGGATGGACCAGACGCTTGAGGTGGTAAAGGTAATCAGAGTGAGAAGTTGAAGCAGCTGGAAGGGAGAACAATAAGATTAAGGTAAGGACTAGGTGGGAGGGTGGCACAGCAGAGTGGAAAAATGGAGGCGCTGGGAGGGTGACTGTATGAAATGATGGCATGTTGAATCTTTCTAATTAGAGTGGAAAAAATAGAGGAGAATAGCCTAATGCTGGATAAAAGGGCAATCTCTACACTTACAAGGAGGGAAATGTCATGGCCTCACTGGATGCCTGGTGGCCGGCAGCGCTGTCCTCGCTGCTTGTGGTCGGCCACCAAGTGTTATTGCCGGTGATCGCAGCCGTGGGTCAGTGACGCGGGTGTGATGACGCAACAACGCTGGATATAAAAACCCAGCGGTGAGTCTCATTGCCCAGCCGTGGTTTGTTTCCTGACTAGTGTGTCTTGTTACCCTTGTATCAGTTCGGTGTATTGACTTTGGCTTAGTTTCCTGACTACTCTTTTTGGCATTAACACGTTGTTTTTCTTGATCTATTTGTGTACGGATCTTGGCTCCATATTTTGACTATTCCTTTAACTGCTTTTGTATTCGAGGTCCTGTGTACCGAATTCTGGCGTGTCTGACTTTCCTCTCTGGCTCTGAATTCTGGCGTGTATGACTTCTCTCTCTGGTTCTTACCTCATTTTGTTTTTTACCCCGTAAATATTAAATACCTCTCTTGTGTTCCCTTGAATGTGATGTAGGAATGATATCACCAGCACCAGGAAGGGGCTCAAAACATATATATTGTGAATAACGGCACTAATGTCTATCTGATTTACTGTGTACCATTCCGTTCCGTGACTTCTCTGATTCCCTGAAATCCTTCAACTGGCGTTGTCTTACCTGGTTGCCCTCTCATGTCCCTGACCTCAGGCTAGTTTCTAGTCATTCTCTTTCTTGGGTTTAAGCCCAGTCAAAACAAGGACTGGTATATCCACTTAATTGAGAGGGGTTTAGGTTTTGAGTGTAGGGATATCCCCAATAATTCAGTGATAAACTGATATCAAATTGGAATATTGAGACAAGTGTCTGTGAAACTAACCATTAATCAATCTGCAGTTGAAAAAAGCTAATTATTTTTGTACCTCTAATGCCATCTTTACATCCTGATTACATAAAGGTCACATTGCCACTCTTTTAGTCAAAGGATCAGCAGTGTGCCTTGGAAAAGTAAACCTTCCCATCCGTCATAGCAACTAATTCTCATGATGCATCAAACAGCAGGGCGGTTAACAGGAAACCATCTGAAAAAAAACAGTACATTAATGCAATGAATACTGTTGTTTTTGGCAGTGTTGTTGGAGTATCAGTTTCTGCGTAGACCATTCTTCCAAAAACATAATTCTGGCTGCATAAGATGAACCGGTTGTCATACTTACATGTTCTGGCGTCACTGTGGGTACTCCATGGGCTTTCATCCTCACACTCCTGCTCTCTGGTTTAATCCTTGTTCCCCGAGAACTCTTTAGTGATACTAAAGCTAAACAGCCATTTTATTTATTAAAAAAAGAGAGTTTAGGTAAATTACTAACAAAATAGCAAATTATGAATTTATATATTACTTTTATATACTAAGGGAGAGTGGATATAAGTCAAGACGGAGAATACATTGAATGAGTGGAAAACTGCAAAGGAACTGGACCATTTAGGCTAAAATATCCAAGCTTAAAGAATAATAGCTTTAAAAACATAGATTGGATTAATATTAGTCATTTTTCACCATGTTATCGCTTACTAAATAACCCTTTAGTCATTTTTGGATTCACCACAAACCAATACTTTAAAGTTTAAACTACTTTGTTAGCTATAGTGTTTTCTTTCTTCTGGTTTAAGTTTCACGCAATGATGGCAATAAAACTTTGGATTCTCATTAATAAATAAGAACTAGATTAGATTTGAGCATTTTTGGAAATGTGTGATGTTACAATACGATAAGTCTCTTCTTTATGAAGGCTTTTCTTATATTTTTTTTATTATTTTAAAAATTCTACTTTAGTCACTGATTTTTTGGATACCGGTTATTTCGTCCTGGATGTATTCCCAATGTGCACATTTTACAGCACACCCACGTGATAACTTGGCTTCCTCTGGACTTCAAATGTTTCCTTCTCATGGGTCATTTCAAACTTTTAGGATCACATTTCCCCCACCCATTGCTGGGCCCTGTTCCAGCTCGGCGAGTACCAAGAATCCGTATAATCAAAAATTTGGTGCTTGCCGTTATTTATTTGTGGCTCCATAATAAAGGCCACTTCCAGACTTTTATTTGTGCCTAGCCACAACTGAACACCGGCAGCAGCAACTGCTCTACTCAGCGGTGTAGCATGGGTTGTCAGTGCCCGGGGCAAGGCAAGAATTGTGCGGCCCCCCCAATCGGTGGACACGGTGACACACCCTGATTCCCTTCTACCAGTAGAGTATTGACAAGCACATGTATTGTTTATTAACAACATACTGATATAATAAAAAAATTAAACACACATGCGCCCCACACTACTCCACTGCTACCAGTCGCCCTGTCCCAGTATATACATAGTTCCACTCGCACACTATACCCAGTCACCTTCTCCCAGTACCCCAGTCACTCTCTCCCTCAAGTACCCCAGTCACTCTCCCCCTCAAGTACCACTGTACCCCAGTCACTCTCTCCCAGTACCCCCAGTCACACGCTCCCAGTACCCCAGTCACTCTATCTCCCTCAAGTACCCAGTCACTCTCTCCCAGTACCCCAGTCACTCTCTCCCAGTACCCCCAGTCACACGCTCCCAGTACCCCAGTCACTCTCTCTCCCTCAAATACCCCAGTCACTCTTTCCCAGTACCCCAGTCACTCTCTCTCTCCAAGTAACTCCAGTCACTCTCTCTAAGTACTCCCAGTCACTCTCTCTCAAAGTACTCCCAGTATTTCTATCCCTGTACCTCCAGTCACCCTCTCCCCGTACCCTCTCACTGTGTTGGTCACGCTGTTCTGGTGTCACACAGTGTCGCCTACCTGCGTGAAGTTGCTGGTGGCCTGGGGGGGAGCTTTCCAGGGGGCTTAGTGGAGACCGGATTTATAGGTGCTACAAGGCAGGCTGCTCCTTCCTTCCTGTTCAGCGGCTGCAGGTCTGCCAGTGGCGGGGGCTGGCACAGGGCTTCATGGAGGGCTGACGAGCGTGGTACAGGGTGTTCTGCCGGATAATGCTGCGCTGCTTCACATGACTCATGTCAGCGTTAAGGAGGAGTCAGGAAAGGACCAGAATTTTCTGTTCTGGTTCTTCCTTCTGGATGCTGAGTGCTAAGTCATCACCAGTGCCACAAAACGAGGCTGCCTGTGCAAGGGTCTCTCACGGACACCAGTGTCTCTTTGAGTGGACACCTTGCTGATTCCTGCTGGAAAATATTAGTGGTTCAAATTTCTTTTGAAATTTTGCGCTCCTAAGAAAATTGCGCCAGGGGCGACCACCCCGAGGCCCCCCCATGCTACGCCACTGGCTCTACTAGCATTCTCTCCTGGGGTCCATGAGACTTCCTGGAGACATTTGAACCCTGTGTGAGATCACATGATCTTATGAGATGCTTTACCATTGAGTGATACTGGAGAACTATTTGTTCAGGGGCGTCGCTACATGGGGGCGGGGGGTGTGGCCCGCACCAGGTGACACCCGCCTTTAAGGTGACACGTCACCCTAAGGGCGGGTGTCTCACCCTGCGCCGTGTGTTCGCTCCCTGCGAGTGTCCGAAGCTGTGCAGCTTCGGCGCTCGCCTGGAGGAAACACGTCACCAGCCAATCGCGGCTGGTCACGTGGCTCCCCCAGGCGAGCACCCAAGCGCCGCCGGACGCTCAGAGGGAGCGAACACGCAGCGCAGGAGGTGAGCTGGGGCCATTATCCATGAGCTGGGGCCATTATCCATGAGCTGCTGGGGCATATCCATCTGCTGGGGCATATATCCATGAGCTGGGGCATATCCATGTGCTGGGGCAGTATCAATGAGCTGGGGCATATCAATGAGCTGGGCATATATCCATGAGCTGGGCATTTCCATGTGCTGGGGCAGAATCCATGAGCTGGGGCAATATCCATGAGCTGAGCATATCCATGAGCTGGGCATATCCATGAGCTGGGGCAGTATCCATGAGCTGGGGCAGTATATCCATGAGCTGGGGCAGTATCCATGAGCTGGGCATATCCATGTGCTGGGGCAGTATCCATGAGCTGGGGCAAATCCATGAGCTGGGGCAGTATCCATGAGCTGGGGCAGTATCCATGAGCTGGGGCATATCCATGAGCTGGGGTCAGTATCCATGAGCTGGGGCAGTATCCATGAGCTGGGGGAAATCCATGAGCTGGGGCAGTATCCATGAGCTGGGGCAATATCCATGAGCTGGGCATATCCATGTGCTGGGGCAGTATCCATGAGCTGGGCATATCCAGGTGCTGGGGCAAATCCATGAGCTGGGGCAGTATCCATGAGCTGGGCAAATCCATGAGCTGGGGCAGTATCCATGAGCTGGGGCAGTATCCATGAGCTGGGCATATCCATGAGCTGGGGCAATATCCATGAGCTGGGGCATATCCATGAGCTGGGGCAAATCCATGAGCTGGGGCAGTATATCCATCAGCTGGGGCAGTATCCCTGAGCTGGGGCATTATATCCATGAGCTGGGGCAGTATCCATGAGCTGGGGCATATCCATGAGCTGGGGCAGTATCCATGAGCTGGGGGGCAGTATCCATGAGCTGGGGGCAGTATCCATGAACTGGGGCATATCCATGAGCTGGGGTCAGTATCCATGAGCTGGGGCATATCCATGAGCTGGGGCATATCCATGAGCTGGGGCAGTATCCATGAGCTGGGGCAATATCCATGAGCTGGGGCAATATCCATGAGCTGGGGCATATCCATGAGCTGGGGCAATATCAATGAGAGGAGCTGGGGCAAAATCCATGAGAGGAGCTGGGGCATTATCCATGAGAGCTGCTGGGGCAGTATATCCATGAGAGGAGCTGGGGCAGTATCCATGAGAGGAGCTGGGGCAAAATCCATGAGAGGAGCTGGGGCAATATCCATGAGAGCTGCTGGGGCATATCCATGAGAGCTGCTGGGGCATATCCATGAGAGCTGCTGTGGCATATCCATGAGAGCTGCTGGTGCATATCCATTAGAGCTGGGGCATATCCATGTGTGCTGGGGGCAGTATCCATGTGTGCTGGGGGCAGTATCCATGTGTGAGCTGGTCTGGGGCAATATATCCATGTGTGAGCTGGTCTGGGGCAATATATCCATGTGTGAGCTGAGGCACAATATATCCATGTGTGAGCTGAGGCGCAATATATCTATATGTGAGCTGGGGCAATATATATCCATGGGTGAGCTGCTGGGGGCTATATATAATTGTGAACTGGGGCAATATATCCATATGTGAGCTTGGGGCAATATATATCCATGGGTGAGCTGATGGGGGCAATATATCCAGAGCTGCTGGGGGCAATATATCCAGAGCTGCTGGGGGCAATATATATCCATGTGTGCTTTCACTGCCTTCGAACAGGCACCGTACCGTACTTGCTGGCAGTTGGCAAAAATTTGTGTGAGCATATGAGAGAGCTACACAGCAATGAACCTCACAGTAATGTGCGCTGTGTGTATGAGCATTCAGTGTTATATGGGAGTACTGATTTAGGAGTAAGAGTAGTTAAAAAAAATCTGTAAAACTCGGGGGGTGACACCATAAATTACCGCACCAGGTGACACCAACCCTAGTGACGACACTGTATTTGTTCTCTATGTCCTTCACTTTACGTAGAGAGGAGGTGGCAAATCAAGTACTTGTCATTACTGTGGAGTATGTTTTACATTTATTTGGGGTTTCTAGTGGTGTTAAGGGGATAAGCAAAATCCCTTAACACCAGTTTAGGGCAATCAGTATTTTTCTTTTGTAGCTATAAATTGAATAATGTGTGACAGGACACATATACCCTTACATCTTCAAGCAAGTGTATCCACATACTCACACATATCTACTTATTACATATATACATGTATGTATACACACCCCTACCTACTACTCATGGATTTACACATATTAATTTATTATTATCATCATTTATATAGTGCCAACAGTTTCCGCAGCGCTTTACAATAACCAAAGGGAAAGAGATACAGATAAACAAGCATAAGATGGAGACAAGAGGTTTATTCTTACTTACATAGAGTTACATAAACAAACGTATTTACTAACACACATGAATTTACACGTATATATTTCCAAATGCCAGAAATTTAACACGACAGCCTGACTTTGCTGAGCATTGCAATATATGGAAAATAACTGGGATGGATTGACTCACTTCACCCCCCTCAAGTAATTTCCTGGTGCAGGATTGGGATCTGCCCCCTCCACCCCTGCCTGTTCCAACACCCATGGTGTACTTAATTTGACTCTGCGGGGCTAAAGTGTGCCTCCCTGTCTGCTTACCAGATGCTGCCCATTTGGTAAAAGCACTGGCGCAGCACTGGCATAGCAATCTGAGGTCCTGTCAGAACTGCCGATAGGTGTTGTTGTTGGCCAGTAATGAGGATGATGGGCGTGCTGTCAATCTGATGCCCTCTAGATCTTATTGGACTGCAACTCTCACATGTCAATACCAGAAATAGATTACCTGATCAAACACCTCAGATGCTTAGAATAAATTTTATATTTTATTTATTTATTTTATTATTTAATTTTATGTCCAGCAATATGTTAAAGCAACCATAAATACTCAGTGTATACAATGTGAAAGAATACAAAGCAAACTTTTGTATGTTATGTGCAGATCACACTAAAATCCATTCACCGTGGTAGTGCTTCTGTATCAATGAAATATTGTTTTAAAAGGCAATAGATATATTACCAGCTGTAGTTTCTATTAACCCTCTCGGGGCCGGAGGTGTGATTGGTGCATTGCCCTGTCACCTGAAGGGTGAAATATGTATCTTAACCATATCACAGCAAGAAGTGTTTGGCTGAATTTTAATTATTAATTTAATAGTGGATTTTAATTCGACTAGAATAAATTTAACGTTTCAACTACAGACATAAACATCCTCCCTCCCAGCGCCGGTGACCTCTCCAGTAAAAGGTATCCCAACAATAACATGATCATTTCCCAACAGCTGCATTCAGGATGTGTACCGATGGAAGGTTCGGATCATTGAATAAATGGTTAAAAAGACAACAGTTACACCCTCTGCACAGGAAACCTGGAAATCTGAATGCCAGTCTCCGCATTAAAAACAGATAAACAGCGACATCTACAGACAGGAAGAATAGCAACAAAGCCCTTTCAATGGTAACCGGTCAGAAACAAAAAGAGAGGAAAAAGAGATTACGCCTTTAACGTAATCACACATGGCTTGTGCTTTCTGGACTGGGGTATGAAGCCGCTGCCAGACCCAGGCACACCAGGGTCACAGCGTGCATGAGTTGTGTTTGAAGGGTTTATCTACTAAGGGCTAAATTAAAATCTTCACGCAAAAATCCTCGCGCAAAGCAAAAATCTTTGCGGCAAGCGTCAATGTTTTGCGTGCGCAAATCACTGTTGGAATTACAATACTCGCAGCTATATTTCTTCCGCCGATCAATAGCGCGCGCAAACAGGACGCGCCCATATGCACGTGCAGTACCGTCTCGCACAAAAATTTTTGCGCGCAGTCTTTTTTCGAGATTCAGCCAATCAGAATTAAGACCCACGACTGTCTCACGTTAACAAATTGCGTCTGCCACTGTCAATCCAAGCACATATGCTGCAGCAATAATACAAGCACACACAACTTCATCCATTGTATTGGTTTGGTATGAATTGAATGGGCCACTGTGCTTTGCGGCATTCCTTTTTATGGGCTTGGATATTTGGGGTTGGCCAGGTTGTTCAAATTTGCCATTAACACCAGCTTTTAGGAGTTGCTAAAATTATGCACGCAAAGGCCATGCGGTAATTACCGCAAAATAGATTGTAATACCATCCGCATTTGCACTCACAATGTTAAGTATAGGACGCGCGAAGTACAGTAAGCTCGTGCAGGTTCACCCGCGGTGGACGATTGCGCGTGGTTGTTGCTCTGACTCTGTAATACGGGATTCGGCGCAAAATGGGTTTACCCCACACATTAATGGTTATTTGCGCCGGCGCAAATGTTTGCATGAAGATTGTAATTTAGCCCTAAATTGGGAAGTCCGATGGAGAGATCGCTAAGGGGATATACATTTTAACTCAGAATAGATTATGGATTTTTACAATGTGGCTATTTTGGTCTAAACTGAGGCAATTCTGTCATCGCTGGTTGGTTTAGTAAAGGAATAACATGTAGCTGGAATTGAACCTGGAGAACATGCCAGCGATAAATCAAGTAATAGGCATCAATGAGCACACTGAATAAAGGCGACACGGGGTAAAACATATGTTGCCTCTCTAACATAAAAAAGGCCTATTCTCGCTGAGCTGTTAGCATTAACGGGTGAACCATTAAGAAGGACCCCAGTCGTTAAGGCTAATGGCTCACCCTGCAAACTTCTCTTGTGGGTCAGATACCTACTGTACATTAATGCGTCCTATCCTTTATTTGAGAAGCACTGTTACTGTGTGAGCTGGCAAATGACATGGGATGCCAAAGTCGCTCGTTAGTCTCACTAGCAGAATGTACTGTAAAAAAATACTTGCTGCTAAAACCTGGTGCACCAAAAAAACAAACAGCTAAAAATTCCCTACTTACGCCTCATCCATGTGACATTCGGCATGATCCGCTGCCCTCTCTTGCACCAAACAGAAGGACACCAAGAACAAATACTTCCCCATTGTCCTTCCTCTGGCCCTGTGTGATCCCATGAAATTGTGAACATGTGATCTCGCACACGGCTTGTCTCCAAGGTCCTAGGGACTCCAAGAAAGGATGTCAGTGTCAGAGAGCACCACAGGTACCGGTATCCATTAGCAGCTACCAAACACTACAAGCCGAGCCACGAACTCGAAATAGAACTGGTTACATACAGGACCTAATGGTTCACGACTCGCACAGTCTTTCAGCATTAGTGTCTCTGCTATTGGCTCGGTCAGAATAAGGAGCTGACTGTAATGGCTGCATTTTCTATGCTGTTGCTGAATTAGGCTAGTGTTTTGTTTTACACTGTATATTATTTTGCTAAATGGCTATAGTTTTTATATATATATATTTTATTATTTATTAAGCGCCAACACATTCTGCAGCGCTGTACAAGGTGCAATGGGTAAAGACAAGGCAACTCTACAATACATAAAAGGAGGCAGGTCAGTATTCCTGCCAGCAGATACAGGAGGATGTGAGGACCCTATTCCCGTGGGAATTTACAATCTAGATGGGTGAGGGGATTAGAAACAGGAGGGGGGGTTGCAGTGACGCGTTAATGCAGGGAGAGGTGAGGACTGTTTTTGGGTCGGTCGGATATTTTGTTATGGAGTCGGGTGGTCAGCTTCCCTAAACAGAAGGGTCTTTAGGGTGCGTTTGAATGAAGCCAGATTTGGGGACAGTCTGATATTGCGAGGAAGCGCTTTCCATAGGGTCGGCGCCGCACGAGAAAAGTCCTGCAGTCTGGCATGTGAAGAGGTAATGATGGAGGATGCCAGGAGCAGGTCATTGTTGGATATTAGGGGGCGGACTGGGGTGTATCTGGTGACTAGTGAGGACATATATAAAAACTTAACCATAAAAATATCACTATGGATCCTCTTTCTAAAGGGTTTATTGGGATGGTAGACGGTTCCCAAGCTGTATGTTATATTTTTCAAAAGAAAAAAACTAGGTACAGATAAATAGCTATGTCTATTTATAGAGGAGGCAGTTTTGTGGATATCCCTCTTAATGACGAATGCCTACATTTTGTTACAGCTGCTAAAGTGTTAATCGTGTGCTTAACAACTTCCCTGCAAAGGACGCGTTCAGTACGTCCTCTCGAATGCGCTCAGCTTGCAGAAGACGCGCCGAGCGTGTCCTCACTTCGCAGAGGCGATCATCCGGAGTCCAGCCAGCGGACTGACGTCATCTCGCCAAGTTCTCATCTGTTACAGGCACCACCACCCCCCCCTCTACAGAGCAGGGAGAGTGACTGATGGGGAGGGGGATCCTTAGGACACCTCCCCATTGCTAAGGACCACAGAAAAAAGTCAGGCACTGCTGGGAAGGGCACAGTCTGCCCTTCGCAGCAATGTCTGCGTTTAACCCCATATGTGCTGGATTGCGATTTGGCCCGGATCATGATCCTCTCCCGGAGGTGGCTGACATCTTTGATGTCAGTCAAGCCTCCGGGATCTCCGCTGGACACGATGACGTCAGGTCGAGAGTTAACCCCTAGCTGGAGATAGGGGGTAAATTTATTAATGCAGCACTATTGTTTACTTTTAAATTACAATGTGACACAGTGATGCTGCACTAATGAAAAATTTATTTTTTCAGTTTTAGTTAAAATTGCGTATTTTCTTCAAAAAATACAGTACCGGTTTCCCATTTTCAATATTTTTAAGAAGCGCACCCTATAGAATATTTAACCACAAATGGCTTGCATAATAAAATGTGAATAAATTATATTTTTTACACGCAATAGATGATTGAAATATTATTGAAAATTTTTTTTTTTCCTTTTTTTGTTACAGCATTCTGGCAGAACATGACATATACATTAAATAATGATATATTATGAATCTGCCGAGTCTGCCGTAAAAAAGGATATATAATATGTGTGGATTCTACAATAAAACATGAGTTCAAATCGCATTTAAACATGATGAGCAAAACCAGTAAACGTTAGCTCAGCACACAGAGGTGAAATGGCTCAGCAGTGAAGGGGTTATTTGACAATCACAACTCTATGCTTTCTATTAATAAACACAGTCTATAGTACTCTATGATAAATATGGCACATATTCCTATAACAGGGGTCAGCAATCGTGGCCCTCCAGATGCTTCAGACCGTCATTTCCCATGAGTCTCAGTCATTCTGATTAGTACCTGAGTGTCATGGGAGATGTAGATTCAAAACATCTGGAGGGCCAAGGTTGATCACCGCTGTCCTATATGTTAAATATAATAAATGTGGTCTAAAGTTCTGTATAATAAATACAAACTATAATTCTATATAATAAACTTACAGGTCTATTCACTAAAGGAAGGTGAAACAGAATGACTGGAGAAGTGAAAATTCTAGGTCAAAATAGCCAAACCAGAAAAATTCTCCTATTTATCTCACTTTCCAAATTGACTATTTGCAGGGTTATTCAGAGAGAGGTGAAAACCAGGAGAATGACTGGAGAAGTCATGTAATAGAGCAGCAGGAAATGCTGGCAGAATGCTTGGTTGTGTAGGGAGAGGTATTAGCAGTAGGAAAAGGGAAGTGCTCATGCCACTGTACAGAGCACTGGTGAGACCTCACTTGGAGTACTGTGTGCAGTACTGGAGACCGTATCTCCAGAAGGATATAGACATCTTAGAGAGAGTTCAGAGAAGGGCTACTAAAATGGTGTACGGCTTGAAGGAGAAAAGTTACCAGGAAAGGCTTAATGATCTTAACATGTACAGCTTGGAAAAAAGACGAGACAGAGGAGATATGATAGAAACATTTAAATACGTAAAGGGAATCCACAAGGTAGAGGAAGGGAGTATATTTAAAAGGAAACAAAGTAGCAAAACAAGAGGACATAGTCTTAGATTAGAGGGGCAAAAGTTTAAAAGTAACATCAGGAAGCATTATTTTACTGAGAGGGTGGTGGATACATGGAACAGCCTTCCAGTAGAAGTGGTAGAGGACAAAACAGTGATTGAATTTAAGCAGGCATGGGATAGGCATAAGGCTATCCTAAACAAAAGATAAATCCAGGTAAAGTATCCATGTAATTGGGCAGACTAGATGGGCCGAAAGGTTCTTATCTGCCGACATTTTTCTATGTTTCTATGTTTCTAAGTGAAAATTCTGGGTCAATATAGCCAAACCAGAAAAAATTCTCCCATTTACCTCACTTTCTAAATCGGCTATTTGGTCTAGATTGTTCTCTTCTCCTGCCATTGTCCTGGTTTTCACCTCTCTCTGAGTAACCCTGATAGTCTAGCTTGTTCTCTTCTCCTGCCAATTCTCCTGAGTTTCACCCTTTAGTGAATAGACCTGATAGTCTAAAGTTCTATAATAAATAAAGTCTAAAGTTCTATATAACAAATATATTTTATAGTCCTACATAGTAAATATAGTCTTATGTTCTATAGAATAAATAATTTATTTATTTATAAAGTATTTTAACAGGAAGGATACATTGAGCTTTCTCTAGTTTTCAGGTATGTCCTGGGTTCAAGAACATTGAATTTGTACAGTTGTTACAGAAATACAAAGTAATAAAATGCAAGATGTTAAAAACAAAACACAAATATACAGATTAACACAGAAAATAAATATGTAAGAAATATACTATGTTACATGTTTACAATTGTATAGTCCACCATAATAAATTCAGTGTAAAGTTCTATAATAAATACAGTCTAAAGTTCTATATAATACATATAGGCTATAGTCAAACATAATAAATATAGTCTCAAGTCTGTCACTCCATATTTTGTAAGCTTCCATTGGACACTTAACTCTAAACAGCCATGTGTTGTATTTTAGTTAAGGTTTTATATGTTTTGTTTACTCTGTGTCTCAGACATTCCATGCAATGCCAAGTCAAAGTACAAGAGGATGTTTACATTTCTCGCTTTGCTTGTACATGGGAGTCCAGTAATGTTTATAAGGCAATGGATACTACATGTAGTGGCTATAATTTTAAGCTTCTTTGTTGCTTCCTTTCTTTTTAGACCACTGGTTCCCAAACATTTCTTTATTTCCAGGTTATAAACGGCATTTGGAGGAAATCATTTCAACCTCCCAAGTGAAACATATTTGTAAGATAAGTAAATATCTAATCCAACGTGACAATAAAGTGAGTATCTCTGTGGCTGACTATCTCCTGGAAGTCATTTCAGACACAGGTGTAAATAATTCCAGTCTGGATACCAAAGGCCACAGAGTTCATTGGGTCTGTTACTCACTTCACAGACGGACCCCTTCATGGAGCTGAATGCATTAAGATAAAACCATAGGATTTACTGCCACTTTGACAAGTTTAGTCTAAATCCATTCCTTGAGAGGAAGGGGAGATGATAAGACAGTGATGTGACTGCCTGACACCAATGTATCAATTCGGAATGTTAAGAAAGTCACATGACAACCTAAACCCATGGTAGTACAGCACAGAGGTTGTTTTTACATTTAACCAAAACATGTAAGTTATAAACATTACTCCCTAAAAATAATAATTAAGATCCTTTAAAATGATTTACTGACAAATATTGTATTGAATACGGAGATCTAGTGTATGCAGCTGCCCCGCGAACGCACCTTCATAAACTTACTATATTGAATAATAGACATGTGCGATTCGTTTCGTTACGAATCGAAATTCGGACAAATTTCCTAAAATTCGTAGATTCGGAAGCATCCGAAATATGAATTGCTATGTTTCCGAATGGATCCGAAATACGAAATTTCGTTTCGGATCCGAATCGTAATTTCGTTACAACAGAAAAGTGACTGTTTGACCAATCACAGGTTTTCTTCTGCTGCTGAGGGAGGGTTGGGAAAATTACCTTTTTTAATATGAGAGTGGGAGACTCGTAGTCGATGGGAGATTCAGAATCAGATGAAATAAGAATGTTCGTTAATATCGTTTTATTATCATAATAATTACGATTATTCGTTATGATGAAATTAAATTACCTTTTTTTAATATTTGAAATGGGAGTCACCAGTAGGGTCCTCAGGTATGATTTGAACATGAGTACAAATTGAATGAACATTGTTCGTTCGAGCGTTGTGGGAACCCCTCATAATGAGCACAGCGGGTGTACAAACCCTGGAGGAACTCAGCACAAAACAGGAATGGTGGGAACCCCTCATAATGAGCACAGCAGAAGTACTGACCCAGGAGGAACTCAGCATAGCAAAGGGATGTGGGAAGCCCTCATGATGAGCACAGCCGAAGTACAGACCCAGAAAGTTAGCACAGCACAGGAATGGTGGGGACCCCTCATAATGAGCACAGCAAGTGTACAAACCCTGGAGGAACTCAGCACAGCACAGGAATGGTGGGAACCCCTCATAATGAGCACAGCAAGTGTACAAACCCTGGAGGAACTCAGCACAGCACAGGAATCGTGGGAAACCCTCATAATGAGCACAGCAGAAGTACAGACCCAGGAGGAAATCAGCACAGCACAGGGATGGTGGGAACCCCTCATAATGAGCACAGCAAGTGTACAAACCCTGGAGGAACTCAGCACAGCACAGGAATGGTGGGAACCCCTCATAATGAGCACAGCAGGTGTACAAACCCAGGAGGAAATCAGCACAGCACAGGAATGGTGGGAACCCCTCATAATGAGCACAGCAGGTGTACAGAGTGCAACCACATACAGTCACAGAGCAGAAGAAAACCTCCAAAATTCATTAACTGAATTTCGTACTCTGTAATGCAACTGCAGTCACACAGCAGAAGAAAACCTCTGGTTGGTCAGCCTCCAGTCGTGTTTCCATTGTTACGAAATTCCGAACCTAAATTCATTAACGCAATTTCGAATTTCTGATTTAAAAAAAAATAATTTAAATTATGTTGTTCAACTTCAGTCAGAGACAGAGGTACTAAACTAATATATATTAGATTAGTTTACGTTTCACTGAAGTTTCGTATAAAAAAAACTACCATCGACTGCCATATTAAGAAATGTATTTTTGCTTTTTAAATTCATCATAACGAATGGTCGTAATTGTTACGAAAAGTGAACGAATCTAACGAAAAATTCGTATTTCATACGAATCCGAATTGAGTTTCAGACATGAATTACGAAAAACGAGTTAATGGCTAATACGAAATGAAACGAACCAAAAACGAATTTATTGACTGCGCACAAGTCTATTGTATAACTCATTCTGCTGCTTTGTGCTACAATGTAACTACATGACCCACCATTGTGACATGCTAAAAGAGCTAAACTGGCCGTCGCTGAAATCTAGACGCACCCTTCACCTTTCCAACCTGGTGTTTAAGAGCTTTTCTGGGAAGCTACCACCCTACCTGAATAGGCTGCTTCCCCCAGCAGCTCCCTCATCCTATAACCCCGATCCAGGACCTGCACATTACTTGCAGTACCACAATACAAAAAGAAAGTGTCTCGATCCTCCTTTTCCTACAGAGCACCACAATTATGGAATAACCTCCCAGACGCCATTAAATCTTCCCCCAGTCTAAAGTCACTTAAGAGCTCCCTATTAACATACCTCAATACAGGATGCACCTGTAAACATGTAATTTACTGAATATATTTATTCCCTGTGTTAATCTGTATATTTGTGATGTTTTTTAATGTCTTGCATTTTATTACTTTGTATTCCTGGAACAACTGTAACCACTCAATGTTATTGAACCCAGGACATACTTGAAAATGAGAGAAATCTCAATGTATCCTTCCTGGTAAAATACTTTATAAATAAATAAATAAATAGCATTGAATCCATGGGGCTTCCAACTTGTAGCTGTTAAATCTGTAGTTTGTTGTGCAAAATACTTTTTGAGGGTATGAATTAAGTGACTTTTTGTTCTCTCCAGCCCATGGTGATAATGTGTCTTTACTGTCTTCCGTGTTTTACACAGTGTATGAGATTGTCCACAAACACATGTATTACCTGCATGGCTGATAGATAACTAGATGGATAAATACATGCTAGATATAGAGATATATAGATACATGTTAGATAGATATATAATATAGATATACTGTATGTTAGATATATAGTACACACAAATCACAACATTCCAAATCACCAAACCTCTTTAGAAGGCTTGTTTCATTATTGATAATAAGTTTATATAAATTATATTCTTAACACCTTTTGTTGCAGTATAAACACAAAATTCTGAACTATTTAGCTGCAGGGTACTTTGGTACTCTCATGCACCAAAAATGTCTAGAAAAGGAGACTGGTGGGAAAGTGCAATTTTGTTTCTTTAATTTTTATCATTTACTCTCTTTAAATAATTATCACTAAAAAAAAAGGAATGCCCAAGTGTTTACTTAATACAAAAAAAATAAACATATGTAACTATTTTCCAGTATAAACCTGATACTTACAGGGTTATTCAAAGAGATCCAAATTGCTTGAGAAAGGTAACCGAACGCTGAAAATCAGCGTTTGGTTACCTTTCTTGGCCATTCGGCTATCCAGAGAGCAGGCAATTCGCCAAATCCTGGCGAATTGCCTGAACATACGGTGCCTGTTCGGTGCCTGTTCGAGGGCAGTGAAATCCTCATAGAGAAGCACTGCTTCGGCTATTCAGAGAACACGAACCAGCAGTGAAAGGTTCCCGAAATGCCCTGCCATTCGGTGGTTTAATTCGGCAAGTTTATTCAGGAGAATCCCATAGGCTTCAATGTTAAAAATATTCCCGTTTAAATTCAATATCTAATAAACCGTTCATTATAAAATTCTGCACTAAAGAGTCTCTTTATTTATAGATTTTTTTAGGATATTTTAAGCATTTTTCTGAATTATTTTTTTTTTTTTAAAAGTCCGATTTTTTTTTTTAAGTCTTCTTCTTTTTTCTGTAACAGCCCTGTTTATTATCATTCCCTGGACCTCATATGTAAATTTCAGACATTTTCCCTCAGTAGTTTCTTTGCAAACAGCGTTTCACATTCACACATTCATACAAACTGTTTTCCTAATTTATTCACTGCCTCTTCTGTTGTGTCGAAGGCTGCGATCGGTTCCTGTTCGGGTTTTTCTGTGGTTTTCGGCAGGTTAATCCAGATGTTTTTGGGGGTTTTCGGCGTGCATTCGCTGGGTTTTGCGGTTCCTTTTCGTCGGGTTTGCGGCAGCCTTTCCCTGCAATTCGGGGACCCTGTGGTGCTTGCTGAATACACCGCAGGGTCACTGAAATGGGATCGGCAAAACAAACCGAATTGAAGAGAACAAAAAGTCACCGAACGTGCAGTGACTTTTCGAATCTCTTTGAATAACCCTGTTAATGTCTGTGCAAGATCCACGCTTACAACCAATTAACGCTGCGGTCACACAAGTGCACATGCACACAAGGGAACGTCCGTTAGAATGGGCGTTCTCTCTACTCAGACGCCCGTGTGGCAACTTCGTTGAGCAGAGTTAGTGTGCTTAGCCCTACAAAACTTGAGCCTCCTATGGAGGATCGCGCTTTGTAGGCCCCGTCCTATGCCAGTCGTAGCTTTTTGAAGGGAAGGGTTTCAGAATGTCCAGTGTAACATGTGATACTATTACGCACGTTACACCGTGTGGCTGTCCCCATCGAGTCGTCATACTGCTATGACGGACACAGGGAGGAGGGGTCACACGGACGCACTCAGTGCGCTCGTGTGACCGCAACTTAAAGGCCCTGTTCTAGCTGAGCTGGTAGTAAAGAGCAACTAGTGGAAAACTTTTTTGCAAGTCTCTATTAGTAACTCCCTATTGTACACATTGCTACATGTGAGCAGCTATGGGAGCTGCTACCGTTACCAGCAGTTGCCCTGCAAGGACCACTGGTGCCATCTCCTGGAGACCAGAGAGAGCCTCATGAGGGCCATCGGAAGGGAATTGGCAGCTATTACTACCCAGTGATATGCTAGTGGAGAAAGATGGCACATTGCGTCGTCCTGTGCCCTGTGGGATCAGAGGTGAGTAATTTTTGTATTGTACTTATCCGTTTCTATTAAGTGATTATACACTGACTGGCCAGATTATTATGACCACCTGACTTTTTTAGGCAAACTAGCTATAATTTCGCGCTGAAGTTGCTGGAGGGCCAGACCATTATAAATAGGGAAGCAGGTTGTTTACCAAGACAGTAGAGGTGATTTTTTTCTGAAGATATGGGTAAACAACGCGATTTAACAGCCTTTGACTGTTGGATGATTGTTGGCACTCGGAGCCATGGAGCGAGTATCAGCAAAACAGCAGAATTCGTTAAATGTTCAAGAGCAGCTGTTGTTAAAGTGTTTAAAGACTGGAGTGTCAGCCAAAAATCTGGGTCTGAACATGCGAATTGTGGCCGCCAGCGACTAGTCAATGTTAGAGCAGAACGGAGCGTGGCAAAACTGGTACAAGACATCAAATTACTGCAGATCTTAATCAGGGATCCTCTCAAATGATCTCTGAACGCACGGTTTGCCGTACACTACATCGTATGGGATATGGAAGCCAAAGGCCTGTTCCAACACCTTTGCTGTCTGCAGTTAACAAGATAAAACGTCTCCAATTCGCACAGGAACACAAGGATTGGACAGTCGAGCATTGGAAAAAAAGACATTTGGTCCGATCAATCACCTTTCCAGTTACATCATGCAGATGGCAGAGTGAGAATTTGGCAGAAACAGCATGAAAGCAACACCCCACATGCATGAGTACAACCCTTCAAGCTGGTGGGGGCAGTGTTATAGTTTGGGGCCCTTTAATTCGGGAGAAACAATGTCTGAATAGCACAACACACCAAAGCATCGTTGCTGATCAAGTTTATCCTATCATGTTGATGGCGTATCCCAATGTTGATGGCGTATCCCAATGGAGATGGCTTCTTCCAGCAAGACAATGCGCAATGCCACTGCGCTCGTATTGTGCAGGAGTGGTTTCAAGAACATGGGGGAGAATTTACCTTGCTTAGCTTTGGCCCCCACAATCACCAGATCTCAATCCAATTGAGCATTTGTGGGACGAAGTTGAAAGAGCCATCAGGCAGCTGGTTCCACAACCATCAAATCTCACAGAACTGCACAGTGCTATTCATCAGGCATGGTGTCAGATTCCTCGCATCACCTCAACATCTCGTGGAGTCAATGCCAAGAAGAATCTCTGCAGTATTGAAGGCAAAAGGTGGCCCAGCGAAGTACTGATGGGGTGGTCATAATAATCTGGCCACTCAGTGTATAGTAAACACCTGTGTACTGATATATATATATATATATATACACAAAAAAAAATCAATCATCACCAGTTTCTGGCAGCTGGTATTTTTTTGTTATTACTGGCAGCAAGCGGTAATAACAAGAGTTCTTGAATTAACTTGTTACTCTCCTTCTGCCTCCACAGTTGTGTTTCCTATATATACTGTATAGCAGAAGCGTTAATGTACAGTAACCTGTCAAAACACATGTCCCTCTTGGGGCGTTTGTGGCTTGGATAGAATAGGACAGGAGCTATTATGATTATCGAGAGGGATGTTATAATAAACGGATCACGCATTAACCAGAACAACTCGGTCAGAATATGGCCATAAATGTGCATCCCTCTCCGATTACCATTTAGCTCTTTCGCGCGCTTTGATCGTAGTGGATACTCAAATGCCAAGGCTTCCGCAGTACCACTTCTGGACAGCAGGTGTTGCCTGGTGCTGCATAAGGTATTGGCTCATCGGCCATTAATCGTATTTGTGTTCTTTTGTTCTGTGACGGGATGTTTTGAGACAATAAACTGTGAGCATTCTACAACTGTTTCATGTGCACATCATCTGTGCAGCCATCTTCATTCTCATATAGGTCTGTTCTTCTGATCTTATCTGACAGGAAAAAATCTGCAGTTCTGAGTGAACATCATATTGCTTTGCTATTGCTGTGCTAATGATATTACCAAGATGAGAATAGATGGTTGGATAGATAGGTATGTATTGAGCGATAAAGGCATATAAATGGGGGAGATAGATGGATCAATAGACAGAAAATCAGAAAGACAGCTAGATATAAACATACAGGTATATTCAGAGAAAGGTGAAAACCAGGAGAACTGGCAGGAGAAGAGAACAATCTAGACCAAACGGCCAAATCAGAAAAATTCTCCCATTTATCTCACTTTCCAAATCGGTTATTTGGTCTAGATTGTTCTCTTCTCCTGCTATTTCTCCTGGTTTTCACCTTCCTCTGAATAACCCTGATAGATAGAATATATAGATGTGTGAACAAATAAACTAGATCAAGATAGAATCCGCACACCACTGTCAAATCTTATCCCAAACACTACTAACTAGACCAGGGGTCAGCAACCTTGGCTACCTGATGTTTTGGGAACTACATTTTCCATGGGTGACTGAGCATCATGGGAGATGTAGTTCCCAAAACATTAGGTAACAAGGTTGCTGACCCCTGCGCTAGACCAACCCCTCCACCACGAATCCAAATTAAAGATGTTACTGCAAACTCTAATTTTTAAGTCAGTTTCACTCTGCACTTTAAAGCTGTGCCAGAACATCACAGATCCATATATCCCCATATGTCCCTATATGCTATATTTCAAGTATGTCGCACATTTATGATATATTGTATTTCAATGAATATCATCTTACTCGTAGCCGTTTTTATTGCACACAGATACAATATTATCTGTGTATTATTATCTATTAAGTAAATAATACTCCCTAAAAAAACTCAGTGAAAATGAAAATGTCATTAACCCCTTAAGGACCAAGGGTCTTTAAAGTCAATGCATTTATGATGGAACAGCTCTGTCATTGGTCCTTAAGGGGGTAAAAAAATTATTTGTATTTGTTACCTAAAAAGCTACTGCTATGAGTCTTGTAATAAATACATGTTCAATGCAGCACTACTGTAACTAGGCCTGTGATACTATTCCTCCGAATAAAATACAGTCTTAAAATATAAATATATATATATATTTGAATATTGTTATGCTGCTCATATAGAAAATTCAGATCACATTGACATCATTGGGAGGGGATGTTTCCTGACCAAATGAAAAAAATAAATACAGATATTAAAGAAAAACACTCAATCAGAAAAAATATATATAAAAATTTTGCTATATTGGTCTAATTTTATTTTAATCTCTTGTCAATTCCTTCCAATTTCCCAGCTGAGTGAGTGAACTCCAGTGTATGAATTAGATCATTACAAATGGAGCATGCTTAGTGTTAGAAATAAGGCCATTCTTTATACCTCTCCCTCGGTGTATATTATTTAACAGTTCATCACAAGCTATAACTGAGACCATTTTCTCTGAATCACCACGGCGCAGAAACAGTAAGAAAAGGAATCTATCAAAATGCCCAAGAACTGTGTGATGCAGCACTATTTTATAATTGGCAGATGTGATGCACGGGGAAACCAGCCATGGGGACGGCAAGCAAATGCTGAGCAAGGTGATGCAAGGGGGAATGTACTGGGTCAAATTTGTGAGGCTATCTGGGGTCTACATGCTGGAGTTATACACCCCATTAACTTATCGTTACACAAGAAAATAACTTTCTGGGCTCTATTAGCTATGGTATTTCCAGAACGGCAACATTAGAGCAGAGGGCTCCCCTCTATCCTTTATAACATTATCCAGTGCTGTAAGTTAATGTTTCTACCACAATCCAGGACCTTATTTCTCTGCATTGATTATTGATGTCTGAATCTTATTGTCATCTACATCGATGATCCCATACCCCTGATTATGGTGATAGTCAACATGTTAAACATGTAAATATTTTCACCATGTCTGTTACTGTCACATTCCTCCTCGGTATATATGTCTGATTCCTATACGCAGCACAACTATCCTACACTTCCGATCCTTCAAATGATCGGTGCATCTACCTATATCGGACTTGGAGGAATAGGTAAGCAGAACTACAGACCAGGGGATAACACAATTTCGGAACGTCAGAGGAATGCCAAGGGTGTTATGCCAGAGCAGGTTATCAGGAATGCCAGGGGTCAGATGTCAGAGCGGGTTATCAGGAATGCCAGGTGTCGGATGCCAGAGCGGGTTATCAGGAATGTCAGGGGTCATATGCCAGAGCTGGTTATCAAACAGAAGCCAAAGGGTTAAGAGCCAAGAGAAACTATATACAAGCCAAGTCGGTACACAGAATAACAAACAGAAAATATGCAAGCATTGAGAGGAGTGAGAACCATGTCAGGGCAATGAGCACTTCTCAGGCGTCTGGATTTAAACCATGTGGGCGCTGCGTCATCACGCTGCTCCCCGACCAAGGACCGTATGACGTGATCGCGAGTGACCTGCATATCACTCGGTGCTCAGCCACCGAGCAGCGAAGAAGACGCTGCCAGGTGCCAAGGTACCAGAATGGCGTGGGACGAGACAGTTACCTTGTGAAATCCAACATCATTGTCCAGGTTGCTGGTTGAGGGCTCTTGCATGCGCCTTCATTTATGGAGGGTCTATTCACTAAACCCCAAGTAGTAGCCCAGTTAGTGTCATTCAGCAATAATAGTCAAGATGCACCTTTGGCCTCAAGAATAAAAACAGTCAATTTGTCATCAGCTCTGTTGCAATTTGCCATTTGCCGGAGTTGCTCTGGCATGCAGAAAAGGAAGCTGTATCTGCATGTGTAAGTCGAGCAAAAAGAGCCAAATGTTTGGGGATCACTTGGTGGTCATTCAATGCCCAATGAATAAACCAGATATGCCAGTTGTGTGTGGATTAAGGGCCTCACTTACCCCTCTCTGTCAGCTTTTCTCTAGAACTATATGGAGCTTGAGCCAAGAGCTGCAGCTCCAATGAACCTCATGTTAATCAAGCCCTGGCATTGTTGCATTCAAAATGTTCACTCTTATCCACAATATCCCCATTCTTAATGCAGACCACCAAGTTTCACAACTGTGTTTCTTTCATGTTTCCCTTCATACAGCCCCTTTGAATAAGCAGATTTCCAACTGCACCTTGCTTGTTGATGCACAGGAAGAATATGAGTTGAATCACTTGTCTACTTTTGCATGTTCAGCAGGCAGCTGTTGTAACCAAAATTACAGCCTGCCCTTCCAAATGGTGCCTGGCATTAACCCCTGGGGAGCTGGATCGCGAATCGGCGCTGAAAAGCGCCGGTTCGCGATCCTTTCCCGGAGCTGGCCGACATCTTGGATGTCGGCCAAGCCTCCGGGAACTCCCCCTGAGGACTGGCGTCATCGTGCGTAGCACGATGACGCCAGTCCTGGACTTAACCCCTACTGCCACCAACTGTGGAGATAGGGAGTTCCAATGAACTCCCTATCTCCCGATCCGTGGCAGCTAGGGGTTAAAGTTTGGTATGGTTGGATCGGCCAGAGCATGGCCGTTCCAACGATACCAAACACTACTGTGAAAATTTTTGTAAAAAAAAAAAAAAGAAAAAGAAAAATAAAAAAAAATTTATAAAAAAGAAATACACACTTTTTTAAATTTTTTTTGGTTTGTTAATGCAGCAATATTGTTCCCATTTCAATTATAATGTGAACAATGATGCTGCACTAACGATTTTTGTATGCGGTGCGTTTGTTAAAAATAGTGTAATTTTCCCCAAAAAAAAATGTAACGAGACCCCATCTCTAATTTTTTTAACAAGCGCACCCCATACAAAATATAACCGCAATTGCTCGCATGTTAAAATGTGAAAAAAAAACACTTTACACATTGTAAATTATTGAAAATACATATTTTATTGCATTTTTTGTTATAATATACAGACATGACATAACGTATACATATAATAATGACATATTATGAATCTACCGAGTCTGACGGAAAGAACGATATATAATATGTCTGGGTCATATACTAAAATAAGCCTTCAAAACACGTTTAAACATGATGCGCAAAACAGGTAAAAATGACCTCAGCACAGGGGCGGGAAAAGCCTCAGCAGCGAAA
The DNA here is from genome assembly GCA_009667805.1 of Leptobrachium leishanense. NCBI lineage: Eukaryota > Metazoa > Chordata > Amphibia > Anura > Megophryidae > Leptobrachium > Leptobrachium leishanense. The sequence continues at coordinate 52,197,199 of CM019069.1, forward strand.
GGGTTAAAGGAGGTATTAAGTGATTATGCAAAATCATTGAAAGCACTGACGTAACCCCCCAAAAGAAATTCCTTATTCACCTCTCATCAACACGGTGGAGATCGTGACATGATCCCCTGCTTCCTCTCATCGGGAGCAGAGTGAGACTAACAAATAGTTCCCAGTCTCCCTCTGCGGTGCTGCACGATCCCGCGAGAGACCATGCACAATATTTTTTAATACGTAGATAATTTTATTTGGCTATTTGTAAGCGATATGCCATTTTTTTAACTTTTTTATTCTTACGTTTCTCAAGGCTGCCAATAATAATTAATATTAATATTTTCTAAATAAATAAATAAATAAATTATAATATTATTATGCTTTATTTATATAGCACCACCATATTCCGCAGCGCTGAACAATGGACTTCTATCACACCTAGTGATAATCTCATTTTAGCACCGTATTGTTGGTGTTAAAGTAATTGTATTACGACACAAAGAAAAATAGAGTAAGAAGACAAAAAAATATTTCTTGGGCTACTAAAGTCTACTGAATTTTATTATTAAGGCCAAATAATGCCTAATAATTCCTACTAAAACACCAATATAGAGCGCATGCTGACGGTTTAATCCTAGCTAGAAGGCAAACTGGGACAGGCACGATGCAAATCAATAACGCAGACAGAAAAAGGCATGTGTGGTTATGTCCTTAAGCAAGGCTTTGTCTCAGGAGACTGAACTTTATAAGGTACAGACGTGTTCATTGAGTCAGCATCATAAAAACTGCAGATTCTTCATTTTCCTGCACAGCGTGGGGACAACAGAAAAAGGAGGAAAAAAAAGTATATAGCTAAAAAAAAAATTTAAAAAATTGTGATATTGTTTTACCCTCTCTGTTTTTAATCTAGAATAGATTCCCGAATCACAGAAATTGAGATTATTGAATATAATAGAAACTAATATTTGTTTTGGTAAAGGTCCGTTGAATACTCACACAGTGCTGTGCAGCTGCAATGCTAGAAATAAAAAAAATAAATGAAAAATAAATAAATTGATAACAAATGCTATGGTGAGCCGGAGTGAGTGTTGTGAACCTGCTGTATCAATCTATAGGGAAAGCATGATAAATATATAGCAGGTGTATAGTAAATGAGTGATTCAATGCATAGAGATTCACACTATGTCATTTTTTGTAATAAAAATATTTAATTATGTCAGCTGATTTATATATGCATATTTTATGACTTTACTGTGGAAAATAGACTTGGATAGATTGCCGAATTTCGTGAAATTTGCATAAAATTTGCAGACTTTGTATATTAGAAAAGACTGCATTAAAATATCTAAACTGATTAAATGTTGCGAGCCTCGTTTAATAATCGTTTAATAATCTAATGACAACGAGGATCTATTTGGGGGGAAATTTATTTCTACCCATTAAACACAATGATCCCTAAAGAGATTACCCTTCAAGGAATAATACCCCAAGAATGTGAATGGAAATTGCAGATTTTTGCCAAATTTTCTGAACTGGAAACATTCTTCAACAAAGATGGTTGTGTCATTTCATCTGTTTTGGCCAAAACAATTGTGAATTCCGACATCGATTCTCCCCCGTTGTCGGAATTCTGAGTATTTGTGCTCAGGCACAATATGATCATCGGATTCGCAGGTTGAAAGCGGCATACTGAGATGGAGAAGGAATTGCAGGGGTTAAAAAGACCTCCTTTTCACCTTTGCCCATCCCCCATCCGTCCTCCGATTTTTTTTTTTTCCTCCTGTCTTGTCAAATGAAGGGCTGCATGATGTTCATAATAACCTTAGATTTACTAGGTTATGTGTTGGATACTGTCCCGAATGAACACATCAATCACATGCTTCATTTATTTTAGGTCTTCTTTGTACTGCGGGTGGCATTTCTCTCTTTTTATTTTGCTTCCACCAATATCCAGCAGGCTTGATTTGGACGAGTCCTACAGAGCTTAAAATGTGGTTTGTGATGCCATCTTGTGGTTGTCGCACTGTCCCCTGACTGTAATCGTTTCTTTTAAGTACCATCTGCAGGTGCATTTTTTGGAATTTTTAGGGCGTAAAGTAGAATTTGGAAAATGCCCCAACTCAACTCCAAGTCATCAGAAATTCCCTGATAAATCAACACAAATTCACAGTATGGTGTGAACATTGATGCTTTGACACACATACACTATACTGATATGTATTATTGAGGTATACATAACTATGTAAAGGGTGTTTCATTTTCTCAGTTTATGCATGTTTAGGTTTAGTGCAGCAATTGTTTTTGTATAGTACAGGAGGGGTGGGGTCGTGCCTATTCCCCGATGGGGCGGCTGCAACCACCAAACGTATCCAGCCCAGTAACATGTATCAAGCTGGGGTCAGACAAACGCAGTGCGATCGTGCGTTGAGCCGCACTTTATTACGGCCGTAGTAGCAGCAAATGACGTCCAATGACGGCCAATATACGAAGTACAGGCGCACGAAAGTTCGGGAGAGCGGCGCAAGCGGCAAACAAACAGATTTTTTCGAGAACATGGAACCACTAGTACTGACGCACAGAGTGCGCTGCGTCGGCATAGCGGCGTGTGTGTGTGATTAGGAGACGTCAGACGCTGCACATGTCCGGCCTACATCACGTCCATTTGTTTTTTATAGCTCCGTCAAAAAATACGGCCGACTTTGCGCATCGTATGACCGGTATCGCGTCTTCCGTGAAAAAATGCATTCGGACGCATCGACGCACTTTTTGACGGTAGACGTGAAAAATGAGTTTGTCTGACCCTAGCCTAAAACATAACAAGGAGAAGAATGCCATCTGCGCTTATTCCCATTATAACGTGTGAAACAAAACACAGAGGCTTTGTATGTTTCCAGTACTGACCAACTACCCATTGAGTAGATACTTTTAACTGTACCTGGTATTGCTCCCCTGTCTTTCACAGGAGCCTCATTGCAGGGCCTACATAAGTCTTGCACTGCAGAGAGCGCCAGGACAATGTATGTCCCAGGTATGTGGGTTCAGCAGTCTGTGCGGCGGGTCGTCTGATGCATTCAGCAGTTTTTTCGGATTGATTTGGCGCTTTTTCCAGTGGTTTTTTTGGATCGATTCAGCGGTTTTGCAGTGGTTTTTCAGATCATTCGGCAGGTCGATTCGCCACACTTTGGGGACCCTGCGGTGAATGCTGAATACTCCGCAGGATCAGCAAATCGAACTCGCCAAAGTGCGAGGAACGGGAGAACACCGAAGTGTTGGTGACAGAAAAAAACAACGCATCGTTGGCTGCAAAGGCATATACTTTCTGTATATGTGCTAAGGTCTCTCACTAGCACTATATATATATATATAGGAAATTCCTGGGTAATACCCTATACAAAGATTCACCATCATTCGCTTCCAATGCCATGCTGCCGGCTTGACAGCTGTGATCGAAGAGCCGTTGTACAGGACAGCTTTCTGCTCACTCCTTGACTCATTAGTGAGTGCAAACATCACCACAGAGGCTAGTCATGCAGTGGGGTGGCCTTATTTCAGTCACCACCTATAGAGGACAAACATGGCAAGTGACCTATGAGTCATTTTCCTAGCTGCAGGTGCCGAATGAAGGTTAAAACAAGTGCTGCTCCTTTCTGAATATAACCCTGGCAGCACTATTCACGCACTGATCTGCACAGTTCTGGACTCTACCACACACCGTAGCAAATACAGGTGCTTCCAACCCTTAGCCCTATCTATCCCTACTTAAGGGTGGAGCACCCATAAGACCTCGCTTTATTATTTTGTCCAGTTCGCCTGAGAAACAAGAAGCCTGCTCTCCTAAAAACCATTGTGTACCAGACCCTTGACCTTTTATGGACTCCGCTATTACTCCTGATTCAAAGACCCCCTACTGCTGTTTACCAAAGTCTACGCTGTTGCCTCTAAGGAACCCCTACTGTTGTCTCCTAAGGATTCCACTGTTGCCTCAAAGGACCCCTCTGTTATTACAAGACCCTCCACAACAGACCCTACCCTTGCTATCTCCAGATCTCTTGACTTTTGTGTTCAGTCTTGCAATCAGTATTATTTACCCTTTAGCCCTGTCAGTTATCCAGCCCTTATCCTGTCTATCCAGTGTCTGTAAGTTCCCTCTGTGTATATTCATTTCTTACCTTGCCTTTGTGTTTCTATAGTCATCCCACTTCCTGTCTTGCCCCTCTGTTTCTATCGTGTCATCTGTGTATTCCTTAGTCAACCCCATTCCTGTCTTGTCTCTCTGTGCTTTTTGTCTGTATTTAGTTAGCCTTATTCGTGTATCACTTATATTATCCTTTGTGTATTAATAAGCACTGTTTAGACTAAATCCAGTGTTTGCCCTTTTAGGCTGGGGTCAGACTAACGCAGTATTAACGTGCGTTTAGCTGCACTAAATCACGGCCGTGTTAGCAGCAAATGACGTCCAATGCCGGGCAGCATACGAAGAACAGCCGCACAAAAGTGCGGCTGCGCAACTCAATTGGCAAACAAACGCATTTTTTCGAGAACGTCAAACCGCTAGTACTGACGTACAGATTGCGCTGCTGTCCAGATGTTTCCAGATGCAAAAAGTGTTTTATTGATGATCCGTACAAAATCACGGACGAAAATGCGCATCGTATGACCGCTATCGCGTATTCTGTGAAAAAATGCGTCCATTCGTTCGAACGCACTTTTTCATGGACAACGTGAAAAATGCGTTAGTCTGACCCTAGCCTTAATCACTGTATATTGGGTTCATTCATCCACACGGCCTGGTGAACCCTGACACTACGTACCCTGTATTGAAGGTGGCATGACTGAGACCATTATAGTAGTATATACAAAATCATAAATGGAACACCAGGTACTCCTCTACGTGGAACAACAGGAACTTTATTGTGACATCTTGACCATCAATGCTTCGGATGAAGAATCACCCTTTGTCAAGCCTGAGAGACCCCCCGAGACCATTATAGAAAAATGGTGGGGTGTGTTACAATGTACCTATTAAAAAAGAAAAAGAGTTTCTATGAAGTTACTATGAAAGGTTAAATCCGTATTTATTTTTTTTAAAAATTTAAGAAAAGGTGACTCCGTGGACATATAGGATTTTCAATATATTTGCACCGATAACTAACCTTTAAGCAGGCAGTGATTTTAGCATATGACTGAGACAGAATTCATTGCCTTATTGATATACTTGGCTGGGTTCACGTTACTCGTGGAAGGCTTGTCTTTAATTATAATTATAGGGCAAAATCATAAAATCAAATCCTCTAAACCTGTGACTTCAATTATGTTTATACACTTGGCGCCAATTTAAGATGGATACAAAATCCATATTTTATATGGTTTTCTAAACTAGATACGTATATATGCCAATAAAAGAGGATGCAGTCTGAGGACTGCTGAGCAACAATTCATTTCAACTCCTTACATCCAGGACCTGGTGAAAGTCCCTGGTCTGGAAGCAAATTGTATTAAACTGCAGAGAGTAAGCAGTTGATAATTGTCGACCGGCTGTCGTCATAGTGAGCCCTCTCATTCGGTTAAAGAATATATATTCACATCCACGTATATATACATTACTGGTAGAGCCCGAAATGGTTAAAACCTAGGATTACCCGAGTAAAACTGATATTACCCACTGCTTTGGGTAAAGACTGAAATCAAACATCAGGCTTTACCTGGGTCAACGGCAAACTACCCAAACACCGTTGGGTGATGTGTTTTCTAAGACTTTCAAGCAGCTTACTATTGGCCCAAAACCTAGAATTACCCATATCAATGGCCAACCCTAACCAACCCAAACCATAAAAATCTGCTTTTACTCAAAAGGTTAAAGGTTGTATAGTCTGCAGATTACCCAGGTAAATCCCGAATATTTTATTTTTTTGCAGCTTTACCCAGCGCTTTTGGGTCATGTGGGCTTACCCGGGTAAAGCTAGAATTACCCAATTTTAGACTCTGCCCATAGCATATACATATATAGGTACCCTAGTGCCCTTCCCTAATCAAGCCCCTTGCATTAATGTAAAATTTGAAAACGCTCCCATAAGTCAAGACCCAATCAATGGACAGGTACGACTGGGCTCACGTCCTAATGATATTCTATATGGATAGGATGTATGGTGTCTGTGCTACCATAAACACAAGAATCCTGATTACAGAACCAGCAATATGGGTATAAATGAATGGAGGAAGGTGGAGTACCCGCACAATACTGGAGAGCCAGAGGTCTGGATACAACTGCATCCCCTGCAACACTGTTAATGTGTTCAATATGTATCTACAGTACATAAGTCGATGTGACCTATGACCATCTAGATCAGCTTTGTATAACACAAATTCATTTATATAACCTATAACTATACTATCATATGTCTCCATAAAAAACTGAGCCAAAGTCAAGGCATAATACCTGTCAGGAATATCCAAAGATTCTCTTTGTGAATAACCGCACAATAACTGTCCAAACCAGCTACGATGGAAGAGATTAAATACTGTAACTCAGCTTCAGGTTCAGTATTTGATGAATTGACCAGTAGGTGTCTATGAGCAGGTAGGTTATATACCACTACTGTATACCCAAATGAACAATTAATGGAACATTTTGCTCTTGAAAATATTTCCTTCCAGTCAGTGTCACTTTATTCCACGTGGTCATCTGCCATGAATCCGTGATCTTGGTCACTGAGTAAAGGAAAAAGTACTGGGGACATGACAAAGAATTTCGGCAAAGGATAGAAAAATGGAGGTTCTGTAGGCAAATTTCATCTGCGCAAGAACCTTTGTGTACGCGTAGCTTAGGAGTTCAAAACGTTGCACTCCAGTGATTCTCATCACCTGCGACGTCGACCGAAATCTGCATTCAGCTCCTGGTGTTCTTCATTTCCGTTACGTCTAGCGGTCTAACAATGTGGCGGGATATACTGTATATTTCCACTGCACTGTTATTGAACTGGTTTTCCAGACAAATTTATAGCAAAGCTGAAAAATGAATGGCATTCTTACTTCCTCCTCTGCTCGGCTTTATTGAATGCCGCTGGGCATATTAATCAGCAGGACCGAGTAGTGAATGAAATAAAAGTGTTCTTCAGTCTGGGCAATGAACATAAAAAGGAGCTTTATAAAGCTGGAATAAATAACTATTAATAGTAATCCACCCACTGTTGGTCAGTAAAACGAGACAAAAAAAATCTATAAAGATGTGAGCTGTTACCTGTGGCGGAATTAATACGGCATCTAATTACTGCTGCTCATTGCAGAAATATACCTCTGATTCAATACAGAATGCTCTGCGGAACTTTCCTCTTTTTGGTTATGTAGTAAAATCTATTACAGGACTCTACCTAAAAGGGTAATATAAAGTACGAAGCAAAGTTCCAGGTTATACGTGACTATATTATGTATAGTTTAATAGAATATGGTCCATGCTATGCATAATAATTCCAGATTTCCCTATTGCCATGACGGGAAGTCAAAATTTATTAAAGACAAACAGAGGCGAATATAATAATGCCAAACTTTTATTACGACTTCCAACAGCAAGAAAAAAAACACAGAACTCTGTAGGGAACACCCCTGTAACATATATTGGTAGTAGCTGTAACCATAGCAACCCTTCCATCATAAAGTCCAGCAAACTCCCAGCATCCTCCTCTTTTCTTGCTGCTTCCAAGAGTGAGATGACTCCACAAGAAAGGGTAATATAAAGTACGAAACAAAGTTCCATGTTATCTGTGATTATATTATGTATAGTATAATAGAATATGGTCCATGCTAAGTATGATAATTATTAAGCAATATAATTTCCATGTTTTTCCAGGTTGTCAGTTTGGGCTTTGATTTCCAAAACCCTAACAAATACCAATTATATATAATGACGAATACTGAAACGATTAGTTGTAGTCCGGGTATGTTTTTTATTGCATATTTGTGTGCATGTTTTTTAGCAATCTGTCAAGAAATCTGGGTTTTAATTTTCTGTTTGTAGAGCACTAGAGGGCACTAACTGAGCTTTTACGAAGGCACTGATGAGCAGATATAACTTTAAAAAACAAAAGAACTATTCCCCCACCCCCTTCTTCCTTCCCAAAACGTATTTGCCTCACATTTAAGATGACATTCTGCGTGTTCGGGTTCCGACAAATGCAAATGTGATATATGTGTATATATAGCACTCCACTTTAATATACAGTAGTTTAAATAATTTTAAAACACCTGATTTAGGAATAAACCATGGTGATTGAGTTACAAAATATTATCATACATTCCATAAGCCTGCCACAATGTCAACGTACCTCATTCTGGCAGGTCCTATCCTTCCTAACCTAATGACAGCTGTTATTAACCCATGGACTCGGAACATATGTCCTTGTCGGGTTCTGGAGCTCAAGGTTTAAATAAGTCCTGCAGTATATTTTTCTGTGGATTGAGCCTCGCGATAGCAATGGGTAAAACTCCTTTCCTTTCCAGCCTGTAAACATGTAACATAATGACTATTTCCTACATATTTATTTTCTGTTAATCTGTATATTTGTGTTTTTAATATCTTTATTACTTTGAATTTCTGTAACGACTGTAATATTACAATGTTCTTGAACCCAGGACATACTTGAAAACGAGAGAAATCTCAATGTATCCTTCCTGGTAAAATACATGCAGGGTTATTCAAAGAGATCCGAATGGCTTCACGAAAGGGAACCGAACGCTGAAAATCAACGTTCGGTTAACTTTCTTGGCCATTCGGCTATCCAGAGAGCAGGCAGTTCGCCAAATGTTGGTGAATTGCCTGCACATACGGTGCCTGTTCGGTGCCTGTTCGAGGGCAGTGAAATCCCCATAGAAAAGCAAAGCTTCGGCTATTCAGAGAACAAAAACCAGCAGTGAAAAGTTTCCCTAAATGCCCTGCCATTCGGTGGTTTAATTCGGCAGATTTATTTAGGCGAATCCGATAGGCTTCAATGTTAAAAATATTCCCGTTTTAATTCAATATCTAATAAACCGTTCATTATAAAATTCTGCAGTAAAGAGTCTCTTTATTTATAGATTTGTTAGGATATTTTAAGCATTTTTCTGGATTTATTTCTGTAACAGCCCTTTTTATTATCATTCATTGGACCTCATATGTAAATTTCAGACATTTTCGCTCAGTAGTTTCTTTGCAAATAGCGTTTCACTTTTCAAACATTCAAGCAAACTGTTTTTCTAATTTATTCACTGCATTCGTCTGCGGTGTCGTTTTTTTCCGGTGGCTGCGCTGCATGTGAACGGCTCCTGCTCGGGATTTTACGGTGGTTTCGGTGGGTTAATCCAGATGTTTTTGCGGGTTTCAGTGTACATTCGCCCTCGTTTTACGGTGAGTTTTCGGTGGGTTTGCGGCAAACTTTCCCTGCAATTCGGGGACCCTGTGGTCCTTGTTGAATACACCGCAGGGTCGCCGGAATGGGATCGCCAAATCGAACCGAATTGAAGAGAACGCAAAGTCACAGAATGTGCGGTGGCTTTTCGATTCTCTTTGAATAACCCTGTTTATAAATAAATAAGTTGCATGATTGGCATCAATGCTGGTTCTTGAACTTGTAACATCTCCGTTGAAGATTCTTAAATATGATGAAATTTCAGTTTGATTTTCAGAAGTGAATTTTACCGTAAAGTGCCAAACCAAGTAACCAAAGCCATTTCACACGCAGTCCACCACTCTGAGATCAGCCCTTGTGACAAGTCCATGCACCCAGCCAGAAGCCTTTCAATGCAGAATCATTCCCAAGATCTTCCAGTGTGGCATTCCTTTATTTAACCCCTTCACTAACAAGTGATTTTCTAAAAACCACTGTCAGGAGCCAGTGGTTTTTTGAAAAATAACTGTTTAATGAATTATACAGTAAGAAAAAAAATTGGAAATATTCCTCATGTATTTCCTAATGTAATAACTGATTTGGCAGACAGATGTCGCCATCTGCTGGCCAAATGGAGTTACTGCAGTTCTTAACTCCCTGCAGTATCAGCTTGGGAGTTGTTATATAGAGACATTTCCCAAGCAGTTTTAAAAGTGCTAGCATGTCCACAGTGCTAAAACCTTAGGGGCATGTTCTGGATCCCATATGCAAAAGAAATTAATTTATAATAAAACAAACTTTGTTTGCAACGATACAGCATAGCTCCAGATCTTGGATTGCTGTGTCCTCTGCTGCTGATCACGGTAGTGAAAGGGTTAAGGGAGGATCAGTTCACAGTTGTATCAGGAATTACCCCTATATATTTCATGTGCATCATGGGATCCCAGCAACTGGCACTTTATACCAGTGTGCTTTATGCTAGTGTAGCGCTGGTTTTAAATTCCCTGTCGTTGTAGTACTTGTTTTTGGCCACCGGAGGGAGACAAGCGCGATGTAAGACACTGAACATTGGGACTACATTTTCCAGCATGCTTTGCGGGCGGGAACAGGAAGTGGGTGGGAGAGAGACACTGATATCCGCAGCCTCGTGGAAAGAGCTGGCAGAGCGCGCCGAGGAGTGAGAGGAGAAAGACGCAGTGTAGCAGAAAGTGATCTCGACCAGGCCAGAGCGCAGGTGCGGCCTAGCGGAGCTAGAGATCGGGTTTTTCCTTCCTATTTAACGAAGACCCAGTAACCCAGGCTGAGACAGAGTAAGCTGAAGGACCCCGAGTGAGAACCGCAGACGATTTAACAGGGAGTGCAGGCGGTGAGCTGGACATCTTGTGGCCGATACAGAGGAGCAAGACAGCGGATCCGGTGACACAGAGAACCCCAGTCAAAATCGAGCGGAGAGACGTCCTGGGTCGAGCGGAGCACCGAGTATCTGGCGGATGGGTGAGGGGCCTTCCAGGCCACGGTGAAATACTAAAGCACACTACAGTTTGTTCCAAAACCTACAGGGCCCCAACGTGACTAGTCGAAGATACCTCCTAAATAATTCACTGGCCAGTTGAATATTGTACCTGGGTACCAACACACGCATACACATACATTCCTTGGGACATAACCTGTACGAGACTCACACTCCAACCACTAAGGGGTTAAAAATACTTTATTTCCTTTTCCGCTGCGCGTTTCTCGCATTACGAAGTACTGTAAAAATATATACATATACCGTGTTACTCATTATATGCCCGTTTATTCAGTAAACTATATAATTTATAAAATCCACGACAGTGCTGGAGTATATTTATTCCCTAGTATGGGGAGACTGACCCGAGGTTCAAATTCAGCGGCTCCTCCGGGAGTGAGCGCTACAAGTGGGGGCTCGTTTCCGGGATCCAGTCTCTAGAAAACCGCATTTAAAGGGTTAAATATGGATCCAGACACTGCTGCCAAATGGTGTGAGGAGCACAGTAGTCAGTTAGAATTGTGTATAGTCATGGATATTCCTGCAGACACTTGGGCCGAAGATCAGATTCGCCAGGCCATGGCCGCGCTGACACCAGATCATCGGGGGTTAATCCTGGACGTTAAAGAGAACCCAGATACCTCTCACACGTATGTTCTTTTTGAGTGGAGAAAGGGTGTTCCAGTATGTTTTCAGGGCGCGAGCGTGAAGCTGACCGATGAGGTGGAAGTCCAACTGATTCAGCCAAGTGCGCCACGTGGCGAATCCGCGAGTGTTCCCGCGCCCAGTCCGTTGGCCATGATCGGGCCTGAATTTATAGTGGCTATTGGAGATTTGCTGGCTAAATGTCAGAGAACAAGCCCTCCGCACACTAACTTTGCTTATCGACGGTTGAGAAATTTTATAGGAAACGTACCAACTCCGGCGGGAGAAGAAACCTTCGAAGAATGGGTGGAACAGGCGATGCAGGCTCTGGATGAGTGGGACGTCCCTGAAGCACAGAAAAAGCAAAGGATTACTGAGAGCTTAAAGGGACCTGCGTCAGAGGCTGTAAGAAACCTAAAATTGAGTAAGAAAGACTGCACTGCTTTAGATTATCTAAATGTTCTGGAGGAAGTTTTTGGGCAAACGGAAAAGGCTGCAGAACTCGTGTATCAGTATGAACACACCTACCAGCGGAAAGGTGAGAGAATGACCGAATATATGAGGCGCCTAGATAAGATTCCGCACCAGATACTCCTCAAGAAAGGGGCCGAACCGGTCGAAGTAGATAAGATCCGAATAAAACAGATCCTGAGGGGCGCTCAACCTCTAGATCCAGTGATGCTGCAGCTGAGAAGCAGAGAAGGTAATCAAGAACTGAAGTACCTGGAACTGATCCGAGCTGTCAGAGAGGAGGAGGCTTTACTGGAAGAAAAATCCTTCAGGAGAGGAGAAAGAGCTTACGCGCAACCTGTGAGGCATAACGAATGTTTGCAGTCTGAAAGTGACTCGTTGGATACCTATGGATCCGAGGTGGACGAACAAGAGCATCTGATCGCTTTTAAATCCACAGAGAAGGCTGTCAAAGAATTAAACCTCTCTGCACATGGTGAGTTGCACAAAACTGTTAAGAAGGTACAAGAAGCTCAAGCTGAATTTCAACAGGCGCACGCGGAACTGTGCCGAGTATTGTTGAAGGTGACAGAGACACAGACAGAGATGCAGAAGTTCCTTACAGACATGCAGACAACTGGAGTTGCTGTGGCGCCTAGCCAGGGTCCTTCAACCGAATCACAGCAGGCGACTGCGTCTCCGCTTTCAAAGAAGAGATGTTTCAGTTGTGGAGAAATGGGCCACTTCCGCGCACAATGCAAAAGCCAAAAGCCTGAAGGAAATAGAGTTGAGGAGTTCTTGAAAGCCTTGGAAGGGCTGTTATCTACCTCACCGGCGGGAAACGCCAGAGGGCACAAGTGAAGGAGCAACCTAGGTGCCCGAAGGCTGAAACCCGCTTCAAAAATCAAGCCAGGACTAAGAGGGCGAGAGGGCCCAAAGTCTGGCCAACTGCCGAGCCTGCCATGACTGAAAGAGTCACTCCCTTAGCATCCGGTCCTACGTCATGGGGAAGCAATGCACACCCAAAACCTGCACGGGCCAAGAAGAAGGCCAGGGTACAACAAACTGGGTCTAAATGTCCTGTTGCCACCACCAAGTTTCCTGACCAGCTGATAGGTCCTTCCCCTATTGTGCCAATCCAAGTGGAGGGAGTCTACACTAAAGCTCTGTTGGACTCAGGGGCTCAAGTGACATTGATTTACAGAGATTTCTATGAGAGACACTTGAAGCACATACCTCTACAGAAATTGAAGGATCTGGAAATCTGGGGTATCGGAACTGAGAAACTCCCCTATGATGGGTATCTACAGGTGAAGTTGGAGATCGGATCCGAAGTCATTGGACAGTCCGGAGGTTGTGATGCATTGGCCATTGTGTGTCCTCGGCCTTCAGGGGCAAACAGGAGTTCCATGATAGTGGGGACGAATACCGATTTGGTGCGACGTCTCCTGACACCTATCGTACTGGAAGAAGGTTCTACTAAAGGAGTACACCCAATGTTACGTCCAGTCTATCAGAGAATGGTCGAAGAACAGAAGGCACCTGCTGAAGTGGGGCGCCTGTGGAGATTGGAAGGAACAGAGAAGGTTCTGCAAGCAGGACAAGTAACAAGTTTCCGGGCTTCAGTCAAGTTGAACGGATCGCAACCAGGGCCCTATGTAGTACTGGAAACCGATTTTAATCATGGGAGTGAAGCCGGAGTAGAAGTAATCCCTGAAATAATCTCCACTAAAGCTTTGAAAAGAACACGAGGAAGAGTCTCAGTCAGCGTGTGCAATGTGTCTGATTCTCCAGTAGTCCTTAAAGCACGAATGCCTATCGGGCAAGTAGCGTCCGCTACGCCCCTCTCTCCTACCGATTTAGGAGGGGGAGTGGATAAAGAAATTCCAGATGAAAGATTCTACCCCAAGGACGCTCCCATTTCACCTGAATGGAAGAAACGTCTTCAGTCCCAAGTTCTAAAGTGGAGAGACTTGTTCTCGAAAGATGAGTTCGACGTAGGCCTAGCTAAAAGTACTGAGCACCGCATTCGATTACAAGAGGACAAGCCGTTTCATCCAAGAGTCCAGGAGCCCATATGCATCTCCAATAGTAATGGTCCGGAAGAAGAATGGTTCTGTCCGCCTATGCATAGACTATCGCACGCTGAATCGGAGAGCCATCCCAGGTCAATATGCTACTCCTCGGATAGAAGATGCCTTACAGTGTTTGTCTGGAGCAAAATGGTTTAGTGTACTAGACCTGCGAAGTGGGTATCACCAGATACCAATGCATCCTGAAGACAAAGAGAAGACTGCGTTCATCTGCCCATTGGGGTTCTTCGAATTCAACAGAATGCCTCAAGGCCTTACGGGGGCTCCAGCCACGTTCCAAAGGTTAATGGAGAAGACAGTCGGGGACATGAATCTGATCGAAGTATTAGTGTACCTGGATGACATAATTGTGTTCGGGAAGACTCTGGAAGAACATGAACAACGTTTGGAGAAGGTCTTGAAGAGGCTCCATGAAGAGGGATTGAAACTATCTCTGGAGAAATGTCAATTCTGTTTACCGTCTGTTACGTATCTGGGACATTTGGTCTCAGCAGAAGGCGTTTCAACAGATGCTCGGAAGTTGGAGGCCGTAGCTTTTTGGCACAGACCCCGAAACGTTACTGAACTTCGATCTTTCTTGGGGTTCTGCTCTTATTATCGAAGATTTGTAGGAGGATTCGCAAAAATAGCTCAACCACTGAACAAGCTCCTACAGAAGGAAAGCACAGAAGGCCACAAGGTCTCCGACCGAAATCCGTCAGCTCCAGGGCCAAGGAAAGCTCGAGAGTCCATCCAGGGAGAATGGACCAGTCAATGCAAAGGTGCTTTTACGAAGCTGAAAGAGAGTTTAACTCGAGCTCCTGTCTTGGCCTATGCGGACCCTCACAAGCCGTACGAGCTACATGTGGATGCCAGCAGAGAAGGTCTAGGAGGAGTCCTGTATCAAGAGTATGGTGGATTGCTGAGGCCTGTAGCGTATGTGAGCCGGAGCCTTACGCCTTCAGAAAAGAACTATCCTACCCACAAGTTGGAGTTCCTAGCCTTAAAGTGGGCAGTGGTAGACAAGCTAAAGGACTATCTGTATGGGGCCAAGTTTGTGATAAAGACGGATAACAATCCTCTTACCTACGTCCTTACTACTGCAAAACTGGACGCAACGGGACATCGGTGGTTGGCCGCTCTGTCAGGGTTTCGGTTCAGCCTGAAGTATCGCCCTGGGGTGAATAATCGACATGCTGATGCTTTGTCGAGAAGACCCTACACTACAGAATGGACTCAGTTAACTCCAGACGGGGTACAAGCTTTGTGTCAATGAGCAGAGCGCCGGGTCAAGGGAGGGATTGAAGCGGAGGCCATAGGAGTCGTGGCTGCGGCTGTTCCGGAGTTCTACTGCAACCCTACGCAGTTGAGGGATGAAAGTCTGCCTACCTTTTCAAAACAGGACCTGAAAGCTGATCAGGCTAGAGACCCTTTAATTGCGTTAACCATAAAGGCCCTAACTGCGAACCAGCGGGAAATTCTGCTGACCAATTCCCCAGATGGAGCCAGATTGGTCTACAAAGAGTGGGAACGGTTGAAGATGTTGAATGGGGTGGTCTACCGAAGGGGCCCCTCAACCAATGCTGAAGAGACCCAACAGTTGTTCCTTCCCACTAAACATAGGGAGAGTGTACTGCGATCGCTACATGATGAGCATGGACATCAGGGCGCAGAAAGGACTTTTAAGCTGGTGCGAGACAGGTTCTATTGGCCTTGCATGAGAGCTGAAGTGGAAGGTTACTGCCATTCATGTCTGAGGTGTATTCAAAGGAAGACCCTACCGACCCGAACCGCTCCAATGAGCCATCTGCAAAGTCAAGGACCCATGGATTTGGTGTGCATTGATTTCCTGTGCTTAGAGCCGGATGCTAGTGGGCAGGGAAATATTCTAATAGTGACTGATCACTTCACACGTTACGCCCAAGCCTTTTCTACAAAAGACCAACGCGCTCCGACAGTGGCGAAGGTTCTGATGGAAAAGTTATTTGTTCACTACGGCCTACCAAGGAGAATACACTCTGATCAGGGTAGAGACTTTGAAAGCCGGCTTGTTGGGCAATTACTGGAACTGCTGGGAATCCAAAAGACCCGAACTACACCATATCACCCTCAAGGTGATGCTCAGCCCGAAAGGTTCAATCGCACACTACTAAATATGATGGGGACACTGTCAAACACAGAGAAGCAGAGCTGGAGTCGTCACATAGCTACGCTAGTACATGCATATAACAGTACGGAGAGTGACGCCACTGGATACTCACCGTACCGTCTTATGTTCGGAAGAGAAGCTCGACTGCCGGTTGATTTGGCGTTTGGGCTATCTCTGGACCAGACGTCGGTAGCTTCCCATAGAAATTACGTGGATAGACTTCGAAAGAATCTGGCCTCTGCTTTTGAACAGGCCCGTTTGACCTCAGGAAACAGGGAACAAAGGAATAAACGGAACTATGACTTGAAAGTTCGGATACAGGATCTACAACCCGGTGATAGGGTTTTGTTGAAGAACTTGGGTGCTGCTGCAAGGCACAAGTTAGCGGATAGATGGAGTTCTCAGGTCTACATTGTCTGCAAGCAACTGCCGGGTCTGCTGGTGTATCAAATCCGGCCGGATGGAAAGGCTGGGCCTCTTAAGAACTGGCACCGGAATCATTTATTACCTTTGAGAGAGGCTGTGAGGATACCAGTTGGGGACGAACTTTCTCTGCCGAATCCGCCTGCTCCACGTTTGCCTCCCGTTACTCGGTCTCAGCAGGCTATCGAAGAGAGCAAAAGGGACAGTGAGGAAGAAAGTTTTTGTCTGGACTGGATGCGCTCACCGGAGCCTGAAGAGGTTATCTTGGTTCCTGAACGGTGGGAAAGTAATTTGAGGCCTGAGGCTCCTGAATTTCAGTTAGAAGTCCCCGAGACTATTGAAATCCCTGTAGTTCCTGAAGCCGAATCTTATGACTACAGTTCTATGCCTTCACTGGAAGGATCATACTCCGAAGAGATGTCTGCTCCAGTGGTAGAAAGAAGAACTGAACCCGCGCCTATAGTACTTCCACCTGAAGAGGAACTGATTGAGCCAGAACCAAAACGCTCTGTTCGACCGCCCCAGAGACTCACCTACGACTCACCAGGACGTAGCACTGAAGAGGCCGTCACCACAGTGCGAAGGTTGCCCGAAGTATCTGCTATGTTAGCTGAGGTAGTCCAAAGCATGAGTCAATTTGAGGAAGTGTATCTAACCCATTGTATGCTTGCTGCTGAGCCTGTATATGTTGCCTAAATATATGTGAAAAATGTAATGCAACTGTTGTACCTCCTTGGAGAGACCCAAGAGTTCTAGGAGGGGGGAGAGTGTAGCGCTGGTTTTAAATTCCCTGTCGTTGTAGTACTTGTTTTTGGCCACCGGAGGGAGACAAGCGTGATGTAAGACACTGAACATTGGGACTACATTTTCCAGCATGCTTTGCGGGCGGGAACAGGAAGTGGGTGGGAGAGAGACACTGATCCGCAGCCTCGTGGAAAGAGCTGGCAGAGCGCGCTGAGGAGTGAGAGGAGCAAGACGCAGTGTAGCAGAAAGTGATCTCGACCAGGCCAGAGCGCAGGTGCGGCCTAGCGGAGCTAGAGATCATGTTTTTCCTTCCTATTTAACGAAGACCCAGTAACCCACGCTGAGACAGAGTAAGCTGAAGGACCCCGAGTGAGGAGAACCGCAGACGATTTAACAGGAAGTGCAGGCGGTGAGCTGGACATCTTGTGGCCGATCCGGTGACACAGAGAACCCCAGTCAAAATCGAGCGGAGAGACGTCCTGGGTCGAGCGGAGCACCGAGTATCTGGCGGATGGGTGAGGGGCCTTCCAGGCCACGGTGAAATACTAAAGCACACTACAGTTTGTTCCAAAACCTACAGGGCCCCAACGTGACTAGTCGAAGATACCTCCTAAATAATTCACTGGCCAGTTGAATATTGTACCTGGGTACCAACACACGCATACACATACATTCCTTGGGACATAACCTGTACGAGACTCACACTCCAACCACTAAGGGGTTAAAAATACTTTTTTTCCTTTTCCGCTGCGCGTTTCTCGCATTACGAAGTGCTGTATTTTTCCTTTTCCGCTGCGTGTTTCTTGTATTACGAAGTACTGTAAAAATATATACATATACCGTGTTACTCATTATATGCCCGTTTATTCAGTAAACTATATAATTTATAAAATCCACAACGGTGCTGGAGTATATTTATTCCCTAGTGCGGGGAGACTGACCCGAGGTTCAAATTCAGCGGCTCCTCCGGGAGTGAGCGCTACACTAGTGTATATTGACCCAGTGGCGTCACTAGGGTTGGTGTCACCCGCTGCGGTGACTTATGGTGTCACCCCCCCCCCCGAGTTTTACAGATTTTTTTAACTACTCTTACTCCTAAATCAGTACTCCCATATAACACTGAATGCTCATACACACAGCGCACATTACTGTGAGGTTCATTGCTGTGGAGCTCTCTCATATGCTCACACAAATTTTTTCCAACTGCCAGCAAGTACGGTGCCTGTTCAAAGGCAGTGAAAGCACACATTGATATATATTGCCCCCGGCAGCTCTGGATATATTGCCCCCAGCAGCTCACCCATGGATATATATTGCCCCAGCGCACATATGGATATATTGCCCCAGCTCACAATTATATATTGCCCCCAGCAGCTCACCCATGGATATATATTGCCCCAGCTCACATATGGATATATTGCGCCTCAGCTCACATATGGATATATTGGCCCAGACCAGCTCACACATGGATATATTGCCCCAGACCAGCTCACACATGGATATATTGCCCCAGACCAGCTCACACATGGGTATATTGCCCCAGACCAGCTCACACATGGATATATTGCCCCCAGACCAGCTAACACATGGATATTGCCCCAGCTCTCATGGATTTGCCCCAGCTCTCATGGATATGCCCCCAGCACACATGGATACTGCCCCAGCTCACATGGATATGCCCCAGCTCTCATGGATATGCCCCAGGAGCTCTCAGGGATATGCCCCAGGAGCTCTCAGGGATATGCCCCAGGGGCTCTCATGGATATGCCCCAGCTCCTCTCATGGATATGCCCCAGCTGCTCTCATGGATATGCCCCAGCTCCTCTCATGGATATGCCCCATCTCCTCTCATGGATATGCCCCAGCAGCTCTCATGGATATGCCCCAGCTCCTCTCATGGATATGCCCCAGCAGCTCTCATGGATATGCCCCAGCAGCTCTCATGGATATGCCCCAGCTCCTCTCATGGATATGCCCCAGCTCCTCTCATGGATATTGCCCCCCAGCTCATGGATATGCCCCAGCTCCTCTCACAGATATGCCCCAGCTCCTCTCATGGATATGCCCCAGGAGCTCTCATGGATATTGCCCCAGAAGCTCTCATGGATATGCCCCAGCTGCTCTGATGGATATGCCCCAGCTCCTCTCATGGATATGCCCCAGCAGCTCTCATGGATATGCCCCAGCTCCTCTCATGGATATTTCCCCCAGCTCATGGATATGCCCCAGCAGCTCTCATGGATATGCCCCAGCTCCTCTCATGGATATGCCCCAGCACCTCTCATGGATACTGCCTCCAGGCCCCAGCTCACCTCCTGCCGCCGCCGCGTGTTCGGTTCCCTCTGAGCGTCCGGCAGCATGGAGCTTGGGCACTCGCCTGGGGTTGCCACATGACCAGCCGCGATCTCGCGAGAACTCGGCTGGTGACGTGGTTCCCCCAGGCGAGCGCCGAAGCTCCATAGCTTCGGACGCTCACAGGGAGCCGAACACTGCGTCGCAGGGTGAGACACCCGCCCTTAGGGTGACGGTGTCACCCTATGGGCGGGTGTCACCTGGTGCGGGCCGCACCCCCCACCCCCAACCTTGCAACGCCACTGTATTGACCTAGTTTAGGCAATCACTCTTCCTGTGATGATGCTAAACATGCAAATCACTCCACAATATAAAGTTGTTTTCAACTTATGTTTGATGATCACTTTTACACTTAGGGTGTTATTCAGAAAGCACTGTGCATACCCCAAAGAAAATTGCCATTGTTGCAATGATGACAAAATGATGATCAGTGCTTCACAATAGAAAACAGCAGCAGGAGACGCTTCACAGCAAATACAAATGTGATATGATGTAAAGATTATAAAAAAAAAAACTTATTTTCAAAGTTGGCAAATTAAGCGTATCTATGTTTTTGAAAGCGTATTAGTTTCATTTTAGAGGGAAAAACCTGACAACTGCTGTCACGTCGCAGCCTGCCCCTTAACACAAGGGCCTCTCGTCCTCCAACTGGGACCCCTGTCGGCTCAGGGCCAGGAGGACCCTCGCCACCTCCACTGCTCAGCTGACAGCGGTGTCGCAGCCTGGGATCACCCCCCTCACAACGGCAACTGCAACGCAAGGAATCACGGCCATCCACGTAGTCCAAGATGACGGCCGCAAGTGAGCTGCTGAAGCCCAGCCCATCCGCTTAGGGGGTGTGGCCAACACGCATCCGGTTTTCCAGGCAACCTCACAGCATCGCTCCCTGATTGGTGGATTCTCCACAAGGTGCCCTATATAAAACCCAGACTGCCTTTGCTCAGTTGTTCTGCACTTATCCAGTGTTCTTTCCCAAGTCTCCTGATTGCTAAATTGGATCCCCCGTGTATCGACCTTTGCCTGTACCCCTCGACTCTGCATACCTGCCCTAGTACTTGACCTTTACCTGTACCTCGACTCTGCATACAAGCCACCATCCCTCGACCTTTGCCTGTACCCCTCGACTCTGCATACCTGCCCTAGTACTTGACCTTTACCTGTACCTCGACTCTGCATACCAGCCACCATCCCTCGACCTTTGCCTGTACCTCGACTCTGCATACCAGCCACCAGGCCTCAACCTTCGCCTGTACTTCGACTCTGCATACCAGAGTTCTGCTTCATTCCTGCACCCTTTACCCTAATGGCAGTGTTCTTCTCAAAATTCAAGGTAACCCCGTCCGCCATACACTGCATTCTGAACTCCATCAACCCCAACCTGACAATTCCCCAGCAAATATTATAATTAGAGAAACCAAGTGTCCCTCTCATTTAACGTTAATATTTATAAATTAAAATATAAACTAGTTATAAAATAAATGTCACGACTAACCTACGTGCATAAAACCAATAACCTAAATGCTATTAAAACCAATACAATCCAGCAAATTATTTTTCTGTTAGCCTGAAACTACTTAAGCAGAATAAATAAAAATATTGCTATTATTGCTAATGTCAAGTTTGATATTCAGCTGAATTCCTACCTGCTTGTGTCCTTATGGATGCAAGCAGGAAAATGCTCATAAGGATGTTCTCTGCGCTCAATCAAGTGTGTTTTTTAACACATTCAAGTATAAAAAACAATGTACCTGTGACAATGGAACATCCATCCATAATAAATCCTGCATCAGTTCATCAAACGTAAGATAAAGAACATCCAATTTCCTACATCAAGCTATAAAGTGCTATGTTTTTTGCCTTTCCTTGCTCAGCATTTAATTAGGCAACTTTTATATTAGATTAGCAATAATTGATTGCACAAGTAATTAAGAAAGTTATAAGCTCCTCACGCTGTTTAATTAAATACCATAGCCTCAAGTTATTTTTTTTTATTTTTTGGATTCAATGGTAACTCTTAAGTTATAGGTAAATATCCAGAGTCACTATGAATGTCTAAAGACTTTGTAAATGCTTCAGGCAAAGAACCTGATGTTCTTGCTCAGTTGCAGAGGAGCATTTTAGCTCTACCTGGCTACGTCCCACAATGTATTTTAATCAATTTCCAGATGATCAAACCCCCGAGAACCTAAAAATACTATTCTGATTGCACATTTACCCAAAGGGAAAAAACAACTTGAGACCGTTCTATTACTAAGACCAGCCAAGAGACGGGTGTTCTCTCACTCCTATTAATGGTATCTTTACAGTGAGATAAGGGGTAATACACTAAGCAGTAAATTGGTGGAAGACTGAAAATTTTAGACCAAAATAATGATCTTCCATTTGAAACAGAAATTAACAATTTCCACAAATTTGCCACCCCTAAAGTAGAAAGAAATTTAAAGGACCATGTCACGTACTTGCTTCATTCCAGAAGAGCACGTGTCTTGGCGAAGTGGGGTCAGGGTTAAAAATCCCTATTCGTCTGCGCTAGTCTCAAAATAATGACTAACCAACCCTCTTATCGCGACCCACTTCCCTAAATTAAATGCTGCCACCACAGCTCTTATAATAAATATGCCTAATATATGAAACGGAGGTGACCTGAAACGCCACGTTCAATTAAACGCACAAAAACTGTTTGGTAGACTGACCCCACCAAACCCAATTTAGTAGATTGTCCCGAAACTCAAGGTGATTATAACAAATGTCTCTTCAATTAATGTGATTCTTAGATCAGACAAAGGCAGAGCTTAATAAAGGAATATATTTATTATTAGGGATGCACCGATACCGATACTAGTATCGGTATCGGGGCCGATATTGCCGTTTGCACGAGTACTTGTTACTCGTGCAAACGGCCCGATACATCCCGCCGATACCGGAAGCCGGCGCTGGGCTGGCTTGCCGGTATCCGCGGGGCTGGGGAAGCTGGCCGCGTGCATGAAAAGCACGCGGCCAGCGTTCCCCTCCGGCGCGCCAAATACTCACCCTTCCTGAAGTTCCGGTCGCTGGGCAGTGATGCGTTCCCGCGGCCACTGGGCGCTCCTGTGACGCTGCCTCTCGGCTGGAGGCTGCGTCACAGATGCGCCCGGCGGCCACGTGACCGCATCACTGCCCAGAGACCGGAACTAAAGGAAGGGTGAGTATTTGGCGCGCCGGAGGGGAACGCTGGCCGCGTGCTTTACATGCACACGGCCAGCTTCCCCAGCGTTCGAGCTGGGGGTAAATCCATGAGACCTGGGGGTAAATCGATGAGAGCTGCAGGCAAATCCATGAGAGCTGGGGCAAATCCATGAGACCTGGGGGCAAATCCATGAGACCTGGGGGCCAATCCATGAGACCTGGGGGCAAATCCATGAGACCTGGGGGACAAATCCATGAGACCTGGGGGCAAATCCATGAGACCTGGGGGCAAATCCATGAGACCTGGGGGCCAATCCATGAGACCTGGGGGCAAATCCATGAGACCTGGGGGACAAATCCATGAGACCTGGGGGCAAATCCATGAGACCTGGGGGCAAATCCATGAGACCTGGGGGCAAACCCATGTGAGCTGGGGGCAAACCCATGTGAGCTGGGGGCAAACCCATGTGACCTGGGGGCAAATCCATGAGACCTGGGGGCAAATCCATGAGACCTGGGGGCAAATCCATGAGACCTGGGGCAAATCCATGTGAGCTGCGGTCAATCTCATATAAATTTTTATATGAGGTCTGTTCCTATTGGAAAGCGTCACATGACATTAAATAAAAGTATCGGTACTCGGTATCGGTGAGTACTTTTAAAAAGTATCGGTACTCGTACTCGGTCTTAAAAAAGTGGTATCCGTGCATCCCTATTTATTATGATGAGAAAACTTGGTCACAGTGCATTTAAAATATGAAAGATATTACAATTAATATTTACAATCACGAGCAGAAAAGAAAAAGGATCGAACAAAGAAACCCTGATACTTACAACGAAACTAGAATCTCTGCCCAGGGGTTGGGTTGAAAACAAAATGGCAGTTACTTTCTGGGGTCCATGCAAGTATAAAGTAAGCACATGGTAGAATGGGCAGCTTCCATTTATACCAAGTTTTCCTGTCCCTTGAGACTCCATGGACACAGAGGAGTGTCCAGCCCACCCACTTGACCTCCCAGACCACATTTCAACTTCCAGGCATGCTCCCCACACACTCCATGATACCTTTTATGATACAGCTGCTTTGTAACTTTAATTATTTAATTATGCCCCCCTCCACTCCTGCAGGCTCCAGCCCAGCTAGGAAGGTGTAAATTCTCTTCCTGTGATCTCAGAACAAGACTTTCCCACTTCCTTAGTTCGATAGGATGATTTCCCCTGGATGACAAAAGTTTACACCCTGTAATTCACAGGAGCTTTGATGCTTCCTAGAAGACAAAAGGCCCCTGCTGGGATGGTGAATAAATTAAATCAGGCCTCCACACACCTTTCCCAGCTCAAAAGGACTTTGAGGCTCACTGATTCTAATCCCCCTGCTGGGAATGTGAATAAATTAACCATGCAGGCACACACTCCTTTATAGCGCAGACAGATGCTGTGGCGCAGTAAAGTTATTAATATTTTACATGGCCCCTGTCTGTGACAGACCACTGTTAGATAGGCAATTGACCCTTCGTAGGGGAGCCTCTATCTGTTAACCGTTTCTTGGACCCGGTGACTCTGTCCACCTTGGCTTTCCGCTGACCTGACATTCCGATATTGGGGTGCAGCAATTAAAATGATGCACACGAGTAGTGATTTCGAAAATTGCATGTTTATTTGAAGTTCGCATACTTCTTTTTGGACAAACAACATAAAAGGGGAGGGGAGGAAGGAGAGGGTGGTAGAGTAGAGAAGAAATGAAATAGGAATGTTGCGAGTGTGTGGATCCTAACCTTGGCGTTATCTGTACGTGATGTGCTGCGCGGGAGCAAGCCACTATGTTCTAACTAAGGCTTTGCTAAAAAGCACTTTCTTTAAGACAAAGACTTTAACTCTTTACACAGAGGCAAAGGTATTAATTCTATAAAGTTTCCCTACCTTACAACCACTCTATTAAAAAATTATCTCACCCCCCTTTTTCCCCTCAAATAATTGGGCAGATGCTGTCAGCATCTGTCTAATATTTTTTTTTATTTGATGAAAATATGCACCTTTTTTCTCTTGGCACTTCGCTTTTTCTTATCTTCGGCTCAGGGCTTCCAAAATACAGATGTCCCTGAAGCGTCTTACACAATTTGCATAGTGTACGTAACTTGCGTAGCAAATGCTACGTAGAATTGTATAACACATGGAACTTGTGTACTTTTGTTTCAATAATATAAAATACTAAAGACTCAGGGACTGATGAAGCTGACATTATAGTCGGAGAAACGTGTATCCCAGATATCTGACTACCCATTATATGGAATTCCATTTTATATTTTTGATTTTATAAGAGTGTATTCAATAAAAAAAATTATTTTATTTTAAAGCCACTATAATACGGATTCCGAGTCCTTCCTTGAGAATTCTGACATAAGGAACTCCAAGCATGATGTGTGCAGAGTCCTCAACCTAAGGGAGTTAACCAGGAACCTCTGAGGACAAAAACCGGGTGAAATAAGGAGACACTCACAACCTTGGAACCCACTACAGACCGAGATCATCGATACAAAAATATAAGTTTTTTTTTTTTATTTTTCACGCTTTATAATTGTATCATTTATATGTATGGAAAGTTATACATGTTTTGAGTAGATACAACCAAAATTGTAATTGTGCTGGAGGATGTTTTTATGGTTTTAAAACAAATAAATAAGTTGACATGGCTCTCGTGAAATGTGTTTTACAGTATTGATTCTTACAACCACTAATCCTACTGTTATAAAAACCTCAATGATCTGATTTTCAGGATTGATATTATTGCAGGAATTTAACTCATAGAATGGGTTTATGCAAAGGAAGGTCTTCCTGAAAAATACACTTGATTTACTGACTAATCTTGTGAAGTCAACATTTAATTAATCTTTGCTTTTTTTTTTCACTTTTAAAGATCAAGGGCCCTATTACATTCTCATGTACGTCTCATGAACTCGAACTTTTGAAATTGTTCGAGTTCGAATGCGAACCGAACACAGGGGTGTTCGGCTCATCACTAATTATGCCCACAGGGCTAAAATTTTGGGGGCATCTTCTGCAGCCCAAAAGCAAACAAATTTAATTTCCAGCAAACAAATTTCATTTGCTTTTGGGCTGCAGATCAGCACATCGAGATATCTCGATACTGGGGCACCAGATGGTGCCTTTGAAGCCCAAGATATCTCGATATCGGTAGTGAAGGGGTTAAAGGCATGTTAGCAAAGTTGCTCAAACTCGATAGCAAGAAGGGGTCACCCTAGCTGATAAATGAGCTATACAAGACAACCTCTGCTAGTTGCTTTTTACGAAGACTTAGATAAAGCATTTACATTACTATAGTAATTTTGTGTGAGAAAGCACCTCCTGTTCATTGTTTTTTGGCACCAGGAAAGGATAGGGAATGTATAGTATCCAAACCTAATTTATTGATTTTCTACCTGCTGTGAGAGGGACAAGCTTTCTTAGACCTACAGTGGTTAAAGGAATTTGATGCAACAAACACAACAAACTAAAAGGACAACAAGTAATATCAAAGCAATAAAATGAACAAAAACCATATATATTTTTATAAGATGTCATGACATGGTTTTGAATGCGCAGTATATCATTGATAAAATAATACTATAGCAGAATCACTGTTATTGTATTATTTTAGTTAACTGCATATGACCAAAATAAACATAAGTAAAGCTCAATGTGCAGTAAAAGTCTGGCCACTTCGCCGAGCGCAGTTAGTGCGCTCAGTGCAGCAAGGCTCGATCTTCCTATGGATGATCGCGCTTTGCACCCCCGTGGAAAGCACGTCGTAGCCCTTCGACGGAGAGGCTTTCAGCACGTCCGCTGTAGCGCGCACAATTTGTGCGTGCGCTACAGCACGTAGCCGGCACGGTCGAAGCGTCACAACGATGGAGTTTCTGGATCAGGAACCCAGGACATACTTGAAAACGAGAGAAATCTCAATGTATCCTTCCTGGTAAAATACTTTCTAAAAATAAAAAAAAAACTCAAACCATTCTCAAAAACATAGTGGAAGAGGTCGGTATTCCTAAAACAAACATGTTGAGGATTCTTCATGACGAGTTAGACTAGACTTTACCAAGAAGTGCACCTGCTGGGTTCCACGTTTGTCGAAGGCTGAACAAAAAACTCCTCCAGTTGAGTTAATAAAATAGAGATAAGAAGAGCTGCTTGATAAAATACATGGAGATTGGTTTCAATTATGGTGAGAAATGCTGAATAAACAAACTTTCTTTAGAATTTTTTTTTGAGTTAACACCTTTAATTATTTCATTAATTTTAACTTTACTTTTGGACATCCCCTCATATATGTAAGAACTGTTGATCCTAGGATAAATGTAATCTTATGTTCTTGTTACAGCCAGGGCCGCATTAAGATCTCTATGGGCCTGGAGCTGAAGATTTTGGTGGCTTTATTTGGAATTTAGTGAAATAAAAGCATATTTTAGGTTATTTAATAGTGCAGATACGGGTATATCTAACCAGGCAGATACTGTGTGAGGAAATTTCCATTCAGATTCCAATCATTTACAGCATGTAAAATAATTTTTTCACATTTTATCATCCAAACCTTTCTGGTTATATATTCTATAGGGCATTCTTGTTAAAAAAATTGAATTGGGAACCTGTTACTGCATTATTCTGAGCAAATATACAATTTTAACCAAAAAAATGAAATATTTCCCTTGTGTTTTGGAGGAAGGTGTTTTATGAATAATATGGCTATGTATAAAACACTGATCTTGCTCCCAGCGTGGGAAAGAGAAGGTGAGTAATGGCAGTGCTATTGCTCATTTTCATACGTAACAAATGGACAATGCCATCGCTTTGGAACTAAAAATAAGTAGATAAAAAAAGTTTTTTTGGTTTTCCTTTCTTTTAGATTTTACATGGCCATGTTTGGTATTAATGCAAAGGCCAGACGCTGTCCTGTCCAATGACACCTCCCTTGACCTTGTGAGGTGTAAAGATTAGTGACGCAGGGTTCCAAAGTCCCTCCCAGTGCACTTTGTTGCAGTGCGGGGGTTTAGGTTTTTGGTGTAACAATTCGTAATAACAGATCGTGCCATCACCTCCACACTTGAGATGGTGAGTTAGTACAGCATCATTGTTCGCTTTATAATTGAAAAGTGAAAAATATTGCTGTGTTAGAAAGAAAAAATAATTTTTTTGTTACATAAAACCTGATCATGTGTGGTATCATTGGAAAGGCCATGCTCTGGCCTTTCCAGTGATACCTGACATGACCCTGTAGCTGCTATGGTGTTGGAGATAATGAGGTCCAAATGTCCATCAATGCAGACATTGTTATTTTTTCTCTGGGCCTATTCTGGGGCATGGGCCTGGAGCTGCTGCTCCATCTGCCCCTATGTTAATCTGGCCCTGGTTACAGCATCAAGTGTAAAAAGCAAATACCGCTGAGAATCACTGAAGAGCCTCAGGGCTATATAATTATGTAGATGCAGCAGAGAAGAGACTGTGGATTTGCAAAATCCCTTTATGTCATGTTCTGGAATGTGGGATTTCTTTGCGTCCTTGTTGCACTAGCTATAAGATTAATAAATGACTTGGAATTATTATCAAAGTTTTACAACCTTCCTGATGTTTAGAAAGGAACAGCTTTAGATATTGCCATATACACGGGGGGCCCTATTACAATCTTGGCGCAAACGTTTGCGCCGGCGCAAAAAAACATTAACGCGAGGGATAAAACCCTTTGCGCTGAACGTCGTATTACATTGTCAGCGCAACAAATGCATTCAATTGTCTACCGCGGGTGAACCTGCGCAAACCCTGCACGAGCGTACTTTACTGCACGCATCCTATATTTAACATTGTGAGCGCAAATGCGTTTGTGCGCTGGTACGCGGATGGTATTACAATGTATGCACAGGAATTAACGCACAGCCTTTGCGCACAGAATTTTAGCAACTCCTAAAAGCTAGTGTTAATGGCAAATTCTATCAACCTGGCCGAACCCAAATACACCAGCCCATAAAAAAAATGCAGCAAAGTATAGTTACACATTCTACACATACCCAAACGATAAAATGGAGAAGTTGTGTGTGCATTTATTATTGCTGCAGCATGTATGCTCAGATTGACTTTGACAGGCGCAAAAAACTTAACGTGAGATAATTGTGGTTCTTAATTCTGATTGGCTGAATCGTGTGAAAAAAACAGTCCGCACACTGATTTCTGCGCGCAATGTTACTGCGCGAGCATTTGTGCGTGTCTGTTTAACGCACGTTATTGCTCGACGGATGAAAAAATGAGCGAGGATTGTAATTCCAGCGTTGATTTACATGCGTTAACGTTTAACGCTTGGTGCACAAATTCACGCGCTGCGCGTGGGTTTTTGCGTGAAGAATGTAATTTGGCCCGGGGTGTATTATGTATCTTGATATAGTTGTATTTCTTATGAACCTCTCCTTTTGTTTTCTAAATACATTTTAAAATGTAGACAAAACAAAGTTTTTCCTTGTAGGTTATTTTGTCTCGATATTTGCCTTCACATTCTTTCTATGTAGTTGTTTTTTTTATTCTCTTTAATTTAATGTATTTATGTAGTAATTCAACAACAATAATAATAATAATATTAATAATAACAACATTTTAAAACAATATTGATTTTGAATCCAGGAAATCTAAAAACATTTTTTTTTTCAGCTCCGAGATCCTTGGCACCAAATAATTCTTTCGACCACAAAACAAAAATATATATAATAAAATTATAACAGCGCACTGCAGAACATGCATTCCCTGTATTAGCTCCTACTATTTAAGAATATTACTAGATACGATGTTGAGCAATAAAGTTGCAAATAAACCCTTTTTATAGCAAAGACAGTAAACAATTTTTTACCAGCGCTTAACCTGTCAGCTATATTGTCAGAGTCTTGTCACAAGGCTTGATTGTTAAAAGCTTGCTGAAAATGTTATAGTTAGCACATAAAATGGTATCACCCTATAATTACCATTTTTTTTCTGTTTATGGAAACAAGGGGGAACAATATGATGTCATATAAATGTCAAATATTAGATATTTTTAAGTCTATTATGGAATGTTGAAGCCTGAGGAAAGCAATAGGGGGCATATGTACGGCCTCATTAATTCTTCTTTTCAGCAGTGGTCTTGGAAGTATTTTTTTCGTGGTCAGGGACCAGGAATTAATCAGTGCAACAGAGATCGGGGAATAATGGAGAATGGTGACAATCGTAATGCAGAATTCCAGCTAATTATAGTCTACATTAACAAAACCTGCGTTTGGCATCTTTGTTCACAGACTGGTAAAGGGCTTTGTGTTTTGCAGTCTTCTTCAAACCTGAAATCGAATTTTTCGAATTTTTTCGTATCTAATTCTAGCCAGTACATGATCTTGTAGGAGATATAAGGCAGCCCTTTGGACATCATCTTCAAGAGTGTTTTTAATTTTACTTTCTTTTACAATTCTACAATGGCACACTCTACCTGCTGTGTGAATGAAAACATCCCTATTCTTAGGGCACTATCATGTGCCCTAAGCTAAACTGTGATGCTAAGGGGAAAAATTTACGCTTGTAAATCTCCCCTTAGCATCCCTGTTTTACAAGCACATTACTTTGGACGGCGTCATAAGGGAGACCATAGATTTCCAATGGTACCCCGGATGTGGCGCCACTCCCCTGGGATTACCCCGAAATCATGTAATTTGTCTCACTGGGTACTCAGGGACTGGTGACCGGCCTGTAGCGCCAGGATGTCTGGGGAGGGCAGAGTATACGTGATGGGATTACAATCTTATCTGATTTTGTTCTGTATAAAAGGTTGTACAGTCCTCAACAAAAATGTTCATTCTATACACCCTACACTGTGTCTCGTCAAGTGACTGGGTGGGCTGGGAGCTAATCAACCCTTCTTTGCAGTGTCTGTGGAGCAAGGAAGATTCCAGCGATGGATCTACTCATCAGGAGTAGCGGGATCCGCCACAATGGGAAACAAGGCTGAGTGACGTGACTCAGAGATTATGGTAACACTAGCAATAAAAAGCTTGATACACAGATTGACATTAGAAGGGAAATGAATGTTGTGTGTTCATGGAGATGAACAGGAATAACCTACAGCAAAAGTAGAGCTCTAAACGTCTTATGATTCTCCGAGTTACCAAGTGGTGATCTTAATCCAACCACCACATGATGTCAATAAGGTATTTTCCACATTATCATGATTTATGATCACTTTGAGCAAATAAAAAACAGTGTTACAAGTAGGATGGCTAGAAGGAAGATACACTAGATGAAGATTTCCCATCCTAATAGGTTGATATATTAGGGGTTGAACACAGGATAGGCTAACACTTTGTAACCCCATGACAACTTCCGTAGGGCAGGATTTGTCACTTTCAGTTTCTCGTCCAGTCATAGAAATGAACTTTACAGCCTCACCTAACAAAATACCCCACTTGAGGTCTGATCCTGGACTTCCACCAGCAGCCACTGGGCAACTATCATCCACACTTGGTGGCAGTTGACTGGTTATGTAAGCCAGCCACTCTGAGACTCCTGTACTCAGTGTTGTGTGTTTTCCCTTGTTGAGTTTTACTGTTATTATATTGATATTCTGGATCTGACCTCCAAACTTGAATCTCTCAACAGCCTATGTTTCCGGATTACCCCTCTGTACCACGATTTATCTCTGTTCACAATCTTACTACTCAGAGGCCTTAGTACACCTGGTTACTCAATCCGGTCAGAGAAGAGAACCTGTGCAGGATCCCTTCCCTAATGTACCTGCAATATACACTCCCAGGCCACTATATTAGGTACACCTTACTAGTACTGGGTTGGTCCCCCTTTTGCCTTCAGAACTGCCTTAATTCTTCGTGGCATAGATTCAACAAGGTGTTGGAAGCATTACTCAGAGATTTTGGTCCATATTGACATGATAGCATCACGCAGTTTTTGCAGATTTGTCAGCTGCACATCGATGATGCGTATTTCATCCACTGATGAAGCTACATATAACGAAACGCATTTGAGGTGTATTTTAAAAATAAAAATTATTGTTTTAATAAACCATTTGTGGATTTTCTCATCTCGATTGATTCCTGGTGATTTAATCCTTTTGGTATCCTGGAAAGACATCTTCAAGGTTCG
Source organism: Leptobrachium leishanense (assembly GCA_009667805.1). Taxonomy (NCBI): domain Eukaryota; kingdom Metazoa; phylum Chordata; class Amphibia; order Anura; family Megophryidae; genus Leptobrachium; species Leptobrachium leishanense. The sequence goes on from CM019069.1 coordinate 52,229,200, forward strand.
GGACTTCTGCTCCTTGGATTGTTGATAGGGGAATCGGTGCCCCTGACTTAAAATCCACCGATCTGCATGCTGTTTGGTGCCTTTTTGGTTAAATTGGCACCATAAAATGTGAGTATATCTCCTTTTCTGCAATTACGCTGTCACGGGATGGCCCAGCACCCTCAGCCAGGGGCGGTGCAGTGACAGTGGGGACATGGACACTCGGGTGTGGTGGCACGCACCTTGTTTTCGTTATTTTATTTAGATGTGACATTGTGTGGTGTGGTGTAATAAAGTGTTCCCCGTTGATTATGGTGTGATGTATTTTTTCCCTTTGTTTGCCTTGCTCGCCGCCATTTTCCGATTCTTGTGGCGCAGTTGGAATTTCGATTCGGAAAATGGCCGATCGAACCATCCGGTTCGGATCGCAAAATGGCCGATTCGGACCATCCGGTCCGAATTGGCGACTCCCTGAAGGATGGTGGCCAATGGGTCCCGGAGGGCGGGCAAGGAGTCCCATTGTATTCTAATTATATTGAGAAGTAATAAAAGTCTGTAATGTAAACAATAAAGGCAGTTCCTGCAGTACATTCAGCTGTGTCTGGTGTGGCTTGATTCTCCGCCGTATCTCGGATCTGAGTGTCCCCCGAGGCCTCAGAGTACGGTGCCCCATCCGATCCGAATCGAGCGCGCTGACCCTGCATCGAGCATCAGGGCAGCGGCGCTACATCAGAAGATTCGATCGGGGAACTTCGGAGATCCGATCCGAATCGAGCGCGCTGACCCTGCATCGAGGATCAGGGCAGCGGCGCTCCATCAGAAGATTCGATCGGAACCAACACAGCGATCCGAACCGAACGGCCCCGCCGGGAGCCGCGCATCGGCCGCAGCGGTAAGACTCGTCCTTTCACCTGGTCCCGCCAGATCCGAAGCGCCCTTCCCTACCGATCCGAAGCCCTCCAGTTCCGAACCGACCCTTCATCCCTTCCCGACCCGAAACATCGCCGCTCAAGATCCGAAGAAACCTCCGCCCCCGGATCGGAAACGTTTCCCACTTAAGAACCGAAACGTTTCCCCATAAGATCCGAATCTTCCTCCGCAGCCGTTAGGGCTGATTCCCGCAGGCGTCCCACACCCGCCAGGTCAAGAAACCAGTTGCTCGGGACGCTGAGTGCTACATGGCTCAGTGGTCGGACTGGTTTCAGGCAGGGGTCCCCGCCACCGCCCGCTAACCCTACCCTAGGGTCACGCCAGGCCGCACGAGACGCCGAGTGGGCGCCACTCGGTAGTCGGGCCAGCGGTAAGCGACGGGGTCACGCAGATTGAGCACACCCGCAGGCGGAACAACATCTCCATTCCGTCATACTGGTGGCAGCGGTGGGATCGCTCTCTGCAGACCCCAGGGGGACCCTCATCATGATCAAGTATTCTGCCTATAGGCGGGACGTCCTGCGCGGGATGCTGGAGAATCGGGGCGGTGTCCCGGGCTCCAAGAGTCGGGAGACCCTGATAGAGGAGTTGAGGAAGATAGATCAGGCGGAGGCGTTCGCGGAGTTGCCCGCGGACCCAGTACCGGCTGCCGTCCCCGCTGAGGCGAGGATAGCGAATTCTGCCGGAAGATGCGGGAGCGGATCTCCATGATGGGTCCGGCTCCATCGGAAGCAGAACTGAGGAAACTGGGTCGGGAACTCGGTCAGGAAGAGGAGAGGAGAGAGAGAGGGGTGCACGAACTGCGGCTGGCCGAAGTGCGAAGCCGGCGGAGCAGCCGCTCGCCATCAGACCGGTATGCCGACCGGAAAGTGCCGTTCCAGGCGTTCAAGGAGTTCCGGGAAGCTGAGGAAGAGATCGAAAGCTATCTCCAGGACTTTGAGCGCCTGTGTCGGGTGCATGAAGTGCACCGCGCCGACTGGATCCGGATCCTGGCGAGCAAGCTGACCGGTCGGGCCGCCGAGGCCTATCGCACGGTGCCGGACGACGAGGCCACTAGCTACTCGCACGTAAAGCAGGCGCTGCTGAGTAGATATGCCGTGACCCCCGAAGCCAGCCGGATGAAATTCCGGAATTCTCGCCGGCCCAGTGGCGCCACTCACGTGGAGTGGGCCCATCGGCTGCAGAGGGACCTGCGCACCTGGCTCTCGGGAAGCCAAGCGGAGTCGGTGGCCGAGATCACTCAACTGCTGCTGCTCGAGCAGTTCTTCGAGCACACACCCTCCGCTGTCCGAGAGTGGGTGCGCGACAAGAAGCCCTATACGGTGCAGCAAGCGGCCACCTGGGCCGATGAGTACACGGACACCCGGAAGCTGACGGGGGGAGCGGCCTCTGGCCAGCCGTCCCATGCCACCCGCCCACTACTTCCACCACCTCCACCACCCGTGGTCCGGGCGCCTGCAGCACGGGCTCCTAGCCGGCCCACCAACATGGCTAACGTCCGCTGTTACGGGTGCAACCAGGAGGGGCACTACAAACAGCATTGCCCCAACCGCCCGGAATTGACCCGGCCGGCCGGCAGGCCATCGCTGGCGGCCCATTGTTGCGACGCCGGAGCTCCGTGGCCGGAGGCCCCGGAAGAATGGTGGGAGCAGCTGCACGAAGCCGACCCAGTGCAAGCCGCCGCGGATGACAACCGCCGACACCACCGCCAGGCGGTGTGGATCAACGGGCGGCCCGCTGAGGGGCTGCGAGACTCCGGGGCTACGATCACCCTCGTCCGGCCCCACTTGGTCCCGCCAAGCGACCGCATGCAGAGCACCGTAGCGGTACGGGTGGCGGGAGGGAAAGTGCTCCGGCTGGAGACAGCCCGGGTGTACCTGGACTGGGGGAACGGGGAGAAAGAGGTGCGGGTGGGGTTGCTGAGACACTTGCCGGCCGAGGTACTCCTGGGAAATGATCTGGGGCAGTTAGTGTCCGCTTATTCCACAGATGCAGCTACCCCGGTTACCACTAGGCAACAGAGCCGACGCCACGACCAGAGCACTCCGAACGGGACCCAGGTGAGACCCCCACCAACACCCTCCCGACCTCCCAAACCTCCCAAACCTCCCAAACCTCCCAAACCTCCCAAACCACCTCGACCTCCGCGACCCCCCAACCCTTACCGATCCCCTCGACCTCCCCGACAGGCCAGAACCCCAGGCCCTTCCCGCCCTCCCAGTCCGTTATCCCCTTCCCGGCCTCGACGGGACTCGATGCTTTTCCCTTCGCTTGACCTCCCTTCCCCGTGGTGTACCCCGGAGACTCTGCGCCACCAGACGCAAACCGACCCCACATTACAGGGCTACCGGGACCGAGCTGGTCAGGGCCTGGACGGCCAGGGGAAAGACAAGGTGGAGTGGGAGGACGGGCTGCTGTACCGCTACACCGTGAGGGAGGGGGCCAAGAAGAAGCAGATTCCTCAGAAGCAGCTGGTGGTGCCGCAAGGACCCAGGCAGGAGCTTCTGCGCTTGGCCCACGACATTCCCCTTTCGGGTCACTTAGGCCAGTCGAAGACCCGGCACAGGTTGGCGCGCGCGTTTTACTGGCCTCGCCTCAGCAACGACACCCGCGATTATTGCCGCACCTGCCCAGTCTGTCAGAAGGCTGGGAAGGCTGGGGACCATCCGAAGGCGCCCCTGCACCCCATGCCCATCATCCAGGAGCCCTTTAGCCGGGTGGCGGTTGACATCGTAGGGCCGTTGCCACGGCCCAGTGCCACTGGTAAGAGGTATATTCTTACCGTGGTGGATTATGCCACCCGGTACCCCGAGGCTGTGGCCTTGGCCAACATCCAGGCGGACACGGTAGCGGACGCGCTCCTCAGGGTGTTCACGAGGGTGGGGTTTCCCCGAGAAATCCTATCCGATCAGGGTACCCAGTTTACCGCTGAGCTCACCCAACAGCTCTGGCGTCTCTGTGGCGTTAAGGCGCTGCACAGCGCCCCGTATCACCCCCAGACCAACGGGCTGTGCGAGCGGTTCAATGGGACCCTGAAGCAGCTCATCCGGGCCTTCGTGCATGAGAACAGGGATTGGGAGAAGTATCTTCCCCACTTGCTGTTCGCCTACCGGGAGGTTCCGCAGGAATCCACCGGGTACTCACCGTTTGAGCTGCTGTATGGACGCCGGGTGCGCGGTCCTCTGGATCTGGTTAGGGCTCAGTGGGAAGGACCGCCGGAGGAGGACGGTGTCCCCGTGGTGGAGTACGTTCTGAAGCTCCGGGAGCGCTTGGCGGACCTCCAGGGGTTCGTGCAGGAGAACATGGAGACGGCCCAGGCTCAGCAGAAGGCGTGGTACGATCGCGCTGCGTGCAGCCGCTCGTTCTGTGTGGGACAGAAGGTTCTGGTGTTGAAACCACAGCGGCAGAACAAGCTGCAGGCGGCCTGGCAAGGTCCCTACAAGGTGGTAACCCAGCTGGGGGATACCACCTATGTGGTTGTGAGCTGCGCGGACACCAGAATCCAGCGGACGTTCCACGTCAATATGCTGAAGGCCTTCCATGAGCGGCCGGAGTCGGTGGACGCCATATGCGCGCCGGCGGCCGAGGAGGCGGAGCCCTTTCCCTTGGAGGAACTCCGGGGGTAGCTAAGCAGCCTTCGGGGTGGAGCAGGTGCAGCTGGGGGAGGAGCTAGGGCCCGAGAAACAGGCGCAGGCGCGGCAGCTGCTTCTCGCCTATCCGGGGTTTTCTCGGCCCTTCCAGGATATACAGACCAGGCCGTCCATCAGGTGGACACCCCCGGCCAGAGGCCACTCCGACAGCCCGCCTACCGGATCCCGGAAGCAGTCCGCGAGTCTATGCGGGCTGAGATCCGGGAGATGTTGGAGCTGGGGGTCATAGAGCCGTCGGCCAGCCCATGGGCGTCGCCCGTGGTCCTGGTGCCCAAAAAGGACGGTACCACCAGGTTCTGCGTCGACTATCGGCGGGTAAACGACTGTACGGTTACGGACGCTTATCCGATGCCCCGAGTCGACGAGTTGCTAGACCAGATCTCCGGGGTCATTTTCTGACCACGGTGGATCTGTGCAAGGGGTATTGGCAGATTCCCCTTGCCGAGGAGGCGACCCCGAAGTCGGCCTTCATCACCCCGTTCGGCCTGTACCAGTTTCGAGTCATGCCGTTCGGGATGAAGAACGCCCCTGCTACCTTCCAGCGGTTAATCGATCGCCTCCTCGATGGCCTCCAGGGATTCGCTTGCGCGTACCTGGATGACATAGCCATCTATAGCCAGACCTGGGAGGAACATCTGGAGCATGTAGGGACTGTCCTGGGCCGGATTAGGGACGCCAACCTGACCCTAAAGCCAGAGAGTGCAAGGTGGGGATGGCCGAGGTGCAGTATCTGGGCCACCGGGTGGGGTGCGGGATACAGCGGCCGGAGCCCGCCAAGATAGAGGCTATCTTGGACTGGCCCACTCCTGTGACCAAGACTCAGGTCCTGGCCTTTCTGGGTACCGCGGGGTATTACAGGAAATTTGTACCCCACTACAGTGATCTGGCCAAACCCCTGACTGACTTGACCAAGAAATCCCTGCCCCGCCAAGTCCTGTGGTCCCCGGAGTGCGAACAGGCCTTCGACAATTGAAGGCCGCCCTGACCCAAGCGCCCCTGCTGGCAGCTCCCAACTATAATAAACGTTTTATTGTCCACACAGACGCGTCCATGTTCGGACTGGGAGCTGTCCTGAGTCAAGTGGGGGACGACGGGGGGACCATCCGGTGGCGTTTATTAGCCGGAAGTTGTTGCCACGTGAAGTGGGGTATGCTGCAGTGGAAAAGGAGTGCCTGGCCCTGGTCTGGGCCCTACGGAAGCTCCAACCCTACGTCTACGGTCGGTCCTTCACCGTGATGACCGACCACAACCCCTTGGTATGGCTCAACCGAGTGGCGGGGGAGAACGGCCGCCTGCTGCGGTGGAGCCTGGCTCTCCAACCCTTCAACTTTTCCATCCAATATCGGCCCGGGTCGCAGAACGGTAACGCAGATGGGTTATCGCGACAGTCGGCCCGGGAACCAGGGGATTGGGGAGCCCCGACTACCTCGGTACGACCCGGTGGGGTCCAACCGAGTGCGTCGGACCTTGGGAGGGGGAGGAGTGTCACGGGATGGCCCAGCACCCTCAGCCAGGGGCGGTGCAGTGACAGTGGGGACATGGACACTCGGGTGTGGTGGCACGCACCTTTGTTTCGTTATTTTATTTAGATGTGACATTGTGTGTGTGGTGTAATAAAGTGTTCCCCGTTGATTATGGTGTGATGTATTTTTCCTTTGTTTGCCTTGCTCGCCGCCATTTTCCGATTCTTGTGGCGCAGTTGGAATTTCGATTCGGAAAATGGCCGATTCGAACCATCCGGTTCGGATCGTAAAATGGCCGATTCGGACCATCCGGTCCGAATTGGCGACTCCCTGAAGGATGGTGGCCAATGGGTCCAGGCGGGCGAGGGCGGGCAAGGAGTCCCATTGTATTCTAATTATATTGAGAAGTAATAAAAGTCTGTAATGTAAACAATAAAGGCAGTTCCTGCAGTACATTCAGCTGTGTCTGGTGTGGCTTGATTCTCCGCCGTATTTCGGATCTGAGTGTCCCCCGAGGCCTCAGAGTACGGTGCCCCATCCGATCCGAATCGAGCGCGCTGACCCTGCATCGAGCATCAGGGCAGCGGCGCTACATCAGAAGATTCGATCGGGGAACTTCGGAGATCCGATCCGAATCGAGCGCGCTGACCCTGCATCGAGGATCAGGGCAGCGGCGCTCCATCAGAAGATTCGATCGGAACCAACACAGCGATCCGAACCGAACGGCCCCGCCGGGAGCCGCGCATCGGCCGCAGCGGTAAGACTCGTCCTTTCACTTGGTCCCGCCAGATCCGAAGCGCCCTTCCCTACCGATCCGAAGCCCTCCAGTTCCGAACCGACCCTTCATCCCTTCCCGACCCGAAACATCGCCGCTCAAGATCCGAAGAAACCTCCGCCCCCGGATCGGAAACGTTTCCCACTTAAGAACCGAAACGTTTCCCCATAAGATCCGAATCTTCCTCCGCAGCTGTTAGGGCTGATTCCCGCAGGCGTCCCACATCCGCCAGGTCAAGAAACCAGTTGCTCGGGACGCTGAGTGCTACATGGCTCAGTGGTCGGACTGGTTTCAGGCAGGGGTCCCCGCCACCGCCCGCTAACCCTACCCTAGGGTCACGCCAGGCCGCACGAGACGCCGAGTGGGCGCCACTCAGTAGTCGGGCCAGCGGTAAGCGACGGGGTCACGCAGATTGAGCACACCCGCAGGCGGAACAACATCTCCATTCCGTCATATACGCCAACTGGGATATTACAGTCTACACAAAACTTCTTCTTTTTTACTTTTTCCCATCTCTTCATCACCTTACCCTCGGAGGACGTAACACTGGGCTGGTTAGCCCCTACTGAAGCTGAAGTGATCAAGTGCCAGCGCCTGACACCGGCTCTATAATCTGGATTTTGTATTTCTCGTTCCACCACATCCCAAAGGTGCTCTATTGGATTGATATCTGGTGACTGTGGAGGCCATTGGAGTACAGTTACCTCATTGTTATGTTCAAAAAAACAGTTTGAGATGATTTGAGCTTTGTGACATGGTGCATTATCCTGCTGGAAGTAGCCTTCAGAAGATGGGTACACTGTGGTCATAAACGGATGACATCGTCAGCAACAACACTCAGGTAGGCCGTGGCATTTAATTGATGCTCACTTGGTACTAAGGGGCCCAAAGTGTTCCAAGAAAATATCCCCTACATCATCAGTTGATACAAGGCAGGATGGAACCGTGCTTTCAGGTTGCTTACGCCAAATTCTGACCCTACCATCTAAATGTTGCAGCTGAAATCGAGACTCATCAGACCAGGCAACGTTTTTCCATCTTCTATTGTCCAATTTTGGTGAGCCTGTGCGAAGTGTAGCATCAGTTTCCTGTCTTTAGCTGTCAGGGCTGGTATCCAGTGTGGTCTGCAGCTGCTGTAGCCCATCTACTTCAAGGTTCGACGTATTGTGCATTCAGAGTTGGTATTCTGCATACCTTGGTTGTAACGAGTGGTTATTTGAGTTACTGTTGCCTTTCTATCATCTCGAACTAGTCTGCGCATTCTCCTTTGACCTCAAAAAGGCATTTTCATCCACATAGCTGCCGCTCACTGGTTATTTTATCATTTTTGGGCCATTCTTCCTAGATATGGTTGTGTGCGTTTAAAATCCCAGTACATCAGCAGTTTTGGAAATAATCAACCATGCGGACGTTCAAAGTCACTTACATCCCCTTTCTTCCCCATTTTGAAGCTTGGCTTGTACTTCAGCAAGACATCTTCACGTCTAGATGCCTAGATGCATTGAGTTGCTGCCATGTGATTGGCTGATTAGAAATTTGTAGTAACAAGCAATTAACCGCTTGGCTGCGGAGGACACACTCAGCGCGTCCTCTTGAACGTGCTCAGCATGCAGAAGATGCTCCTTGCAGCCACGATCGGCTGGTATTTCGGTTTTAGCCCCACCTCCGGGACCCCGGCCAGCTTGACCACGTCATCGATGACGTCTATTGCTAGAGCAGGGAGTGCCTGATGGCGAGGCGGGGAGAGTCCTTTGGACCCCTTTCTCCCCCCATTGCTGGCAGCCACAGACCAAAGGCAGGCACCGCTTGAAAGGGCACAGATTGCCCTTCAAGGCAGTGCCTTCCTTTGATCCCTTAGGGGCTGAATCACGACATCTTGGATTTCGGCCAAACCTCTGGGATCTCTTCCTGCCCACTGACATCATCCCGCATGGATGGGATGACGTCAGTTAAGGAGTTATTCCCTAGCTGCCACCTATGGTGGAGCTAGGGGGTCCAATGACCCCATATCTCCCGATTTGTGGCATCTAGGGGTTAATGTTTGGTATAATTTGAAAGGCCAGAGCATTGTCTTTTCAATGATACCAAACATGACCAGGTTAAAAGTTAAAGAAAAAAAATTACAAAAATATTAATAAATAAAAAATAAAATGTGTTTTTATCTTTGTTTTTTATTAATGCAGCACTTGAATTATAATGTGAACAATGATGCTGCACTAACAATTTCTTCAAGGGGGGTTTAGCAAAAATTGGAAATTCACATTTTTTAAACATTTATTTAATAGCATTCTGGCATATAATGATATATTATGAATCTGCAGATTCTGCCGTAAAAAATGATATATAATTTGTCTGGGTCGTATAATAAAACGCGACTTCAAACCGCGTTTAAACATGATGAACAAAACCAATAAAAATTAGCTCAGCACACAAGAGGTGAAATGGCTCAGCAGTGAAGGGGTGAAACAGGTGTACCTAATAAAGTGGCCAGTGAGTGTTTATCAGTAACCTGTGTTAATATTAAACAGTAATATTTTTTTATACATGTGTAGACTATGTAGCGCAGCATTTAGGATATACAAACCTACACACATGATGAACCTTCCAAAATTAATCGCTTTTCATTGAATTTTCTTGTGCAAGTTTAACTTGATAACACGATTAGTTCATTTTTTTTTTCCTAAGACGATGATCCGTCCTATTATAAAATAAATTTTTATGAATTCTGGCTACTTCACAGTGGCTGTATACCTTGGCAACCCCAATAACTCTCCACGAAATATAACTATGAAATACAGAATACTTTTTAATTATGTACAATGGGATGTGCATAAATAATGACCCTATCCCACTTTACATTCCGCAGACCTATCCAACTTCCAGTTCAGTAAATACTTAATGAAAGTCAAAAAAGATTGCCTACCAAAGATGTTCCCATTTTCTAAATGCTTCAGGGCATGAACTTGATTTTCTGCCGAGAAAGATTAAAGCCTCGTACGCATTTTTATAGTAGTGGTGCTGTGCAATTAAAGTATCACATAATTTTGGCTGGAATGTAAAGTAAAAAATAATGCAATATTTTCTTTATTTTCAAAAAGCATTTATAATTCAAGTGGTTCTTTACATATATATATACATATATATATATATATATATAAACGTATACTATTGGCAGCATCGCATATTGGTTATAACGTCCCCTCAGCTGATTGGACTGTACTTAGATACATTTAATTAAGTAACTGTAATGCAATAATAACTTCCTCTTCCCAGCGTTATACAGACTTTTTTTTTCCTGTCCCTAGCAGCAGATATTAATTTATGATTCACCCTCAGGTTTAACTTGTGCAATGCAGAAGTTCACCCGCTCTCTCACCATGTTGAACAGGTAAACAGCCTGCAAGCATGGAACTAATCAGTCTCTAATTAGAGCTTTAACTGAACTAGAGAAATGCTAAATAAGTCATCTGACAATTATTGAGATCACACATGCATGATATGATGGATGTTATTACCCATCACAGTCCAAACAGATGGCATTATTATATATGTAATTGTTGGATAATCTGATATTAAGATTGCTATTATTTACCTGTGTTACCTATGGCCAAAATTGGAATTGTGGAGTGTTATGGTGGATATGCCTGCACTATGGTCTTGGTTTCTAGCTGGGACACATGCATCTGACCTCACAACCTCAGGGTCTAGACTAGACACAGGTGCAAGATCCGCAGCAGCATATTCAGATCTCTGGCATATTTTTATCAGAGGATATGGAAATGATGTCTAAACATTACAAGGTGAAAGGGTATAATGCCATATTTGTTTTGATGTGCCGAGTTCTGAGATTGATGGGGCAGCCTATAGTAATTACTTCCAACCGTGAGAAATTTTCAGTAGAGGTGGCCTCCTCCCCAGCAGAAGTGTGTCATTAATTTACTATCACTGTATATCGGACCAAGAGTGCCCCGTGTCAATCCTGCAGACTGCTTTCCCTGTTACGATTTTCACTCCTCATCTGTCAAAATCCTCTCCTATGAAAAGAAACAACTAATAAGTGCCTGGTTGTGCTTCTGTTATTGTCCCACAGAGGAGAAACCTTTATGCAGACTTTCTAAACATTGTGGCATAATAAAATGTTCATAGAGCCCCACCAAAGAATGATTTATAGATGTGTATTACGCAGGCTATGGCCGAATGGTCACAAACTGTTTCTTAAAGGTGCCCTCTCTAAGAAGTGGTATTTTCCATCAGGTTATGTTTTTCCACCCATTCCAATGAATCCCAGGATTCCCAAGAAGATTCAGAGATAGAAGGAGGCGATTCTACAAATTGAACCATTTTGATTCCGAAGGTTATGGTTCCCTCTACTAGAGAGGTTGAGTTGAGCACAGAGGAGCCATGGATCCTCCTACAAATATCAGGCCTTCAAAGTCAGGGCCCAGTGACTCATCAAGACATTCAAGTCCTATGTCTTTCGGCATGGAACATTAAAGGGTAAGACTGTCCAGCATGGGCGACACTAGGTTCTTCTTTGTTACAGTCCACAAAAATCGCTGTCCTCTTCATGATATAAGACACTGTCAATTCTTTGACAAAGGACAGATTTTGCAAGTGTTTCTATTGAGAATCCACAACCGATATTTTAGGTTTTTTTCACAATCAGTGAATCGATGTATGAATACTTTAAAGGTCAAAGTATCAAAGGTAGAAGCTCTTACTAATGCTAGGTGGGCTTTGGATCTTATAGTAATTATGTATTTTAAGGCAAACGCTAAATTTGTCCTCCAATCAAGATAAGACCCTTCTTGGGAAGCTACTTTGGTTCTAAGTTAACTACAAAATCACTTTTTAACCTAGGGATGACTTTTTTAATTTCCTGCAGTCAGATCACCTAAGATATCTTTATCATTACAAGCCTTGTTTAGAGTTGAACCTTGTACTATGTCCTTCAAAGACATGACTGTCCTCAGACCTGGTCTAGAATTTACTCCTGAGGCTATGAGTGAATTTCACATCAATCATGAAATTGTCATGCCTACTTTATATACATCTAATGATTGAAAGGTATTTTAATATGATAGGTAGTTTTTTAATTTTTGCATTAGTGTGAAATCCCCCCTCCTTTTTCCAGCACGGTGTCTGTTCAATTTCGTTTCATCTCGAGGCTAGTCAGCGGGGTGATGGAATTAGATATCCTGTGTTGACTTAGAATGCCCGTGAAATTTTTGTTACATGATGTAGAAATGTATCTGCTCTGATTGGTTGTTGTATCACATTCCTATGTTGGGAGTGAAAACTGCAGGAAGTGTTTATGTATAACGAACATTTCTATTGGATGTTGAAACAATAAACCAATCTGTCAGACCACGGACTGATCAGATGCTAATCTGCCATATCTCGGTGTGGTTGGGTCTGTCGTCTCCTCTGATCAGAGTCGCGTAGCGCCTTACTTCATTTTTGATATATAAGAAGAAACTTGAAAAAGGTTTATGGTAATTATAATGGAAATTAGAACTTAACAGTTGTTGTCTGAAGTGGGATTTGCCATTCAGATGTATCCTTACATTTAAGTGTATCTTTACTTTTGAATGTATCCTTACATTTGCTTGTTCAGATTTTGCGAACCTGCCTCCAGGCTTGGTTTTTGTTTATTTTCCCTGACGTTAAAGCTATGGTTCAGAGCTTGTTGATTTTTTTTTTGATTTTTTTTTGGTGCAAGGTTGGTCTCTTTGTCTTGGTTTGTTTTTGTCATTTTATGTATTGTAGTAAAGGAAAAATTGTTTGAGGACCTCACGTGTGTTTGAACTCGCCCGGTGTGCTGAGTATTTGTATATGCTGGAAATTGAACTCATAAAAAAAGGAACGAGATGTTTCTAGTTGTATTGTCTCCGTTCTGTGTCTATCTTGTACTTCAATTCTGGTGTTTCTGGGTCGTCCATATCTTGTAATTGTGAGAATTTTATTTTAACTGATTAGATTTTCTTCTTATATATCAACTGATTTAATCTCCCATTGAGAGACAGTTTTTTTCCTCTTATTTTTTTATTTTTATTTTCTTGCGCGCTGCTGCCATTTTTTCTTTATTTTTTTGCTGCATGTGTTTGCGCGCTGATTCTAAAGGATTTGCTAACTGTTTTTTCTTTCAGATTGCATGTTTGTTTTTGTTTTATTTTGTTTCTGGCCATTGATTGCGTCTGTTTATTTAAATGTTTGTCTTTACTAACTATTAATGTATGTGTTTATCTTTGTTTTGTATTTCGTAGTTTTGATATTATGTTTTTTATATGTAATTTATGTATAGGGACTGCTTTTCGTAAACCAGGTTGCTTTGTTTCTGTGTCATTACTGCCTTGCCTCGTGTAAAAAAAAAAAAAAAAAAGGCACAGGAAATGGAGACAATAGGGCTTTACTTTTACAGTAAATTTCAAAAATTACTGTTTTTTTTTGTTCTTCGCTTATGTTTGAAAGATGAACATAGAAAGTCAATACTCTGACAAGGCAGGTTACACGTGAATGTTATGTTATAAGTTTATGTATGATATATAAAAAATTAGTGTATCACGCTCATGGGCTCAATCTGCCTTAATATAAGTTATACATTTTCCCAAAAGAGGCGTGGTCGGTTATTTTCCTCTGGTCTTTCTTTGAGTCCAGCACTAAGGGATTGACCACACCTTAATATAGGTTATATGTTTTGTCAAAATGGCTGACTGAGATCATTTACAGTGTTTGTAACTTGTATAATGGAATATATATGTAGGTTCATGTTTAGTTGTTTGGAATCTAAGAGGATGAAGTGATATAAAGCTGAAGGATTTGAGTGAAAGTTTAAAGGAAAGCGCCTACAGGTTTAGTAGCGCTGTACAAAGGAATTTAGGCAGATTTCAAATGAGAGAAGGTGGGTTTTTTTTGGTTTTATTTTAGTTGACTAAGGGAGATGGAAGGTTGTAGTTTGGTATCTGAGTATTGTTTGATTGTTTTTTCTTTTTCTGCAGTGGTAGCCAGATGTCTAGTTTTATTTTTTTTGCTGTCTGTTTTTGTCTTTGGTGTGAAGTGCAATAGCGTATAACTATGCCCCCATTGAATATTCTTGGAGGGAATAAAACAGGTTGTAAAATAGCTGCACAAACACCTCACATTTGAATGTTTGTTTTTAACCAATATTCTTAAAAAAGATTATTGATGTTTATTAATCTTTTTCTCTGAGTTTCCTCTGAGAACTTTGTGCTAATTAACGCGTCAAGTTTTAAACATGCCCTTCTATACTTTCTTTCCCAGTTCATGATATTTTTGTTGTGTTTTTTTATTTGAATTGAAGTTCACATTCTTTTCCTAGTCTCCTCCATTTTGTCTCACTCATGACCCCTCCTCTCCTCCGTGTTGTCTCACTCATGACCACTCCTTTTCTTTGTGTCCAAAAATGTGTTGCATTTTTTTTCTCCATTTTAAAAGTATTTTAAACATATGAATTTTAAAGTTTTTGACAGGTTAATAATACATTTTTTTCCCAAGTTTTACTTTAGGTGAAAATTACCCATGCATGCCAACTTTGCTCAAGCTAGATGGAAGATTATGTGATACCAATATTGATAAAGCTGTTGGAATTGAAGGAAATTTACTCAAACACATTATCATTTCACATTGCAATGTTACATCAACCGGATAATAAGGAATTATCAGACACCAGGCAATAAAACAATCTAATTATCGACAACTCATCAATAAATCATGCTATTTATAGAAGATCATTGATTTGGAAATACAACTTAAGACATGTCAGTTTTACAAAACTGTTATTTTCAACCAATAAGACAGAAGACAAAGAAAGAAGATAATGTATTTTTATATGCTGATGTCGTCTAAGTGATAATTATTTTGTGTCTGTTATTATTTTTGTTGTTTAGTTACAATCAATATTGTTCAAACTTCCCTGACACATTTAGGATTATTGAAGATCACATCCAATTAAAATTAGAGTTAATTAATGTATTTAGGAACATATAATTTAATGCATTTGCATAAATACGTTTCATGACATATATAGTGTAAATGGAAAGTTCTGATCCGGTAAAATTAATGCTGTTTTTATTTTTTTTATTTCATTGAGGATTGGTGTGTTTTATAAACACCAGGTTTGTTTCAAAACACCGAACAAGACTGAATAGGATAGTAATTAAATATTTTTTTGATATTTAAAATGGGTGGAATATGCACTAATATGCACTTCGGCTATTTCCCTTTTGAGCCAAAGTTGCGTATATATATTTTTCTCTAACAATGAGTCAGAAGTAGTATAATTTTTTTCTCGTTGCATGAGGCCGATAGGCTTTGCGGGGAAATTTTTAAATTTATTATCTGTGTCTCTTCTTGTGTAAATTAACATTTTTATTGTTTTCGTGCATTTGAGAGTGACAATGAATGA